>CM051457.1:13505096-14722596 GCA_028274465.1 Plantago ovata | reverse complement strand
CCTGACTAAAAAGCCTTATCTTTTCATCACCATTTGCATCTCTTGAGTCTTGTCAACTATATACGAAAATTAAAAATAAAATTAAAAAATAATTAAATATAAATTACTAAAAATACTAATTGGAAACCCCTCATGTTTTCAACGGTTATGCATTAAATATTTTGATAATTCTCTTAAATTAAAATTCAAAAGTAGTTACAAAATTTAGCCATTAAAACTTAAATTAATCAGAATTATATTAGAATTTAGTCATTTATATTAATTTTTCAATACTCCCCTTATGCACTAGTCCTCAAAAAAGTTCATTTCCATTCCGTTCAACTCAACTACTCAAGTTTATCTTGAAGAATAAAGTTTAGAGTTCGTACTTTGTACATGTACAAGTTTCTATTGATATACATGGAGTATATCTTTACAATTATATCTTCAATTTTTTTTTTTTCCAAATTAATTTGTTATAAAAAATGAAGTGATTTTCTTTTTGGCCTTTGGAAATTCGCAAGCTACTCTACGGATCAGTTACGTGCATTTTCTGCTTTATTATTTGTTCTGTCTCGGTATTGGAGATGGACAAAATTTTATCAGCTAAACCCTGACGTTTGCATTTGTTTGTTTTCTTCAAGGTTTTCAGGTTCTCATTTACTCCTATATACCAGAGTTAAAGTTTGGTAGTTACACATTGTATCTATATTAATATTAGCTGCTGCTACTACCTATCTAGCTCGTTCTCATCTTCATTCTCTCTCAAAATAATCTCATCAACTGGATCTCATGAAACCGGAATCGTCACCATCAAGTCTCAACCAGGTATGTTAAGTTTCGCGTTCTTGAAATTTTCTGTATAAATAATGTCCAGATTAATTTTTTGTTCCTTATTCATTCATCAAGATATTGAAACCCATTTCATGATTTTGTAGGATTGAGATTTTTTCAACTTACAAGATTCAGATGGATAGCTTTGGTTGGACCAAGCTGAAGCAGCAAGGTGATGGAAATTTCATAATGCCAAACTCGAGCAGCATTTTCTACAACAACAGTGGCAAATCTGAAAATGTTTCGAAAATCGCAATTAGTACCCCGAATGCAGTTCAGCCAGTCCAAAAGTTTGATTCAAATTTTCCACAATGGAATCAATGTAATCCAGGAGCTGGTAGCAGTTGGCAGGGTGCCTCCAATATTAATGCTAGAATGTTGCAATGTGAAGTTATCAACAGGCCTAATTGCACATTCACTGCTTGTAATAGTAGTAATACGATGACTCCGCAACATGGCCTAGTTCTTGCTGATCCAAGCCTTGAGTCGATAAAGGCAGTCTCACTCGATTCACTTGAGTGCTTGTTGTCGGGATCCAACAGCCACACCGATGCCACCTCTGGCGATGATGATGGGATCTCCATGATGTTCTCTGACTCCAATAGCTTCTGGAATTTCCAGTCTGTTACACCATCCGCCCCATCATCAAATAATAATGGCCGCGGTGGTATCATCATCAATCCACAGCCGAGATCTCTTACCAGTGCTTGCCAGTCTGGGCGCCAGAACCAACCTGCAGGCAACGCCAACAACAAAAGGAAAGCTGAAAGTCAAACCAGAGATCTTGATTTTCGCCAGTCAGACAACTCAAGCAATGTTTTCAAGAAGCAAAGAATGGAGAAGCGCCCTGTGACGTCATCGAACATCAATTTCCAACAGCCGAGCTCGTCTACATCATCGGTGGACGAGCCGGACTCAGAGGCGATTGCTCAGATGAAAGAGATGATTTACCGCGCAGCCGCTTTTAGGCCGGTCAGCTTTGGCGTGGACCTAGTAGAAAAGCCGAAAAGGAAGAACGTGAAGATATCGAGCGACCCGCAAACCGTGGCAGCGAGGCAGAGGAGGGAGAGGATCAGTGAGAGGATTAGGGTTTTGCAAGGTCTGGTCCCTGGAGGTAACAAGATGGACACTGCATCCATGCTTGATGAAGCTGCAAATTACCTAAAGTTCCTAAGGTCTCAGGTAAAAGCACTTGAAGCTTTTGGTCAAAAGATTAATAATGGCACAATGGTTAATGGTAATTTCCCAATTACTAATGGAAATTATTCATTCTCATCACCTGCCTTTGTTGATTACTCATCATTTGCCATGCAGCAACCTCAGTTTTCAATCATCCAAAACCCTAAGCCAAGTTCTTGAATGTCATAAACTTCCTAATCAAAGTTGAGGGCTTTAGTGTATGATTATTAATGGTCACTTTTTTTTGTCACATTTAATTTAAGTGTACTTTTGAGTTAATATTGGTGTCTGAGGACTTTTGTAATGATTAACATCATAATTAGATGATCATGTTGTAGATTTGACAATGAGTTTTACTTTGTTAATTATCTCAAAAGTTGGAGATTCATATCATGGAGACATCATTGCTCTTTCTTTGATATGATCATTAAATGTGATGAGTATAGTAACTTTTAATTATGAGTATAATGATCATGAACCCCACAATGTATGAGCGGGACTTGAAAAATGTCACGCCTATGTTCCCAAGTGCCTTTTTCCATTAATAAATTAAGTACTCTCTAAGAAACTAAAGTAACGGTAGAATAATTAGATGGTAGGGTAAGTTTTAAGGTTTGATTAAATTTATTATAGTTTAAACTAAAGAAAGATTTTGCTTCGTCGGAAAGAGTAGTTTGGTTAGACCAAAACTTAAGGTTGACAGTATGTAACACTAAATAATTAAGGATAATTCTAAGCCAAAACCCTAACCCGATGCTTCATTTTCTTATATTAAGTCTAATTAGCAATAAATAGGCTTATATTAGTCGGCTATTAAAAAAAGCCGTTAAAATTGTTGAATTCCGAATTTTTATACAACGCCATCATCAAATCTTCCACACCGTACACCATGATGTTCTACCAATACGCAATGTTCTTTAATGTCCGCCTTCCCGACAAAAACGGAATGTTTTTCTCGTTTATCATTTCCGTTTTCGGATTGGATACGAGATTCTTGGAGTGATTTGGTTGTCGTATGCTCATGACGTAATAATATTTTTGGTTGACGAACTTTAATTGTACTCAAGTATTATTTATGTTCTTTGATTGTTTATTTGATGTTAGACATGTATACACGTACCTAATTCACTCACCACTTACAAACACCGAATGTGAAATCGAAAATGTAAGAACACACCATTCACAGTCAGGTGGATATTTCAAAATTCCAAGATCTTTCTGTGCCAGTGTAGCTCAAAATGGTTGAGATATTGGAGTTGGGTAGACCAGAGTTTAGACTTGTTTGAATTGAACACTAGACCACTAGTTAAGCAACTTGCTAATACGGTTATATATGTAACAGTTCAACCGGATACAATGCCACTTGCGAATAACACTTGATCAACTCTGTTAACATTGTTATCTGCAGATGTAAGCTTAGCTAGCTAGTGGAGTTTATATGATGACACAATACGGTTAAACAATTAATGAGCCCTTGCCTCCTCAATCATGATTTATTTACAAAAATAATGATGATGATGATAAACCTAGGGGGTACTAAAACATGACTTCCGTTTTTCCATATAGATCTGGCCAACTGGTCATTCGGGATCATGTTGTTTGGGATGGTGACTTGTTCCTAATCAATTGACTCACATTCATATTCATATGTTTTTGGAATTTCGAATCTTGTTCGGATTACATGAATCCCGTGGGAGCATTACATGATATGTCAAAACGATAGCTAGCTAGAGTCCGAAAGCATTAGCATAATCTACCGTTCCTCAAGCTTGAAGAGTTTTGTAGTGGTTTTATTACTGACAGTGTCTTTTCTCTTGTCAATAAGTAATTTGGCAATTATAGCACATATGATTAGCAACTAGATAAGGGCAAGAAAGTGATTACAACTTTATGTTTTGTCCTAAAGTAGAATTGTTTATTAAAAGTCCTTTGTATACTTAAGATCTTGATTAGTTTAAAAAATTAATAAATGGTATATTTGCTCACTGATCAATGAAACAAACATTCTCTCTATCTTAATAGTCGTGCATTATAAGTCAGTGGTGTTGTCTCCTTGATTCAACTCAAGCCAATTAAGCGTGGTCCTTGAAGTTATCATATCATCACCTCCAAAATTAAACTATATATATAAGCCCTAAAATTTAATTAAACAATTGACTACTTAAATAATTAGCTTAATGGTCATCACATGTTTGGGTTAATATTCTTCCTTTTTGGCTGTTTGATCAATTCATTCTATGGACTCAACGGCCGATGTCTTGCATGTGCATATCATCACACAGAATGGACACCGAGATTATCACTACCTAGCTAGTTCGTGCTCCATTGAATAAATATTCCAACTCTGTTTTGACGTGGTAACTTTGAAATCAACCCGATATTTTATCAAATATACAGTTACATTATACTATTATAGTGAAGACATTACATATTTACATTGAACAGTAAACAAGGTAGAATGATCGGACTGATCAATGATCATAACGTGGTGGAGTTGGTATTTGAAAATGGGGAGTCGGAGTATATTATAGTACGGGTCTTATAAGTTAACTAACCGATCGTAATACCCAAAATTTTAGTTTCGGGTGTGGACGAAATGTAGTATAACAAAATTTTAAGATTAACAAAATGTAACATTCGAAGATGGGGATGCATAGAAGATTTAAAAAAAAACGCCCTCCTCCTGCTAGGTAAACGATGAAATGCCCTTCTTTGGCATTCACTCCGTGTATTTTTGTGGGGATACCTGATCGAATTAAGTTGTCCGATCTCGAATTTATTATCAATTCTCCCTAGAAATAAGGTGTCGCGCTACTCCAATATCCAGTCTACAGCTTCTTGGAGGCCCATTGGGCTCTATAAAATGGTCCATCAGTTTGTAATAGTGATCCACAACGTTTTAATGATTGTGTCACTGTAGTTGGACTGGACTTCCTCATACCATATACTATGATATTAGAAGAGACTGCCGGGAAAATTCGTTCCGGAGGACACATGTGACATGACCCTTCTTAATCCAGAAAACGGGACCTTCCACTAATTTTGGTGAGAGACGACGACGGCCTATAACAAAAGAATTTAAAATGGATATTAAATAAATTTCAACTATGAATTTGGTAAGAGACGACCTATAAATTTTATCATGTGTAAACGACACATTTTTAGTTTTTAAGGTTATTACTTCAATTTTATTTAATAGATGGAAGAACATTAGGGATACAAAAGAAAGTTATCACTAGTTTAACTATGGAAGAACATTATGGATACAAAAGTTATTACTTCAATATTCAACTATGTACATCACTAGTTTAACTTTGTTGGATATTTTGAAGCATCTATGAAGTATCATATAAACAACCTTGAGTGTCCTACAAAATTTCGAATGAAAGTGTGTGGAGTGATTTGGAGGAAAGTGGCGGAGTATTACAGGTACCTGACTCAGCTGGACAAAATTGAGGTGCCAAAACTTGAATCTATCAGGGAAAGATTGAAAGACCGGTAGTTCTGCGTTCGGAAGTAATATATGGGGTCCGTTGGAGACAAGGGGCAGAGTATTGCAACTAGAGGCTCAGCGTTTGACAAGGGCTCCGTTGTAGTGTTGTACAAGTCTACAAGTCCACACTTGGACGACTTTTAGCTCTAGAATATTCACTAAGACGTTAGACTGACACTCACTCTAGTGAGCTAAGCTTAACCAAATTTCCCAAACCACCACATCCATGGCGCAAAACCACCAAACCACCCCAGCACCACCACCCTCCCGCCGCCTCAAAATCATTGCCGGCGCCGATTCCTTCGGTTGTACCCTCAAGGATGCCCTCCTCACCCACCTCCGCTCTCTCAGCGACATCGAAGTCGAAGACCTCGGCACCTCCAAATACTACTCCATTGCCGAGCAAGTCGGCCGCCGCGTCAGCGAATCCTGCACCGATCAATCCTCAATCGAAACCCGCGGCCTCGTCGCTTGCGGCACCGGCACAGGCGTTGCGATCTTCGCCAACAAATTCCCCGGCGTCTACGCCGCAACTTGCTTAACCTCCGCCGATGCCCTAAACGCTCGATCGATCAACAATTGCAACGTTCTCGCCGTCTCCGGCATGTCCACTGACTCAGAATCTGCCGTTGAAATACTCAACACGTTTCTCAGCACCCCGTTCAAGTCTCCCTGCCCTGCCTCGGGTTCGAACCCTTGGCCGGACGAGATTCAGACGTTTTTAGATGAATCTGTTGAAGAAATGTCGAAAATCGGAGCAGTTTCAGTTTCGGAGCCTTGTTTAGTTTGTTCCCTGGGGAAAGCGAGGGAGGAAGGGAAGGAGGAGTTTACGCCTGTGGATGTAATGCCTGGAGGATCAATGAGGCTTCTGCGGGAGAATCCGACGTCGGCTATTGTGCGATTTAAGGCCGGGAGCGTGGAGCCGGCGCATCATGATACATTTGGGCATGATTTGGTTGTTATGAAAGGGAGAAAGTGTGTGTGGAATTTGAGTAAAGGGGAGAAGTATGAGTTAGGTGTGGGGGATTATCTGTTTACTCCTGCGGGAGATTTGCACCGGGTTAAGTATTTTGAGGATACTGAGTTCTTTATCAAATGGGATGGATGCTGGGATTTGCTCTTGGATGAAGATGTGGAGGCTGCTCATGCTGCCATTGACAATGAGATAAAGTAATGTTTCAAATACCATGCCTGCCTGTTTCTGTTGTTTTTGTGCCATCAATCGTTGCTTTTGTGTTTATCGTGCTTCTGTTGTAATGCATATGCTTATTAATTGTGTTTGATCATGCTTCTGTTGTAATGAATATGCTTATCAATCGTTAATATTGTTCATATGGATTTGGAATTCAAAGAGTGCGTATCCATAAGCTTCTGTTTCGATTTATGCCTTTGTTGATGCTTGATTAAAGAATGTTTTGACACGTTATGTAACCAGATAGAGCTAGTGACTTCAGTTACTTGTTTCTCAATTGTGAAAGTACTAGAATATACCGAAGCAGAAAATCTATGAGTTCTATAGTTAGCTGTAGTTGTCATGAGTTTGGCAAATGTAGTTAGTATGCAATGTCTCAAAGGATGCAGAGAAGATTAGGGAATTTAAACACTACATAACAAACGTGATTATCATTCCAAGAGTGTTCATTAGATTTCTGAATTCATATATTTTCACATGTTACTTTGTTTATATACTGTGACTCTACATTACTGTATTGCATCATTGTATAGATTTGGATGTAGTTGCAAGAGACATATTATCATGAGAATTGAGAAGTCATTTTGATTCATAACCAATGTCTATAAACCAGAGTGCCTGCTTTCATCTTGGTTGTTAAATCTCTGTAGCACTCTAAGCTAATCATAGTTCAGTATCACCAACAGTAGAAAGGAAACAGATCCATACTAATTGACACAAAAAAAGAAAATAAAAAAAAGGGAGATTGTACATTAACATCAATGTCTCAGAATTTAGTTTTCCTAAAAGATGAAGCTATGTACAATCATACAAGATTCAATGTAGCTAGATTAGAAAAGTATTCTCATAGTATCTGTCTATGGCTCCAAAAATGGTAATCCTTAAGTACATATACAGTTCTTAAAGATGAAGCTATTAAGCGTCATCTCCATTTGAACATATGCATACTGATTGAAAGTATACCATATTTGTCTAATGTAACATTCATATAGTGCACTAAAATAGCATGTTCCAGTAGTATCTCAAGAGCAGCTCGAGTGCGTTCCAAAACTGCCCTACGTGTTTTATAATGTTCTATCATTTGGGCTCATTCTTTTCCTTTTCGTCTTTTTACAATCCCTCTTCATTCAATCTTCCATGCATATAGAAACAGACAGAACTTTGAGGCCTTTGAGTGACTCTGTGTTGAATAATACCTGCTGTTGCCACTGCAATCACTCCCATCCAACTGGCTATTATCCTCTTCATCACTGTCTGCTTCAGGTGCCCCTGGCTTGAAAATGAACAACCCATGGTGCAGCCCTGGGTCACAGAACAACCATGCATGGACGTCCCAAAACACTTGTACCGATTGCTTGTTCACTTGTACAGTTTGATTACCCCTGAATTTCCACTGCAAATTCCTAACATGTACCAATACAATACCATCTACGCTAATCCACATTTCAGGATCTCTTGGCCCTGAGGTCGAGCTCTCTACAACAATTTCATGCTCCCGTTTCCGGTGATCAAATTTTGCCCTTGTGGAGAAAGACTTCTTACCAAAAACATGCTCTTTTTTGTTAAACATCACAGCTTCCACCAGAGCTGGCCTTGCTTTTGTTCTCTTATATACCTTTTTCTCGTAATCCCCCAGAAGTAATACAAGTTCTTCATCAGAAATTAAAGCAACATAAAAATCTGAGCATGGCTCCGGGCTGCCCGAGAATTTTGCGGATCTTAAGTCCCAATAGGCTTCCAATTGGTTTCCATCAACTTCAAAGGTTTTGTATCCTTTCTTGGCCCAAAAATGCCATGGTTTGAGGTCTATTTTGCAATTGTAAACCTGATTGGGCTCCATGCTCTCAACCGATATATTCAAAGAGTGATTCATCAAATTTTTACTCCATGTTACTGTGACATTCCTCCAAAATCCTGCAATATGCGTCTGGTACAAGCATGTCACGGTGCTCTGTGTGGTTTTATTATTAGTCACCGCCACTGAATCATTTGTTACCCTTTGAGATTGTGTCTGAGAAGCGGATAATGATTGAGACCTCATTCTGATACGATAAGCCATTTCCAGGTAAAAACTTTCGTCCCCTTGCCAAGGGAACGAGACTCACAATAGTAGCAATTCAATGCAAAGAGAGATTCTAGATGAGAAAGCCGCAGGAACCTGATCTTTTCTTGAATGGCGATATGCAATTGCATCAGGACAACAAGAAGCCGAGCAAATGATTATGATGCATAGGATATTCTTCATTAGCAGTGCTGCAAATGGCCAAGAATCTGATGTGTTACCTCTAGGGACACCTTTTAAAGGATGGCAGGATCAAATCTGATGCATCACCAATGTTTGGATTATTGAGATATTTTCTGCTTAGGATGGAAAGGTTATGCAACAGATCTGACTTGATTGAATTTCTTGCTATGGATTTTCTGATTGTATTGTATTTTTTTGCAGGAAAGAAGATTGAAAAATCAAATCAAGCCTGTGTAAGGAAGCCTTTTGGTAGAAGGTGATGGGGAATAGGCTTCCCTGAAATGAAGGTTTGAAAACTAGAACGTCTTTATCATACCTCTATCCTATGTTTAAATCTCTCTTTCTCTGTTTCCTAAAGGAAGATAATTTATTTTCTTTTTTCTTTCTCTATCTTTTATTGTTTTATTTTAATGTACGAATTATACTCACCTTCCATAAGGCATTGCTAATTTTCACCCTCCACCTTTATGTTTCTATAATGTTACAGATCCAGGTTATAATTTTTTTTTTTTTTTAAAAGTCCCGCATTGGATAACATTTATGTTGTTACTGTTTCAAATAGGATGTCTACATCTTAGTGCTTTAATGGTTTAGTGTTGTTTCAAAACAAACTATAAGATGTGTAGTTTTACAACACTCCATGTGTATAAGTTAGCGGAGGTGATGAACTCCAAAAGGTCTAGTTTGTTCCTACTTTTGGTAACTATTGCGATACCTTTACATTGACCAACACTTAAGCTATTCTTAGTTTATATTTTGAAGTGAAATCCTATTTATAGTAGTAATGTTAGTGAGATTAGTCTATATTGCTATATTTCTTTCAAACTTAAGTTATGTATACACGGGCAGCTCTTAAAATAAGAGCAGTGTCATGTGCGTAGTCCTCAAATGAAGAGAAGAAAAAAAAAAAAAAAACCCAAACGACCCGCCACGGTTTGGAACAAACACCATCTGTCATGTTTAATGACCAGGACTACTAGCAATAGGCGGGTAGGTTAGAATTTTGATAACCGCTCATAGCTGCCATCGTACACCGCTAATAAAGACGGTGTAAAAAAAAGTTGCAGGTGAATGATATGAGCGAGTGGGTACAACCCCTGAAATCTAATTTGTTGACACAGTCAAATTAGGTGGATTTCAATTTTCCAGGCCCCTGTTCTTTTTTATCCTTTATCAAGTGGTAGTTCTTCTATTCCATGCACCTGATATTATACTACTACATCAATGCACTAACTTAGCTATATAAAGAGCAGTCTCCATGTCCCCAATTTGGGCGTCTGTTAATTCTTCTATGATTGTTAAAGGAAAAATTATTGAAAAAACTTAATTTGTGAGGTGCCTAAACTTGAAATTGAGTGGGACCCAGTGGGTCACAGGTCACTTGGTAGATGCCCAAATTATAAATAAAATTTATAAGTACAGCATATGGGGGTATATACTCTCCCATTTCACATTCTGTTCTTGGGTTCTTGTATGAATCAACATTTTTGCAACTTAAGCTATTTCAAGTTTGAATTGTGCATTACTGGAGCATGTATTTTCTTGTTCAGGTACATTGTTGTTTTTGAGTTGGTCTTTTAAATTTTGCATTTCTCTTCCAGATTGCTGCATTTTGATTTGTAATTCCCTCTGCCGCACTAATAACAACTTAGTACACATTGTCTTGGTGGCAGAGGGAACACAGCAAGTGCTCCTCATAAGTTTGTCCAGGAACAAAAAGGTTCTTTCATTCTTGTCATAATATAATATTGTTGAGTTTGTACATGTAAGTTAGTTTAAGGAATTGGAGGGCCGTGAGCTAGATTTGATAGATACAAATATCTATTTAAATTAGTGGCATCGTATTGCCTCTATAAACCCCGGGGTAATGCGGCCAGTCAAGCTTTTGGTTTTGGGGCGTGACACCTTCATTTTTCAATTGGTACGAATTAAAAACCTTTAATCTCGCAAGACACTATGAATATGATCTTAGTTGTTTGAATTTGATGGTATGTACTTATTTAAACTCTCGTGAACATCTCTCTTTGCTAATTATTCGGTGTATGGAGGATTTTTTGCCTGAACCAGATTAGTGGATTGTATAATTGGGGAGATTAGTGGTTTGTATAATTGGGGGAAAGGGTTACATTGATTTCTTGAGAGTTTGGTTGTTAAAGATGAAGATAATAAAAATTTTGTACCGGAGCAAGAAAGGGTGGAAAGGTAAGAGTGAAATTGTAATAGAATGAAGATGAGCTTGACTTAGTAACTTAGAGCTTAGCATATTTGGTGATGAATGAATAAATCATAACTTGGTGGTTTATATTCAGAATGATACTTTTTTTGAATGGTGTGTCAAATAAAGCTACTATTTAAAAATTTCAAACTATGACAAAGTGTCGTGGTCAATTGTAATTTGAAAATTTCAAACATTCGTACGATACTCTTATGCATAAGTTTTCTTATGGTTCTACCTTTTAAAATTGTGCTCTTATTTTATTTTCTGTGTTCACAATGGTGGCAAATTTCTTCTTTTGTCTTCTTGGTTGGTTAAAGCTTGGGAGGTGACTATCAAAGAGCCTGTGTGGTCTTGACGTCAGTCTCTGGTGTTTCATTTCTTTTTGGGAGGTGAGATATCTATTGGCATTCGAGTGTGTTGAATTCCCGTCTTATGCCAGTAGTTGAGGTTTTTGAGTCGGAGGTGAAGACCATTGTTACCCCTTCGTTTGTGGGTTGGGATTTCATTTATAAAATTATTTTTAGACGCTTAAAAAAATAAATAAAAATAATACAGTAACAACTTAGTTTACTATTTTGAATGTACCAATAATAAAGTTCCAATTCATACATGGAAATTTTGTGCATAGTTAATACCCTTCCGTACCAACTTCTTTACTTGCATACCACTACTATTAGTTTGACACACAATACAACACATCATTGGTTAACCCACTCAACTTCACCTACTCACAATATGTTCAGCCACAATTTGTCTTTAGTCTTGCTCATCCTCTGTAAAACATCTAGCAGAATCTTACAGGGGATGAACAAGGCTGACTCCAGCAGCTCAGCTGCTGATGGAAATAGCCTAAGCTTGCTGTAGGGTTTGGTCAAGAAATTGAGAGAATCAGCTCGGCCATTGATTCTCAAAATCTTCTTATCTGGAGCTACCGTGTGTCTCTATTGAAAATTCTTGTCATAACCACTGCCAATTCTCATGTAACTCTGAAAAATAGAATGGACCTCCAGAGATTTGTGGGTTTAAAAGACTTCACTGAGACACAAATGGAGATTTCACTGAAATTGGCAAAGTAAGTGATGTCCTCTGAAGCCACGAACAAAAACGTTGTATTCTCACCACTGTCGATTCATATCCTATTAGGCTTGACTGCAGCCGGTTCAACAGGTCAGACCCTGAACGAGGTGCTTTCCTATCTCAATTGCCGTACCAGTGAAGGTTTCAATCAGTGGCTCTCATAGCTTGTGACATTTTTGTTTGCTGATGGATCATCACTTGCTGGGCCTCATTTGTCATGTGCTAATGTCATTTGGGTTCCAATACAAACTGAAACCTGAGTTCAGAAAAATTATTGACAATGCATTCAACACTGTTCTTGATACAGTCGATTTCCGGAACAACGATAAGGTTAGTTTCTGTAACAGTCTGTTTAATTTGTACATAATCTGAACTTTTAAAGTTATTTGTTGCATGTTCTAATAAATACTACTTCTATTGACTGTTTTGTTAAGGTTAAAGAAGCAGTAGAAAAAGTGAATCAGTGGGCTGAGGCCGAAACAAATGGCTTGATCAAACAAGTTCTTTCTAGTGGATCAATTAATGCTCTTACAAGGCTTATATGTGCAAATGTTGTTTATTTCGAAGGAGCATGGGTTCAAATATTTTCTCAAAAGCGAACAAGAAATTCCACTTTTTTCCTCGCGGATGGTAGTTCAGTTCAGGTGCCTTTCATGAGTGAGAATAGGACACAAATCACACAATGTTTTCGTGCTTTCAGTGGTTTTAAAGTTTTGCGTCTACCTTACAAGCGAGGAAAAGATAGGCAAAGCTTCTCAATGAATATATTTCTACCTGATGATACAGATGGACTATCTGCACAAGTTGAAAAAGTCACCTCTGGACCTGGATTTATTGAACACCACCTGCCGTATGAGGAAGTAAGGCTTAAAGAATTCCGTATTCCAAAATTCAAAATATGTTTTGAGTTTGAGGCTTCTACTGTCCTCATGAAACTTGGATTGGTGTCAGCATTTGGCTTTACGGAGATGGTGGATGACGATCTGTTTGTTTCGAGTACTATGCATAAATCGTTAATTGAGGTAAATGAGCATGGCACTGAAGCTGCTGCCTTTATGAACACGATGTATGGTGGGGGTACTGATGATGGATTCTCGGAGTTTGTGGCGGACCACCCCTTTCTGTTTATTGTGAGGGAAGATAAGACAGGGATGTTGTTATTCATTGGGCATGTACTCAATCCTCTTACGGATATGCCCTCCTCTAGCAAGAGGAAGAGAGAGGGAGTTGGGAACTCAATCGACATCCCCTAGCCGAATTATCTGTTGAGCCGATCTCATCATCGTTTTGTTGGTTAGTAGACTGATACCATTTCTCAGCTTCATCTTGGAATTAGATGTAACATGAGCTTTTGCCAGCAGGGCCGGCTAATTGGGTGGGCGGGGGCATCCGACCGCACAGGATCTCCGGTTTTTGGGCTCCCTAGATTTTGTTATCTATTATTCTAAAAAATATTATGAAAAATAATCTAAATATTGCTCCAACTGACCCGATGATATTTTACGCTTATTTTTATATCGGTTTTAATAATACAATATATTACTCTACTTTGTATATAATTTGTTTGATAATGCTTTTTTATTCATAATATTTTTTATTCATAATATGTGATTTGGGGTTCATAATTACAAAAGCGGATAACAGTAATGTGTAAAGTATTTGAAAAAGTGAGGTTCATAATTAAAATTAAAAGTGTATAGATGAGATTCTATGGTATAGTTGTTAAATTACAAAATATAATAAAATGGAGTGGAACAAGGCAGACGAAAAACGTAAAAAAAAAAAAGAAGACATAATGGAAGGCTAGAGTCATTTTATATATTATGCTGCGATGAAAAACATATTAGAAGAGTAAAAATCATAATTGTAATGAATGATGATACAATTGCAACGTTACAGTGAAACTTACAACGGTAACAGGTATCGGAGTAATTATCTAGAGGTATGTTTAAAATTTGTCTAATTTTGTAAAAGCTTATGCTCCTTGCTATTTGGTTAGCAAATCACTTGGGGTACGGCCGCATAATCCTAGAAGGAGATTCACAGCTTGTGGTTAACGGCTTAAATTCGACCATGGAACAACTATCGGATCACGGTGCGCTCTACTCCTGCCTTCGCTCGCAGCTGGCCCTATTCAATGAAGCAAAAATCTGTTATGTGAGACGAGAAGCAAATCAATTGGCTCATTTACTTAGTCACGATTTCTCTGTAGATACAATGGGATACACTTCCCTACCCTTTGATTATTATGAGCTCCCTTAGTTTGGTTTACTGCTTTAACTGGCCAATGATTCCATCTGTGTAATCTTGATCATTTGTTCCTACTCTGGTTTATATAAAATTTTCAGTTTCATTCTAAAAAAAAAAAAAGAGCCATGATAATTAAATGCATAACATAATTAATTGAAATCATACCGTAATTAATTTTTAATAAAAGAATGAGTAAGGGTTAATTGTGATGTTCCTAATAATTTCTATCAAATTAGTGATACATGAAAAAATTAATACACATTAGTTAAAGTTATATAATAAGCCGGTTGATTTACCAAATTGATTGACCTACCAATCAATTTCAATCCGTTGATCTTACTTATCCAATTTCAATCTGGTGCGTACATGTGTTATTAGTTAATTAAAAGATGTAGGGTTCGAATCCTATTGGCGTGATTTTTCTCCATTATTTTTATTATTATTTTTATTGAAGGTGTTTGGTTCGAATCTTGTTGGCGTGATTTCTCTCTATTATTTGTATCATTATTGTAGTTGAAGGTGTTGGGTTCGAATCTTATTGACGTAATTTTTTTCTTTTTTATTTATTCTCTTCTAAAAATTTTATTTTTTAACATAAAGTTGTATAACGTATTATACTTAATTTTAAAAATAACAATGATATGTTCTTATAAAAAAAGACATACTTCCTCCGCCCAATAAAAAATGTAACACTTGATTTTGTTGATTTTTTTTATGGTCATTTTGACCTTAAATTATTCTTAAATCATACGATAAAAATAACTAAAAACATCATATTATGAAACTAGAATGTTTATATGAAACACTTGACAATATATTCAACTGATGAAGAATACCAATTAACATGCAAAAAAGATGCATTGCAGATTTTGAAGTTGAATGTTTCCAAAGTTTAGAGATGTATCTGATGGTTCTTAACTCACCGGAAGAATAATTTTCGTATGTCTAATATAGTTTAATTCAAAACTATTAATTGCATAACTACAAAAACAATATACATTTATAGCACACCATTTATATTAAGTTTAATTGCTTAATTACTTACTCCATTTTTTTATTACATTTGAAGTCATTATGTGAAAATTATATATTCACTCCATTTATTTCAATATATTATTTAATAAAACAATAATGTTTTACAAGATTACGCTTCACACGCGTAGCGTGTGACGCGGTTCCTAGTATCTAAATATGTTAGGACTAAATTAATCTTACATAATTTTAATGTTAGTAACTGATTTAATATATAATAATATATTCCTATTTTTTTAGTTTAATTGTTAGATTATACATACATCTAAAATTCAAATTCTACTCACCAATAATAGATTTAAAATTGTATTAACGTTTTTAAATTTTGTTTCTGGACAATTATACCAACTCGCCAAGCATCCAACTCGGTTTACAAGCAACCTAACAATTAACAAGCATGCATCTTCTAATTCCAAGCACCCTTAATATTTAACAAGCATACATTTTCTAATTTCAAGCATCATTAAAAATTGACATGCATCCATATCTTCTAATTCCAATCATCCTTAACAATTGATATTTTGTCGGACACGCATGACATTTCATGTACTTCAGTAATATTTTATTTTTATTGTTCAAAACTTCAAGTTATAATTTCGACAAGTGTATGTAGTTTTTAATTTCAGGATTGATTGTAAATTTTTTTTTAAATATTGTAACTTTTAAATTTTGTATGGCATTGACGTTTGACGATAAGGTAAATTAATAAATACGACTGTAGAATGAAAGAAAGATTTGGTTGGTTTATGGTTGCAACCTGTGAGCTCTCCAATGTAGAGATGAGTCAGTAAGGGACCCAAAACGTTTTAAGTAACGGAACAGTCTTTCTCACTTCCGACGTAGAGATGAGTCATGCTTTACACTACAGATAGTACAGTTATTATAGTATTGTGTGGAGTGGACTCACTGGACTGGATCTTCTTCTTCTCCATCTCCATCTTCTATTATTCTTCTTATTTTGCGTACAACAAATAAAAATAAAATTCTATCCATTGCAATTGCATTACGACATGATGACACGACTATATATTTTGAATGATTCAAAAAATAGTCAGACAAATATATAGATAGATAGAATTGTTAATCTTTATCCAGTTTAGAGTGTCTTAATTTCATACAAGGACTTGTTTCCTCCAATTTCTCAGGGAAGGACACTTTTACCAGTTATAAATACGTACCATCATCACCTACCTATTTTCATTCATTCATACATTCAATCTAATAATAAGAACCATCTTATTTTAGAATCATTCTTCTTTCTTCACGTCACGTTCTTGCAAATTTCAACATATCTTCCTCTGTTTCTTGTCTTCTTCATCAGTTACTCACTCATCATCATGACTATCATCATTGATCACCATCAACTTACTACTGGTAATTCACTAGTGCTACTTTATTTGTTAGTCAAATAAAGTACTGTATATATAATTTATATGCTAATTGTTGCTATATACATATTATATATATATTCATGATAAAAAAATTACAGGAGGAGATGATGTGGTGGTGGAAGAAAAGAAGAGTGAGGAGATGGTTTTGGATGGAGGCTTTCTGCAGCCAGATGCCAATGCATTTGGACACAGTTTCAGGTCATTATTATATTATCTCTGTTCTGAATTGAACGGAACCTCGAGAGCTTCAAGATTATTTGGTCAATAAATATAAAAAAGAATCCCCACACGAACCCTCTCAATGGTTGAAATCACACTAAAACCCTCAAAACAATAAATAATAAACACATTAATTACACTGCCTCAAATCCAAAATTACAAACTACGGTATGTTCTCCGTTAAATTATCAGGAAAATTACAAATATGTCCTCAAATTTCAAGTTAGATTTTTTTTTTTTCCTTTTTCTTTTTGCTTGAGCTTCCAAACTCCTCCAAGCTTCTCCTCTAGAAACTTAACAGGATCGGAGCTGTAAAATTCCACCTTCAATGAACGAGCCATTGAAGGTGGGGCAGACAACAGCTCCGTCGTGTATACACGTACGGTGGTGCTTTCATCAGCTCTGCCACCCGACGCCAGTGCCACATCCGGGCAATGTATTTTCTTTTTTAACTTTAGGATGATGTTTTAGTTTTACTTTACACAACTGCTATTCCAAATTAACCAAACATGATTCCTTAAGCTTTAGTGTCAATTCTTAGCTTAGTCTAACCCAATATAAAGATGGTTTGAGTATTTTTCCTTTGGAAATTATTTTCCTTTTAAGTTTTCTTGTTTTCCTATTTTCCTTCAAAATAAATATATATCCAATGGACTTCATTGGTCTTTCTAAATTAATTTTTGGCTCACTAAATAAGTGAATTGCTCTTATATGTAATGTGTCAAAACAGGGATTATAATGCTGAAAGTGAAAGGAAAGAAGGGGTTGAGATCTTCTACAAAACAAATCACATCCACCAAACTTATGACTTTGTTAGTTTCATCATCCCTTTTCTTTTCTTTTTTTTCATCTCACTTTTTTTTAAAAAGACTTCCCAGTTAATTGTTTTTTTACTGTTGTTAAAATGGAAATAGGTGAAGAGAATGAGAGAAGAGTTTGGAAAGCTGGATAAGGTGGAAATGAGCATGTGGGAATGTTGTGAGCTGCTAAACAGTGTTGTTGATGAAAGTGACCCTGACCTGGATGAGCCTCAAATTGAGCATTTACTGCAAACTGCAGAAGCCATCAGAAAGGACTATCCTAATGAGGATTGGCTTCACTTGACTGCCCTCATCCATGGTAAAATACTATTACCTGTCATTTTATAACATTTCTAAAAATAGAAACGATGACGAATGTCAAATGTGATGGACCAAAAATGGAAATGGTAAAAATCCAATGGAACATAGTAGTGATACATGATAAATTTATTATAAATTAGTAGTGTTTAAATAGCCCTCCACAATATTAAATCTACTTGATTTTAACAACTAATCTAATATCTAATAATAAAATATAGATATTCTATACAAACATTTCACTTTCAAGTTTGTAATATAATTAGCATAAGAGCAATTTTGCAGATCTTGGGAAGGTTCTTTTGCTTCCTGGGTTTGGTTCTCTACCTCAATGGGCTGTTGTAGGTAAGAACTTTTGCCGGTATTGAACCTGTCTCTAGTTTTTATCAGAAACATGCTGCTTATTGTTAATTTGATTTCATCTCATAGGCGACACATTTCCGGTTGGTTGTGCTTTTGACGAATCAATCGTTCACCACAAGGTTCGATTTCATTTCCCTCTCCTATCATTCAGTAACAACGTGGTCTTATTTTTGGAAGTTCCAAGGCTTTCTTACAATGATTAATTGCTGCAGTATTTTAAAGAAAACCCTGACTACCAGAACCCCAGTTACAACACCAAATATGGAGTTTATGAGAAAGGGTGCGGACTTGAAAATATTCTCCTGTCGTGGGGCCATGACGAGTACATGTACATGGTACACCGTACACATTGATAATATATATATTATTGGAGGTGTATGATTTTTAGAAACTTGGGACGAAAGATCTTGCTCACTCACTCTTGCTGAATATAGGTGGCCAAGGAAAACAAATCGACCTTGCCTTCAGCTGGCCTTTTCATTGTTAGATTCCACTCTTTCTATGGTACGTCGTCTAAATAGGTGTGATTTTTAGACACCATATTGTCCAGAAGCACGAAGTATGTTGTCAAAAGGTGACATTAATGATAATGTTTTTCTTTGTAGCATTGCATAGATCAGGTG
This sequence comes from Plantago ovata, assembly GCA_028274465.1. Classification (NCBI taxonomy): domain Eukaryota; kingdom Viridiplantae; phylum Streptophyta; class Magnoliopsida; order Lamiales; family Plantaginaceae; genus Plantago; species Plantago ovata. The sequence continues at coordinate 14,703,383 of CM051457.1, read as the reverse complement.
CTTACAGGCACTTGATGAATGAGGAGGATGAGGAAAATCTAAAGTGGCTAAACATCTTCAAGTAAGCTTGGCTAGCATTTCTTATGTATATCAACATCAACTTTCTAATTGTTATCTGGTACGTGAGATTAATTTAGTCTATCCTATATCTCATAATCTCAGAATGTTTTTAAATCCTGTGCAGCAAGTATGATTTATACAGCAAGAGTAAGGTTCGGATTGACGTGGAGAAAGTTAAGCCATACTACATTTCTCTAATTCAGAAGGTAATATTCGGTCTTAAGCTCGATTTGTTGTGTTGAAAAACACGTATATCCTCATCTTGTGACTCTCATTGATGAGGTTTTTGTTGCAGTACTTCCCAGCTAAACTAAAATGGTGAAAAGAGAACGAAGAAGCTTGAGCTGAGGAAATAAGTCTGTCCCTATTTATTTACTATATAGAAACAGAACAACTCAGAGTGCTATGTCTTGAGCGCTGTAATAGTTATAGTTGTGTGTAATACTTATATGACAGACACATGCTTCATGAATGGTCTGTCACCACCTATCAAATACTACTTAATAAAAATCTCTTTTTAAAGGCAGTGTTCATTTCACCTTAAATTCAAATTTATTAAATTTCATTTCAGTTCAGAGATTTTTAGCCGAATCAAACATAACCCAAGTATCACTTCATTTTCATGATCTTTGGCAATCCTCTCTCAATATTGATTCATACCTATATTTGCTTCTGCGTGTTAATCTAGGCACTCTTAAATGCTAACAGCACATTGATGTTTAAAAACCACAGTAGATATCTGCTAATTCATAGAATTTCTTACCCAGCAATGACAATCCCAGTAGAACCAGAACCAAGGTCATGTTTGCCTCGCCTGATTTCACAGGTACAGAAAATGAGAGTGGAGGTCTCTATGAAGCTTAGATCACAGAGGGAATCAGTAGAGAGCGACAAGATTTGAGAACAATGGACTCAAGCAAGAGTCTAAGAGATAGAGACAGAGCAGCTTAATTTTTTCGCTTCTCCAGGGGCCAGGTCATATATACTACTGTACACTTGTTAAAAATCTCTTTTCTATAAAACACAGCAGTATTTAATGTCAAAGTTGTTATGTAAATGCCTAGCTGAGCCTTGCTCTAGTTCAACTCATTACCACGAAGTTTTACATCTTTCCCAATCCCCTCTGCTGAAAACCTGCTTCTCTGCCTAAATTCTGTCTCAGTCAGATGTTGTGAATAAGAACAGCTCACATATGAATAGAAACTCTGCAAGCTATGATGTGTACTCGTTTCACAAGATTGTTAGATGGAATTCAATATAACCTCAAACATTATCTCGATTCTTAGAACCACAAACCATGCTGTACAGTTAAAAATGACCTATGAAGTACACTTTCTTCTTAGAACCATAAACCATGTACAATTAAAATCTTATGACTTCTGCTGATCAGAGCGAGTTTCACTTCACTAGCAATAACTAGGCAGATAGTACCAGTCACCGATGGTCATATATTGCAACCAGAAGTAAGGACTTGGATGACATCGTTGCCCAGGTTTCGTTGCTCCCCCTAGTATGAATTTTAGCTAAACTATAGCCAACTCACTGACATCCACCTACAACACTTCAAGACTATCTCCAATCTCAGAAGGTATCTTACTTGTCATTTTTTGTTTAGAAAAAGAAAAAAATGCAAACATGTAGTATTTTCTGTTCTTTATAATTGATAACAACAAATGCATTCAATCCAAACAACAATCTAGTACAACATATAAGTAACAAAACAATTATTTCAAAACTTCACAAATTATACATAAACCAAGAAGGCAGATATAGAATCGTTACTTTGCAAATAAGTATGCTATACTGCCAAATCCAGTTTTTCTTATAGATGTCGTAACACAATAAGAAGGGCAGAAAGCAGCAAACAAATTAACAATCAACAGCGGGAAATCCGTTGCTTACGTTGGTAGCTACCCAGTACAAATCAAAACATGGCTGAAACTGATATGTCCCCAAGCCATTCCAGAAATGCACGAACAATTTCCGGAAATGTAGGCTCTCCATAAAAGAATCACGTATATGGGGCACAAAATAGATTGACTTCAAAATAAAAACTGTCTGACTATCACAAATTTCACAGGTGTTTTTTAACGAAGATGGAAAGATTTCAAAAATTAAGAAAAGAGAAAATAACTAGACCAAGAATAAGATGCAACAGGCTATTAATGGAAAGCAATCGAAAAGCCATGTAAAAATAATGCACAGATATGATACACATGCTTGAATTCAAAACAGATTCAAACACTTTTAACTCCTGGTGCAGCAATGCAGGCTATAAAATATCGTAAATGAAGTTGTCTGAGGCATATCATATCGAATAATTAAAATATATAGATCTTAAGTTTCATTACATCATTCAAGAACATCCAAATTAACATAAAACTAATAATAACATTACACCTGGTCTTACTCATGCATTCAGGTCACCATGTGGAAAAGGTGAGACTAAACTTGGGACATTGACATGTACATCAAGATTACGCTTCATGGAGTCGTGCGGGTCCTCTAGTTTGGGCAAGTTGCATATACTTGGATATCTAGAATTTCCACTTGGCTCATAGATCACAAAATTTGATCCATAGACAAACAAAATTCCACCCTCCTTTGATATGCACAACGGCTTAACAAATTTCCAGATTATAAATTTTAGTTCTAGTTCCACTTCCATGGGCGAAGTAAGACTAGAAATGCTCACCAGCCTTACCCAAGAGTCCTTGAGTACCCAAAAATCTATCCTGATTATGGGGGAGTGGGCAATAAAACAAAGGCTTCCTCCAAGCTCTCTCAGTTCTATTATGTCAAACTCTTCAGGTCCATGACTTGGTGTAGCCATCAATCCTCCCACCTCACTCTCCAAATCAAAAGAAACAATATCAGTCAGACTACTACTTGCAAGCAGTGGAGCTTCCCATTCACAAACACTCCTGCACCGGAACATCGAGCACAATCATTGAAGTGGAAGTTGTGCGCTACTGTCCACGAATTTGTCTTCAAATTATACACATTCGGTATAAGCTCTTGTAGTGCACCATCAGACTCCCAAAATGGAGTGTGCAAAAGCTTGTAACCACCATCAGATCCGTCGAAACCAAACCCAAAGTTCAACGAGCTCATGTATTCAACAACAACGGGTAATGTATAATGCTTCCTAGTAGATGGGTTCCATAACACAAAACAACTGCCTACTCGAATGCAACATAGTCCATTGCAACAACCCACAACACGCATATTATATACTGCATAGTCACGAATCTGACAAGAAAAGTCATATAAAAATAGAATAGTGGATTGTTCATACAAAAATGGACTGTAGAGAATATACGTAGATATTGAGATCAGCGGATTTAGTAGAGATGATGGTGTGTTGGTTTGGGTCTTTCTTTGACATTTCAAGATGGGTTTTGATGAAATTGTTACTGGAAATCAAAGAATTCCAAAACCTACAGACACATTTGAAAATTTGACAGGGAGCCTTACTTACAAGTATTTCTGGAACTATGTCGTCAGGAAGGATTCTCGGAACATCTTCATTAAGACCCGGAAACGTAACGGAGGAGCTGCTCATTTCGATATTTAAGCTCGTTGAGGGAATTTTCTTGTTGTTGATGAATTTAGGTTATGCAATTTGGGGTTTTTCTGTTTACCACTCTACTAGAACAAGAAGAGAAGAGAAGAGAGGGTCCGGATGGAAGGCCTGCTCTTGCATCTGTGCACTATCTTCTACTCTTAGAATCCAAGGGTCTGGATTGTGCCACGTATGCATGCAGTGCAACCATATAGCCTTAATTGTTCCGTTTGTTTCCGTTAGTTTTTGTCTGTTCCGTTTGCAACTGTCCCTTTATTTTCATTAATTAAGCAAGTTGAATAACAATAATACATATTTCACCTCTTTCAATTAGACCTTAAATCCTCCAAGATGTAACAAGTCAAACCTAACGGTTCTACCACTTGGATTAAAACCCGAGAAAAGTTTCAAAAATCAATCTCGAGTTCCTTACCTAAATGAGACTTCCAATGCACCATGACTTAGAATCCACAGTCGATCATCTCAATGAAAGATCTAACAAAGGTAACTTTAAAGAGCAAAAGAATCAAGAAGAAAAGAAAGTTAGCGTTAGGATATCCAAGAAAGACTCCCCCCCTATTTGTTGACGTAGACTCATTTGCTTGGAGTAAGTTTGTACATGTTGCCAAAGCTTCCCTCCACAACATTGTTTGGTCCTGAGCGTTGAGCCCGCTCGAATTTGTTTTTAGCACCACTCAAATCAAAAGTCCTCATACTATATGATAACATGATAGTAGTGGTCGACAAATATATGTGATTCCATCCGCTTTTTCATTAATGTGAGATATGGGCTATTACATAAAAATGCTGAGAGGCAACAATGATTCATAGCAGACAAGTCAGACGTGCCCCTGTATGACAAGTTGAAATACAAACATTTCCTCTCATAATTCGCACACGCTTGCATACAAAGTTCCAGTTTCCTCTCTGAGAACCCAGCTTCCCAGTAAAGTTCTGCTCCATCATCACCTCTACCATCGCATATCAACATTGCACGGGCCGCACCACTAATTGAAGGTTTTATACTTTTCATAAGTTCTGTGTTTGAATTTCTGATTTGGAAGGCGAAGCAAATCCAAGTGAGGTTTTAACTAGTGTAACTTCTTAAATTCCTCTCGACAAGAATGTTTAGCGCAGAGTTGAGAATGTTGGATTCCATATCACCTCAACACTACTCTAGGAATACAAAACTCAACTCTAGCAGCCTATAGCACACATACCATTCAGCATATATTCGTTCACTATAGCCTTGCATTGAACATTATAATTGAATTATTCTAAATTTATATCAATAAAAACCCTTTCCAAACTTTTTCACACAAATGTAATTCATTTTGTACTTGCAACAAGTTCTTGCTAGGTGCCAGATGAGATGCATTTAAAGTCTTCCATTTCGACATGTAACAGCCATTTATGCATTTTTCTAATGCCATACTACACGATTCAAACAAAATAACTAAATAAGTCCAATACTAATTCAGCAAGAAATTGGAAACATGCAGATAAATAAAATAAGCTAATTCATAGAGATTCATACCCATGAATGACAATCCCAGTAGAACCAGAATCAAGGTCATGTTTGCCTCGCCTGATTTCACAGGTACAGAAAATGAAAGTGAGGTCTCTATGAAGCTTAGATCAGAGAGGGAATCAGGAGAGAGCGACAAGATTTGAGATGATGAACAATGGACTCAAACAAGAGTCTAAGAGATGGAGGGAGAGAAGCTTAGTTTTTTGCTTCTCTACACGCAGCTCCATGGGCCAAGTCGTTTTGTAAATGCCTAGCTGAGCCTTGCTTTAGTTCAACTCATTACCACGAGGTTTTACATATTTCTCAATGCCCCTATGTTGAAAACCTGCTACCCTGCCTAAATTCTGTCTCAATCAGATGTTGTGAATAACAGCGCCATATATAAATAAAAACTCTGCAAGCTATGCTGTGTACTCGTTTCAAAAGAATGTCAGATAGAATTCAATATCAACTCAAACATAATCTCGATTCTTAACACCATAAACCATGCTGTAAGCAGAAGGTGCAGTTAAAAATGACCTATGAAGTACACTTTATTACCAAACAATGTACAATTGAACTTAGGACTTCTACTGATCAGACCGAGTTTCACTTCACTAGCAATATCTAGGCAGAGAATACCCCAGTCACCGAGGGTCATATATTGCAACCAGAAGTAAGGACCTGGATGACATTGTTGGCCAGGTTTAGTTGCTCCCCCTAGTATGAATTTTAGCTAATCTATACCCAACTCACTGACATCCACCTACAACACTTAAAAGACAATCTCCAATCTCAGAAGGTATCTTAATTATCATTTTTTGCTTCGAAAAAAAATGCAAACATGCTGTATTTCCCTGTTCTTTATAATTGATAACGGAAAATGCTTTCAATCCAAACAACAATCTAGTACTTCAACATAAGTAACAAAGCAATTATTTCGAAACTTCACAAATTATAGAAAAACCAAGAAGGCAGATATAGAGTCGTTACTTTGTAAATAAGTATGCTATAAAGATGATACTGCCAATGCCAAATCCAGTTTTTCTTATAGATGTCATAACACAAGAAGCAGGGCAAAAAGCAGCATACAAATTAACAATAAACAGAGGGAAATCTGTTGGTAGTTTCCCAGTACAAATCGAAACATGGCTGAAAACTGATATGTCCCCAAGCCATTCCAGAAATGCAGGAACAATTTCCGGAAAATGTAGGCTTTCCATGAAAGAATCACATATAGGGGCACAAAATAGATGTCGACTTCAAGGACAAGATAAAAACTTTGTCGGACTATCACAAAACAGATGCAAACGCTTTTAACTCATGGTGCAACCAGGCAGGCTATATAATACGGTATTCTTTAACAAATGAAATTGTCTGAGGCATATCATATCGAATAATTAGAATATATTCATTACATCATTCAAGAACATCCAAATTAACATAAACTAATAATAACATTACACCTGGTCTTACTCATTCAGTTCACCATGTGGAAAAGGTGAGACTAAACTTTGGACATTGACATATGATTTAAGATTAAGCTCCTCGGAGGCGTAAGGGTCCTCTGATTTAGGCAAGTTGCACATACTTGGATATATAGAATTTCCATTTGGTTCATAGATCACAAAATCTGTTCCAAAGACAAACAAAAATCCACCCTCCTTTGATATGCACAACGGCAGAACAAAAATCCAATATATATAATCTAAATCTAGTTCCCTGGGAGGAGTAACATTAGGAATGCTTACCAGCTTTACCCAAGAGTCCTTGAGTACCCAAAAATCTGTCCTGATTACGGGGGAGTCGACAACAAGACAAAGGCTTCCTCCGAGCTCTCTCAGTACTCCTTCAAACTCTTTACATCTATTGCTTGGTCCAGCTATCAATCCTCCCACCTCACTCTCCAAATCAAAAGAAACAATATCAGTCCGATTATCACTTGCAAGCCAATGGAGCTTCCCATTCACAAACACTCCTACACTGATACATCGAGTACAATCATTGAAGTTGTGAGCCACTGTCCACGAATTCGTCTTTAAGGTATACACATATGGTATAAGCCCTAATGTACCCTCAGCTGACACACCGGCTGCAGTGCGGAAAAGCTTGTAACCACCATCAGATCCGTCGAAACCAAACCCAAAGTTCAACGGGGTCATGTTTTCAACAACTGGTAATGTATAACGCTTTCTAGTAGATGGATTCCACAACACAAAATAACGGCCTAATTGAAAGCAATATAGTCCATTGCAACAACCCACAACATGCACATGAGTCACACTCACAGGACCGTCATCGTTACACATCTTACAGGAAAAGTCATATGCAATAGTAGATTGTTCATACAAAATGGACCGTAGGGAATATAAGTAGACACCAGTGGATGTGATAGACATGATATTGTGGTGAGTGAAGTTTTTGTCTTTTTTTGACATTTCGAGATGGGTTTTAACGAAATTGTTACTGGAAATCATTCTTTGGTTCTGGAATGACTGTGACTGCTGCTGTAAAACATTGGTGTTCATGTGATAACCTGTCAAGTGATAGATAATCAGAGATAGGATACCTAATTACAGGTGCTTTGCCATGTTGTTGAACAACTAAATTGGCAGTAGCTTGGTTCTTCTGTCTGAGAGAAGGTGGCAATGAGTAATCATAGAGCTCCAAGTGTTTTGTCACTTTTCTAGCTCTAGTGCTCCTTCTTTGATCTTGTTGAATCAGATTGTTCTCAATGCTTTCACTGGTGTGAGAAGAACTACTATCTGGAGCTTGATTTGTAGTTGTATCTGGTAATCTGCTGTTGAGTTCTATAGGAGCTGCACTTGTAAGATTAGTAGAATTTCCAATGATATTTGTATTAAAATCATGAAACTCTTCTTGTTCAGCATGTAACATATACTCAGAAGATACATCATTAAGATGAATATCAGTCATATTCACTGATGTGTGTGCATGCTCTTGAACAGTAGGTGGTACCTGTAGAATGTCATGTAGTATTTCTCTGTTGACATTGGTATTGACATGAGGCTGCATCTCATCTGATATGGCTTGCTCAGTTAATAAAGATATATCATAACCAGCAGCCATAGGTGTGTATAAAGGCTTGAATTTGTCAGTGTGATCAGAAGACATGCCATAGGGAAATATACTTTCAACAAATTGCACATGCCTAGATATCAATATCTGTCTAGTACTGAGATTGAGAAGTTTGTAACCTTTATAACCTGTAGGGTACCCAAGTAGTAGACACTTGACAGCTCTAGGATCAAACTTTGTCCTATGAGAGGTCAGTGTTGAAGCATAGCAGAGAGATCCAAAAGTTCTCATGTAAGAGTAATCAGGTTTGGTCCCATACAGTATCTCATATGGACTTTTTCCCTGTAAAGGATCACTGGGTAATCTATTCATAACATGACAGGGAGCTGTAAAACAGCTCCGATGAGAGATTTGACAGGGAGCCTTACAAGTATTTCTGCAATTACATCGTCAGAAAGGATTCTCGGAGCATCTTCATCAAGACCTGGAAACGTAACGGAGGAGGAGCTGCTCATTTCGAACTTTTCTTTTCTTCAACTTACCACTGGTAGTAGAAGTTCGAACATGACAGGGAGCTGTAAAACATCTAAGTTTGTAAATGTTTTTGTCTTTTTTTTTTTTAGGAAGTTCAGTTATACATGGTTGATATACTATAATTTATTTATTTTTAATTTCTTTTTGTAAAGTACTAAAAATTATTTCATGCCGTCCGTCACAAATTTGAGTTTTAACTTGTTCCTACTAGAGAATTTTTTTTTTTAGAGGGTAAAGTTAATATTTTTTTAAAGGGTAAAGTACTCGTACTCTTACGTTACATATTTACCACCTTATAACTTCAAATACCCCTATATCAACATTTAAATTCGACATAATATCATACAGTACCCCTCCTATTGCACCTCTTTGCATTTAAAGGCTCCTTATTCCCAGAATTACATCCAACCCCAATAGTCGGATTTTATTTGACCGGCCAAAAATTCAAAATTCCGTTTGGACAAAACAAACACGCCGTTAGCTCTTTTTTTTGTTTCCTTTTATTTCTTTTTATTGTTTTTCCTTCTTATTTTATAATTTTCTTCTTATTTTTTTCTATCTTCTTCTTCTTCTCATCATCTCCGGTGCCGGAAAAATTCCGACACCGGAGTAATTCCGGTAGCAGTTAACGGAGCTGTAATTTCGACATTTTGGAGCTGTTTTACAGCTCCGGTTTGGAGCTGTAAACAGCTCCTCATCGGAGCTGTAAAACAGCTTCGATTTGGAGCTTGGTTTGGAGCTGTAAACAGCTCCTCTCCAGAGCTGTTTTACAGCTCCGTGTTGGAGCTGTAACAGCTCCAAATCGGAGCTTTTACAGCTCCGATTTGGAGCTGTAAACAGCTCCTCACCGGAGCTCTTTTACAGCTCCGAAAGCTCCAAATCGGAGATTTTACGGCTCCGGATCGGAGTTTTTATGGCTCCGATTTGGAGTTGTTTATAGTTTTTTATTATTATTATTTTTTTTAATAATAATTTAGGACTTAGTTTGAAATATAATATTTGTAGGGGCTTGTTTTAAAATAAATTTTGGGACCATTTTGAAATATATTAAAGTATGTAGATTAGTTTTGAAATATTTAGTTTTAATTTTGTAATAACGAAAATATATGGGTTGAATGTGTAATAATGAAAAGTTTAACCTGTTTGGCTAGCAGCAAAAGCCAAAATTCCGACGAGGGCAAATTGGTACTTTCCATGATTTAGAGCGTGAAAAGTCAAAGTCGTGGGGTTATATGTAATTAAAAATTGATGAAGAAGGTGTTCGGTGCAAACTTGAGAATAACGAGGGGGACGATGTAATTTCGTTGAACAAAAATGTATTGTATGTAATGGACCCTTTAAATTCCGACCTCTCCTACGTTATTGATGCACCCTTACAAATCTATTGATAATATACTACCAAAATTGAGAGCGGTGAATCTTACAAATTAAGTCTTCGTCTTACCATGATTGAAAATTAAGGACTAGATAGACCCGAACGTATTAGTCTTAGACCAAGTCATTACTTGCAATTAGAGTAGCCTTAGGTTTATTTAATTATTATAGTTAACTAGTAACACAAAATCTTATTAGATACCGTCTCATACTTAATTTAAAAAATATAGATCTCCTTTTAAGTGGACATGTTAACCTTTTGTTAAAAAGTCATCTACAACCGTCCGTGTTGACACCTAATATGAGAACATCATCGTGTGAATGCATTTTTTTTCTTTCTTTCTTCGAAAAAAATACACTAATTCTATACCAACCAACCACGCACCTACCTATCATTCCAACATCAATTTACTCGTCAATCACCTTATGCGTTGTGAATGCATTATGTTAGATGGAATATGTAATTTTTGTACTTAGCAAGGATGGAGCCATGGTGAATCATTCTCGGGGGGAAAGAATGGGTAATGTATATTGATTAATTTTGAGATGAAGAGATAGACCTTGTCACTTTACTTTGCAGTTTGCACCCAGTCTTCCTCCCATGTACATGTTCGAGTGTTAATGTTAGGAGTTTAAAATTGGTCACCAATCGTTGAGCATATCTAGTCTCACAAGAACTAGCCAAGAATCAGAAGGCTAAATCCGGGGCATAAACCCACCCCCAGGCGGAAGTCCATTACATGGATCCTTTCTGTCCATGCTTCTAAGTAAGTGGTCCGGCAGAAACAGGCTAAAGGGAGCCGCCCCTCCACTGAAAATTGTAAAAGTTCCAAGAAAGCCCCCTATATTTTAGTTGAGAGATGTCTGGTGAAATCGAAAAAGGTATGAGTCGGCAATTAGACTTTGACCGAAAACCTAAGGGGGGTAATATATTAACCGGACAAAGTGAAGAACACGTGATTACGGTCAATGATTCCTTACCATTCCAAATCCAATCATGCTTAACAAGTAGAAAAGGGAACAGGAGATAAAAATGGCACAGCAACAATGCAATACAAACAAAATGGCACAAAGTACAATTAAACCAAAAACACCACCTGCTCTACCTATCAATTACATAGCTCAATTACAACTACTGCAAACCAAACAAGGTGTTGATCTTACTCCAAACCCACTCCAAACAAGGTGTTGATCTTACTCCAAACCCACTCCAGAAAAACTAGACCCGTAGAGAGAATGATATACTGATTAACCGAAGGTCTTCCTATTCAGGAGATCCAATCCAACTTATAAAGCTTAATTTAATAGGAATCTTCCAGATTATGACTTGTTGCAAACACCCAAATCCAGCTTCAATTTAAATTATGAGCTTTATTTTGTTCGAAAATAGCATTGAATATGTGGTAAGTAACCAAGAAATGATATTGAAACTCAAATAAAACATGAATGAAAGTCTGAGTCCAAGAAAAGAATTGGGCATTAAACTAAACTAATGGTACATGATATACTATCAAGAGAAGCAATGATAGCACTCGTTTTAACATTAACACTCAGTTTCACTATTGAACACCAGTACAACTTCTGAGCGTGTTCATCTGAAACTTGTCTTATAACTACAAACTTTAGTAGCAATTTCAAGATTTGTTCCATACGAAATAGCTCCATTGAAATACCCAATTTAAAACCCTGTATATGATTTCAAATGCATTCAAAGGTGCTAGAGAATTTAACCCAACAACTTTTGTACAAAAATAAGCATATGCAACTTAACAAATTATACAAAGACCAAGCAGGGCAAACATGTTACATTACAAGATGACAAACTAACACTTAGATACCACATCAGAAATGCAGGCTAACTTCCAGAAAATCACATTTAGGGGCACAAAACCAAGATAAACAGTTTTATAAATTAAGAAAAGAGAAAATGACCTGACACAAAATAAGAAGCAACAGGCTATTAGAGGAAAGAAGTGAAATGCATGGGTACGATTTATGCTACCATGATAACAAACTACTTAACACTTACTTCCAAATTGACAGACTGTCATTCATATTGTAGCACAAAGGAGAGCCATACAAATCCACTATTCAAGTCAGTAGCTCCTAAACCACACTAGAAATGCAGGAACAACAATCAGAAAAATTGCCTTTCGGGGCACAAAATGGATGATGTTAGACTCGAGAACAACATAAAATTTTCATCAGAGCCTCAAGTCAACTTCACAGGTGGAAACAAAGATGACAGCATTTAGACCAGGTTTCACTCATTTAGTACACCTTGTGGAAATGGAGAGACTAAACTTTGGACATTCATATTCACCGGAAGATGGACGCCACTGGTGCCGTAAGACTTCAACTTCACCATGTTCCCTTCTTGGTCATAGATTACAAATTTTTCTCCACCAGCAAACAAGATTTCACCCTCCACGGATATGTACAACGGAATGAAATAATGCCAACCCGTATAAGCAACACAAACATTACGAATGGTCGCCAATTTTACCCAAGAGTCCCTTAATACCCAAACATCTTTCCTAACATGGGCGAAGTCGAGAAGAAGACAAAGGTTACCGCCTAGCTCCCCCAGTGATTGGTCAAATCTTTCTTGGCGCTCATAACTCGGCATAGGTACCAAACCCTCCATTTCACTCCTCAAATCGAAAGTAATAAGCTTACTACTAGTACTGTCAGATGAGGGCCAATGAAGCTTTCCCATTCACAAACATTCCTACACCACCACATTTAGAACAATTTTCGAGGTTCTGGACTCGTGTCCATGAATTCGTCTTGAAATTATACAGATTCGGCTGAAGCTCCTGTTTACCATCAGCTGATACCCCAAATACAGTACAGAAAACCTTGTAACCATCATGAGATCCATCGAACCCAAACCCACGATTCATGAAGCTCCTGTTTTCAACAACTGGTGGTAATAAATTGAGCTGTCTAGTAGATGGGTTCCATAACAGTAAACGACCCCCTACTGAAATGCAACATAGTCCATTGCAACAACCCACAAGACGCGCAGAAAGATTACTGATGGCACAGGTTAACTCAGGTGCAAATGCAACAGAAGAAGATCGTTCATAAAAAACAGAGCGTAGTGAATATACATGGATATTGACATCAGTGAATGGGGTGCAGATAATGTTGTGGCGAGTGAAGTTTGTGTCTTTCCTAGACATTTTGCTTTGATGAAATTCTGGCTGGAAATCAAAGAATTCCAAGACTTACAAACGCCTTAGGAGGGATTTGAGCCTTACAAGTATTTCTGCAACTGTATCTTCGTCCAGAGTCGGAAGAGCTCGGATTCTCGGTACATCTTCATCTTCATGGAGACCCGGAAAATTAACAGAGGAGCTCCTCATTTCGATCAGCAAAACGCTGTCTTTTGTTTTTTTGTTGGTAATTTTCTTCTTCTTGATGAACCCTAAAAATTGGGGATTATACTCCCTGTTTAGAAGAACTTATTAAAAGCGATAAGTTTCCACGTATGAAGTCTAAGCAAACACGTGTCCTAACCATTAGTCAGAGAAAAACCGGACTTATGGTAATTGAACCGGAGTCGCGGTTCATCTATCGGTCTACCGTTGTCCATGAGGAGACCCCTTCCTTTTGTCCATTAACATAGAATCGCAATGTCTTTAATTTAATAAGGCATGATGATCTCATATAATCAAATAATCAGGGGCGAAGTCAGGATTTGAGAACGCCTAGGGTCAAATTTGTTAAGATTTTTTTTTTTTACTTATTAATAATGATAAACAAAAATTGTTGGATTTTTTACCAATATAACCAAAGTTTTTTTGTAAAGTTATAGAATTTTATTGAATTCATGACCAATATAGCTAAATTTTATTAAAAATTAACTTATTTTACAACATTTAAGATAAATAAATAATATTTGGTAGGACACATATTGAATTTATTTTGAAAATATACAAATAATTTTTTTTTACACTAAAATACATATAATTGTTTTTTTTTTTTTTTATTTGGTGGGGGATGGGTGGCCCTACCCCGCCCTCTACATGGCTTCTCCCTTGCATATAATACTATTGTATGTGATGGAACAACAAGTTAAAGATGTTAGCACAAATTATATGAATTTTTCGTAAAATAAGATAGAATCACGTGTTGATTGATGATATCGCACGCTTACTTAAATGAGAATGAACTTATAATACTACTATGTGACAACTTATAATATAGAACAAATAAGTTAATAAAAAGCTAGCACAAATGATACTTAATTTATATATTGAAGATGCATAAAATCATATGTATCTTTTCCTTATTACACATATATAAATAGTGTTTATTTGTGTATCCATGGAGTAAAGAGGATGACACGGTTGATCATTGATGTATTCATGGTGAAGCAGTGTTGGACTGAGTTTGGACTGGAGAAGCACAGCAGCGACAACACGACCCAGCCGGTGCCGGAGCACAACAAACACAAGCGGGACATATAGGCCTTGACGCCTGCAGCATCTCTGCACAATCCAAAACCAACCAAAATTAATGCTAATATTTAATTAACCCATGATATAATATTTTATTTTGAGATATGTTTTTGATTTTTCACATAATGACACATTTAAAAATCTATCGTAGCGTTTCTTAGTGAAAAATACTATAAAGAGACAAAAAAATGAAGTGCTATAGTTTTCAATTTCATATTGATTGCGGCCACCTCGGTGAACTGGAACCGAATTAGTTATCCGATATTAGATCGATCATGCATGTACCTTGAACAAGGGTGAATCGAGCAGCTTGAGTTGTTGGTAAAACTGGAGATGCAATGAACGCCAAAAGGAACAATGCGAAGATAACTTTACTTGCCATTGCAATTTCGGAGGAGGCTATAAATTACTGTGATTTATGTGTGTGTGTTCAGTTCACTTTGTGTTGTTTCAGATATAGCAGATCAGGTTTATATTTATAGTGAAATGGTGGACTATTTAATGTATAGTGCTCAATTATAATATAATAACCTAGCTAGTGTGATGTCAACTATCAAGTATATTGTCGATTCAAAAAAAAACTATCAAGTATATTGTCATCAATGTTTGAATATGTTGGCAGAATTTGAACGTGGAATTTTTGAATATGCTAGCTAAGCTTCAAGTCTTCGTTCGTAATTTATACTCTACATTGTTGAATTCTAAAGTTTGAATTGATTACTTTATTAAATTAACATTTAATAGGTGGTACTATTTTCTTCAAATCTAGATGGTTTCTGATCAATTCTTTTATAGGAGACATGATAGGATAAATCCCAAGATTTTGATTGAGAATGCGTTGGGATTCCTCCGATCCACTAGTAGCCCAATACATCCCAATGCGTTTCGTGTGGCCTAACAATGTTGGAGAATATTGATGATTTTGATGTAAAATAACACTCGTACTAGTTCACCTTGATCTTCTAACACCCCCTGCCCCTAACCCCATAGCATTCGAGTCGAGTATTCTCAATACCCCGTCAAATAGTCAATTGTTTATAGCAACCGCGTAATATGATTGACCTAATTCCTTCCAAATGATTTCTCCACAAAAGTTCCAAAGATTGCACATGTTCATTGGAATTCTTAATTCGTTTAACGCGTAATAATAAATCTTGAATGAGATTGCAATCCTGCCAAGTTTGTCGATTTCTCTCTTGCAACTTTTAGGATTTCAAATTTTTCTTGTAATGGATGATGTCTTTGGATTAGGCGCTAGAAATAGTGTACTTGATATTAGTATTACAAATCGACTAACTACTGAACTACGCAAATTTTGTCACAAGAAATGACTTACCTGAAAGGTTCTCAGCATGATCGAGCTAGCATTAATGAACTTTAAAACTCAGTAAGAAATTACATACAATGAAATGATTAGAAAAATATTTTAGATCCAGCTTGGGACCAAACTTGACAAAGCAGATCACTTGGTAATAAAACCCTATACGCATGTATTCTAAGATCGATAACAAACTGAACTTTGCACCAGCGCGCCTTGAGTTTCTTATATTGTTGGTCACGTATGAATATTTGCACCTCCGATTAACTATGAAAATGAAGCTCTTAAGGTCTTGGACCAATCTCAGCAGCTAGCTTCAATGGAAGAAAATTCATGCCCTCCCATTTTACACGGTGTTAACTTAAATCCCATCTCTAAATTAGATCACAACTTTGGTATTCATTTAGAGGGACTAATTACACTGAAAATTATTCACTTTTTCTCCCCGCTAAATTGGTTAGTTATTTAGGGAGTATTTCATCCGGTACCCCTCTACTAGAAGGCCTAACTACATCTATCCCATATATATTAGTCAAACAATTACATTTGGGTCCAAAATTCTAAAATTCTGTTGACCAACTTATAGTTTACTGTTCATTGTGCTCAATCCAAACAGGGCCTTAGCATTATTTTTTTCATTTTTTTCTTCCCTTTTTCTTTCTTCCTCCTTCTTTTTTCTTAGCAGTTCCGGTACCAGAGTTGTACCGGCTCCGGTCAATCGGAGTTGTAAAGCTGCACCGATCTATCGGAGCTTTACAAATCCGATGAGATCTCAGATTGGTGCTCAACAGCTCCAATCTAGTCGAAGTTGTAGAGCTCCAATTTTTGGAGCTCCGATCTGATTGAAGCTTACAACATGCTCTGACTAGAGCGGAGTTGTTCAGCTCTGACCTGGTCGGAGCTCAACAGTTTCGATTTGTTGTTTCTGTTAATTTTTTAATTTACTTGTTTTGGGCTAATTTTGAAATATGAAATATATTGGAGCTTAGTTTGTAATAAATTTGAGACCATTTTAAAATTTAAAAAAGTTACATGCCTTATATTGAATTATTATAAGTGTCAAATTTGTAGAATTAAAAAAATTTGAGGTTGTAATTAATAAAAATTGGAGTTGTTTGGTCTCATTCCAAAATTCAATATTTGACCAAGGGTAAAAATATCTTTTCATTGATTTAATTCGCCAAAAGTAAAAAGTAATGATCGTGGGTTTAAGTGTAATTATATATATCGAATAGGGGTACTGGATGTAATTGTTTGACTAACAAAACACCTATTTTCAATAAAAATCTAAGAGATACTATATGTAAGAAGCACTATTATTTCTCATGCTCTATATAGAACTTATAGTATTATTCGATTAAACTTTTTTGCCATTTCAAAAAGAAAGAAATCCTCTAATTAAATGATTGATTCTTCTCTCCTTTTATCTTTCTTCTTCTAATTTGCAAAATTATAACGTGTACAAACAATCCCCATTAATACCTTTCTTCTAGATGTTGCACCTATTGTAATCTTATCTAAAATTAGTAATGTTATAATCTTATCTAAATTAATGCTATAATAAGTCCGTTTTTTATATATCTACCAACATCTAATAAGTGAGAATGGGTATTTACTATTCATAAACTGTAACAAGATCACTGTGGGTTACTGTATTACTGTACATGGAATTTTGTTGGTATTATAGACCCCTTTTCGCAAATCAGTCAACGTCATTCTGGGTTGTTTTTGGACTTTTGCATTTCATTGTATGTGACGAATATTCTTGAACATAAGTAGAAATGTATGTTCAAAATCTGCTGGCCAGATCTTTACATACTGTCATAAACATGAATGTGTGAAAAAATAATTAGCTTATGGTATAATTCTGCTACAACTATTAAACTTAATTTGTACTTGGTAGAAATCATTTTGTGTAACTGCATTTGTAGGAAGCATCAAAGTAGTTTTTACAGCTGTAAGTGAATATGGACGTTTGCATCAACTAAAGGAGGAGAGGCTGCGGACCAGGGGAGGAGGTCTGTAAAGAAGGACTTTTGAACTATTTAGCTTACTTAGCTTGCTTAATTTTATTATCTTGTTCAAAGTTTTTTAAGATATTTATAGGTGATTTAGTGTATGGATGTGTTATCACAAATGATGGTTCAAATTGATATTCCGAAAACTTGCATACTTCACATGATAGCTCATCAGAACACGAGGCATCTCGTCAAGCCACTGTGTGTAACACGGTGCAAAAAGTCCAGTATATATATGTGTGTGTGTGTGTGTGTGTGTGTGTGTGTGTGGGGACGACGACGACTACTCACTTCATGACTGCAAAACAAAAATCACTCACGCATCACTTCACAAAATGTATGGTTACAAATTAAGAGTCGATGCTACAATAACATCTTTACTCTTTTTATTCATAATATCAAACGTTTATCCTACAACGAGCATATGCATTGGCACATCACATGTGTACGTTATTATTAAAACTTCGGTTTCCGATTCTACTCCAATTACAGTTCACTGTAAATCTAAAGATAACGATATTGGAGAACAGAAACTTGTTCTCACCAAAGAGTATGAATTCAATTTTTGCACCAAGATTTTCGGAAATACATTGTTCTGATGTGATGTCACATACTCACATGGAAAGAAAAGAGTTTCAGTTTTGATGTTTACAATAAGAAGATAGCACCGATATGCCCGACAGCTACGTGCAAATGGGAAGCGATGCAAGAAGGAATTTATTTCTGCACCAACCCAGCTAACGAGAAAGGGCTCGCGTATTATTGGAACGGAACTGCTGCTTCTGGTAGTCCTCTTGGGAATTAGATTAATTCATTCTAGCAACAGAAATTTCCAAGTATAAAATGAAATGTTGGTGCAATATTTCTTTATCCAATTTCCGATGTACGCAAGAATTATAAATAAATTAAATAGTTTATTCGTGTGAAAGTTTTATTTTTTCCAGTTAACAATTGAGTTAGGAAAGAGTGAA
This sequence comes from Plantago ovata, assembly GCA_028274465.1. NCBI lineage: Eukaryota > Viridiplantae > Streptophyta > Magnoliopsida > Lamiales > Plantaginaceae > Plantago > Plantago ovata. The sequence goes on along the minus strand of CM051457.1, from coordinate 14,684,525 downwards.
AACAAATTAGATAATTAAGAGTTAGGAGACTGCACTGAGACGAGTGAGATTTTTATATTCCCAGTCATGTTACTAGAAATGAAGAAGAAGACAATTAGGAAAAAAAAAAAAAAAACAAAGAAAATAAAAGTTTAGTTAATATTCTATCATAAGTAATTTATATGTCATATTATAAAACTATAAACTTTCTACTTTCATAATATAAATTCAAATATTATTTTTTAATACAATTTAACATTAATATTAGGTCAAATAGTTAACAAAATAAATGGAAATCTTGTCGCTGAAGGAGGAGGAGGAGGAAGGGTAGTAGTTCTGGTGGGTCCAACCAAAACGAGTGGAGCTGCAAGGAGAGAAGCTTGTTAGCTTGGTACTTGGTGGAGCAACTAGCAGAGAAGGTAAGGATGAAATAATTTGTCAACTACTGGAGATATAAGAAGCTTAAAAGGAGGCATGACTAGCTCCACAAGAATTGCTGAGAATGAGGCAGGACTATCCATGCAGCGAGAATTCTATCAAAAGCTTGCAGATTTGATAACTCGATCGGTTTGCTTCTTGATAGGTAGTTATGACAGTACTCTAGCATTTGGTTTGATACTTGATTAACTCTAACAACAGAGTCGTAACGATGTTAAACTTAGGCAGCCACGCACTTGTCAGTCAGCAGGGGCATAAAGTACGTGATGTTCCCGTGGATGAGTAATACATGATTGTTAAATAATGGAAACAGAGAATCTGTAGAACACAGAAACTCTACGCTATTTGCCGAATGACTAAATCCATAACAAAGGTGCATTTAAACCTTTTGGCCGGCAAATGGATCCACAAGACAAAATGAAATAGATGTTTCTAGCATCAGTGTGTATATATGTCAGCTGAGTCCTAGTTTTTGTGTATAAATATAGCTGTAGCCTCATGCATTTCCTGGTACTAAACAACAACATGAAGTGAACAGCAATAAACCATTCTTTGAAATTTAAATCGATGTCTCTTTGTGTCTTTTCATTTTCTTCATTGCTTCCACAATTACTGATAGAGTTCACAGAAGGACATTCAATGATGCTCATACAAGGCGCCAGTTGGAAGGAGATTTATGCCTGATCATGAAACGTGAAAAGTTATCAATAGTTTGACATCTCATCACAGGCTCACACCAATTGCAAAACCAGATGGCAGTCTTGAATGTAGTACTATATTATATTCAACTTACTTGGAAGATGATACATAACACAATGGAAACATCAGAAAGAAGTGACATTGCCTGGATCGGAACTGTGCAGCTCTAATGAAGAAAACTGTTCAGCATTGCAATGGAAAATTGGCAACTTTATTGTCGATGTGGGAAACAACAAGTACATTAACAGAACCACAAACTACAGGTTTTGCAATGGAAAACTAGCTGTTGATGGCTAATTTCCCATTGCAAATGGAAAACACTAGCCGTTGATGGCTAATTATACCATTGTAAAACCTGCCGTTGAGTGTTAATGTAAGCGTTTTTTCTCACATGAACAATAGAGTCACCAAACATATATGATGATGGCAGAGACAGGACCTGGCGCCTCAGAACCGATGCTACTATACATCAATGCAAAAGCAAATGCCAATGCATGCTTAAAATTCCTGCCATATTTCCTTTGAGTAAAGTGTTTGACGCAGCTAGTGTATTGAGTAGTATTGCCATGAGCATGGAGATTAGTATTAAATAGTTTCAGACAAATGGTTATTGGGCATCATAGACATGTTCCAACTGTTCCATTGAATGGAACTGGTCAAACATGTAAAATTCATGTACAGAGACTACATTGTCTGTCCATGAAGTTGACATGTTCAACATTATTTCTTGGACATGTTAGTTTTAGTAAAATCAGAAAGATATGTTAGTCTATGGGCCTAGCTTTGAGCTTCACGAGCATATTGTACATACTTAAATTCAGTTCCATTCATCACGATCCATATAACAAATTAACATAAATTAGATGATCATCATCATCTGTTTGATATCTTCTCTATAGAAACAGACACAGGGAAATGACTGTAAAAAGACAAGAAAAAGAAAGAAAGATATGAAGAGCGAGTAATATCTTCGAGCACGTTTACAGTTGCAACTTAGAAAGCGATAACCGTGTATATATGGTGATTACGATATAAGGCTAATCCCTTGAATGATCAAGCTATCAGCAAGAATTTGGTTAGCAGCCTCAGATGGATGCACACTGTCCCAGAACACATACTGAGACGCATTCTTGCACGTTCCGACTGAATGAGGATTGCACAACAATGATGTTGTCTCTACTGCCCCAGTGCCACAGCAACCTTTAGTTGCTTCTGTAAATCCTACAAAATTCCAAAGCCAAACAAAAGAAATGCATTAGTGCTATGTTAGTTTCATGCATCCTGACATTATATTCAAAGTTACTTGCTAAGAGATCTATGGTACCATTTGTAGAAGGGTTTGAAACGAGGTCGTAAAGAGGCTGGAAAACGTCGAAAACAACGACCTTGAGGCCTGAATTCTGCTTCTGCAACTTTGATGCAGCTGATGTGAGCTTCTTGTTGAATTGTTGAGCATCTGTGTTTATTCTTGAGACACATCCTTTGTCATGGTATCCGAATAATGTTCTTGCTGCAGGAAGGCAGCCTAGTGGTGGGAGTGAAGTCACCCCGATTCTCCTGGCTCCCAAGCCGTACAAGCTCTGTTCGGAAAACAATTAGCATAACTATGAGTAGTCTATGACACCACAAATTATGTTCATGTGTAACAAAAGTCGAAAACCGACAATGTTTATGGGTAGTGTACCTTGATATAATTGGTGAAAATGCTGACGAGGTACGATGAGTACTGATCAGGAGTGTAAGCCCTGTTGAGGAAAACATTGACATAGTAGTTCTGGATGAAGTCACTACTACCAGCAGCAACCAAGTAGAGTGCATCTGATATGATTGATGCTGCCTTTGCACTTCCTGCTACTTTTGATAGCTTACCTTGATACTCTTTGAAGTACTCTAGTTGCAGAAACAGTGGAATTACACCCTGCCAAACAAATCTCATCATATGCATGTAAAGACTCAACATCGATTTTCAGAAATGTATAATACTGATCAAGTCTGAGAATAGATGATTACACTTTGCAGGGATGTGTGTTCATCATATCCTGCACCAGCAGATGCAAAGTTTGCTCCAAGGAGAAGGTTCTTCCCAGTCGCCTGAGGGCTAAGGTAAGCCGGTGGGTAGGTCGTGAATCCAAGGGACTCAGCTGAAAACAGCATCAACATCTTAGTGATAAAGATTACAAGTATGAATAGAAACTATTTGGTGCAAAAAACAGAGCAATTTTAGTTACAAGTAGCATATACAGAGTGAATCGGCGGTGCAAATGGAGTGTTATGGTTCTGCATTTCACTTGCTTAAACGCGAAAAAATTCTTATCTGAACCGGGTTTATAATTACATTTTAAATAAGTTACAGTAGTCGATCAACTACCAAATACGCATTCAATTAACAAATTTATTATACGTACAAATAAGATCATGCAGCTCATAATCAAACGTTACAAGAGGCTTTGCTCGTATAGCCACAAGTCCAACTTATTATAGAGGAAAAAAAGTTTATATAGCTGATTATCTAACGCTTTATAGATATGGAAGGTAAAAAATAAACAGTGGTTATGTTATACCTGTAATGTCGGTGGCTAATTTCCCATTGCAGAACCTGCCAGTGGCTTCTTTCTTCTTGAAGTCGCGGCCATAAGGCGGATAGTTCGCCTTGAAGATGGTGTGAATGTAGTCATTGTTCCCAACATCGACAACAGAATCACCAAATGTCATGATAGCAGGAACTAAAGGCTGAGAACTAACAGCACTACAAGCCAAAGCAAATGACAATGCACAAACTAAAAAACCTGCCATTTTTTTTCTTCTTTTTTCTGGCTGTTTCTGTGGCTGGTTTTCTCAATGGCATTCCAGTACAGAGATGATATATAGTGAGTACAGACTTCAATAATGTACATGGGGCGTTGAGATTGGCATTAAATGTTTGATCAAAAAGTAGGTGTTGGACTTTAAAGCTGTGGCACAAAGTAAATGCACCTTATCAGCATTTCATCACCTTACATATTAACTGTTTGTTTGCTGAAGAATATTGTAGGATATGATCACATCATACACAAATGTGGCCAAGAAATTTAAAGGAGAAAGAAAAGAAGACATGTCCTTAAGTAGTTGGGAAGATGTATATCCAGGGGAGAGTAGTAATGGCCGCATGTGAGGTGAGTTAATTTGCTGTACTGAAAATTATGCCAACTGGTTCAAACTACAAACATATTGATGGGGAGAAAAGATCTATAACATGGACAAAATTGATGGAATGTAGGCCAAATCTACTTGCTACCAAGAATAGCTAGCTAGTTAATAGTACTGTACATTTATTTAGGTTGGAAAAAGTGTTCGAGATCATACCAACCAACACAATAATATGGAAAATATCTGTCTACTATACTTCATGTTCATGAGTGTTGCAAGAATTGAATTTGCGCCTCTTGTAAAAACGAGAGTCATGCCGCTAGACCAACAGCCAGTGATCAAGAGATTTTTCTAGTAATTAAACACTAAAGATGTAAGGATAGGCGAAAAAACAGTATACTACTATCATCTAACAGCTCTTCAACAAACCAATAATAGTTTAGGCTACATACTTAGAGCTGAGGACGGATGACACCGAGAGATGAACACAAGGAAAACTTATGTAAGCCACATTGTGAAGCTACTCTGCCTGGTTGAACAATGTATTCGAGTCTTGAATTAAAACAGATGCTGAGACCAATACGTTTCAGTAAACTTGTTCATGGCATTGGAATCCAGAAGCCCTCTAGTTTGGTGACGGACTTTAAGTCCTAAGTCAGCTGTATCTACAAGTGTTCGTTTGCAAACGAAATGTAGAAGAAATACCAGAAATGCTTTAAGAAATAAGATCAATACCTGATTAGCTGGTAATCCTAATGCTATTGTAATCAAAGAACCCAAAATCCAACGGAATACTCTACTAGTCTACTACAGAGGAGACACAAATTATAATGTGAATAAAATAAGAAAAATAAAAGAGCAGGATGAAACTGTAAGCCTACATGACACCATTTTCTTCTCCTGGATTTATTGCTTTCTTAACTAGTAGTATCATGCAACTGTGCAAGTCAATGGCTTGCAATTCACAAAAGCTATATAACAACTGGACTTTTGTTCACAAATGAAAACTAAGTAAAAATAGGACTTCTCTATCCGTAGTGTCTTAGGCTCTCAACCAGTCCAACTGCGCTAGGTGGATTTGACAACTTTTTTGATGATTTTGAGTCTTTCAAAGACTGACCTTGCGATATGAAACATTCATCGAATTTAAACCATAAAAGATAAACTTACCTCAAGAAATATGCAACTGTCTTGATGTCTTCACCAAGGAAAATTCGATCAGCTTCTGCAGAGAAGTCATATCAATTTTAACTTGGACTTCTAAGAAGTGCCAAATCAACATAACATTATGAATGATAAGAAACTTAAATTCTGAAGTTAGAACTTAGAATGATAAACTTGACATTGTCGAAATCCGGATTTTCGAAGTTAAGTACAGCTGAAATAACTTAAAATCAAACTCAGACTAACCTACATTTTTTCTTTCTTCATCATCAAGATGACAAAGCTCGTCCCCTCCGAGAGTTCAGGGGTCAATTCGCCACCCTTGAAAGTTGAGAGAGCATAAAGCATGGCTGAATCCCCGGAAATGAAATCAGGTAAATTGCAGTTTTAGCTCTGATATGGCGAATTGGCAAATTGGTGAACTACAAAACGAACTAACATGGAGAATTTAGAAGGTTTTGGCTGTAATTTTTCACTTCCAAATTGAAAATTTCAATTCTTTACATAAACCCTAACCCTTAATCCCAAACCCTAAATCTTCAATTCCGTCCCAATTCCTCCAAAGATCTGCAAATTCTCTCAATACCTCATTCCCTAAGATGATCAGGAGCAATTCTCCCAACACTTCACACATCATGCACATATACGTACGTGCTCAGTTTTTTTATCAATTGGAATACAAAATTCTAACATGTATGTAATCGGGAGTTCCCAACTACTCACTCAATTACGACAAAAGCTCAGGACTAAACAGTAGCGAGAGTTGGGGAGGTCTTCAACACTCTGTTTTACTGGGAGCTCTCTTCAACACTCTGTTTGGATTGGTGTGGTTTAATACAATTGTATTTTGTCTTGAAGTAATGGGAAAAAAAAATTGTGACCTGTTTTTTTGGGAGCTGGACCATTCATCAATGGGTTAAAAACATGTGAAGTTCTTGCAGAGATATACTAGTATCACTTATCACATTCATCAATAGGTTAGAAACATGTTAAGTTCTCGTGGGCAATTTTCAACATTCAAGATTAGTGTTCTTTAATTAATAGTATATATCTACTGTATTTGTATTTTGGTTCACTATATACTGTCATAGTACTGTTTTTGATAGTATAAAACACGGGTTGATTTCGGTTAATCTGTGGTTTAATTAAGGAACACCGCAGACACAATGATATAAAGAAGTCAAAAACATCTTCTCTGCTTAAAAAAATGGAATAATTGCTGATCATCAATTTAAACTAACAACAAACAATGATAAATTAATAGAACAATAATCAGAAAAAATATATTTCTTAATTTGATCAGTGAAAGATCCTGCACCGCAAGCTGGTAGCTCCAAGCAAAAGACGTTGAACTAAAGTCGCATCATGACAACCGTGGTTGAGCTTCGAACAGCAAAACTCGCTGGCCTCCCTGTCAAATATCCTCCCACAGCTACTGAGTAACTCAGATACTGGGGTGCAGGTATCTTCTTTCCGAGGAGCAGGAGTAGGAGTTCTGTGTCTGGGAGGGGAAGGTGGGTTGGGAGTTGGAGTAGTTCTATGTGTGGGAGGGGAATTAGAAGGTGGATTGGGAGTTGGAGTAGTGTGGTGTCTGGGACGTGAAGGTGGGTTGGGAGGGCCAGGCCAAGGGAATTGACCAAGAATGCAATGGAAGGGCTGGTCAAGTGGCTCCATGTTGCAAGTTGGATCATCAGGCCTGGAACTGTTGTCTGCAAGAAAGCAACGTAGCGGTCTGTAATTGAATGGCATGTTGCGGCAAGGATCATCATATACTTTATCTGCTGGATCATGAAAGTCAGACCAAGGATTCTGAAAGCAGTATATCGGCCTGTCATTCATATCCTCAGCCTGGCAATTAGGATCGGGATAGTCAGATCCCTTTGCAGGGGCGGCATCAACGAAACAGTACAATGGCCTGTTAAAGTACCCAAAGTTGCATGCATCATCCGAATCCGCTTGGACACTGACATCGACTAGGTTTCGAGCTGTTATGGAGGTGACGGAGAATGAGAGGACGACAAGCGAGATGGTCAAGAAGAAGAAGAAAATCTTGGCCATGGTCATGTGTTTCGAGAGCTAGATGTAATTTAAGATGCAGAACTAATGAGGGTGTATTTATAATAGCTCGTGAGATCGAAGATGTGAAGATCTCTTCCTATTATTATGCTTGTAAATAAATATTCATCTCTATCCATTACCAAAAGACTCTACATATCTTTTTCTTTTAGATACTTGAATATCTATCCAGGTTTTGTTGTATCTATCCAGGTTTTTCATTATCGAAGATGATCGATCTTGGTTTAGGTGATTGACTCATGGAGGGAGTCTACTTCTTATATACTCATTCTATAATTCGTAATTTCACAATTTTGTTGTTAAGTAATAATCTCTCCATAGGATGCGTCACTACAACAAAATAACCTGCCCAAAATCCAGAATAATACCAAAATATAGAAAACTTCAACCTAAATCCCATATTAACACCCTCTCGTCACCAAACTAACACAAGTATCTCTGCTCAAAGAATATCGGCCAAAATGATTTAGTTGACAGGTATTATGCTAAATTCCTTCAAAATTCATGTTTCTGTAGTGAGTATGTGAATGTGTCTGCAGATAGAGTGACGACGTAAGATAAGGACCGATGTGAAGATGACAGCAAACAGTATCTGCAAAACCAAAGCAATAACTCATTTCTTGGAGCATATTGTAGGTGTTTTTACTATAAGCCACCCAATTGGTTTATGTAAGTCTGATAAAGCAGCAAATTCTATCATGGTTCCCTACATGACAATGAGAAAGAATAATCTATCTGACTTGAGTTGCTTAAGGACGGTTTCTTGTTTTCCGAGAATTACCATGGAGTGACCAACATAGTGAAGTTTGTTAGCTCTGACCATAAACATATTCAGCAGTCACAGGAAGATCAGAATTAGCCAACTCATCCCATGTCCAATCCCAGAAAGCCTAAAAAGTTTTAAAGAGTTGCCTGTGTAAGTTTCAAAAGAACAAGTCGAAATGGAGAAAAAAAATTATGTAAAAACATAACTTACTGCATCATCAGGACTGATAGATGTATGTCCAAGGCTGTATTTAGTGCCCGTATGATGAACAGCCATACGTCAAATCCGTTATCAGCTAATAGGTAAGCCAGAGACTGGACTGGAGGATTTAGCAACCAAGTTATTCCATCCTGTCATTAGAACAATAATCCATCAAACCAAATTATTATGTCCCTCGATTTTACAACAGGTGACATGTGAAGTGAACAATAGTGTGGAAATAATACAGATAATATGTACGCACAAACTGGAATTCAGATAATACATTGTTTTTCCAGCAGAGAGAAGCATCCAGTACCTCAAGGTTAACTTGCACGTCAATCTAAATTATATAAACATTCACAGCATGCTCACATTACTAGCTAAGTGATTATCAAGTATTGAACAAGTGTCTGTAAATAGATACACAAGATTATTCAGATGAGACATGTATAGAAATAGAATCAACATAAAGATTAAGCACCTCCGATTTAGGTTGTTGCAGTGCAGGGAGCACATAATGAACAATGTCATCCACGTCTAAAATCCCTACATTCTTTGTTCTATTTCCCTGCGCAAGCAACCAATTCATCAACTACACACACACACACCAAGTACAGAAAGAGGGTATTGATAACTCAGGATAAAGATTTGCATGCATTTGCACACTGACCGAGCTCTAAGACGAATCCCCATGCTAATTCCATCTCCATCACAGGGGTAAGTGGTTTTACATAAGAATTCAAATTATGTTCATTTTAGATAAACTTCCAAAATTTCACTTCTAGGCTAAACCCAATTAGGACAGATCATTTTAAGCACTATATCCACCACAAGCTCATGAAAAAACAAAATTTCAATCCTACAAATGATACGAGTTACATCTCAATGAATCATCAATAAACAAACAATAATTAGCAAATGCTCCCGACTATACACCAAAATTATGCTCTAAGTCTAAGATGAGGCCAGTGCAGAATTATTCGAGGGGATGAAATTGTAAAAGGTCCTTACCTGAAAGGAACTAGTAGACATTGAGCTTCTAACTGAGATGCGCGCAGCAATCGAAAATTAAGCTTCTCAACAGAAAAACTCTTCTAATGAAACCACCATCTCGCTTGTACAGGAGTTCGATTCCATGCCTAAAAAGGACCTCAAAACATAGCGAAAGCATAATGCAGAGACGATGAATGAGGAATTAGGGCGATTGATGAAGAATTTACAAGATCAAAAGCTTTTATGCGCCAGTCGCCGGCCATTGTTGAGAGCTCCAAATCAATTGAAGTGATCGATTGTAATTACTAGGATTTATGCACCGTGTTACACAGGTATTATGCTAAATTCCTTCAAAATTCATGTTTCTGTAGTGAGTATGTGAATGTGTCTGCAGATAGAGTGACGTACGTAAGATAAGGACCGATGTGAAGATGACAGCAAACAGTATCTGCAAAACCAAAGCAATAACTCATTTCTTGGAGCATATTGTAGGTGTTTTTACTATAAGCCACCCAATTGGTTTATGTATGTCTGATAAAGCAGCAAATTCTATCTACAGAAATCAAAGTGTTTAGATGATAAAATTATAATTTTTGTCAACATAAAACAATATTTACAAATGAAATTTCCTTGATCTTTAGGTGACAATGTTATATTGTCATAATAGAATTGATAGAATTGAAGAATCATTCCTTTCCCACCTATTAAAAAAAAAAAATCGAAAAAGTCTTTTTCTCAAAACTCTGGAGCAAATTTGAAATTAATAAAAGTTACTATAAATCTCGGCGGCAAAATAGAAATTAAGTAAAACATTTGTTCCTTTCTGCAATTTATCCATCATCACCACCGATTCTTTTCTAACTAACGAACATAATTAAAGACACAGGAAAAAAAAACCTAATCCTAATTCTCAGCTGACAGGCGACCTGCATCTCTCCATGGATGAAGCCGAAAAAGCTCGATCGATTCGATTTTCATGGAGTCCGAAATCACTCGGTTGATAATTTCTAAGCTCTCAGGTAACGACGAGACTCAATTTACTGCTAATTTTCTGATGTTTTGATAGTTTAGTGCGATTAGAGTTTTGAATTCAACCATTTTATAGTTAGTCGGCTGAATGTAGAGATTTTGTCAAATACAGAAGAATTGGTATTGATCGAGCATTTGGCCATTTGTTTTTATCCTGTAATTCCGTGCCTGGTAGTTTTCACCTAGAGTCTCAAAGTAATCGATTCAATTAAGTGTAGTCTAATTTAGGGTTTTTGAGTTTGGTTGGAGCTTTGCTTTGAATTGCCTGATAATTTTGGTTCTCCTGTGTTTGCTGCTGCGTTTATCTGTGGGTGACTCCTTGGTGTAGAGTTAGATTTCCTGACTATTTGCTGTTTACATGATTAGTACAATTGAAATGGTATAGCATGTTTCCAAGATTGAAATGGTTGTTCGGTGAATTTCAGATTGTAATGTTCGTTCAATTAATTTGTGTAAAATGACATGATATGATCGATGCTTGTTTATTGTATTAGCTTAGGAGTAATAATCTTGCTCTGATTTCAATTTGTGTGATCTAGTTATTGATCTGATCGACTTTTGATCTAGCGTCTCTGGCTGATCCGCATTGTGGGGCAGCTGGATGGTGGAAGAAAATCAGAGCTGCATTTGTTCTTTAACACTAGCATTGTTCTGTTCTTTAACACTAGCATTGTTCTGTTCTTTAACACTAGCATTGTTCTGTTCTTTAACACTAGCATTGTTCTGTTCTGAATCAAGTGAAGGCTTCTAATACTTAAGTTCTGGTAAAAAAGTGAGAAAATATCGGTTTATATTTTGGTTGTTCTTCAATTCAAGTTGTATTCACCTTTTTTCATTCTTCTTTGTTATTCCAGGCTGGAAGTATCCAATTGATGCCTATTTCAGTTGAGATTACTTATGGTCTTGAAAGAATTCTCATGTCTCTTCAGGTTCTCATATGTCACTAGCTTTTCTTCTTCATTCCCTGGACATACTTGCCTGATGTTTAAGATATACTTCTTCATTCTCCTTTTCAGGGAGTTGATCATTTCAAGAAAATTCACTATGCTAATGGAATCATATATGGGGAGCTTTTTCTTGAGAATGAGTAAATAAGCTGATTAAACTGTCTTATTTGTCCAGTAAATGCTGGTTATTTATTATACAGAACAACTATTTGAATTCTTATTTCTATATCTATTTATTTTACTCTATAAAGTTGCTTTAGTTTGGCTTTGGGCTGTCCATATAATTTCAGTAGTAGCTTCCTCTCCATTTTGCCTTCATTGAACCCGTTTTAAAAGAAAAGCAAAGGCTACCAGTGGATTTATTTATTTATTTTTTAAAAAATCTCAGTTTGCGTAGTTGGAAGTATAGCACAAGTATAGCATAGATTGGGACCATGTATTTTCTTGTGTGTCGGTGTAGATCTTGGCTGATTGCTTTAGTTAGTTATATTGCACAAGTGCATTGAGCCGTAGTTCTTGTTTGTGAATACCCCTGCACCTTGTTCATACATACTCAGTGCACTAGTACTTTTCCCATTGTGCATGATGAGGCAATCAGCCACGTCAAGGTCCTTAAGACTTTCACCACACACACTGACCAACAGAATGATAAATCCATCAGAGATCATCTTGCTCTTTAATTTCTGCATAATATGACTTGCAGATTTAAAGAACTTGTTTTTCTGACAGAATGCTATCTATAACATGCATGGCTTTGTTGCAGGAACTCAAAACAAGTGTGATTATTATGGACAACAAGGCAAAGCTTAATTTTTGTTGCGGGTGAGTGCCTTGGTTATTAAATCAACATTTTGTATTACATCATAGTTCTGGTCTCATACTCATGTAGAATAGTAATCAATGTTTTTATTTGTTTAATTTAACACTAGCATTACTAGACGAGCACTTTATATAGCATTACTTTGACTTTGTATGTGATATGACAATTTATATAAGCATACTCTATGTTTTAGCGTACACATGCAACAATGTTGATCTTAGCTCGAACGCTTTTGCTAATCTAAACATCAACAATGTTGATGATCTCTTTAGTCTTTACCAAAACCTTATCGATCATCTCTGAACGGATCACGCTTTTGATCATTAGACATTACTTCTTACTAATACTGTCATACTGTGTTGTTGGGGAAATCGGTAACAGTAATTTTGCTTCTGTCTGCTTTGTTGAATGCAGGTGTGGTGCAATTCTTGATAATCTGAGGGGCAGACAAGATTTGATGGAGAGGATTAAAGGATGGTGTGTTGTGGACTCAGTAGGGGACACAAATATAGATCCTAAGGTTTGTGCTCAACTCAATTTAGTTGCATGAGTGTTGCTACATGACCCGTGATCCATGACCAATTTATTATAGAAATGCATGTGTTTTTTAGGTTTCCAAAATGGTAATTCACTGAAGTGTGCTTTGTTGTTACTCCAGACCCAAAAAAAGTGTGCTTTGTTGTTACTCCGGACCGGAAAATGAACTTGACGACTCTACTATTGTTTTACGCAGTGTTGCCACAGAAATCTGAGGGGTATATTCAGGTGTTCCTTGACGGTGCTCTAAATCAACAAAGGATGGGTGTAAGTTCTTTTTGTGTATCATATTATTGCTTTTCTGATCTTTAATTTGTTCCTGCAATTTGTAGAGGGAAAACAGGGAGATGTCTAGATTAGTTTTGGAATTATTGTTTCGAACTTTGGTTTGATGATTATGTTAAGAAATTGGAGATTTTCTTATATATTGGTTGTGGCAGCATGCATGCATGTAGTGGACTCTTATATTTCCACTATATTCTATGAATAAATCTATTGGTAGGTCATTGTCAAAATGTGTGCATTTTCGTATTGGGCATAAGAGGCTTTGGTGATGAAATATTTTGTGAAATAAACCTAGGACTTCTAGTGGTGGGTTATGTAGACTTCAGGTGACAATATATTTATCATTCGAAGTGAATGACTTTAGGTGGCAATAGGGTTGACTAATTTGCCACCTAAAGTGAAGGACTTTAGGTGGCAACTTAAAGTTGTCAATTAAAATTAAGTAATTTATTCCATAGTTAAAGGACTTTAGGTGATGATAATGGCTTTAGGTGACAATAGGGTTTAACTAATTTGGCAATGTTTTTGTCATTTAAGTAAATCTATCGTGACAAATATAAATTTGTCACCGGGTTTTAGGTGACAATACCAACATTTTGTCACCAAAATACTAATATGATGGCTCTAATGTGACAACCCGGTGACAAAAATAATTTGCCACCAAAACGTTTCGGTGATGATTTTTGGACTTTAAATGATAAAAAAATCATCACCCAAAACCCTTTTTTTTAGTGTAAGGGATGAATAAAAGAGGAAAGAAAATTGAGCATTGAACACGTGAAGCTCCACGCGTTTTTTTATGTTATTATATACTGATAAAAAAAAACACCTACGTTGTCACACCTCCCCCGTACCATTTTTAAAATTCGATACAGTTGAAGGATTGATAGTCTTTCATAAAAAAAAAAAAAGTAATAAACTTACTTCTGTGATTATGTCAATCTTTTTGTAGTTAATTTTCTAGTAAAAAGTATCAATTTTGTACACATCTATATATACAGCTTCAATTTAAACAGCCCAATGCTTTATAGAGAATATATCACACATATTAATGAATAATTATGCATACTGGCATGATATAACTGCAAATAGCATGTAAATTTGGTTGAACATGCATGCCAAGTTACAAGCTTGACCAACTTCAAACCAACTCGTCAAACATGCAAATTTTATGTACAGTACTTGACCAGATAATATACCTAGCTAGCTAGTATTTAATAGTACAAATGTACAATCTCCATGCCCAGTTCCATATTACTCACCAGATAGCTGCATACTAAAAATCTTTACTCAAACAGCTTGAAAACATCAGAGATTAATTAATTAGGAAAAAATATGGCAGGAATTTTAGTTTATGCATTGTCATTTGCTCTTGAAAACTCTGAATTCAGGATGAACGAAAGAAACACACACACACACACACACACACACACACACACACACACACACATATATATATATATATATATATATACACACACACAAAGATAAAATAACAAAGGATTAGAGCTACCACCTTGTGGTTTTCAAATACGAATGTTAAAATGTTTGATCACAGACTATATATACACCTAAGAAGTAATGTGATTCTTTCTCTTGGCTGTTGTATTGCAGGATTTACAGAAGCAGGGAAAGGTTGCTGTGGGACTGGGACAAAATAGAGACAACAACATTGTTGTGCAATCTCAGTGTGTTCTGGGACAGTGTGCATCCATCGGAGGCAACTAACGCATATCTAATGCCTTTCTTGGAGATTCAAGGGATTTCCCTTCTCAGCTAATCACCATACATGCTTAATGTGTCAGTCATGTGTTCGAGTCAAGTTCTTATTTTTCATATTAGGCCAGTCTTTATGTTTATTTGTGTCAGTCATGCATTCTAGTGTTTAAGTTCTTAGTTTTCATATTAGGCCAGTATTTATGTTTATTTGTATTTCGTTTTAGGCCCTGTTAACTTGTAAGGCTTATAATGTTAACTTGTAAGGCTTATAAAGCTATTCTTGTAAGGGTTGATGAATGAAATACAAAGTTATTATTCCTATCTTTCTCAGCAAGTCTTCCTTCTGTCTCAAAACTTCTACCTTTCATTTTAAATTCATCAGACGAATAACCAGAATATTAAAAAATCATCTACCTTTTTTCAGCAACATATATGTGAGCTTGAGCAACTATTATAAATAAGACCTTCGACAGGTCCAAAGACAATAGTGTGGGTACTTCATTGAAAACATTATTAGCGCTATCTCCATTCTTTCGCTCTATATGACTTCCAGTATCCGTCATATAATTGCATAAACTCTACCTGCATGAAGCTGCCAAAAAACAGGATGAGAGATTACAAAAACTTGGGTCTATAACAACTAAAGACAACCGTGTTTTCATTAACAACTGATATTAATTTTCCTCACTTGAATGTACTGGAAAGTACATACCAGCCAAACCAAAACACTTTACGTTCTGGATAACGAACCCTGCCTCTGAGCGTGGTCTGGACTTCTGTTCAGCGGGATGTTTTTCTGATTTCGAAGGCCCTGTATGAAACAGAGGGTTCATATGAAGGGACATATAGAGAACCTGTAAAAATAAAAATCACGCATGAATGATATGCAAACAGAAACGAATCTGAATTAGAAAACTGAAGTTGAAAAACTTTGCATGGCAATCACGAATGAACAGGGTATTTTTTGATTCAAATTAAGGATTAAGAGAAAACATAAAAATTGATTTGTATGTTCCAATAAAGATGATTGAAAATTCAGTAGAATGAAGAATCAGGGCTGAAGGGAAACACATGACCTGTTAAAAAGACGGATCCATGATAAAACCTGAAAATAAAAAGAAATCGCGAAAGAGATGATGTGTTGGAATATGAGTCCAGTGAAGAAAGAACCAACAAACTAAACGGGTTAGATAATACGGCAAAGAGACGCTTATAAGTTATAACTAACCGGCACTAACCAAAGAGTTTGCAATGATACAAGATAAACCGAAGGCAAAAGAAAGAGCTGAACGAGTCTTATCTATTTGAAAAGGCAAAAGTAAAAACATCACCTACCACATAGACTTCATTTCACCCGTCAGGAGTTAGGGATAGAAATCAAGTCCATTCAGGTGAATAACCAACTATACCTTAAGTCCGAAGAACAACTCGCCCCAAATGAAGAAAGAAGAGAACTCCAGAATCCAGATTCCAGATCCACGAAGGCAGAGGGAGAAGAGAAGATACGAAGTAAGCCAGTTTCATTTCATAACATAGTGAAGGAAGGAAGATTGGAGGAGTTGATTATTTAGGCGAAGCATATCACAGAACATACTATATTCCCAAATTTAGGTTGCTTGAGCGCATCTTTTGTCTTACACTATATAGCTAACTGATTTTGAATTAAAGTACTTACGACAGGCTATGCACTATAATATGTACTGTATTTAGATTTTCGTTCACTAGCTATATATACTTTCAGTGATAATTAAGCATGCATAAAGCACTGTTTTGATAGTAAAAAACCTATATACATATAGCACTGCTTTTGATGGTATAAAGCACGGTTTTATTTCGGTGTTCAGAATTTTTAATCTATGGATAAGTAGTCTAGGGACTAATAGAGGAACACTGAAGTCAATGATGATATAACGAAGACACAAAATGAGTCAAAAACCTTCTTTGCTTAAAAAAGAAATCGAATAACAATTTGCTGATGATCAAATTAAACTAACACCAAAGATAAAATAATAATTACAATAACAACTAAACTAATTATTAAAGCGTACTGAAATACTAAATATAAAACCTAGCAAAGAAAATATATTTCTTAATTTGATCTCTCATCAGTGAAAGATCCTGCACCGCAAGCTGGAGGCTCCAAGCAAAAGACGTTGAACTAAAGTCGCATCCTGACAACCGTGGTTGAGCTTCGAACAGCAAAACTCGCTGGCCTCCCTGTCAAATATCCTCCCACAGCTACTGATTAACTCATATACTGGGGTGCACGTATCTTCTTTCGGAGGAGCAGGAGTAGGAGTTCTATGTCTGGGAGGGGAAGGTGGGTTGGGAGTTGGAGTAGTTCTATGTGTGGGAGGGGAATTAGAAGGTGGTTTGGGAGTTGTAGTATTGTGCCTGGGAGGTAAAGGTGGGTTGGGAGGGCCAGGCCAAGGAATAGAACCAAGAATGCAATGCATGGGCTGGTCAAGCGGCTCCAAGTTGCAAGTAGGATCATTAGGCCTCCAACTGCTGTCAAGAAAGCAACGTAGCGGTCTGGTATTGAATGGGGTGCGGTGGCAGGGTTCCGGATCATACGGCGGTCTGTGATCTGGTGAGTCATGAGCCGGAGCCCAAGGCGCCTGAAAGCAGTATATCGGCCTGTCATTTACATCGTCGGATTGGCAAGTAGGATCGCCATAGTCAGATCCCTTTGTAGGGGAGGCGTTAATGAAACAGTACAATGGAATGTCAAAGTACCCCCACTTGCATGGATCATCTGAATCCGTATCCGCTTGGACACTCACATCCACTAGGTTCCTAGCTGTTATGGAGGTGACGGAGAATGAGAGGACGAAAAGCGAGATGGTCAAGAAGAAGAAAATCTTGGTCATGGTGTATATGCTAGGTTTCGAGAGCTAGATGTCAAATATGCAGAACTAATGAGGCAAAATATATGTGTATTTATACTGGTATACTGGTGAGATCTAAGATGTGAAGGTCTCTTATTATTATGCTGGTAAGTAAATATTCATCTCTATCCATTTATCGAATTATTCTACATGCATATCTTTTCATTTAGATACGTACTCTTGGATATATATCTATCCATTTAGATACTCTTAAATATGATGGAGGGACTCTACTTCTTATATACTCGTGTTATTGTACGTAAGTTTACGATTTTGTTGTTAAGCGATCTACCTATGCATGTTAGTTACGAAAAATTCTACTCTGTTTTCTAATATAAAATATTTTAGTATTTTTGTCTTGTTCTTAAGTATAAAATGCTTTAAGGTTTTTATTATTGTAATATTACAATTCCAATTTTCAATGTTTTTCCTTCTATACTTGTTTTTATTATTGTAATCTCTCAATCAAATGATTATATAAGGTTAAATTTATAGTATATAATAATGTTTGAAGTAATAAAATAATGCAAATTGTTCATTTTGACATGTTGTTGTAATTTTTGACAAAATTATAATTAATTGTACCGTGAATTCATTAACATGTGGGCATTTAACTTAAACATTTTATATTAAAAAACGAGATAGTATTAATTTTTATTTCATTTAATTGGATACTTGAAAATCTATCCATACATGTAGACCTGGACGGTTCCTCAAACTGACGGTTCTTGGTTCCAGAACCACCCGTTCCATTTATTATGGGGTTATGAATGAGAGTTTAAGATTAGTTGATGCTTGTATTAATATGTAGTGTATAGTGCATGCATGTTATTTTATTGCCATTTTTATCTATGTGATGCACGATTCCCTTGATGTTATTTTACAAACCATTGTGCATGTTCTTTTACTGGTAATTCTTTACTATCTACAAAATAAATTGAACCCTTTAAGTGATCAATTGATATGGTTGTTGTTTGTTTTTGCAACATCTCCAACTCTTTAGTTTTTTAGGTAAATTATTTTCAGAATGTGTATTTTCGGTTGTCCAGTGCCTTATAACTTCTATCTATTCAACTTTAGGTGGATTAATTTTGCATGCTAATGCATTTTAAGATGCTTTTTGTCGTCGAAATTTAGATATATAAGTGTTCCTCAAACAACTGAAATTGTTTTGTAAATTATAGTTAGTGTTATTGGATTTAGCTAGAATCCGGTCCATCATTAATTAATTGACCGGGTTTTTGAGTTTGTTATTAGAACTTGATTCGGTTGCTTCTCCCCTTATAATTTTGACTAGAGTTTATTTGATGTCTCGTGCCTTCTATATTCTGGCTATCCCATTGAGATATAGACATAGTAGATGATGAGTGGATGCCGGTGAAATTTGCCTCGCTTTGTTGTTTTGATTTTTCTAAATTCACAATTCAGTTATGTTTTTTCCTGTAGAAGATGTTTGTGCACGAAAAGGTATGAAACAGAGCAATAGCTGAAGCAACTCTTCGGTAAACTGTACAACGATTACAAACCAATTTCTTTCTTTATTCATCTCGGTGCTTGGCATTAACTAACAGTTCTACTTGGCGATTCCTACGTTTCATCCTCTATTTTTGTACATATTTATCATCTAAATTTCACCCCAATTTTGTTCTTTTCATCATTTTTCAAAAGAGAAGATGGTTTGTTTCGTGGTTAGCCTTTATGAACTTGATAATTGCTTCTCTGATTTCAATTTCTTTTTAGGTGCCTTCCTCTCATATTCAAGGGTTCAATCTTGTTCGCTTATGTGTTATTATGTGTTTTTTGTTTTCTGTTTAATACTTAATTTTGAGGTTTTGGTCATGAATATCTAAGAAAGTTGTTTGGAAGCACGTTGAAGCATGTGTTTGTGCTTTCTTGAGCTTCTGATTTTGTTTTCACATTAGAAACATGGCTTACGAATCCCAAACATCACAAAATTGAAAATATGAGAAGTGAGTAATATTTATCTTACATGTTACATCTCACATGAGAATATGAGATACATAACCCTGAAATCAATAATGAGTAATGAAATCAATAATGAGTAATGACTGAAGCCAGTTTGCTAATCCAATCACAACTCCGAGAACAACACAGTTTGCAAAAGTAATCTATTTACAATCTACTGTAGACCAGTAACTTTTAAGTACATGGTGTAAATTGGATCTAGCTTGAAAGGTCTACTTCACTTGCAGAGCTACCTACCTCCCGACTGATTTGCTGTTGTGAAAACACAGCAGCATCATAAAATCACAAGTCTAAAGCCATATTTGTCTTCACACAATATGGTTAGAAACAAAAGAGACGACATAATCTAGTAAGACGAAGCATAAGTTATCTGTCACTCCTGTCCGGATACAGAAACTAGTGTACATCTAATTGTGTACTCTAAAAGTACCCATGACAACATAGATTGTGCAAAGTATAATTGCGCACCTCCTGTTTAATGTATATGAAACCAGTTGAAAGATTCTAACTCCTCAATTGAAGTGAACTTAAACCAACTCATAAGGGTGTATGGCTGTATGCATTACAACCATTCCCAAATCAAGAAAAAGGCATTTCTTTACCTCCCTCTATATAGTTCAGTTTATTATAATTGTTTATTGAATTTAAGGGGTTTCACCATGTCAAAATATAGTCTCTCAGGCAAGAAAACCAGTCACACCTAGTATGTAGATTGCAATTACATGTATGGTTTAAGAAATTTCCTACATACACTGAATATTTAATGTCATCAGAGAGAGAATATATAGAAAGATCATATTTGCATATAGAAATTATTTCTATTTTCTACATTCAAATGGGAGTAAAGATCCAAAAGATTTCACAAATGATTTGATCTTGCAAACAAGATCTTAAATATGAAAGGTGAGAACAAACGGCTTTGTTCTGGAACAACTTATCTACCAATCACGCAGCAAAGTTTCCCTTAAACACAACAAAAAACAAGGACCAATCCCCCTGCTACCAGATTGTATGGATGCATCAAAATTAAATTTAATATGACCAAACCTGGGAGGCTGCCAAGGCATATGAGACTCCGGTGGGCGACTATTCGAATACACCAGCTGAGCTTCCCTGAAACGTTCAATGAACCAGGGTACAATTGCCACTGAGTTCATAGACTCGTAACCTGCATTTTCATATGTACCATCTTGTTCCTATTAGACCATAAGCCCCAACAAGAGCAGATGAAGGCTTCCAGTTCTTCCCAAGTTGTACAAGATCGAATATGTGCATTCCAGGAATCCAAACCTGATCCCATTAAAGATCACATTATTAGGCAATGGAAAACAGCACAAAACAACCTTGCATAATCACAACCCCTTAAAACGTGCAGAATAGTCTAATACTTTAATTTACAAACAGGGGACACATCTATCACTGTCAAACCTCTACGAATCAACTTAGAAAGTACGGGAAAATCTATATATATTTACATCAAAATCCCAATGTGAAGGAAAATCTATATTTTGCATCATCTGCGGAATGCCAAATTAACAATCTGATGTGATAGATTTCTCTGATGCTAAGAACATCAAGTCTTTGCTACAGCCACAGGGACATTCAAAATGAATCACCAGCCTACTTATATATCAGCAATATACTCTATCAAACACAAAGCATTAACTGCAAACAGAACATACATAAGCCTAAATTTTTAGATATATATACATTAAAACCAGCACATGCTTGGATTTTTAGATATACATAGACTCTTCGAGAATATTGCATCTCATCTCAAATCTCACAGTATTACACACACTATTTCATTTTGTCCTGAGCTTGACATAACAAAGTGTAAATTACAGAGGTACAAGAACTGTTCTCTTATTTATCATCAGACAAATTTAATGTCAATATGGAGCTGGTAGCAAGGTGGGTAAGAACAGAGACCGATATTAATCTCCTACAGAATTATAAATTGAGATAAAATAAATTTGAAAGGTTGAAAGAGAGATGATGAAGGGTAGAAAATAAGAAAATGCAAACGAAGTTAACTTACCCCATACACTGTTCAATCTGATGAAAACTTCATTTAGAAATGGAGAAAGTGGAGGGCCAATAAGCAAATAAATCACTATATCAGCGATCCAAGCCACAGAAACGATGAGCCTGTTCCAAGAAGTTAAATCAATTACCAGCGATCCAAGCCACAAAAACAGTGTAGAAGAAAACTGGACCGCGTAAAGTAATATTTAGAGTCCTTCAGTAAACAATATTCCCCACTACTACAGATTCACAAGGAGCACAAAATTGTTCCTGAAATCTTCAAGTAAAATTCAAGCATGATACCGAAAGGGCAAAGTGCTACTGATAAGAACTTACCGAAGAACTCCAAGTATCAGTTTGGCAAGGTAGCCAAGAACAGTCGTAGCCCAAGATGCCTCAGCCTGAATCAATCATGACCAGAATAGTAATTAGCTAGATTCCGTAGCAGTTACGCACTCCGAAACCAACTCAGGAAGCACAACTGCTAAATGAAATATATCAGTTAGGTCCTCATCTGTTCATGGTTACAATTAACATTTTTCTTGCCATTCTCAGAAAAATCAACTCTTAGCTGACGACCGAGAACCTCATAGGCTTGAAGAATATGACGGCACAGGCACTGAGAACTGTCTCTTTTCAACTTCGTAATCATAGAATCCCACCCTTTGGATTCCCAGACATCAGACTCTCTATCAGTAACTAATCTGTGCAACAACAAAGAAACAAAACAATCAGACGGATAATATTCAACTTTCATTACACAAGAGAGTAGTACAACACTCACATGCTAAGCTATTTCTATAGCTCACCACTCTAGAAAACAATACGCCAAAAACTGATATGGCTCGCGAGATTGAGGGCTAGTCGAGCTGCACAAGCTTCTGTAGCATCAATGTCCAGATCCCCATTAAGCTGATTCCTACTCCATGCTGACACGAACCAAGTATGATCCCTTGCTACTGCAGCAATGCTGCCCCTCTGCCCGTTCTTAGGAACTGCTCCGACAAAAGTTCACTTTTATCCACCCTTCTTCTGGCAATACCCAAGGGCCATGGAGGCATGGACTACTTGATTCTGGCAATTACACCCAACCGGCTGATAAATGTTTGCTCGAAAGAATACCACATATAGTAGGAGAAACTACACCGACTCCACTGGTGTATAACCTATTCTCTCATCCACAGTTTTGTTGTGGTTAGATACTCCAGTATGATACAACAAAAAGCTCAAACATCCTTGCATCTATTCGAATACGGAGGTGCTGAACTCAATCCTAGATAGACTGAAAACTGAAATATAAGGCAACTACAGAAATTTCATTGAGGCCGAGAACAAAACAGAAACATGCCTAATGTTTCTTACCCAATTACACATAACAGATGAGTTAAAGATGTGTTGCGCAATGCTCACTTTTCCATACAATTTGAACTGAGCAAATAGAGAACTACAATGACCAATGATAATACGAGTAGCTTCTAAAGTAATAGAAGAAATGACATTTGGGTAAACACCATGAGTTGTGTACTTGAATCAACAAATTGAAAGTAAATTTTGTGTCCAATAACAGGCACCTACGTGTGCATTTCGACTCTTGGAGGAACAAATTCTAAAACATGGTAAATTCAGCATTAAGTGCAAACAGAAGATACATTAGCCTAGATTTTAAATATATTTTAGAATATTGCATCTGAGCTCAAATCTCACAGTATTACACTTACTATTTCATTTTGTTCGGAGTCCGGTAGAACAGGTGATGCACAATTAACATTTCATAACCATCTAAACGACTACAGAAAGCGGGAAAGAAGCGGTTATCTGAGAGCGGCTGGACCCGATCTCCGGTGAAGTGATGACGAAGCAGAAACAGGAAGACATATCCGGTATAGGCTTGGCTGGGCGGACTGTGAGAGCCTTGGAGCCATTATTAAAGTCGATTCGAGAAGAGGATTGATAGGATGACTGACAAATAATGATGATTTTGAGAGATAGAGTTTGTATGGGAGATGGAATCCTCAAATTCCTACTTAATTTTGGGCCTTCATGGAAGTATTAATCAATCTTTGGTGGAAGGAGATGCGAAAAGAAGAGGAGCCGGAGATGAAGATAAGAGGGAAGATAAACAGACCGCAAATTCCAATTAAATAATGCCATCAATTTAATCTTTCTCCACGCGCGACCTTATTCTACTTCCTCTCCTCGGCTAATTTAAAGAACATCAATTCGTTTTGTTGATTTTTTTGATATCTGGTTTGACTTCAAATTAATCATAAGTTATTGTGAAAAAACAATCGAATATTAATATTACATAATTAGTTACTTGATTAGTTAAGCTTTGTTCTCTTCGTCTGAAAATTGATTATTTTAAGTTCAGTTCAGGTTCGTTCAGTTCAGTTTCATTAAGTTCAGTTCAGTTCAGCTTCATTAAATTCAGTTCAGTTCAGCTTCATTAAGTTCAGCTCAGTTCATTTCAGTTCATGCTCATTAAATTTATTTAGATTTTTTATTTTTTAATAACATTATTATTTTTTTATTTTTTAATTCTTATTATTATTAAAATAAAATAGTTTAAAATGGAAAGGATTTAAGTATATAATTTTTTAATGTTCATAATAAATAATAACCATAATAATAATAATAATAATAATAATAATAATAATAATAATAACAATAATATTATTATCATTATATTATTATTATTATTTTTTATTATTACTATTACTATTACTAATATTATTATTACTAAAAAAAATTCTTCATTTCAGTTCAGGTCCGTTAAGTTCAGTTCCGGTCCGTTAAATTCAATTCAGTTCAGTTCAGTTTCATTAAGTTCAGTTCAGTTCAGACGAAGATAACAGAGCCTTACTAAAATTTAGTAAGGTTATTATAGTCAACACTCAACACATATTTAAACACTATTTTACGATAACTTTTCCATGTATCACTAATCAATAAGAAACTATTAGTAACCTAATAACTAATTTATAATTAACCTAAATATTTTTACGTGAGATGGTAATGAAAGGAATATAAATTTATAATTAATGAATAAATTCATTAAAGTTTGTATCGCTTCTTAAAAATATAACTCTATTAATTATGATAGCAACTAATGAGTACGTAATATATCAAATTTCAAAATGGCAGGAACATCTTGAAATTGATTAGTCTATCATAATAATAAAAAAAAATTCAGGCTTAAAATTGAATTATAAAAAGTCAAAAATCTATTAAAATGACATGTAGGATTAGATAGGATAAATGATTTTGATTGGTCATTGAATGATCTCCAACTAAGTTAGTGTTTGCAAATGCTTAGAAAAGTAATTTTGTGCTCTTGGAATAGTAAAAGTTGTTTTTTAGTATTTTATTTTACGAGAATTCTGATGCAAATTCTCCTGAAAAAAACAGGTGACCGACATAAAAAGCCGAGAAGCATGTAAATTGATGTTTCTACAGTTCTATCTATTTTTAACCGTTCGTAACTCTTTTTAAACTAAAAAGTTAGTGATTTAATTGAATTTACTAAATACTATAATATCTATAATATCTAGTTACGTGGCATTAAACTGATAGAAACAACCAACAATTTTAATTAAAACCAATTTGTTTTTAAAATTTTAGCAAAAACTATGCCAAAAATATCTTCTAAAATCATTCCCAAACACTCACTAGCTTAATTTCCTCTATCTAATCTCTCTTCTCTCTATTGGGATTCTTCACCCATCTCAACAGGAAACTAATAGTATATCTGCAAGTAAGCGGTGGATTTTGGAGCACAGATTTGGGGGCTGTTGTTGGCGGTTATGGCTAATATAGCTGAAATTGCAATTGCTGTGACGAGAAAGCTCAGTGGAGTCGGATGTTTTGATTGGAGATGTCTCCAGTTTCACACAGAGTTTTAAGTCGTATGCTTCAGGTATCCAAGAGATTTGTGAACCTTCTCTATAATTGCAATTGTTGTTTTGTTTTTATCCAAGTGAAGATCAGATGGTGTTCATTCCTTATTATTGCTACCATAGTACCATGTACATGTGGTCGTTATTATGGATTTAATTTCATATTTTTTTGGTAAATTCTTCTGTATTTAATGATGATCAATCAAATGGTTTTATGCTATGTATCTTTTACCTCATAGAATAGATCTTACTGAATGAATGTATCCTTGCAGTTGCAGGACATTGATGGGCAAGACATTTCACTCAGAAAATTTAAAGGGAAACTTCTTTTAATAATGAATATGCTTGAAGATGGTAAATCGACTTCTTCTTCTTCTTTTTTTTTTTTTTACAAGATTTATGATTGGTTGTTGAAAGGGATATAATGATATTTGGTTTTGCCATCAGTGCAACCAGAACTAATTTAGTTAGTCTTCTTCTTATTCAGTGGCTTAACATCATCAAAATTCAAATTAGACAGCTTTCCCAGTTTTATGACAAGTATGAAACTCAAGGTAAGATTTTGTTTACTCCAACTAATAATCTATCAATGTATCAAGTTATGTCAACATAATGCAAGTATTTCTGATTACAGAACTCTTAGTTCATGTTGTGGTGCAACTTTGGTGTACAATTAATGTCTATGTCTACTGGAACTGCTCTTTCTCTATGATTGGGTCCGGATTTATCATGTCCTCTAGGTTGTAACTCCTTTTACATTTTGTTCAGTTTGTGGTGTTGATTCGAGGTGTCAAATTTTTCATATCCGTTTCCTCATGATTAAGTAGAACAATATATATGTGGTGTTACTGGGCTTCAGGGTTTAATAGCTAAACTTGTTGATTTCAACCCCCACTTACTTCCTTGGGGAGGTATAATGAATTTGATAACTTTATTCTTCATATTTGAATCCTAATCTTGATTTAAGTTTTCATGAATGAATTATATTTACAACTTTTATGTCTTAGATTAGGAGGTTATAGATGCTTTAACTTTTAAAATTATTTAATTCACAAGCTTTAAAAGTATCTTGCTTTAGTCTTGTTTTGTACCTTTAAAAGTTCAGGGTGCGAGTTCATTTGTACATGGTTGTATCTCAGTTTGTCCACCTAATAAGAGTAATAAGTGTGAGGGGTTTCCGAGTCTGTAAGCTAAGCTATTTCTTGGATAGAGATAACCTAAATTAGCTGTTGAATGTATTTTTCTTGCTGTTGCGTTATGTTTTCCATGCTCATAAAGGGCACCTATACTGCATCATGATAAAGGAGCAGAACATTTGGTTTGGTGTTAATTAGTTGTCTTTTTAGTTATATGTCTATAATTTCATTCAACTCTGTGGTGACTGAACTTTGCTTTGTGTAGGGAGGAATGCCAGGTTCGGCGTGTTTAACAGACTGCAAGATTCCCCAGGATATCACCACAATACAAGCCGGAGGGAAATCCTTTTTATGCTGCTATATGTGTTGCTCCAGCAGTACTCTCTTTCCTTGGGGATTACTTAAATGAAAACAAGTAATTACTTAGCTCTTCCATTATTCAGTTCGATCAGCTCTTTTTTGGATTGAGATTGTAATGAGGTTCATCTTTCATCTTGCAGTAGCAAGTAACAACTATGGTAATGTTGTCTCACGATGCGGTCAGCCATGTATTAGCTAGATAGACTCGGTGGCAGGTTTACGTAAAAAAGGTCAGTCATTTTCTCTCTCACATAGCACTCTCCTAGAGTTATACGTTTTTCCTTTTTATATACTTCGTTCTTACTTTTGATCATCTGTGTGATTTTTTTAGCTTACTACTTTTGGTACTTTGTTTAGTGCTTTGATAACACTGAGAACTCGCGCATGTCTGTTAATATGTTGCGATTGAAAATTTGCAGTTCAGCATCTAGAATTTGAAGCATTTCTTAAGAAGACGACTAAGTCAGTGACTTAATTTGTATCTGGGGATTATTGATAATGTAGCATATCGAATTTAGGGCATTAATCTAGGAAGATGAGAGGATAACGAAGTTAGAGCATTATTTTTGGAAGAGGAGAAGATAGATAAGTGACTTTGTATATATCTGTCTGGAAGCTGCTTCTTCTTTACTAACATGCTTGTTCTGTTTGCACGTTAGTCCTTGAATTCAGGATGATATTACTGATGCAGTTCTCTGTCCAAATTTCAGGAGGTTTCGTTTGTAAAATCATGAGGGAGAGATCTGAAGTTTACTGGTGTTGAAGTAAGAAGTCTTCTAACAGTGGGTACATTTTTGCAAACCAGAGAATTGATGAGGCATCTTTCATGAAGTTTGCTAATTAAACGTTAAGTTTTTTCAATTGGTGACTTATGGTTGTGTGATAAAGTAGATGTCCAACCTGTAGACACAAATCTGAAATTATGCGATTATACCTATTATTAGATGAGAATGGTGATTGGAGACTGGAAGGATTACATTCAGCTGTTCCTGGAGAGATTTTAGATTGAACAATTGGGAAATTGTTTAACTAAATAACTCTGAAGATACTATTATCTGGAAAGAATCTGGAAAAGGGTTTGATGTGAGCTTATGATGATCAACCCACACATTCTTCAGGCTTTGATCTGTAAATTACAAAGCAGCAACAAGAATAATTTCCTCTGGTTAGTCATGTTCGCGCAAGAGCGTCTTGCTTCAAACCATTTGCTTAAATACGAAACCTATCTGAAGTTGCAAATTTCCCATAGTGCAATTCGAGGACGAGAGAGTACTCACATTCTCAGGCATTGTGATGCCGCAAAGAAAGTCTGGGAAGAGACTTATTCATCCTGACCAGCTGCTGCAGTTTCAAGGTACTCCTGATAGCTGTTGGTTTAAAACAAAACTGCTGGTTCATGATTTGATTTCCACAGAAATCCATATACTCCGTGGTATATGTTTTTGACAAGTATTTGGCGTATCTAGAAATCGAGAAGTGTATATACTGTTTCATTCAGCTACTTTGTCTTTACAAGGTTTAGTTCAATGTGCAGAAGTCTGGTTGGCTCCGTTAATAATAATGCCCCCTCTGCCTGCAAGAGGCTTAAGCTTTCTTTTTCTGTCACTATCGTCTCTTTTTTATCTGCTTCAAGTGCAAGGCGTTATGTTTCTCTCTTATGAGTGATTGACGCCATGACTAAATATTGGAAATCAATTAATCATTGTGAAATTCTTTCTTGAAAAAATGCACAAAAAAAGGCTAAAATATGCGTGTTATGTAATTTTCTAGTAATAATAATAACCATCATAATAATAACCACTTCTGTCCATCTTTTTGTAATTTTCTAGTAAAAAGTGGAGTGTATTGTACGCATCTATATAGCTAGCTTCAATTGCATTTGCCCAATGCTTTGTACAGAATATCATAGCTAGATATTAATGAATACTTGATGCATAATACTGGCATGATATAACTGCAAATAGTACTGTTTTTAAATTTGGTCGAACATGCCTGCCAAGTACTGTACATGTTTGACCAACTCCAAACCAAACTCGTCAAACATGCAAATTTTATGTACACTTCTTGTTGAGCAGATAGATAGCTAGCTAACTAGTATTTAATAGTACAGTCTCCATGCTCATTTCCATATTACTCACCAGATAGCTGCATACTAAAAATCATTACTCAAACAACTTTTGAAAACACATCAGATATTAATTAGAAAATATGGCAGGAATTTTAGTTTATGCATTGTCATTTGCTCTTGCTTTGCTTTCTACTAGTATGGTTCTCACTTCTCATGCAGGTACTGCCACTGCCATCATCACCTTTGGCGACTCTATTGTTGATGTCGGGAACAATGACTTTATTCTGACCATCTTCAAGGCAAACTATCCGCCTTATGGCCGTGACTTTGATAACAATGTAGCCACAGGGAGGTTCTGCAATGGCAAACTGGCTACTGATATCCTAGGTAACTCACATTCCAGAAACTCATGTATTTATTTAGCTGTCAAAAATGCCTTTGCTAAACATAGAATTTGACTTTGGTTTCAGCTACCGCTCTTGGATTCACAATCCAGCCACCTTACCTTAGCCCGGAGGCCAGTGGGAAGTACGTCAATGGAACAAACTTTGCTTCTGCGGGTGCAGGATACGATGAACACACATCCCTTCAAAGTGTAATCATCATCAATTCACAGACTTGATCAAAGTGTAAGCGGTATATTGGCATTCTTACGTGAGAAATTTTTCTTGCAGGCTGCAATTCCAATGTCGCAACAGATAGAGTACTACAAACAGTATCAGCGTAGGCTAACACGGGTAGCAGGAAGAGCTAGGGCAGAAAGAATTCTAACCGATGCATTGTACGTGGTTTCTGCTGGTAGCAGCGACTTCATCCAGAACTATTATATCAATGTTCTGCTCAACAAGGCCTTCACTCCCGATCAGTACTCCGCATACCTTGTCAGCCTCTTCACGAATTATATCAGGGTACATTATACAAATCCTTCCAACTAGTATATCATTTTTTCCATAGAAGCAAACTAGTAAATATTTAAACAGATCGAGCTTGTACATGTATGGCTAGCTAATTAACCTTGTTTTAAACAGACCTTGTATGGCTTGGGAGCCCGGAGAATTGGGGTGACTTCACTTCCACCCCTAGGCTGCCTTCCCGCTGTAAGAACGTTATTCGGGTTCAATCAGAGAGGCTGTGTCTCAAGAATAAACAGAGATGCTCGAGAATTCAACAGGCAGATCCATGCAGCTGCATCCCATCTGAGGAATCAGACTTCAGGCCTGAAGCTTGTTGTGTTCGATATCTACCAGCCCCTCTACAACCTCATTGCAAACCATACAATACTTTCTAGTCAAGGTAACCTGAATCTGTTAACATGTACTAATTTAAGTCTGAATTCAGGATGAACGAAAGAAACATATATACATACTAAGATAAAATAACTAAGGGCAATAATTAGAGCTACCACCTTCTGGTTTTGAAATACGAATGTTAAAATGTTTGATCACACAGTATATATACACCTAAGAAGTAATGCGATTGATTCTCTTGCCTTTTGTATTGCAGGATTTACAGAAGCAGAGAAAGGTTGTTGTGGGACTGGGACAATAGAGACAACAACATTGTTGTGCAATCCAATTTCGATCGGAGGAACGTGCAAGAATGCGTCTCAGTATGTGTTCTGGGACAGTGTGCATCCATCGGAGGCAACTAACGCATATCTAATGCCTTTCTTGGAGATTCAAGGGATTTCCCTTCTCAACTAATCACCATACATGCTTGATGTGTCAGCAAGTTTTTATTTTTCATATTAGGCCAGTCTTTATGTTTATTTGTGTCAGTCATGCATTTAAGTTCTTAGTTTTCATATTAGGCCAGTCTTTATGTTTATTTGTATTTCGTTTTAGGCCCTGTTAACTTGTAAGGCTTATAAAGCTATTCTTGTAAGGGTTGATGAATGAAATACAAAGTTATTATCCCTATCTTTCTCTCCAAGTCTTCCTTCTCTCAAAACTTCTACCTTTCTTCTTTTAATTTCTCATCTATTTCTCATTTCCGCCTGGTATTTATGTTATCAAGCGGCATGTTAAACTTTGAATGTATATGTCATACAAAATGAAGCTTAATTACAAAAATCAGTAAATTGGTTCCCATATCCAGTGATTTGTTGGGACTTTTGTTCTTTAACAAAAAATAAACTGAGGATAATCATTACTTAATTAATACTACCAACTAGGCTTCATTTCCCCAGTCAGGAGTGAGGGATAGAAATCAAGTCCATTCAGATATGAATAACCAAATAATTTTGGATAAAGCAGGCTCTGTGAGTAGAGAGCGTCTTACATACCTGTTAAGGAACAATTCAGAGCTTTTTATTGTTATACACCTACTAGGAATACTGATCAGTTCAAGAACCAAGGACAAGAACTCACTGTGCCCCGAACATGTTTCAACTACATAACACAAGGAAGTATTGACAGATACAAAAGCAGCTTTATGATATAGCTTTACAGGCTTCTTGTTCATTAAGTAGGCCAACACATTTGGACCAATTCTACATATGTACATTTCTTTTGAACACAAAGTTAGCAACTAGATCAGTGTTTCCACAACCTGCTATACTTCTTTCTCGTATGTATAAAAATAAAAAGAAGAGGAGGTAACTGACTGGTAATTAGCTGTAGCAGAAATTGTCAAATGTGGAAGGTCTCTTTTGAAATGAACTTAGACGCGAATTCTTCAGTGCTTCTGCATATTTAACCAATTCCTTTTTAGCTATTGCTTGAGCATCTTCAAAGGGCAATATATCTGAAACTGTATTATTCTCATCTTCTGTTATTGAGTCAATTCGTCTGAACATATTCAAGGAACCATCAACACTGGCTCTTCCAGAACAGTTGCTGCTTCCCCCTGCTGTGCTCTTTTGTCCTCGAGAACCAGATCTTGGGAGATCTAACGAAAGCCTAGACGAAGCCGATGAAGTTCTTGATGTCTTATTGAATCCATCACCTCCAACATCAGTAATGCTTGATTTGAACGACATGCTTACAATATCATCCATAGAGGCAGCTCTTTCCAACCGTGAAGGTGATGCCTGCAGAGAATCATGTTGCCCGTCTTTTCTTTTTAGTAGCCTCATCAACTTGGCAAAGATTTTCTTTTTACTTGTTTTGTTAACTGACTGTGTATCAACAGAGAAATCATCAGCTTCGCCAGAGTCTGTGAGGTAAGACTGGGAAGATGACCACCGGTCAGAATCAGGATCAGTCAAATTTATTCCCTTGTCTCCGGGTCCTTCTTTATCTGCATATTCAAGAATGAGCTTCTTCGCTCTACTTTCTGAATTTGGACTCAGTGTTTTGCTGAGGTCTCTGGCAATGGTTTTACCCGGGCGAGGCTTGTAATTTCTCAGTTCATAGCGCAAGCATGCATTTATCCATCGGAGATAGACTAGTTCTTCGATATCTGTTAATCTGTCAGCCTTCATTCGATCAAGTTCCTTCTTCAGATCCTCGTTCTCTTGTTTCAAAAGCCGACTCTCTTTGTGAAGTTCTTGCACCTGATACACAACATAGCCGGGAAAAAAAAAAAAAAATTAATGAAGAATTAAAGGAAACCAAAATAGAAGCCGATTACACGAAGCTCATTTCAATTTCACTCCATGGGCTTTATAAGTAGGCAGATTGCTCCACATTTCGAGAAAATGTCACAATAATCGACTTTTTGTGTGGAAAAAAAGCCTCTTTATTTTGGTGCATCTCAGCAAAAACTCGTGATCTCTTTGCAAATTTTGAAATCACAGTAGATGTAAACATTAGCCAAATCATAAGGTCGTTATGGTCAATAGAATCTCAGTTATCTAAAGCAGATACTAACAAACAACAATGCTTCCATTCATAAGAACCAAAGAGAATCGAAGTGTCTTAAACCAAGGACTTACTTCTTCATTATCCATAACGTTAGTAGCAAGCATTTGCACATACTCCAATTTCTGAGCCAACTCTGACTTTTCCAGCAGAAGAGCGCGGTAGGATTTCTTCGTCTCCTCCAACTCTTCCTCCAATTCTTTCTTTTTCTGTACATGTGTATCATCAACATGTTCATTGTCAACCGTCTTGTTTTCTTGCTCCTGAAGCTTCATAACTCTATCTTGAAGGTTTAATATCTGTCCTCTGTTTCGTTCTGCTTCAGACCTAAGCTTCTTCCTTAGCACCTTTATCTTAGCTTTTGCAGCTTCAAGTTCCGTTACAACTTTTCCGTAATCACACACTTGTGCCTCTAGCCTTCTGTTATCCAATTTTAAGGAATCTATCTTGAGATTATAGAGCTTAGACTCCATATTGTTTAATTTGAGCCGGTTCTGGAGCTCCATGATGACAGTTTCCTGCTCTTTAAGCCCATAATACTCAAGCAACTGGGTTTCCAGGTTCTTCTCCCTCTCCTGAAGAATTTCAACCTCATAACGTAGGTTCCTGATTTCTCTGTCATACTCACTGTGTTCAACAACCCTGTACTCCGGTGGTGATTCTACTTGAGGAATGAGAGATTCTGAGTTTGCCCTGGGAGAAATAGCGCTCCTTGTGACAACCACATTGCATTCCTTTACAAGATCGCTGGACTCTGGCAAGAGGATACCGTCCCTATCTCCATTGTGTCTGCCACTTGAAGACAAGTCACCAACTGAATGTGAAGATGAAACATCCTGTAAAAAGAAATTATACAGTATATAAATGACAAACATACTGTTTCTGAATCAATCAAGGTTAGACAGATGAATGTATAATGTCAAAAAAAAGATTCACACATGTAATCAGCTCTGTTATAAAATAAAATTTAAAAAATAATTAAAAGAAAAAACACTACTAATAAACAGTATTTCACTTTATAATTATGTAGTTCTAAAAATACCACAAAAATCAAGAAAGATGAAACAAAATAAATGTAGTTCACAGCAAGCAAGAACCCAAAGATTATTACTCCTATATAAAGTATAGATTAACTAATTTGTGGGGTTCACAATCAACATGTAAAGATGATGCCAAAAATACTAGTCCAGTAATTGCTAAAATCAGACAGATGATGCCCATCTTGTAGATAACATACGGAGTATATGGTTTCTAGAACTCACAACTTTGTACTAATATTGAATAAATCTATGTTACCCCGACTCTTAAATTAACTTGGGTACCCGTATGGGACACTCAACGGCTCAACATGGATATGGCAGTCATTTTAGGATAAAAATTGGGGTGTGAATTCACCAAATAGCCGTGTGAGCGTGTCCTACGCCCCGGATATCATACCTACCCAATTCGGGTTCTAGGTGATGCAAAAAACAAGTAGTAATTCATATAAGAATCAAGCAAAGACCAACTCTAAGCAAACAGCAAACTCTAGAAATTTAATAACAAGATATGAACAAACAAGAGAAGCTGCTATTTAAAGATTGGGATTTTATTATAAATACTACTACCTGCAAAAGATGATGATGGTGGTTGAGATGAGCAGCACCAGCTTCCCATCTTGAATTAGGGAAACGGTACATACCTGCAAACAAAGCATAAAAAATGATTGAATATTAATAACAGAAGATAAACAAACAGATTGAAAATGTAAAGGAAGAAGCATATATATACAGTACATACCTGGAGAAGGGCGTGAAGGTTTTGATTTGGGGGGTTTATTATTATTATTATTATTATTACTACGTTTGATCCTAACAAGGGTATAGAGAATACCACCGGCCATAGCAGCAGCAGCAACACCAAATCTCAAAGGAAAAGAAGGGATGATGTCCCCCCTTTTCTCTTTGACCTCCATCTTCAATTAATAATAATTACTATTAATTTTCAAATATCATCATCAAAGGCAAAGCCATCATCTATTCCAGGGAGAATGAGAAGTTACAGAACCCATCGCCGAAAGAAACATATACTTGAACGATTCATATTAATAACAAACAGAGAATATGGATAAGACAAAAAATAATGGACAACAATTAGAGGAGGTGGAAGAATCAATCAGGGAAATTGTTCTAGACGATGATCAAAAAGAGGGGTGAAGAAGAAACTTGTAAAGTCTGATCAAAGAATTTTTTATTTATTAATTTCAAATAAACTTTGAAACATACATTTGTGTTTTTTAATATAATAATTAATGTGATTAATTCGGTCGGAGATGTGACATTAAAGTTTTAACAATGGCGTATGATAAACGAGCATCCATTGATTTGCAAATATTCTTCGGACAAGAACATGGTGCCGTCTCGAGGTGGCCGGGTCCAACAGTCCAACTATACTACCGATTTTGATTTTTCTTTGTCTTCTCATGTGTCACACGAGAATCTCAAATTTTAACATTATTACAAGGGCTATAATTCTGATACGACTTCAACTATTTTAAATAATAATAATAACGCCCCAATTTCTTGTGGGTCATAATGGGACCCTTTGATTTTAATATATGGCTCCTAAATCGTACGAGTAGTATATGTAAGTTTATACAACATTTTGCAAAATGTGGTAAATAAAATTTGGCATAAATGTTATTAGTAAAATGTTGTGTGATCTCAACACGTTTTGTAAAAGTACTAACCTTGGGTTTAAGAATTTTTAGAGTTGGACTTCCGAAAAAATTGTCAAGTGGACGTTTAACTAATGTTTTAACATAATTATATATTTAAGGGTTTTTTTTTTTATTTGACATAATTCTGAGAAAAATATTTAGGCTTTGTTCTCTTCGTATGAAATATCATTATTTTCAGTTCAGTTCACTTTTTTTCAGTTTCATTCAGTTATGTTCAAACTTGCTTAGTTATATCTTATACAACAAATAAATTTTGTTCAGTTCTGTTCAGTTTCATTCAGTTATGTTCAGTTCAGTTCTATTCAGACGAAAAGAACATTTTCTTAGTGATAGTTAATCTAATTTTTTTACATATCAACTAAACGATTTAAAATTTTAGTTAATTAGCTGTCCTTTTTAATTTGTTAGCATATCTACTTATTTGACAAATCAACTAAATAATTTAATAAAACTGGCATGAGAGCGAACAAAAATTCTAATTGGTGGGTGTGAGTAGACGGCGGGTGAAATAACAGGCGAGCCAAACGGATTTTTTTATATACACCCTTGCTTTCGACTACATAATCAACTATTAACTACTTCACAAGTTATTTCGTCAACAAGTTTGACTAATAGTTCTATTAGGGTTCGGTGTTACACACTGTACAATTTACAATTTAACTCGATCAAACAAATTTCGTTAGAAAAATATTAATAAAACCAAATAAGCAAATTTTATTAAAAAAATATTTGATAAAACCGAAAATAAACCCGCACATGTGGGGGAATAACATAAGTTGGTGCTGGTTAATGGTGAAGGAATAGATGACTTGTTTGATTTGGCGACAAGGATTCTACCAAGCAAGTGCTGCACGACTTTGGTGAATAAGTGGTCACATGCTTTTAAGCAACTTGTGAAAAGTTCTTAACTCACAAGTCTCTCTCGTCGTCATTAAACTTACTACTTAAATACAGTTGGGGATTATTAATTCACACTACCATGTCACAACGCGCTGCTGTCTAAGTATAAGTACGCATGATTGAGTTGTGTGCATGAGTGCATCACATTTCAAATATGTATTAAACATGTAGTACAAGAAGATTAACTAACAAAAACATAACGAATTATTAACCAGACATTAACATTTTTTTATTTTATCATACTATATTTTATTGCTATATACTCCACTTCAGAAAAATGCAAAAGGAAGTGAAAGTTAAAAGTAAAAACAACTAACTGAGCTCAGGTAACTTGTTATGAACAGACAGAAGTCACAGAACAGTGTACTCTACTCCTCCTAGTGGTTATTTTTGTTATAAATGTGTTCTACTTCTAGGGATCAAGAATAATGCAAAATTTCAGCCTACTTCAACCAAGAAACGTTTCAATAAGTATTAGTATTAGAAATGATACGGAAATTAGGCCGCTCTTGCTACCGACTTGCTGTAAAATATCCAAAAAATTACAAAAGGATATCTGCCTGCATAAAACACTTGCCATGTAACTTTACATCTGATTAGACACAACCTATTCAGGAGGAAGAACCCGACTCAACCCATTCAGGAGCAGCTCTTTTCTTGGCAAAGTATTCTTCTGCACGGGCCACGTTCTTAGCCACTGATTTGCTCAGCAATTTCTTTTTGCCAGGTAGGACAGTCAACGAACAACCTGCAGCCTCAAGCTTCTCTTTTGCTGATTCCGAGAATGCACGAGCTGTGAAGTTGAGTTTCACACTCAATTCTCCATCACCTAGGATCTGGAACAAACAAAACAAATGAAATGCATAATCATAAGAGTCACAGCTTTCAGAATTTGAATAAAAGGGCAGAAAGAACATTTGTCCAGCAACTTCTATCGCAGAACCTCACACAAGTAACTTCTGTCCGAGGATAGGACATCCAACATCATAAAGAAAAGGGAAAATAGATATGTGTTCCGAAAGAAAATTTGTTTCATTAAGAACCGAATAGATGCTCAACCATGCATTTGACAAAAACCAAACATCAGTTTTCATGAGGAAGACAAGAGAGACAAAGAAGAAAAAGAAAGAACAGTGGAGCAAAGACACCCTATGAGATCTAATCCGACCTACCTCACAACCTCAATAAATTGCTTGTGAGTTGTGATTAGAGATGTAGAGTTTTCAGGAAATAGAACAAATCACATGATTTTTTTAAGGTTAAACATGAATCTGTTTATAACTACTGGTAGTAACCGAGACCTTTTAGCTTTTGCTGTTGCAAAAAGAGGACATATACGTGGAGGCAATTTCTATATGAACCTTGTATACTTGAGATGAAACACTCAATTAAAAAGCAGATTCACGGCATTCATGTTTGGATGATGATGATTCTAAAACCAATGCAGCAGATAATATAGACAATAGGATATGGAACATCTCCAACAAAACAAGATTATTTATATGGAGTATGGAGATAATCTGCATAATTCTTATAAGCGGAATCTGATCAATGAAATTGGAGGTGCATATTCATGTGCACACAATTCTCTTTTGGTAGAGAAATTGGAAAATTGTAACTTATG
Organism: Plantago ovata; assembly: GCA_028274465.1. Taxonomy (NCBI): domain Eukaryota; kingdom Viridiplantae; phylum Streptophyta; class Magnoliopsida; order Lamiales; family Plantaginaceae; genus Plantago; species Plantago ovata. The sequence goes on along the minus strand of CM051457.1, from coordinate 14,646,338 downwards.
ATCATCAGTATACTAACACAGATAAGAATTTCATGTATGCACTGTGCATTCAATATTAATCGAGCAAAAGTTTCATATCTCCCATGTGAGATGTGTTGCTATGCATAAGGACCTTTCATAAATTCTTAAAATAAAATGGAACACTAAAAATCCAATAACAGGATTTAAAATGAAAATTAAAAATAATTGTTAAAAAACTTTTTAATAAATATTTAAGAAGGTCCTCAGATTTTACATATGACGATCAGAAGAGTTTTAAAAGGCTTTATATTGCAAAACTTAAAGTTAATACTATGTAGCAGAGTGTAAAAATGTTCAAATGAGTAAAAGAACATTGAAAACAGAACTAGAAAGCCAACTAACTAGAAGTCAAATGAGAAATTTGTATCCAAAGAGAGATCAGATAATAGATTATAAGCCTGCTACATAATTTTATATGATTCGTGTTGCTGTATTATGTTATCATTTTAGATACCATGTCTAATGGTTTAGACAGTTTCAATGATCAGAAAATAACTCAACGACAGAGTAAATAAGGTCACTTAGTCATTACAGAATTGAATGTTAATACACTCATAAAGAAACATAGCTTTGTAAACAGCAACCACATATGAGTACAACCAGGGAAAACAAAAGGCAATTATGGAAAATTTCTGAAAGATGAATACCAAATTGCAAACTATATTAACAATAGAGGACAGAACAAACTCTACCACAAAATTGACAAACTGTAAATAAAAGAATGCATTCACCAAAGTCCAAACCAGGACTCTAGTCAAGCTATTCATGGCTCGGTACAGTTTTTAGTTTATACAGGCAAAAAACTACTGTATCCAGTCTGGCAGTAGGATACTAGGATCCACTCTACTATACAAATATGTTAGTGAAAGAGAGTGTTAACAGCACAGAGCCACACTATCCTTCCTCATCTTTAGACGAAAGTTTGGTACTTGTAGTGAAAAAACCATATCTTTTGAGAAAATTAAATGTACTCCCACTTGGTTATCATCACATGACATCTGATTGCTCAAAAAAAAAAAAAAAAAAATTAAATAAATAACATTTCTAAAGACTCAGAGCATGTAGATTATGTAGTTGGGTCGCCATACTTCATGAAGGAAATTATATTAGTTCCTAAACAGATGTAACTGCCAACTGAAATGATAATTTGATGGAACATGAGTACTCTCAGATGCGAGTTCCAAATGGCCCTGTGTGAATTTCAAAGCCACCACAATGCAAGGTAACTTCAGACACTAATGCAAGTGAATGCTTGATTCAGTAATTAATGATTTGAGAATTAGATAACTACTGTATTCAGATACACCAGTAACACTAATCTCAATTGGAAAAGAAACTGCTTAATCATCCAAACACCTAAGACTAAATACCTAATCGAACATGAACTGGAGTTTGTACTATATGTGCAGGGCTTCCGGTGTGGAGTTATATAGTTATTATCCGATGTTTAACCCACTCAGTGCTCTCATGAGATTCATTTTAACACTCTTCTATATCGTCTTTGACTATCAAGTCTAATTTTCCGCAATATGGTACCTAATGAGAACCATCTCTACAGCCACTCTTCTGTATATGTGCGGATCTTGAGCCTAACTAGTCTAAAGCCATAACAAAATAGTCGATCTCTACGGTACAAGATTACAGCAGTAGATCTTGTCGGAAGTGGTTTAAAATAGTAACTTCAGAGCGGCATGGTATGAGCCAATCTTCTAGACCATTACTGAATCACAGACAGTCTCCACATTTGTGATGAAATATTATTCGTATATATGCAATATAAATAAGAGCAACTAAGGCTGAAGCATTCACAAATATCAGCATGATACCCAGGGAACAAAGTAAACAGCACACAGGTAAGAAAACACCAATAAATGTAATAATATATGAATCTCCTACCTTCTTTAGTTTGTCTTTCTATAACTTAACAAAAGTAAGCAGGATGCCTTATAGCCAATAATATTATAGCCAATGAAAAACAAAGAGATCACACATGTCAGAAAATAACAACTACCTTTAGAGGAAGTCTCCTCTCCCTTCCTGATGGATTAATCAGACCTCTCTCCTTCAAGGACTCCAGTGAAACCTCTTCTCCCTCTTCGAACCCTGCTTCTGCAATATCCTTCAAGTTGACCGGGACATATTTGGGTAGTCCAGCTCTCATGCCTTGACTTGTAAAAAATAACAAATGTCAGCAACACTATCACTTCAATGCATCTCGCTCATTCATATATTCTCAACAATAAGTCAGAAACAACTATGTGGAGAGATAAAAGACTGCATAGTCGTTATTCAACTACAATGACAAATATCAATACTGCTTAGGCATCAAAAAACGAAAAAGACTTGAGTTCTTGATTTGCTCCCCATATACATCATGGTGTAAAGGCTTACAAGTTACAACTATAACCAAGAGCATTCTCCGTCCACAAGTACAACACTCATAGAATTCAGTTCTTATTTGCTAGCAGCTTTAAATGATAAAGGTTGCACGCCCATATCTGACACTAGTCCACAGTATACTGTAAACTAAGTACCCAATGGTGGTGAATGGGATCAAAATTTAAAATAAATAAATAAATAAATAAATAAATCAATCTGAAATATAACATACGACGGTCATTAGGTCTTGACTTTGCAGAACATGCTACTCTTAAACACAAACGCAAAAGGAACTTTAGAAAGTACAGGAAACAATTAACTTCACACCCCTTCTATACATAACACAAGTAAAACTCACAAGCAATAAATAGCAAGTGAGATCATCATCAAATTGAAACCGCCTCCTGCAAACTAATTTAGGCAGAACAGAAACTGAATACACTCACTGATATACAAGTGAAGACCAAAACTCCCTCAACCACAAGGCAAAAACTTGTATTAGACGGTCTATCAGTTAGACAAACGTTAAGTTAAATATTACTAGAAATTATCACACCTGAAAGACTTAAGTATTGGCCAGTTGGGCATATTCCATGATTTGCTCACAAACTTTAAATTTTAGTAAGACATCAATAATTCAATACCCAAATATTAGATGCATTCCACTAATTTGTATTGGCCTAATGCAAGTTTTACTTCCAAATTCCAAATTTAACAATGCACACAATGCAATCGAGAATGAACAAACACAAGTAAAAATCCAAATCTCTATCTTTATATACCTCCAGCAATTCCTCTCAACTTAGGAAGCCTCCGGTAAAGCGGCATTTGGCCTCCTTCGAAACCCTTCCTAACTCCAGGACCTGACCTAGATTTCTGCCCCCTCATACCAAACCCACAGCTGCCACCTTGCCCAGCGGAATGACCTCTCCCCTTTCTCTTAGCCTTCTTCTTGGCACCCGGTTGAGGCCCAAGATTATCCAGGCGGAACCGAACATTCTCAGTGCTGCTGGTAGACTCTTGAACAGCAGCAGACTTGGCTACTACTACAAGCGGTCGTTGTTTCTGATTGACATGTTTTAGGGGTGGAAATGTGAAGGGGTTTACCTTGGTCAGACTTGTAACATTGCCCTGTGTCAAGTAAACAAACAGAATTTAACAAACCAGCCAGCATAGTAGATAAGATAACTGAAATGTAATGGCGGAATTTCTTGATTGAATTCTTCCATGATATATGTAATTGTGTGACAATACCTTGAATTGGGAAGAGACGTAAGGTGTTGGAGAGTAGAAGGAAAGCAGAGAAGCCATGGCGGAAAAGATAATGTTTGCACAGACAGACAGTGTACCGATAGGGGGGGGGGGCGTAGTTTTATCACAGATAGAATTAGATAGATGCTCCCGGATGGGGCTGAGGCCTCACAGTTTTACTCGACTCCAGGGTTAAAGTGAAAACTAGTAAAATGTTCATTACCGTAATTCATCCTTCCAAGGTCTCAAAACTAAGCACACGTTGGCCGAGTGGTAGGGGTCGATGGTTCAAACCCCTACGGAGTTATAAAGTTGAAGTTATAGGATAGGTAGATTTGTCTTTTTAAAAACATAATTACAATTACAAGTACATTGTGAAAATGATTTTAGGTAAAGTATTATTTTACCGGTATATTTTGAGTTATAATGCAATAAAGGAGAAGTATTGTTGCTCTTGTAGGATAGGTAAATTTGTCAGTTAAAAATAAAAACATAATCACAAATTACATTGTGAAAAAAGATTTTAGTTAAAATATTAGTTGCCCCCTGAATTTTATATGTTCTTGTCATTTGTTCCCTGAACTTGCCACTCTAAACTTTTTATTTGAGTTGCGATATGTCCTTTAAGAACTATTGTGCTTTTTTTTCTTTTTTTGTTTCTTTGTGCAAGTACAAATCACGTGAGAATGATGCAATTTTAAGAGAAGTTCGAGGGGCAAATCACACAAACAAGTAAATTTTGAGGGGCAAAATGCTATTTTGCCATCCCTAACTTGAATCGTGTATAGAAACGTAATACTCTTTAAATTGTGTTTCGTTTTCTAGGATCTTTAGTTAGAGAATATGTTTGCTCAAGGATGAGTACATGTTCGGTATGGGGAGTGTTTGACGAGCCATTATTTTAATGGTTGGACATATTATAGACGTAACAGTATGAAACATGTATGGTCTCCAAACCTACGAGGACTTCGTAGCAGGATATGTCTTAGAACAGTTCGACACTGTGAAGAAACATAACTCAACATCGAAAAGTACACCACATGTATGTTTTAAGTTCGCTACGACAATGTCATTATAAAGTACGACATACACTCCGACAGTGTTACACGTAGAATTAGGAAGATGCAACTTAATTACGAGAAGACTAAGAATGTTGGATTTGGGTCAAGCTCACTAATATTAGATTCTTTGAATATATTTGTTAAGTTGATTGAAGAATATTTGGCATCACAAAATTGAATCGACTTAGGAGCTAAGGGTTCTATATTAATATATAGATCCTAAAAGGATGGAGGTCAATACATTCTCTAATTATCAGACAATCACATAGCTCAGGTGCTCTCAATTACACTCAAACACAAACCGCACCCGAAAACATACACATGGTTAGTTATTCAACTATCCCCGAGTGAAATCCTACACTCCGATCTGACCACGAGGCAGAACGGTTACATAACATTAATCCCCTTCATTTAGCTATTGGCATATTTTTAAGGTCCACTACAGAGACACATTTGGACGTAGTCTATATATAAGTTATTTTTATTATTATGTAGCTTCTCAACTTGTAAAGAGAAATTAGGCTTAGTTAGTGCTTTTTCATGTTTTGTGCATTTTGGGTTGTTTTGCATAATTCACACAAAAAGGCATGGAAGTCAGTGATTTAAGCTCGTATTTGATTCTATGTCCTAGGGGTGAGGATTTTGGATATTTGAAAATGTTTCAATAAGTGTTGGGGAGTCGGAACTTTGAAGAGGAAACATGGAGGAGAAGAAACGAAAAACACCTTCCAAATCCAAGGGTCTTGCCACATCCAGCTCAACAATCACTTATGCGATAAAGTTGGTTTTTTCTTGTTTTTTAATTTCAAATTTATTTTTTTCACCTATTTAAATTTATAAACTTGTTTTCAATTATCATTAGACATGGTTTAGAAAACCACCTCACACTCAAGGAAAAAAATTTGTAAATCATGATTTTATCTCTATATTCCGTTTGGTTGATTGTCTCTCAATGATTTTTATCATTCTCATTGTGCAATTGAGGTACTAGTTATTTTTTGAAATTGTACACTTATTCTTTTTTATGCATTCTGTATGAATGTCAATGTGAAAATTACTAATCAAACCACATTGTAGAAGCTGTAGTAGTATATTGTCGAACATGTTCCGTAATCCTATACCGAATTAGTATGTTTGAATTTTCGTGTTGTGTTGACCGAAGATGTTGAAAATATTAAAAAAAAAGTATTGTTTTATTAATTTTATGGTCAAGGTAAGTACTATGTTCCACTTAAAAAATCGTTCCAAGTGTCATGTGACTCATGTATATCTGGGGTTTATATGTTCCACTGAGTCGGGGGTGTAGGGGTAAATTTATGTAAAGATGAAGTCCAGAGGCCATTGACGACTCCACTGAAGACAGAGAGACATTCACTACATTTTCGATTTTGGAGTTTCCCGGGTTTCTAAATTCCATTTTCCAGTAAACAACCCAAAAAAAACCCCTCACTACTCACTAGTGCTGTCACAGACTGAAACATAAAACCCTCCTCCGCCGCACTTGTAGCGGCGCGTGTGTGTCTATCCAATGCAAGCTACCGTAATAATGCGTCCAATTCGTTCCTCTCTCCACCTCCGCCACACTTTCTCCTCTTTCCCTAAACCTAACCCTAATAATCCTCTTTCCATTTCCAAATCCCCTTTTCTCCGACTCTTCTCCTCCTACGGCTCCGTCAACGTCGTTTTCGACCCAATCTCCGGCCGTCTCGCCACCAAGCGACTTCCCCCTATCCACTCCAACAATCCCGACGCATTTCCTGATGATCAGACTGGCACAACTAGTAACGATAGTACTCTCGCCGCTGATGAGGTTGGCACCAGGAGATATGGAGACGTTATAGGCACAAATGCCGCCTCCGATTATTCTCTCGCTGCTGATGAGATCGGTACCAGGAGATACGGAGACGTCATGCAAACAAGCAGCAGTAACTCAAATGTAGTAGAACAGAGCAGAGGATACAGTGATGTGATAGGGACAAGTAGGAATAACTCTAATTTCTACAGAGATGGTAGATACGGAGGAGACGGGAGACGGCCACGTAGCAGGAGATACAGAGAGGTGGTAGGGAGTACTGATACTACACCGGAGAGTTCCACTGCTGATCAGAGCAGCAGCAGGAGACCCAGAGGCTTGAGATGGGCAAGTAATAGTAACTCAAAACCCCAGAGGATGTCTGAAGGTGTGATAGAGACAAGTAGCAGCAGACACTCCATATCTTACACAGATTCTACTGATATACTGGGAAACAGGAGTAAGATAGCTGATCAGAGTATCTGTGATAAACTGGAAAAGACGAGCATGGTCGCTGATCAGAGTAGCGGGGATGAACTGGAAAAGAGTAATATTGATAAACTGGAAAAGATGAGTACCGTTGCTGATCAGAGTAGTGGAAACCACGGTAGGATACATGGAGACGTGATAGGGACAAGTAGTAGTAACTCAAAACCCGACCCAATTACAGCTGATAAACGTGAAAGGTGGAGTGTCAGTGCTGATCAGAGTAGCTCTGGCAGCAAGATGTACAGAGATGCGATACGGGAAAAAAGTAGTAGTAAGTCAAAACCAGACGCAACTGCCGCGGATAAGCCCCATAAAGCCGTAAAGATGAGTGTTGTTGATGAGAGTGGCAACTCGAGCTATTCAGCGAGAAATAATAATGTTGGTAAAGGGAAGGGTAAGAGTGTGTATGTTTGTAATAACTGTGGTAATACATATGGACAGTGGTGGGGCACCTGCAGGGAGTGTGGCGTGGTTGGGAGTATAAACCAGTTTGCTGTTCCTTCGGCCAGAGGGAGTGATATGAAGGTGAGCGGGATTGAGGTGTCGGAGAAGGCTATGAGGTCCTGGATTCCTAAGAATGCAGCTGCTGCTATGCCTATTAAGCTGTCTGAAATTCATAGCCAGATGAGTCAAACGAATTGGAGAATCTCTCTGTAAGTTGAGACTATTACGTCTAGACTGGTGTCATTCCTGTTGTTTTGTGCTGCAATTATGTTTCTTACAAATGAATATCCAATTGCACTGCAGTATTTTTGTCTTGATGTACTACACCAAGATTTGAGCATTTTAGTTATTCCAGATGTCCGTTTTGACTTGATTGCACATACATTTACTAGTCTCATTGTCTTGCTGTAACTAGGCTTTCCTTTCGGACTACTACACAATTGCAGTTGTTTATCATTGTATTTCCACTGTGATGCGCGTCAACTATATTTGAGAAGTTTAGTTAGTCTAGGTGTCTGTTTTGACTTAAACTGCATAGATATTTACTACTACTATGTTTCTTTTATACACAGGCCTGGACCTTTTGGCTCTGAGGTGGACAGGGTTCTTGGTGGTGGTTTAGTTCCTGGTATTGTCCATGATCCACTAGGAATTCATTATGGATAATAATATCCAAAGTGTAGATTAACGAATTTCACTATAACCTAGTTAATTTGTTCCTCACTTTTCCTCAAGTTAGCTGGTTCATCTGGCCGATAAGTCTCACCATTAGGTGTATGCTATTACTGGCTTGGAAAATCTGAAACTGGACAGATACAAACACATACACAGTTGAAGCTTAAAATTTGATTGATAAAGTATTTACTTTCAGCAATTGAAACTTTCATTAGTGCTGAGAAAATGTAAATCATCATATTTAGCTTGTATTTGATTCCCCGAAAGTATTGAATTTGTTCCTTTGGATGGGTCTTTCTGCATGATATTATATAAACTTCTCTTTAACGAATATGTTCTTAAACTCTCTGGAGAAATTCAATAGTTTGATTCGTTGCATATGTTCTGTGGATTAGGATCACCAACCACCCCTTGAGCTTTTTCTCTAATAACTATGTTACCGTCCTGCTAGAATCTGGTATAATGTTTCTGAATTCCAAATTATTTTTTATATCTTGACTAATAGGTTCTCTAGTATTAGTGGGTGGAGATCCTGGTGTAGGTAAAAGCACAATGTTGTTGCAGGTACTTTAGTGGTACTTATTTACTGCTGAATCACAGTTTAATATACAAAATTGTTATTTGTGACAAGAAGAATATTTGTTAATGTTTACTTATTTATTTTGATGGTAGATTGCTGCTCTAATAGCAGGTGGTGATGATGTAAATGTTCCAGCCCGAGTTATGTATGTTTCTGGAGAAGAGGTATGTCGTTTCTGAGCCAGTGTTCATAAATCCATTTGAAAAGGCCATATTAGTTGTTTTATGAGGCAGGAAAGCCTCGCAGTAATATCTAGATTGCCCTCTTGTCACTAATTTATTTTCTTATTTTGGCATACACTTGAGCCTCTGTGCTTACTATGCCACTTGCATTCTTTGTTCACATCCTTTATTTTCTTTGCCAGAGTGTTGAGCAAATTGGTAACAGAGCTGACCGCTTGAACATTGAGATGGAAGAACTCTACCTATATTCAAGTACAATTATTCAGGTGCATCTTAGAAAATTAATGTCCCTACTTTTTATTAAGCATTATAATGTTCATTGTTCCCATATCACATCATATTGCTCAGCAATCTCTATCCAACAGTACGTGTATAATATTTGTACATTATAATGTTAAGGCCTGAAGGTATGTTACTTGTTATAACAGATGATGTTTCAGACAGTTGAAGTCCTCGGATGGAAGTGAATCACCAGTATTATAAACGTTTGCCTTTGATTGTTGTCTTATAGCTTTTAGTGCACCTATATTCCGAGTTCAAATAGTACTCCTTTAGCCTTTAGGGTACGCTGTGTGTTCCGGGTGCATGAATTTGAAATAAGACCGAGAGAGAAACAACACTGTATAGAGCTTCTGTAGAGCATAGTTTCACGGTCAAAGTAGAACCCTTTATCAATTGTCATTCTGCCTATTGGCAAAGGGTTTTACCGTTTTAGTATAAACTCATCAGAAGTCGAAAAAGTAAAGCTAAGAATTTATGGATCGAGTACTAAGGTTCAGGGAATTACTTAAGAATTGTTTCCTTACCCTTGACAGGATATATTGGAACAGGCTCAACGTCTTTCTGTCAAGACTTTAGTTATCGACTCCATTCAGACAGTCTATTTAAGCGGACTTTCTACAAGTGTTGGAAGTGTTACTCAGGTTTGAATATTCTATATGCTTTCTTTACTGGAGACATCTAATAATCGGAGCTCATGAAATGGCTTCTTTTTCATGTTGTGCGTGTCTATTATATTGTAATTGGTTTGATTATAGTATTATTCTTGGCTAACGGGTTTTGTTTATCATAATTTGACCTGTATGCCTAGAGTTTCTTTATACTTGGATATCAAGTTTTATTTTCATTGATGCTGGCTTGCCTTAAAGCCCGACACGTTTAAAATTCCACCCACATTATATGCACAAGAGTGCAGATCTTGTTGTCTAACATTAAGCCTCTAAACTCAATCTACAGATATAAATTTTAATACTATGCTGGTTTGTGACAGCTTAAAGAATGCACTTCAGCCTTACTGCATTTTGCAAAGAAGACAAGTATCCCTGTGTTTTTGGTGGGTAAAAACTTAAAATAATGGTTAATGAATCTTGTTTATCCTTCTGCAGCACTAGTGTTACTTTTCTTGGTTATTGCAGATTGGACATGTGACGAAAACCGGAGAGATAGCTGGGCCTCGGGAGTTGGAGCACATCGTCGATGTTGTTTTATACATGGAGGTTGGTACATACTTTCTGTCTCACTCCATAGGCCCCCTGCTTCTCCTTTTTAGTCACTTTTTGCAGTGGGCCAAGGTTACTAAATTTGCTAGTTAGATCCTTGGAGGAACTTTTGAGTTAAGGTTAGGTGTACTTTTTTAGGAGGGCTTGTTTGAGGTGTACAATTTTTTTCGCACGAAGTTGAAAAGTTTTATAGAAACCAGAAGAGTCTACACAAGATACGAGGGGCATACCCCAAGAGAAGCACAAGGTGTACAATTTTTTTAAGGAAAAGTCCCAACCTTCAGGATTATAATTTGTTTGACATGACCCTCAAACAAGCCCTCCTAAAAAACCAATCCTCAACCAAATGTACAGAATGGATTGGGACAGAGGTGGAGTAACACTATTATACTTTTATATCACGTTTACGACTTCATCAATAAAATAATACTTTCTTAAATCATTATTTTATCAATCCTCCATGATGTTTGTGCCAAAATCAAATGTAGTGATACTAAAAAATAGAGGGAGCATATTATTTGGGAGGTTGCCTCGTGGATTATTGGATAAAGCATAATCAATACTAAATTACTAATGTTTAATAAGAGTTGAAAAACATGGCCAACATTTCATATTTCCTCCATAAGTATATTATTTGACATCCAAGTTAAGTGGAGATCATCACACTTGTGTCATTTCCCTTCCAAATCATCTTATTATTCGCATAAATTAGATTATATTTTCAATATGTTTTTTCTCCCATTCAACTTTTTTATCCAAGTTGAAACTTAATTTCACCAAGTTGAATTATTCCCCATTATTTCTACAAATTTGGGTTCTAAATTTTTTTTTTCTCCCTACAAATCATGGCAAAAGTATGATGTTTGAGTAAATTAGTTTTATTGACCTATTCGTATGTATTCCTACCAAACCTGTACTAGATATTAAGGTTAGACCAATCATTGTTTTTTAGCCATTGTAGTATTTAATTGTGATCAAATCCTCCAGGGAGACGATCTTATAGAAAGACAAATAGTCAAATACAATTAACAGGAAGGACAGGAGGGTTATAACTTATAATCCTGAAGGTTGGGACTTTTCCTTAAAAAAATTGTACTCCCTCCATCCACCAAGGTTTCAATACTTTTGTTGATTTATTTTAGCCCCTGTTTGATCTCACATTCATGCTAAATTATACTTCCAGAAAAGGGATCAACAAAATTATTATATTATGAAAATCTAATGGTTAATAATTTAATATCCTTCTAATTTGAATGCCCATTAATTTGAACATCCATAATATGTGTTTGCATTAATATCTGGTGAAAAAGTTGATATATGAAATTGTTAATATTAATATCCTTCTAATTTGAATGTCCATGAATGTGTTTAATTAGGTCCTGGTTTTCTTTAGACGAGAGGCTATTTTCTATTCACTCGTAAGAGTGGATTTGCCGTTTTCGGGGTGGTTTGTCTCCTTAGAGATTGGTTTTCATTTTCCAACATACATGAATCTATGTAAGCAGTTTGTTGCACCAAAAAAGATTATTGTTTCTCATGACTCTTATTTGGATATCCTTCTGCTTCATGATCTTTTTCTTCTTTTCTTGAACCTGGATTTTAATAATAAATATTTGTTAAGTGATTGGTTTGTTGGTTGTGAATGATCAGTCTTACGGTCGTACTAATCTTTTTTATGATGGCAGGGGGAGAAACTTTCAACACATCGGCTACTACGCTCAGTGAAGAACCGGTTTGGTTCCACCGATGAGGTACTTTGCGATCTGAGTAACATCTTATATTCTTGGGTTACATTTCTATGGTAAAATGCCTGTTTGGATATTCTTTAACCACATTCTTCTTTTTCAAGAACACTTCCATCATGTACATATGTTTTCATTGTTCTTTTGCTTTCTGGAGAAACGACCAATACTGTGTGATTGTCAGGGACTCAGGGCTCTCAACTTTCTATAGCATGTTCTTTTGAGGCATGATGAATGGCTGTCTATTTTTGTTATATGGACGAAGATGAAAAGTACTTGAATGTCTTCTAAAATCAGTGCCCTTTCATGTTCAGTTCTGTTATATAGATAGATTTGCCCTGGACCATAGACCCAGCCCATTAGAAGTGAATACAGGGAGGAGTCTAGCCGTTTCATTTTAAAAAATCCGGGCCTTCTTGCCCTATAAAAATCTGGGATTGTTGCTTATTTATAGCAGAAGCACAAAAAAGGATTCTGCTCTCAACCTGCTTAATAATAGACCAGAACCCAGATGGAGGTTTTAAAAACTGTAGTGAAGCTCCTCAGAGGTGATTCTCAGGATCAACTAACTTTTAGGAGCTCTAATGATCAAAAGCATTTGTAATCTTGCACTAAATGTAATCCGAGAAAATTGTGCTTACCATGCATGAGATATTTGGAATATCCACTTGTGGCTTCAAATCCTAAACGGACATTGTCCTTTCCACAGCATGCAATATGAACAGAATAAATGCAAACCATTCAAATCCTAGAAGGGTTTTGTGCGTTGCAATTCTGCATGGTGTTCAGATTTCAGAAGTCAGAAAATTCATCTATGTACTATATATCCTGACACAAGAATGATATTTTTATTCCAGCTTGGAGTTTTTGAAATGTCTAATTCAGGATTGCAAGCTGTACCAAATCCCAGTGAGATATTCTTGGGGGAGAAGCAGCTTTCTCAATCGGACTACCTAGCTGGGCAGGCAGTTGCTGTGATTCTGGATGGATCCCGAGCATTTCTTATTGAAGTTCAGGTAAATATTTTTTCTCACGGTGTCTAATCTTGGGAAAATTGCAGTTTTCTTCCTATGGCTCCGTTTAGTGTTAGCTTATCAGCTTATAAGCTCTAGAAGCTTATCAACTAGCTTATGTTATCGGTTATAACCTAATAAAGTTCACTTTTTTTTTTAATAAGCTAGCTTATCATCTTTCGTATTTCACTTGTACCCCTATAATAATAATAATAATAATAATAATAATAATAATAACATGAGAAAGAATGGAAAATATAACAATATAATATTAATGTCATTTTATGTAATTTTATCAGCTAGCTTATTATCATCTAACTTATGAGTTTTCTTATCAAGCTACAGGCTAGCTTATCAGCTTCAGCTGGCTTATGAGCTAGACGTGCTAAACATAGTCTATAACTCTGCATCCCTCGCGATTTTGGTCTCGAGTGAAATAAAATTTTGCAATTTTGGTCACACACACAGATATATCTTAATCCCATGAAATTTTGATTCAATTTGGTAATATAGTGTTAGGGTTTTTGCCAATTTGAGGATTTATACTCAATAATGTAATGTTTGGGCGGTAGATTTCCCCAAAGATGCAATTAATCCACCTTGCCAGCATCACACTCCAACTCGTCATAGGACCAAAACTGCGGTGGAAAGTTTAATAGATTCGAGATCTAGGACGTATTTCCAAGTGTAGATTTTTTAGGGCCAAACTAGCGGAGGACCCTGAGTTAAAGGACCAATATTGCAATTTTTACGTATAATCTTTGGGTGATCTATTTTACTTTCAGCATGGAAGTTTGAACCTTAACCTGAATAATTCAGGAGTGTCATTGGGTTAGCTCATCTGCCTGTCTGCTTCTGTATTTATGTTTTCTTTGTAGAACACATTGTAGCGTTCAGATTTTAGATAACACTTGAGTTTGGTAACGGCCTCTCTCGGTTAACAAGTCTCGCTTTCATCATAACTGTGTAGGCATTATGTGTGGTTGGCTCATCAAGTTTTAGGCAAGTAAATGGAGTTCAAGGTACCCGAGCTGATATGATTATTTCAGTAAGTCAAAACTGTCTCTCCTTGTTGATTCACTCTGTGCTCTTATACCTTAGATATACATATTAGCTTCAGAAACCAAATGCAATGACCTTTGGATGCTCGAGTAGTGGATCATTGTTGATTGCTCTATTTTTTACAGTTATACCTCCAAAATAATGTTGACAAAATGTGCTTCATAACTGGGGTTTCAGTCAGTGGTGGTTTCCAATGTGTGAAACATATGACATCTTGGCGATAAATATCATGCTATTAACTGAATGAGGGATTGACGCGGCAACATTTTTCGTTAGGGGCTCGCCACTTGTTGCGGAGACCAATACATACATTACTAATTGGGTGTTCCAACAAAAACATTCAGGACTGCAATAATTTTGAAAGAACATTTCTTTTAGAGCCCTGCTCTTTGCTCTTGTCACCACTTCATGTTATTTTGTGCAGGTTCTTGCAAAGCAAGCGGGTCTCAAGCTACAAGAGAATGTAATGATCTTTATACTGAATTTTAATCTCTGCTCTATATGCATTTTGGTTTACATAACTGCACTGACCAGAAATTCTATCCATCCAGTTTCTCTTAATTTTTCTACCTCCGTTACTATCCATCCATCCGCACAAACCAGTTTCTTATTAGGGAGTCTAAATTAACCATTTTCCTTTTTATCCCCCTCCCCCACCCCAGCACATATGCCACCTAACTTTCACATAGAGGGAGTATGCTGTAACATAAATTAAGAGACCCTAACAAAGTTATGATCAATATTAGTAGAGGTAGAATCGGAAAGGCAAGTTGGTGATATATTCTAACAAAGTTTGGTATTCAATATTCTTGATTTCTACAAAGGGACACTTCTGTATGCACAAGAATATGGAATGAAAATATCACTTATTCATGAACGTAGGCACTGGGCAGTATATCTATCGGACTTCCTCGGTGGTCATGACCTGTGCAAACAAATGGACATCAAAACCATCCAGTAGATGAAAGTTTTTTAGCTTGCCTTTGTATGTGTACTTTGACGTAAACTCTGTAGATGTTTCTGTTTGTGGCACACAGATCTGATATCATACCTGTATCATAACTATGCTCTTGCATCACATGAAACCACTCTAACAATTGGAGTCTTAAATGATTGGAAAATAGATTAAAATGACGATTGGGAGAGCATATCACATTTACTTGGTTAGAAGAATGCACATAATCTGTCAAGTGTCCTTTTGTTTGTTCAAGGGTTTAAGGCAAATATGTTGAATGACTTAAAAGGGAGTTCTAAAAGTTTTTGTCACGCCCTGTAAAAGTTGCTTATTCAATTTTTTTGTAGGGAATTTTCCTTAATGTCATCAGTGGGGCCCACCTGACTGAGAGAGCTGGGGATCTGGCAATAGCAGCTGCAATTTGCAGCAGGTATGCTTTTAATCTTTAATCTATCCTTTAACTTGTTTTGTTTGTCTTTTCTTTAGAGAAAAAAATAATAAATTTTACTCTATATATTCATGTAACGACCCTAAAAATTGATGTGCCAAAAAAAAAAAGTTGTTTTCAAAACTAGAAACTAGGAATGTAAAAGATCAAATTGAACTACTGTGTGTATCAATGCCACAATGGACAACCAAAGACCTCTCAGTTCCTGAGTTTATACCGAGTAATCCGGCAGTCAAAACCCACATAAAGGCAAAATACAAGTGTGTGATAAACTCAATGAATGCACCGTGTAAATGAATTGTGAACAACGTAACATTGCTAAAATACAAATAAAGGGAACAATAATAATTTAATTAATTAATTGGATCTCTCTCTCTCTCTCTCTCTCTCTCTCTCTCTCTCTCTCTCTCTCTCTCTCTCTCTCCCCCCCCCTCTCTCTCTCCCTCCCTCTCCCCCCCCCCCTCCCTCCCTCTCTCTCTCTCTCTCTCTCTCTCTCTCTCTCAGTAATCAAGAATATTTAGTTAATTTCACTTGGAAGAGTTGGCTTTGCCCTGTTTTTTTTTTTTCTTCTTCTGGGATTGGTGTTTTTACTTGTTTACCATGTTTCAATAAAACTTCAGAAACCTAGCTGCTATTGCTACACCAAATATAGATTTCCCTCTCCCAATATAATTACGAATCCCTAGTTAATAATTATTGTATAGAAAGATATAGAAATCATTTTTAAACCCATACTCCCAAAAAAAAATTGTTTACAAATTTTTGGGTCTTAAGAATTTAGACATGGGCATGTGGTGCTTTGGTTCTTTTTAGAGAACGAAATGAAACAATTTGTCTTAGAGCACTCCTTATGCTTTGGGGCTTAATTGGGGCTTTAAACATATAAGCCCCAAAAAAACCCTCCCAAATTAAAGCCTCCAATTAACTGGGGCTTCTCTGCGGGCCCCATGTGCTACATATCACTCCATTATTCTATTTTCTACTAAAAAATGTAATTAAACAATTATTTTTTTATATGGTTTGGGGCTTAAATGGTTAAAGGGCTACTAAATAGTAGCTCCAAAAAAGCCTCCATAAGGAGTGATCTTAACACTCTAACTAGGTGATTAATCTTCCAAAGAGGCTATAGGTGTGCCTGTATTAGCTACTATTAATTCCTAGTTGAGTATCGAGATTTAATGTGATTTTAATCCTCTTTACTAAACTAATATCCTCGAGACGAATGTATGAAATTTAGCCTCTTTCTGTGTCTTATAAAATTGAATCTGTTGCATTCTGTTCAGCTTCTTGGAGCTCCCTGTACCTAATGGCATAGCATTTATTGCGGAAATTGGTCTCGGTGGTGAACTTCGTATGGTATGTTGGCTATTCTTTCTAAATATCTGCAGTGCCTTGAGGCGATGATTTTTTGATGTGAACGATTTTAATTCCAGTTTTTGTTTGTTGGGATTAGGAATTTTGTAGAGCATATATTACTGAACTGAAATTCCTATGAAAACTGGGTTTTCCTCGTCATTAGGAAAACCACTTAAATTATATTGCCAGTTTTTATTTTTTGCATGGTTTTCTGACATTTTGGGCATGTTTGTTAAGCTCCGGCTGCACATGTGAATAATAAATGAATAATAAGTTGGGTTTATGTAGATGAAAATTTTGTAAATCTGGTTTTGATGTTTATATGCTGCAAGTTCGAGTAGTTTTTGATCTGCATTATGCTTATGTTGAATAAAGAAAGGTCTCACTCTTGGTTTTAAAGAAATAAGTGTTGCGCTTTGCTAATAAGCTACGAGTTAGTTGTTTGAGCCATATGCTCATTGTCTGTCGGTAATTTTAGGTACCACAACTGGAAAAAAGGGTCAACACCGTGGCCAAGCTGGGATTCAAGAAATGTATTGTTCCCAAGTCGGCAGAGAAGTCTTTTGCAGAGATGCATCAGCGTCCGGAGAATTTGGAGGTTGTGGGGTGTCAAAATTTGAAGGAGATGATCAACATTGTTTTCTCCCGACTGTGACTGAATTCTCCAAATCTGCGTAATTTATCCGGATTTACTAACATGTCAGTTAGTAGCATGTATTGAAGCCCATTATGGATTTTGTTGTACTCTAAGCTTCGTTGCAATCTTGATCGCTGCTTTTGGTTTTCTACCAAAAATAGAACCTGTGATCTTTAAAATTGTATCAAGTGGTACACACTAGTAGTTGGAAACAAAAGATTGACGCGAAAATGTCAAATTTTTGTGCCCATGGAGGAATTGAGTGAGATTGGATATTAATGTATATATATCAGGCAGTCATATCAATCAGAAATCTTCATATTTTGAAACAATCGTGAATGGATGGTAGAAACTTCAATATTTCCAGAAAGCTATGAGTCACCACAACTGCAATGAATCTAGTGACTATTATCACCTAACATTACACCATATGTGATTTCGGTCACCATAGAGAGAAGAGAAGTAGAGGATGAAACTGTCGTGAACCACATGAGGGTTTGATGGCAAGTGTTGTGACTTGTGACCCAAATCCAACCAGACTATAAAAATTCAATTAACACAATAAACAGGGCAGAATTGCCAAATAAGTATCAAACACAAGGTTCAAGTCTTGGACAAGCAATAGAAAGATTACTGCAAATTGCGGATCAAACATAAACAGGCCACCGGAAATTATTGAACAGGATGGGGAATTAGATCAGAGTAGAGAAAGCTTGGAGGAGGATTTAAGGGATAAACCCTACCAAAACACCCATACTTTCGTGATGTCGATCGGTATCCTAATTTATCATGTTAGTCCCTTTTTTTGGAGTGACCATTATACTCTTGTCCCTTCTAAATATGGCCAAAACATGTCAACCGACTAAATGCTTGGGATACTCATGTATTTGTGTGTCCGTCCAATATCCATACAAAATAAAACGCTACTCCACACTACTGTAGGTAAGTTTGTGTTAGAATGAATTGTACAATAACGCAAAAACTTGAATCAAAATAAATTTAATTTGCTCTCCACGCGATTAATTGTTAAGTACTACTTATTAATAAAATTAATCTCGTGGATTGATTCGACAAATATAGGTATTATTAATAATAATTTTATTTTTTAACCGGCAAGTAAATTCATTCATCAAACTCACAATACAAAAGAGCACATGATATGTTGCGAAGCGCAGTTTATTAAGTAGTAGCTACAAGGGTCGATACTAATATACTGTCCAATTGCATTAATAACCTCTATTACGACAAATTTGGATCAAAATCATCCTTTTAGGTACTTACTGGTAGGTAGTGATGATCTGACCTTGTAATCAGTGGGATGATGACGAGTATGATATATTTCACAAGTATGATTCTTGCAGCAAGCTATACAACTAGCCAAACACAATGGCACAAACGTTGGAAAACACGTAGCGAGCAAACATAGGATATAACACGAGACATCTGCCTGAACCGAATCCATCATCGAGATTGACATGATCATGATTAGTATTGTTGCACTACTCAACATGTTTTTCTTCATCATGTTGAATTAGTAAATAATGTTCTCCCAATTACCTCTTTAAATCATATGGATAAATGAACATTTATATAAGCGTGTATCGAAAAGTTATTATATTTGTATAATTCCACTTTCCTTATAGTAAAGTAAAGCTAAATTACTTAAATGATATTCTTTTTTTTATGTTCATCGAGTTTCGTAAACGCACTTTTAATTTTAAATGGTCAAGAATACTGAGAACAAAAATCATAAAATATGAAAATTTTGATAATCACACTTTATTAGCGTGGTAAAGAGTATATATATAGTGGGTTAACCATCAACATATCACTCGGAAAGTAGCTCATTAATAATTTTATCGTGGTTAATTAGTTTGGGTCGTTACACCAATAATATTAAAAATATGGGAAAGGAAAATAAATAGGGAAAAAATCACATTTTCTATGTGTTTGGTACACCGTTAAAAATGAGGGAAATGTACCCCAACCCTTTTTCTTTTTACGAACATTACTTTGATCATATTTTACAGTGTGACATTAAAAATTTCAACCTTATCCATTCAAAATAAAACGCAAGATAAGTTTGTGCCAGAATGAATTTTGTACAATAACAGAAAAACTGTAATCAAAAAAAATTTATTTAGCTCTCCACGCGATTAATTGTTAGGTTATATACTACTTCCTCCGTCTAGTCAAATGTTCCCATTTCGTTTTCTTGACCATTTTTTATCGCAAATTAAATCACACTAAAGAAATAGAAAGTTTATAATAACATAGTTTGATATTTATAGTATTTTAATATAAATTTTCTAATATTTTCTCCTATATAATGTAGAAATAATTTATGATTGAAAAAAAGTGAACAAAACGAAATGTAAAATTTTGACTTAGACAGAGGGAGTACTTATTATTAAAATTAAGGAAAATTTTTATTTTGCACTATAACCTTTTTCATGTTTTTGAAGTTACACTTAAACCTTTCTTTTATTCTAAAATACACACAAACCTTTCACCAAGATTTTCAAATTACCCAAACGTTGGATGGTGTTAAATTTTTCGTTAATGAACTTTTTGTTTAACTTCAAATTACACTCACACCTTTCATAATAAATTTAAAATCGCCCAAAACTTCGTAATTTATCAAATACTTCCAGTTCTTGAACAAAATAACATTGTGTTGCGTAACTCCATAATTTTACAATATCAAAATCATAGCACCGAATGCAATTGACCCTAGAGTTGCCATTAACATTAACCATCAAGGCAACTTCACCAAATCAACATCTTCATCCTTAAACATATAGTAGTTCAGTACTAATTGTTTCTAGTCTTCCAGATATCTGCGCATACAGCCAAATTAACAAGCAAATTAATAGGGGCAGAGAGTAAAAAGTAAAAGAAGAAAAACAAAATTAACATAAAAGTGACGGGATTAAGAGTAGTATCAATTTGCAACTAGGGGAAGATTAATCATTAGCATCATTGAAAGATTTGAGGATCATTCACTCTGAGTAAACAATGGCAGCAGATCTGATTAGATAAATGTACTAAAATTAAAGTGACAGAGCACATCGTTTTTTCCTTCTTTTTAGAGACATCAAAAAACATTTAACCAAACAAGCAAAAATTACAGAGACAATTACAAATTTAAAGATCCACCTATCCACACCACTTAACTAAGAGCTAAACAGGGTTTCCATAGGTCATCATCTACACTAACCAATCGGTTTCTCCAAAGCTCAAAATTATCACCTCCATAACCATACGTCACAAGTAGCAGATCGACTTTGAAAAGAGAAGGCAATGTTTTGTGGAATTGCGAAGACTGAAGACTTTTAAAGAGAGAGTATTCATTTCTTGTGCTTCCTGGGTTTACTTTAAGAAGAGGGTTGAAATGGATTTGGGGATGAAGGAGGAAGAATTGTTAACTTACATGTCTACCCTTAACAGATAAACTAACACCATCTGCCTAGAAAATCGCAGTTGTAAGATTTCCCCATAGGCGGAAGGCAAACTTTTCATTTTTCAGTGATCTCTATTAGCTAAATTGGGTCGAGTCAGATTGCACCCTATAGGAGACGGAACTTTTTCAAAAAGAGAATCTGATAGTTTGGGTAATTTGAAATTTTTGGTGAAAGATTAGTGTGTGATTTAGAATAAAACAAAGGTTTAGTTTAAGTGTAACTTGAAAAACATGAAAAAGGTTCTAGTTCAAAATAAAATTTTTCCATGTGTGGATTGATTCGACAAATATTGGTATTATTAATAGTAATTTTCTTTTTTAAGATGCAAGTAAATTCATTCAACAAAGCTCACAATATAAAAGAGCACATGACATGTTGAGAAGCGCAATTTATTAACTAGTAACTACAAGGTTCGATACCAATATACTGCCCATTGCATTAATAACCTTTATTACAATCAAAATCAAATTGAGTCAGAATCATTCTTTGAAATTCTTACTGGTAGGTAGTGATGATCTGGACTTATAATCAGTGAGATGATGACGAGTATGATATTGTTCACAATTGTGATTCTTGCAGCAAATTGTACAACCAATCAAACAGGGTGGCAATAACATTGGGAAGCACATGTCAAGCCAACATAGGAAATAACATGAGACTGCCTGCACCGAATCCATCATCGACATTGACATGATGATGATTAATATTGTTGCACTACGCAACATGTTTTTCTTCATTATGTTGATGAATTAGTAAATAATATTCTCCCAATTACCTCTTTAAATTATTTGGATAATTGAACATCTATCGAGATTTATATGAAAGTATAAAAAATTACTTCCTCCGTTTCATTACAAAGTTTCTAAGGGGACTATTCATCGCGACCTTTCACCACGTATAACTTTTAAATTAAACTATATCAGTATATATTAAAAATTGATTATGAAAATATACTTCATTTAATTTATAATATAATTTTTATCATATTTTTCTCTAATGTAATTTAGGAGTTATACGTGGTCAAAAGTCGCGATGAATAGTTCCCTTAGGAACTTTCTAATAAAACGGAGGAAGTATTATATTTGTGTAATTTCACTTTCCAATAGAGTATAATTATAGTAAAATAAAGCTACATTACTTATCGTGGAAAGTGGAATTAAAATAAAGCTACATTACATTATCGTGGTTAATAAGTGGTCTACACAGATAATATTAAAAATATGGGAAAGGAAAATAAATAGTGAAAATCATATTTTCTACTCCCTCCGATTTATTTTAAGTGTCGTTCTGACTTTATTTTTCTTTTCAAATTGATTGACGTTTAGACTTGTAGCCTATGCCTTTGTCTCCTTATATTATTCTCCATCTATTATTTTATTTCCCCTCTACTTATTTTATTCTAAAAACCTTTCTTCTTCCCCGTCTCTCTCTCACTTAACATGATATGGAAGAATTAATAATCTCTGTAGTATTTTAATTTAATAACCTTGTAATATTTTAATAATTCCAAGGTTCAAAAGTTATGATTGCAATAGGTTTCCTTAAGTTGTGTGTTTTAGTGTAAAACGACAACTAAATAAAATGGTAGGGAGTATGTTTTTGGTATAATATTAAAAATGAGGGAAATGTCCACTAATCCTTCTCTTTTTTACGAACATTACTTTCATATTTTATGGTGGACATAAAAACTTTCAACCGATTACGATTTTTAACCGTAACCTAACCTAAAATCATCAATCGAATCAACACAATCGATCAGTTCCTGACTGGTCATGGTTACCATCGCTAACTAATTGTGACTGGTTATTGACAAAGTTATGTCTACGGTTTAGTTAATAATCAACTATTGCCAAGTCTAATGGTGCCGTTCATCGGTTTGAAGGTGAAGATGGGACTTTACAAAGGCAGGGTCGCAGATTATCTTGCACTTGATGTTAACCATGAATTTTTATAACTTGCAAATAATTAATAAATGAGGCAAACAAAACCATGGAACATGAATACGTACATTCATAACTTTTTGGGTACAATTTTCGTGGATCTCTTGATTTCTATCTCTAATGGATATGAATTGTATTACCAGGTCAAATAACTTATTCCGGGTTTGGATCCAAACTACAATTTGGTAGTAGGGGTTTGGCTTTGGGTTTAACCCACAATTTAGTAGTAGCAGGTAGTTTGATGACTCCCATCTATAACTACTTAGCTCTAGGCATCCTCATATATATATATATTTATAGGTAGGTAATTACTTAATGGGCAAGATAAAATCGTATTTTAGATATATGATAGTAATATCAATTTAATCTTCTAAATAATATCACATACTTCCTCCATTTCATTACAAATTTCCTCTTTGGTCAACCGCTGCCATGTTTGACTCGTATATTCCACCTAAATTATATTGATAATTTTTTTTAAAAAAATATTTAAAATAATACTATGAAGTTTAATTATATAATTTAAAAAAATAATTGCATCGTACAATTTAGGAATAATTTGCGGTCAAACACGAAACCTGTTGACTGAAGAGGAAATTATTAATGAAATGGAATAAGTATATGATAATTATCGGTAAATGGAAAGATATCCTACTAATATTAGGTGTCTACGCTGGGTTTTGCCGGACCAGATTTTCTATGCCAAACCGTACATCAGCTCCTGGGCCAACAATCATAAATAGCCACGTGTTACCAACTTTGTGTAGACTCCCACATAAGTTCATCTCTTCTCAATTAAATTATGGAAGCATTTGATATTTTACGTAACTTTTTATGGTGATTATTTCAACTAATTATATTATACTCCTCTATTCCAATATATATGATTTATTTTAATATTTTTTCATTTAATTATATTTTACTTTAGTTATAAATTATTTTTAAATTACTCCCCTATCCCAATATATATGATTTATTTTAATAATTTTTTCATTTAATGATTGTCACTTTAATTATAAATTACTTTTAAATTACAATGATTAGATACTTAGTAAAATTATATTATAAAAAATTTAGATGTTATATTTTTATAATATAATTTTGATAAATATTTTATCGTTATAATTTAAAATTAATTTATAGAAAATCAAAATAGAGTAACCGAAATAAATTAAAAAAAGGTGTATAATTATGCACTATGTCCAAATATAAATTACACCATTTTAACTTTTTTCGGTTATTCTATTTTGACTTTTTCTATAAATTATTTTTAAATTACAATGATAAAGTATTTAGCCAATTATATTATAAAGTATAATATCTAAATATTTATAATATCATTTTACTTAGAATTTTATTATTATAATTTAAGTATAATTTATAATTGAAGTCGAAATTCTTAAATGAAAAACTATTAAAATAAATCATATACATTGGGATAGAGGAGTATATATAATTTCGAGTCACACCGGGGGTAAATGGAGAACCATTAATTATTGATACTCGCTTTACCGCTTCGAAAAAATAAAAGTTATGTAAAATTTCAAAAGGTTCCATATATAATTTAATAATTGAGAAGGGATAAAAGGGGCAAGATCTTGTGTGGAGTTGCACAACGGTGTAACACGTGGCTGCTTATTATTGTTGTCATAGAAGCTGATGTATAGTTTGGCACAGAAAATTCGGTTCAGGGTTCCGCTGTTGCAGACGAACCTGGACCGGATCCGGTGTTCCACGGGCAATCCGGTGAGCATATCCTATAACAACTCAACGTGTATATTTGACATCGAAATTTCAACACTCATGTGAAAAGATATCACAGAATAGAGTAGAGCAGTATTTCATTCAGATCTGTTTAATTCGTTGGGACAAAAAAAAAAAAAAAAAAAAAAAAAAAAAAAGCATGATGATGCCTCAGTTTTATACAGAGGTGTCGCCGAACAATGTTTACCAGGAATTTGACATCTACAAAGACGTCAAAATTCTTTTACTTGCAAGGACTTAACTGCGTTGACACAACTTCTTTCTTCCATCTCTTAGTAACAAAAACGAACAGATAAACGCAGAGTGAGGACGGAGTTTATAACTTCCTATGGGACCATCAGTCCCTTCGAGCAGTGTTCCAAGTCAGTAACTGAGCTGGTAGTGTTGGTTACTTCTTGGTCTCCACACCTTTCTTGGAATTGATGAAACTAGGTTGGTTTGTCGAAGACAGGAGCCTCGCCCACATCCTGTCTGTTATCACAACCACATTCTTTTTCTCATTGATTCTCTGCATGTCAAAGTCAAAAGGATTGATATATTAGAAACTGCACGTAAACTTTGCCTTGAACTATTCAAGCATAAGTACAAAATCCAAGCAAATGTACTTTCCCCGGACCCTTGATGATCTTTAGGCACAAATGACGGACGTATGTTTTCATGATTATATTAAAGACTTACATGAAATGGTATATAAGCATGTTTGCCATGTACGGGGCCTACGACAAAGCCTGTATAGCCAGCCATTGCACCATGAATTGCGCTGTGAGCTAGAAGCGTGCAGTAGACATTATCTGATGCAATGCTTGGAACTGCATGAATCATGTATGTTGGATCTGAAAACACAGTAATCAGTTTCCCGGTCAGTCATTTTCGCTAAAGCCAGTGAAGTTAGGAAAGATTGCAAATTCTTAAAGAGAAACATCACCAATGTATTTGAGATTTATGTTCATCTTTAGTTTCTTGGTAAAATGATCCTGCAGCTCAGAAAATGTCTACTGTTAGGAGTTAAACCCAATAACAAACTAAACATAATGCATAATATTGTTGTGTCTGGGGTGGGGGGTGGGGGGGGGGGGGGGTTAAATGATGTAGCTATATTTCACGCAAGACCTGAAAAAGTACTGCAAGTTTTTGCAATAGCATTGCCAGAGTTAGTTTACCTTTATTTTCTGAGATATCCAGAGCCCAATATCATGATCGCCCGTGGTATTTCCTGAAACAAGATCTTTTCCTGCACCTTCAGCAATTACAATAACCATATGACCGTTTTCCCTGATCCGCTTCTTCATGAATTCAAAGAGTCCATTAGGTCCATCAAGACAAAAGGGCAATTCTGGAATCAAACAGCAATCTACATCTCGGCTTGCAAGAGTAGCATACAGAGCGATGAATCCTGTATTGCATGCAATTCAACATGTTACATTTGTTCTTCCATTATTTGATGCTAAGATTTCAATCCTCCCAACTCCAGTATCCAAGAATCAATGTTAAAAGGTCCAAGTGCTTTAATACACTGATGTTTTAACTTAAAAAGGGTAGATGAAACCTCCCTAGCCTTTGTGTAACATTTCAATGTGACTTCCAAATGAATTGATCTAAGATTGCCCTCAATACTTCAAGTATTATAGAAAATTCACACAAAATACAGCCCCGGAAGAGTCTAAGAGTTTAATTAAAATTAAAAAGCATTAACGATTCTTTAAGATCTCAGAAAAATTGCAGGCAAGAAGTGCACACACCAACTTTCTACCATAAGTTTCAAATTCACTAAGAAATCATATGAGAAAATGGATGTGGTCGCTGTTTGGTGTATTATGCACAATTTTGACAATGATTAGTGGTTTTTATGTAATCATGTAAAATTTAGGCAAAAATGCGTTAAAAATACCAAAGGTAAGCATTTGGGACTTCTAAACTTTCAACTAGCAGTAGAAAAGAAACACCGGAGCGTGAGCTGAATTTCATTTTGTATGTGCTAGCAGAAACTTCAGAAGATTTTTTTTTTTTCAAGTGTCATTTCTTTTCAGTTGAAAAAAGTTATTCTAGGTAGACATAGCACTCACCGCTCTGGCCACCCATCAATTTTACAACTCCAATACCATTTTCAGCACTTTCAGCTTCAACATGAGCTGCATTGATTGCTCGTTGAGCTTCCTCGACTGAAGTATCAAAACCAAAGGACTTGTCTATAACCTGAACAAAACAGATCCAAGCATCTGCAGAATTAATTTGAATCACCACGGACAGCCCTATAGGGTGCAAAAGCAAAAAACATGAGCCATTGTAAGTAGCTTGTGCATACCGGGATGTCATTCTCTATGGCTTTGGGTATTCCCACAACAGCAACTTTGAGACCACGTTGCCTGATTTCCTGAAATTTGTGCGTAGCATAAGTAACATGTATAATAAAGTCTCACAACAAGCTTCTTAGGTGAAACTTTTAACATGAAATAATCTTCACAGTAATACACAAAACTGATAGCCAAGGCAGCTGTGTTACCTCATAAATTGAAGATGCTCCTTTCTGAGCGCCATCTCCTCCAATTATATAGACCTACAATGCTCACTATTAAAAGCCTCATAACTCTACAAAAGAAGCCGGATAATTGGAAAAAAGCACATATGGGAAGTGGTGGATATTTCGTGCATACAAACATCATATTCCTTCATCAACAGGATTCTTTTTTCTTCTTTTGCCACTCTTATAGTTAAATTGAGTTGATACCAGAAGACAACTACAAATCGTACCTGATTGATACCCCGATCCTGAATGCTGTCAACTATTTTTGGTATGTCATTGCCCCCTTGTGAAGTACCAATAAATGAACCACCACGTTTATGAATGTCATCAACTACTTTTGGTGTTAAAGAAATGGTATTCTTAGAATAGAAGCCCCTGTAACCACCCTACAGGTAGATGAAGCCTCATTTAGTCAGTACCAGAGTTAAACATGTGAAGTAAAGTAAAGAAGTTAGCAAATCACTAAGTATGAAATGAAACAAATGTAAACCACGTTCATGAAACCAGCTCCTTTTTTCTTTTTCTTTTTTTTTTTTTTCTTTTTTTTTGTGCAAAGAGGCTACTTCCAGGCTCAAACACACAGCAACTTAAAGGAGCCAAATGAACTTCCCCTAGTGAAAGCAACTACATTTAGAAACAGATCCTATAGGGCTTATGAAAAAGAAATGGAAAAGGTGGTGTGCA
Source organism: Plantago ovata (assembly GCA_028274465.1). Lineage (NCBI taxonomy): Eukaryota > Viridiplantae > Streptophyta > Magnoliopsida > Lamiales > Plantaginaceae > Plantago > Plantago ovata. The sequence goes on along the minus strand of CM051457.1, from coordinate 14,618,379 downwards.
ACAAGCTGTCTTCAAATAAAATAAAGGTAAGGAAGAACGAATAGATTGGCGAAGAATTAGTATTACAATATGAATAAATTGCATAACAAGTTCTCACCTCTATTCCCAGAACATTGGTCACTCCATACATGTAATGCAGACCACATACTAACTCCCTTATCACTGTGTTAATGCCGGGGCATAGATCACCACAAGTTACTATGCACGCAAGAACATCATCAGACTTAAAGTACACCTGCACATAAGATTCACCGCCTAAATCAGCTTCTGAGATTGCATAAATTGGAGTCATATGTGTATAGAAGAATTACAAACAGGCAAGACCGAACATCTTTCACATACTCCTGAAATATGATTGGCATTGCAGTTGTCCTATCACCTATGCTATATGCTAAAACACACACACACATACTAGATCATACTACTAATCAATAGGGATTAGTTAAGTCTGTGAAAGAACAAAGAACTAAAAGAGTATTTACATAATTCATCAACAAGTGAACAAACCTATTATCTGTGAAATCATAAATATAAGTTCTTAAGTCAGGAGAAAGGAACAACCTTGTCTCGAGGCCCTGCACGACGAAAATGGGTGCCCCTGGGACTATCTTCATGAATCACAATCTGCACTCAGATCAGATAATATCAAAACAGACAAATTAGCCCATAATCTGCTCAAAACCAAGCTTTAGCCATAAAACAGAAGAAGCATAATTCATGAGCAAATTAACATATAATCTGTACCTTTTCGGTAACAGAATCGTTCTCAGCAACATAACTCTGCCTGGAAATAAAATCACACAAAAAGCTCAGAAATTTCTTACTACTTTTAACATATCCAACAGCAAATGTAAGCAAGAAAAGACAGACGAAAAGAAAGATTCTTACTTAACAACTGAATATGAAGGATTCTTTTCCAGGGGATTAGGATACACCTGCAAGAAAAGAACAGTTTTTTTTTTTTTCAGAAATCAAAATAGTTCAAGTTGACTTGAAAGAATTAACTTACCCCATTCTCAACAACTTACAGGGAGATGAGGAATGTAATCGGCAAGATGAGGCACGTCTTCGAGTACATAACCCTTTTCTCCGGCAAGAGTCTTTATCCCGTTACGCATCTCTGTCATTGAAAGGTGGGTTCTTTTCGAAAAGATCGATCTCCAATGCAAGCTTTTACTATAGCAGCAGCAGCTTCAATGGAGGTTTTTATTTTATATTTATATTTATTTATTTTTATTTATTTTTCTGATTTCCGCTCCTGGTCGTCTCTACGGTGCGATTGTGTCAATTAGTTTCCGTTTTGTGCTGTAAGTGCTACTGCACCACTTGGACAAGTAGGCAGATATTGCGGTGAGAATATTGTTCAATTGTTTTTTTAAACAAATTAAGTCAATTTTTTTCAAAATAAATAAATTATCCCCTAATTTAAATTATTATTAAAAGTATTTTATTCTATTGTATAATCATTATATTTTAATATATAATTTTATAAATTATAGAGATTTGCTTAGAACTATATATATACAAAAATTAATCTCGTGGATGATTAGACAAAGATAGCTATGACTAATAATAATTTCCCTTCTAACAGGCGAGTAAATTCATTCACCAAAATTTCAAAACTCACAGTACAAAAGGGCACATGACATGTTGTGAAGCGCAGTTTATTAACTAGTAACTGCAATGTTCGAAACCAATATACTGTCCAATTGCATTAATAACCTTTATTACAATCAAATTGGGTCAAAATCATTCTTTGAATGTCCTATTGGTAGTGATGATCTGGCCTTGTAATCATCGGGATGAGGAGGAGTACGATATTGTTCACAAGTATGCCTTGTGCAGCAAACTCCGCAAGCAATGCAGCATTGTGGCAATATAAATGGGAAACACATATGCATCAAACATTTGAAATAACATGCGACTGCTTGTCCCAAATCCATCATCGACATTGACATGATCATGATCAATGTCATTGCACAACTCATCTTGTTTTTCTTCATTTGAATTAGTAATTAATTTTCTCCCAACTACTCTTCAAATTATTTGGATAACTGAACATACTGAGATTCATATAAGAGCACATAAAAGTTATTATATTTGTGTGATTTTCCTTTCTAATAGATTATAGGTATGGTAAAGTAAAGCTACATTACTTACATGGTATTCTTTTTCATTGAGTTTCTTCACCATCATCTTTTTTTTTTTAGAACTAAAATCATAAAAGATCAAGAATTTGATAATCACATTTTAATAGTGTAGTAAAGAATTATAGTGCCATTCACCTTCCGAAAGTGCTTGTGTTACTTTTCGGTAGGAAGAAGACTATATACGTAAAACAATCTTGGACAGATCAGAATTTTTTTTGTCTAACTTTTATTAACCTAAATTCCAGTGTTTGTGTCAGATGTTATTCTGAAAGTGTTTTGTTAATTTAGAGGGTTGAGATTGATACCTGTTAGAGAGAGTTAGTTGTGTTATCAAACTTCATCAAATTGAGTTTACAAACAATTGCACAATTCAAAATTACAACCATTGTAATTTAGCATAATCAATTCCTTGAGAGATTCGATCGGTGTATTGTTATTCCACTACGATGATAACTACTTACAATGCTTTTGGGTATTGATTTGAACATATTATTTGGTACCTTTTTTCAGATGGTTACCTCTCGGGATTTCAGAAAAGGAAAGAGTGAGAACTCTTGATGCTAGGTCAGATTAATGTGTTGGAATTTTTGTTTCCCTGAGTTAAAGCTAATTAAAGACATCAATTTTTTCTAATTAGGAATGTAACAATATGTGAGAGAAAAAGGTTGATAGTGTGAGTGGTGTTATCTCAACACAAAGCAGGTGTTGGGTCAACTATCAAGTCACCTCCGAAACCTGTTACAGTCAGAAAAAGGAATTATTATGAACTACCAATTTGAATACTCTTAGGATTTGTATTAGCTACGTTTTGGAGGCTATATAAATAGGGAAAGACTGTATGCTCAAGACAGATCACGAAGGTTGAAGATTGAAGATATATGATTTAGATAAATTTGACATATATTCTTTGCATGATCTTGGACGCTGCTTTGGCAAACCGGTTCGACATCGACATCGAAGGTTTATATATATTATCGTTTTTTTATAATTATAGTCTGAGAAACTTTGATCTTGTTTCTTGGATTCTGTTAGTGACTTGTAAATTAGGGATTGTGATAATATAGTGGAAGCTGTTTGATCTCCGTGGACGTAGTTTATTTACAACAGAACCACGTTAAACTTTGTGTTCTTTTCTTGTTCGTACGTGTTCTTGCTCTGTTTTATGTCGATTGTGTGTTTGATTGGTGCAACGTATCTTGGAGGTTTAGTTGCTAACTTGCTATTGTGTGGTTTGTGCTTTGGTTAATTGTCATCCCGAATTCATCAGATAGGGATGTTGAAATTTTAGGTTTAATATTGAGTTTATAGTGTATAAGTACATTACTTATCGAGAAGGATTGATTTTATTGATGTGAAAGTACTTACAGCTTCTGTCTGAGTTCTATAGCATTGCTTTTCACATGTCAGTTTGGACTTTGGACCTCTAGTGAAGAGTTGCTATTCTCCTTGGCCAAGATAGGACAACTTTTACCATATGAAGCTCAGTAGTATTGATGACATACTCTCTTATGCCGAAATAATAAGAGGAGCAGGCCTTCACAAACATTTCGGTTTTTGTACTTTATAATAATGCAGCAGCCAATTGCATGGCCTGGATTGTTATGCACTTGGTGACTTGGCCATCCACATTTAAGTAAATTGGGAGCTCAAAGGTTTCCAACTACACATGATCCAACTTCCAAGAGAAACAATCTCATGATCCAGTTCAGAAACACCACCCTGATATTTTGCTTTGCCTTCTTCAATCTTATCAGCAACTCTCCTTGCTCAATAGATTCCTGTCTAAATAATAAAAATGAAATTAATAATTTCTAGCAGTCCATATGACCCAAACAGAAACGAGATTATTTTAACTTAAAGAGGAGAATCCCAGCACTAAAAATTCGTAAACAGGGAAAAACAGAAATTTGTATACCACAACTATCAACGATCACGAAATATTATTTGAAACGTAGACTATATTAACTTTTTCAATCTCTCACATGAAAGTAACATGAATCAGAGTGCTGACTTACTTTTGTGGGAAACTCTAGCTGACCAATCGGGCGGACTGAGATGTTGACATTACAACGAAGAGATCGACCCTTCCTGCATAATCCCATTACTGACTCCAAGGTATTTCACTAATCTGTGCATATTCTGCAGCTTTATTAATACATATTCTCATATCAGGTTCAGACACAATCTCAATCAAAGGGACTCCTGCCCTATTCAATTCAACCTGCAAGAAAACTTAAAACACAATATATAGGCTTTTGGCCATAGCCAACATTTAATATATAGGACATTCAAGACCGTCATGAACAAAATAGAACAGTACTTTCCTGAGAATAATTGTCACTCCCCAAATGAAGCAGCTTTAATTTCTGGCATCTTCTTCCATATGCCAAACTTCCTATACCGCCAAACTGAACAGGAAGATCAACAATTCAACATCGAGGTAACGATATATGGTAACCTTTAGGAAGGTCTGGCTGGATAAAAGTACATCAAACTTTGAATTGGGAAAGAGTTGACAGTTTAGAGCACATGCCAACTTTCACTTCAAATTCTATAAACTTTTGAGTTGAGAACTTGGATTAATTAGAGAAACAAAGACAGAATTCTAAATTACCTTCTGAACTGAACCTGGTTGGATTTTTAAACTTAAGGCAGCAAAATAAAATCTGCCATTCAGTAGTAGCCAAAAACAGATCAAATTGCTATATTGGGTGGTGCACCCATGCATGGCAAAAAGATTAGAATAAATTGGGAGGGGTGCGCCAGGCCCAAGCAGTAGTGCAACGCATGGACGACACTTGAAGAGTCCGTGTAGCAAGCTACACATTGGACCCTTCCCCCTATAAAAATTAGATTAATATCGTTGTAGCCCAATGGGCTACATATCAGATATTAAACTGATAAGAACAGATACTACACTTGATCTTAGCCAAAAGGCCGAGAAAGGTATGAGTTCTAGTGAGAGCCCAAGGCTGCTTTTATTAGCTTTTCTGAGTACTCTTCCTTTCTGTTAGAAGGGTGGGATAGTAGAACTTCAAATTATTGAATGTTTGATTATAAACTCAAAAAGGATAGAGAAATCGGCCTGGTGGGTATGTGATCGTATTTCATTCTGTTGTCGCTACTAATCATATTGCAAAGATATTTATTTCTCTTTAATGAGGAACCAAATTCAGTATTTCATTCTAGAGCATGTCGTATACGTTCGTAGTCGGTGAGGATAGACATATTGAATATCTGCAATCCAGCAGATGAATCATAGGCTTTTGATATATCACCTGCAAAGTTTGCAAGATCGAAAGATACCTGCATACTGTTACAAGAACTTATGTGGAAATAGATATGACATATGATCCTTCATCGCCAAACCGTTCCCTGTTTATGCACATAATTAGTGATACAAACAGAACCACAGGAAAAAAAAAATTTGGACTGAAATTGTGGGGTGTTTGCCAAATAAACAACCCTAAGAAAGGCATATGCCACTTTACAATTGCAACAAGCATACGGCATTTTCACTACAGTAAAAGGTGAAACAATAGTTCCCTGTGTGATTTATGAGTTTATCGCATGGCTGCCTCGTTCCATTAACCTTCCCTTACTTTATTAATTCCCTTCGTATGCAGCACAAAAAGCTAATAGTTGATGATAATACCATGAAAAAAGAACAATAAATTTCATACGCTGTTAAACTGACTCAATGTAACGAAAAGTATCAATCCAGCAAAATCGTTAGGAATACCTTCAAAGAGATTATCACTTGTGCTAAGTGCAACAGATACCGTTTCTGTCCCAGCCGAAACTTATGACACCATATCTATGACAACTTTAATGTCCATGCGGAATATTATAGACCAGCCCTAGTATTCCGTCCATCTCATATAATACTCATACACATCAAACAGTCACTACTGGACCATTTGATGTTTCAGTCAGAAACCGTTTCGAAATTGTTCACTACTGTTTGTTCTCTAATTTTGTAACCTTTCTAATCCTACTTCTCAAGCTCAATAATAATCTCATGTAGCCAAATGTGTAACTACCAGTAAATGAGTTTGTAGGGCTTACACTCTGCAAGCAAACAACCCTCAGAAGTTCATTAGCAAATAGCAAACAAATCAGATAACAGAATTCTTCAACTAAGATTATGGGGTGTTTACAAAAGCAAACAACCCTCCAAAAAATGGAGTATGCCGCTTGTATGCGACAAACACACGGTATTCTTTAGTAAAAGGCGAAAGAATAGTTCGCTATGTGTTTATAGCGCAGCTGCGTGAGTTTCACTGGGTTTTCCCCAATAATTTTGTATAATTTGTCCCATGTCCTTCTAATCCTCAGGGAATGTGGGATAAAATAACTACCAATGCAGCTCCGCCCCTCCGACTTCACTTATGCCATTCAACCATGTTAACATAAGATATAATACATGCATGTGATGTAATTAGTTTATTCGTTACTAGCAAAACTAAAGATATAAATTTTGAAATGAAAGAATCAGCAAAGAACATAGCACAAAAGCTCTGTTCATATGACCGCAACAACATATGTTTCTTTGCCGAAACCTCTGCTTTTCCATCGTCTCTTTTGGCCTTGCTCAAAAGCCTAAACAGTGCTGCAACAGTCCCACACTTTCAAACTGTTGACGAAGCAATCAGCGTCTATGTTGTCATCTTCAGGATGCTTTCAGAAGTCTTTACTACAACATTAAATTACGAATAACTTGACTATTTTATTCTATTTTTAAATAATGGCATACCGCAGTGCAGGCTAAATACCATTTTTTCTCTGGATCGAAATTAAATGAGTTCCATCAGTGAATAAATACCATTAATGGTTCCTAACTCTAACTTCTTGTTGTTCATATATAGAAAGAACGGAAAAAATATAGGGTTAATTACATTTAGGGTCATATAGCGGAGTACCGTTTCAAACCATCAAATTATAGCTTATGAAACAGGTCATTTGATAAATTACAGATAAAAGCTACTAGAACTATGGAGATGAATTGAAACTCGATTATAGTAGAATTCATAATTATTTCAGACTCTTGCAAAGTTCAAGCGCCTATATAAGAATTAAAAGACATCTGTTCAAAACATTATGCAATAATTTCATTACCATGTTCTGTTACCCAAGACATACATATTCAAACTAATCATTCAGCATTTCAATTTCTCATGACTAATTCAAAAACAATATGTGCGATTTGAGGCAGTTCAGAAACTATGACAGAGAAATATGTAGAAACTAAATTTGCTGTCAATCACTCAAGGTCTAGTGGGGATTCTGAGAAGACAAGGAGGGTAAACCTGATGGTGCTAATCCATCTTATTTCCTCACCACCTAAAGAACTCCGTGTAACTTCTAAATGGTCGCATTAAATTTCATCACCATTTTAATTTTCTTTTCTTAGAGTGCATACCAATTGCTGCAAAAGATTGAAGAGGGTCATAAATATCAACCTCCGTGCAACAAGGTCTAAACAGATTTCAAGAACAGCAATGTAAAAAAAAAGATCACCTGCTCACAACTCTTTTTGAATAACCCTCCGATGATGAGCCAGCCCACAAGATAATATTAACATAGGGTTTGGACTAAAATTGGGCAGGGGCCGCGCGAACGCAGGCCCCCATAGCAACAAATTATGACGTAGGCTCGACCTCTTGGGCCGACCTTAGGCAGGCACCCCTCCAAGGTGCAATGGAGGTCACCAACCTAGTTCATGGGCCTTCTTGATCACCCATAGAACCCGTCCAGGTAAGTAAGTAGCTCAATAGTAAATCGGGCATTATGTAATCTCTCAATATACCGCTTCATACACAAAGGTGATATGGGATTGGTAACAGCAGTTCTCTGTACTCCTCATCTTTAGTTCTTTATTATATAATCTTATCCCATTCACGCTATAAAACTACACAGCGCATTGTTCTAATAATTCATTAAACTTGCCAACAGTGCAATGAGTAATGAAAAACATTATCACCAATGTTATCAAAACTAGTAGTTGAGATATGGTTTCTATCAGGATATCAGATCTTGTGAATCTGCCCAGATTTTATTTGCATGAGAACAGGTTGAGTTCAAACTTCTATCTTGCATGATTATTGAACAAGTTTGCTAAAAAACATGGAACTGCTCAATGTGGACCTTTATAACTAATGATTTAGTTCATGTTCTATCAATCCGGACGACCAGACTCTTGCTCACTCTTGACTGTGTATGAGGTCTTCGTCTTCTCAACTTGAGTAGAGAGATTATGCCTTCCAAATTGAATTTGAGACGGTACAAGAACTGGTTTTAATCTTTTAAACTTAGTCTTGCACTACAACAATTTGGCCTTTATATAACAGTTTCATTTACAGTACCACGCTTTGCGAGTAGACATATATTGTTGTGGGATTGGGAAGCAATTCCCATTAGGCCTCATTAAGAATACGCAGTCAACAATTCAGTGTTATGTTTATGTTTGTACAAGTCTGGACATTGACAGAACCGCTGCTCTAGTTTCACAGATAGAAAGAGGGAACTTAATTTCTGGAAGGTTTTAATACCTGCAGAGCATATCATCAAGCAAGACCCTCAATGAACAATATCATCCAAAATCATCATCATATCATCCAAAACTTAAGCATGCCTACAATAACTATCCCTAGACAAAAATTCTTTACATGCAAGGATGCAATAATTTCGACCACAAAGTCAAAGAAACAAAAGATTCATGATACATAAAGAAATATAGTAGCATTATGGTGCAAAAGTACAAAATGTTCCAAAACAATTAAAGTTTCGACGCACGTATGGAAGGCACGTCCTGCATTTCCAACATTTATATCTCAAGTTTTGACAACAAAGGAGTATTTTTCAAATGTCATATTTTAAGAGGTTAAAGGCTGAAAGCCATACAAACAATTAGTTTTCTTGAGTTGCCAGTGTGCAGATTTCTTCCCAATCTCTTACTCGGATGACAAGAGGGATAAATATCTAGATGCACGGTCAGTGCAGTTGGAAATTGACTAAATTAAATCCACATTCTCAAGAACAGGCGAATGGTTAATAATATGTGATGCGATAGCCAACCCAAAGCACTTCTTCTCTTATCACCGCTCTGATCTTCAACACAAGAATTCTCTGTTGCTCTACAGTCAATCTTCAGAGTCCTGAGACTTGGGAAAATTGTCTCTTGCTCACTCAGGTAATCAACACAATCAAATGAAGAAAACACATTTTGAATGTATTTGGTATAGGTATTGACTGGCGTCTTGTATCTTGACAGCGGACACTGTAAAACAGAAAAAGGTCAGAATAAAGATTGAAGTTAAACTGATGATCTGCCATCTATTGTTAAATATTGAATAAAAGCAAGTACAGTACAGGAGAAGTAGACCAAATCAATTATGAAGAATCTCACCTCCCAAGGCCTAAGACGTATGACTAGTGTCTCAAGATTCGGTGAAGATTCCAATAAGCATATTATCCTCGGAACATCATTAATACAAATAGATGATTCAATTACCAGCTCTTTGTACTCGAGTGTCAGAGAAGGACCGTCTAGCAGTTCTGATAGTGATACAGCCTGGAGTAATGCAAACACAAGCATGCGTGTGGTTCATAAGCACGTATAACTCAATATATATTCTATAAAGTAAAAGCAAACCTTCAAAATGAATCTCAAAGTGATACTAAATACACTTGAAGGATCCTGCATGTTTTGCGAAATCTCTTCTCAAGTAGAAATTACTATTGCGAATCTACTGTAATAAATTAAATCACAATATAATAAGCGCAATATATGGCGGAGATTCGTAAGAACATTTGAATATTAGCTAGCTAGGTATCTGAAAGCAGAAATCAAAGCTAATACAATTATGTATGACTGCAAGAAATCCATATATACCTGAAGTAGCTCTGCACCAATAATGAGTTCATCCACATTGAAAACAGGCTCAATCAGTCTATGGATCATATTTAACCACATATACTCCTGGATGGATTCATCATCAATGATTACTTGATCAAGACCTTTATAGGTGAAAGTGAGCTTTGCAGTCTTCATGGAAGACACATTATCCAGAATACACTCAAAATCATCAAAAGTGCCAGAGATCTCTAATTTTTCAACCCAGGGGGGCAGTGATTTGACATGAGTGTATATCTTCGTCATCATCGCAGTCGAATCCTATCAATTTCAGCTCCTTTACACTTGGAGAGTTAATATTAAGTACTTCAAGACCTCGAGTGCTTTCCATAGCCAATGTTTCCAACACAGGACAGCCTAATAATACTTCCATCATAAACTCATCCCTCACATAAACCTCTTTCAAGGACAAGCTCTTAAGAGAGCTCCATCTTATGCTGAACGTCCTACTACGATAACAAGGCTCAAACCGTCCTTCAAATTCCGTAATTGAATAATAACATCCAAAGTCATCATCATAGTACGTGCCCACGTCATCAATTTCCAATGTTTTTAGCGATGAATTTGCGATAGAAACATTCAGGGCCATTATATTGCAGCCCCTGGATTGCAAGTTTGATATCTTGCACATTCTTATTATCAACAAACTGAAGCCACTTATCAAGTAGCTCCTCCATGGGGAGAGTAATGTCGCAAGTATAACTAAAGCAGAAAATAGCAACTGCAGTGATATGAAATCTGCGGATGATGGGGAAGTGCGTTGCATCAAGGTACGATCAAAAAATGTGAAAAACAAACTTTTTATTTCCCTAAAATTGCGCAATGTTTAAAGTAATTCGAAATTACATGTAGACAAACTTTTATTCTACTCCCTCCCTCCGTCGAGTTCAAAACTTTACGTTCATTTTTATTAATTTTTTTTGTTGGTCGTAAATTAGTTTCAAAATATTAGCAGGAAATAAGCATCGCAACATTTTGAAGTTTATCGCAAGTCTTACTTAATAACAATCCAATGTATTGGACAAGTTGTTTGAAATTATCGCAGGTGTTGCACAATAAGATCAATACGGTGTATTGGAGGAGTCTTATAAATTAGCAACCATTGTTATGATAAACACAATAAGGAAATGAGTTTAATACTTCTCTAACTTTCCATCATATTTGTAAAGATAGTCAATAAAGCCTGCACTTGCTCATGTAAAAATCACTATTCGTCGTCGAGAGTATGAAAACTACAGATTTAGATAATCCGGGAACTGTTGTAACGGATCCGCTCTACAAGCAATATTAGCATGTGAACGAAGAGTATGAAAACTACAGATTGAGATAGACTTGTAGGAAGCTTAGAAGCTATTCGATCAAGCACCGTCTTATCTCGTAATAACACTCGTCGGTCGATATACTGTAAGCTACTTCGGAAAACATTGACTTCAAAGCTCAATTGGATTCCGCAATCCATAAGCATTGTTGCCGATAGTCTAGCAAAAGTGGTTTTTGATGGTGCAGAAATTTACTTATTTCCTCTGTCGAATTTTAGATTTAAAACATTAATAAAACAATAGTTAAAAGAACTTGAGGGAATCCTTGATAAATTGATTTGGCAGGATGTATCAAGCTCTCATCTCTTTGCATCGGAGAAGCCTTAGGCTACAACATGTGAGCTGATAGAGAAGTGAACTGGTCATTCCAGTTCACACCTTGCTGGAGTGGCACGCAACTAAACTCCTTTATCACTGCTATTATTTTATTTTATTATCTTTTGTTTTTGCTTTATTTTATTATAGTTGTAAAGAATAAGAAAATAAATGAAAAATAGTGAGTCTCATAGGATTTTTGGTATTTGAGTGTGAGTAAGGGAGAAGTTAAGTAGCAATAGAGAGGGGTTTTGATGGAGGATGATGCTAAAGATAGCCTTAATAAGTGTGAAATTAGGAGGCATGTATGTCTCTCTGTGTGCGCGCGCGCATACTACTCTAACAGTCTAACTAAAAAAACGTACAAAAATCAACCCGCATTTTTCACTAGTATATAACAAAATATGAGTTAGACAATAATATAGCCCCTTTGAATTTTCAGTAAAAAGCGGGATTGCCCCTTCTATTTTTTGTTAAGCAGATTAACCTTTGAATTTATTTAATAGGTGCAATTTAACTTGGCATGTTTCAAAAAAATTTAGATGTCAAAATGATAATACGTCTACATTTATAATTTGTTAGTATTTAAAACTAAATGGGGCATAAAAAAATGAATGAATAATTTGAACCTATTGATAAAAGAAAATATAAGAGGGGGTAATCTTACATTATTATGAATATACGGGCCTTTTTGGCTATTACTGAAAAAAAATATAAGAGCACTTGCCGTATTTTCACAAAAACCTTTGTAAGAATGAACCACTGCCGTATTTTCCCTCTCCTCCGCCTCCGCCGTGGCTACGCCACCAAATACACCGGTAGGGTGACCAAAACAACCAAAACTGGAGCAATAGAAGTCTCTGTCGCCGCCCCCTCCGTCATCTCCGACGTCCGCGGCTACCTTCTACCCCGCCACGACCTCATTTGCAGAGCCACAAATATCCTCCACTCCGCCGCCACATCACCGGACCCTTTCCTCGACCTCGCAGAGTTTCTCGAATCCCTCAACCAAGCACTAACTCCCGCCGAAGCTTCCGAAATCCTTAAATCGCTGAAATCCCCAAACCTAGCCCTCGAATTTTTCCATTTCTGCTCGTCGCACATACCTAACTTCCGGCACGACGCCTTCACTTATAATAGGATACTGCTAATTTTGTCGAATTCGTCTCTACCGGATCGTATCGATAGAATTGAAGAGATTATTCAATTGATGGAGAAATTGGGGGCGCGTGGTAATATTTCGACCGTTAATATACTCATTGGTGCTCTTGAAGGAGTTGATGGTTTGGGGAAATGCTTGGCTTTGGTGAAGAAATGGGAGCTGAGATTGACGTGTTATACTTATAAGTGTCTTTTGCAGGCCTATTTGAGAGCTAATGAGTTGGAACGAGGGTGGAAGGTTTACTGCCAGATGAGGAGGAAAGGGTATACTCTCGATAGCGTTGGGTACAACATGCTACTGCACGCTCTCTCCAAGGATGGAAAGGTCTGTTTTGCATTCTGTTAGTGTGTTGCTTGCTTCTCTAATCATAATGTGTCTGTTTGCTGCAAATATTTGAATTTCATAATTATATCGACTGTTATACATAGATTCGATTGTAGACTGTGTATACTGTACATGGAGATTAATGAGATACTTGATTGTTCGTGACATGTCTATGGATGCCGATTTAAGGGATGACATTGCGCTGATTGTTTTATCTGTGCCTTATGGCCTGCTGGGTGTTAAGATGTGAATTGTGTAAAATCTAATGGTCTGATATGCTGCAGCCTATTGCCAGGTTGATCAGGCTTACAAGGTCTTTGAAGACATGAAAAGGAACAATTGTCAACCTGACGAGTATACTTATACTATCTTAATAAGGATGATAGGGATGCAAGGGAAGGCGGATGAAGCTTTCAGTTTATTTAAAGAGATGCTAGAAAAGAATTGTAAACCCAACTCAATGGCCTATAACACAATTATTGAGGTACTTGTTAGGAGCCGAATGTTGGAGGAAAGTATGACTCTTTTCTCTGAAATGGTGAAAAGTAATTGCAGGCCGAATGAATTCACGTACAGTCTCATTCTCCATGTGTTGACTTCAGAAGGACAGCTTGGTAGGATGGATGAGGTAGTGGAAATATCGAGCAAGTACATGAATAAGTCAATCTATGCATTTCTTGTGAGAACATTAAGTAAAATGGGCCATGCAAGTGAAGCGCATAGGTTGTTCTGCAATATGTGGTCTTTCCACGATAGAGGAGATAGGGATGCTTTTCTTTCCATGTTAGAGAGCTTATGCAGTTCTGGGAAAGTTATTGAAGCTATAGACCTACTGAGCAGGACTCATGAAAAGGGTATATTAACGGATACTTTCATGTACAACACTGTCTTTACTGCTCTTGGCAAATCAAAGCAGATATCGCATATACTTGATCTATATGAGAAGATGAAACAAGATGGGCCTGCACCTGACATTTTTACCTACAACATTCTGATTTCTAGCTTTGGTAGAGCTGGAAGAGTTGATGAAGCTGCAAGAATTTTTGAGGAGCTTGAGAATAGTGATTGCAGACCTGATATTATCTCTTACAATTCATTGATCAATTGTCTGGGAAAAAATGGTAACCTGGACGAAGCACACATAAGGTTCAAAGAGATGCAAGAGAAGGGTCTGAATCCTGATGTTGTCACATTTAGTACATTAATAGAGTGCTTTGGCAAGTCCAATAAAGTTGATATGGCATATAGCTTATTTAATCAAATGCTTGAAGAAGGTTGTTCACCAAATATAGTGACATACAATATCTTGATTGATTGCTTTGAAAAGTGTGGGAGAACTGCAGAAGCTGTTGATATGTATTCAAAACTTAAAGAGCAGGGTCTGACTCCAGATTCTATCACATATGCTATTCTTGAGCGGATACAGAGTGGCTCACATAAGCTACAAAGAATTAGAAGGAAGAATCCGATAACTGGTTGGGTTGTTAGCCCACTGAGATGAGTAATTATCTGTTAGATCAATGCTGTTTCCAGTTGCATCAGCTTCTAAACTCCCATGTCTGGTTTGCATATCAAATAGAGGACCAATCAACTCTTGAGAACGAAAGCTTTGGTCACATAATGGGAGCACATCATTCAAGCTGATACTGCTTGCATGCGTCTTAGTTCTATAGAACATTCAATGTGGCACCTCTTGGATAGACTTCATAATTGAAGCTCAGGTCAGCTTCCCCTACTCTTAGGTATCGTCTTTTTTATTTTAACTGTGTTGAGATTCTGATTAGTGCCTCATTTATATTTGTCAGAATGGCATCACATTAACTTGTCTATATGAGCAAGTACCATTGGATGTTTTTATCATTTAAGTTTGGGCCATTTGAGGTGAATTCTTGTCTTCATCCTGGGCAGTTCAATTTGATTTTTGGGGACTGTAAGTTATTGTATCGATTGTATTTTCAAGTCTGAATACTTGGTTGTTGTTTGGTTTGTTAAATTATATATTAACTGTAATTACAGATTAACTTTCATTTTCGTCAGTGTTCTGTCACTAAAAGCCCTTCTAGTTTAGGTGTACTAGTGGTTAAGCTAAGGGAAATGCTTTAATTCTCCTTATTCTTAGATTCTCATTCTTCTTTAATTCCCTTTCCACACTTCTTTAAGCTTTTGTCTGTGTGAAAAAACCAAAAAATATTGGCCATACTGTTAATATCTTCCCACCGAGTTGAACGGATCTCATTGAGCAGCTGAGAAGGGTGTCGGTGGGGTGGGGTGTGTGCGGGGAGATGCTGCGGTGGTTGGCAACCGGGACGGGCATGCCAGAGGTGATGGTGGTGGTGGGCAACCGGGAAGGGCATGCCGGAGGTGATGGTGGTGGTGGGCAACTGGGATGGGCATGCCGGAGTTTTGTATTTAACAGTGGCGGTATGAGCTGGGCGGTGGTGGGGTTGCTCCGCCTCTTTATCAGCCATGAAATACTATGAGAAAAAAAAATGGCTCTTGTATTTTGTTATTTACTAAAAAAAATCGAAAACCACGTTCCGGTTGTTCCGGTTTTGCGAAACCACCTCTGGGTTGGCTTTTGATGGGTTTCTTGGAACATAACCTTAGTCACATAATTCTCGTACTTTTCTACACTTTCTTCGTTTCGCGCGCGAATCTAGGTTGGTTCCGAACGCGCGAAACTAGGTTCTGAAGCGCCAGTAATTCGCGACATAAGAATATGTAGTTCGCGACCTAATAATTGATAATTCTCGACCGTGAAATCATGGTTAAAATTGAAGAATTATATTTCAGAATTCAACTGAAGTTTGCAAGATTTGAAAGATCCATCCTGAATGGAGATTAAAATATGAAATGATTTTAATTGCAATTGGAACAAATATACTTACCGAAGACGTTGGAAGGCACTTAAGACTAGAAGAAAGAAAACATAGAGTGTAGGTGATAAAACAACGAAAATGAAAGCAAGTGAAGAATTTGGCTGCTGAAGCGTGAAGCCTGAATGTTTAATGAATAGAGAAAGAAATTAGAGTAAATGAGGGTTTATTTACATGGATTAGGGCTTTTATTGGGCCGGACTTACTTAACTATTATTCAATGGCTCAACAATCATTAATATGATCCAATTCCAAAATTTTATCAATAACGAGCACAAGAAATGCTCAACCAAAGTTACAGCTGAAATACATGGAGACACGAATCCGGAAAGCCATGAATTACCTACTATATTTTGATCACGATACCATCATGGTCAAATTACACCCAACCACCTATATACACATCTAATACGAGTATATCACAATGATCATTACCAGAAGAAACCGGGGAGCCAGGGAACAACACTTTCATAAATAGGGGACCAAAATCATTTTAGAGCTAATCACCTTTTGCAGCGCTTATCCTTGTTAATTAATCTCAGCCTCAGACAGCCAAAGTGAGTCAAATAAAAATAACCTCCTGAAAAAAAACCTCATGTAATCCCATCACGGCAAATGGGACTCTTGTTGGACATCCACTAATCAATAAGCATAGCCCATTTTTTACTTTTTAGAGTAAAAAAAATACGAACTTGGGTCCTACTCCCGTACAGACCGTGACTAAAATCATCCAACCCCTTAGAATGAAATAAAATTCCACCGAATAGTTAATAGTACTTATATTCTTGAAATAAAATATACTTTTATAAAGAAAAATTCCATTTGAATAATTGTTTTAGCCGAATAATGAAAATTATATTATTATAAAATTTTAATATTATGACGATATATATCTTTATATACGTAAGTATTTTTAGAAAATGTATATCTACCGATGCATTAATTTTTGAATTGAACAAATTTACGCTCCCGTTCTCGCTTCCACCTGATGTGACTTACGATATTTTTTTTAAAACGGCAAATATTACAACTACTCCTACACTAATGTTATACAAACTTCCTAAACCACCTTATTTCTCCACACCCAAAACCAACCTTATAACTCCGTCACCGCCGGGATCGAACCCAGCAACTCTCCTTCACTATCACAACTCCTTACCGCTGTATCAACTTATGACTCCATGTGACTTACGACATAACATATGATGTTAGAGATGATCAGTGTGCTATATTTGAGTATGGACAGATAATTTTGTCCCTTCGTACTGGATAATATGGTGCAACAAAAACATGTTTATTACTTTTAAATTTGTCACCGACTGGAAAACTACTCTCCCATTCTGTCCAAAAGACTTCAACTACTTCAAGGTTTCAAGCCACATAATCTTTGACAAACTGACAGATTCTACAACTTCACAACTTCAACAGCATTATAGCTAAACTTCAAAAATGAAAAATGCAATAAATCCGCTTCCATTCAATTACTCCATGGGAGATATTTCCATTTTGAGTTCTTTCAAATGGACAGAAATCATATCGGGAATATTCGCCAGACAACTTAAATAGCACGTGAAAAATAATAGGACCCAAAATAATATAGTGGTCCCGTTAATTGATTAGGTATATTCTAAACTCGGCCTATTAAAAATATTTTATTTTAAAACACTAGTATATTGACACGTGGATACACGCGTGATAAAGTGTGATCGAATTTTAAAAGTTGATAAATTATAAATTAATTCATGTTTCCCTGATAAACAAATAAATTTATTAAATAAATTGTAGTAAATTGAAATTTTATTAATTTGTTTGTAATTTCTATTTAGTGTATGTAGTGTTACAAGTAATTGATATCCTATATAACTTTTAATTAAATCTTTAAATTAGAAAATAATTAAGTAGTGTAGAAAACCATTTTTGGGATTTAGAAACTGTTCTTTTCGTCTGAACAGAACAAAATTGAATGAAGTTGAACTGAACTAAACAAAATTGAATTGAATTTATTTGTACTATATAAAATATAACTATGCAAGTATTAACAAAACAGAACTGAATTGAATGAAGATGAACATAATTGAACTTAACTGAACAGAACTGAAAATAATGAAATTTCATACGAAGAGAACAGAGCCTAATAACTACTTCTGAACATTTACTTAATACAGTATATAGTAGAGATATCAAAACAAAATATATTTACAATTATACTACGGTATTTGATCAATTATCCTATACCACCTTATATCTTCACATGTTTTATGTCCCCACTAGGGATCGAACCCTGCACCTCTCCGTTCACCAACCCAACTCTCTTCCGTTGGACCGCCTTATAACTCATTTTCTACTTTTATTATAAAAGAGTAACTTATTAAATTGTATGGCAAAACTCTTATGATATAGTTCGGCAATGAGTCATGGCATATGTAAATATGATTTATTATTTCTATATCATGTTATAGTAAATGTGTTATAATATAAGTACTACACGGATATGGATACGTGGTCGTTACATTTAATTTTTTAATATATTTAATACTTCATGTATTTAGAAAAAATATTTATTATTATAATGAATAGTAAAGAATCAAATAGATTATTAAATAACTAAATGTTACTTAATTATCCAATCAAACCATTCACATTATTACAAAGTAAGAAATAATCAAATAAATATAAATCTAACAAGCATTTAAACATTTTCAATAAAATACAAAGACAAGTTTAAAGACTAGATTGACTTTTATTTTGTTAACTTTTCGTTTGTTGGTGATTAAAACAAAAAAAAACTTTTTGTTTGTTGGATATAAGTCCAATCCAACGTACCCAGTCTCAATTTAATTAAAAAGAAATAAGAAAACATAGATCAAAGGGAGATACGTATCGGTGACTGGGAATCAATATCGGGATACGTGTACACATTTATTGTATGACACACATGACACACTTAGGTCGTCTCCAACGGAGACACAACTTCGAACTTGCATCCGAAGTTGCGTCTCCATCAGAGACGCAAGTGTCCACGTAGTTGAGCTTGGGCTCAACTCAACTATATTATATTTTTTTTTTCTTTTTGTCTTTTTTTTTCCTTTCTTGTTGTTGTTGTGTTGTTGTGTTCATGATGATAATTTCTAGTACTACTACTACCAGCTTGCCGTTTTTTCTTATATCATATTTTTAATTTTTTTTATGTTTGTTTTTCTTCTTTTCTTTTTTATGTTTATTATTTTATTTCTTCTTTTCTTTTTTATGTTTATTATTTTATTTCCATATTTAATAATGCATAAATAATATTTTTCTAAATATATATATTGCGTTTCGAAGTATCATATAATGTTTTAAAATGAAATGAATAATTGATTAAAAAAATTTAATGGAAAAAAAAGATGAAATAAAAAAATATTAAAATAAATAAAAATAGGGGATCAACTGTTGGAGCATGTTGGAAGAGTTGGGGATTAAGTTAGTGGAATGATGACGTGGCGCTGTTGAGCTCCACTTTTGGGATCAACTGTTTTGAGAAGGCCTTAGAGCATTCCTTATGTTTGGGCTTAAATATAGGTTTTTTTTTAAAATTAGAAGTCTAAACAAAGCCCCTCACAAATGAAGTTTTCAATGATTTGAAGCTTATTTGAGGCTTTATTGTAGGTCTCATATGCTATATGTAGAGTAAAAATGAGAGAGAGTATTACATATTATTTGGAGTTTTCCTTATTGGTCCCATATTTGGGGCTACTAATTAGTACTCCCTTCTGTCAATATTAGTTGACGTTTTAGTACAACTACACATATTAATACACCCTATTAAATTATGTAATGATGAGGCCTAAGACTCTATAAAGATGGATGGGTTGCAGTAAAGTTGAATGAGTTGCATAAAAAGAGATTTGTGACATTATTGTATTGGAGAGGGTTAAGAGAGAGAAAGTAAGACCAATTGTTTTACACAATAAAAAAAAGGGATGGCACAGCTATTGGTCTAAACTCTAAAACGACAACAATTTTGGATATGGAAAAAAATGTGAAACGACAATTAATATTGATGGGAGGGAGTAGTCATTTGTCATGTGCTACTAAATAGTAGCCCCAAAGAAGCTCCCATTGGAAGCTTTTTGATACTTATTTTAAAATTAAAGCCTCAAATAAATTCAAAGAAGCCTCCATAAGGATTAATATTATGATAAAACACCATGAGTGACGTAGCTAGAACCAACCCTCCCTATATGGCTATATATATACCACCCCCTGACTGAATGGCAAGACTCAAGAGTGTAACATAAACAACACATTGAAGGTGTCGCCACACTTAAAAAAAAAAAATGATGAGGGCATTTGTACTCTTGATTGTTTGTGTTGCTACATTTCTCTCAACTTCCAATGCACAACATTGTCCAAAACCCCATCTCCTCCGCCCACACCCGGTCGTCCGCGACATCCACAACGCTGGAGTGAACTGCCTGAGCTGGCATATGGCGGTGGAGACCAACAATCTCCGCAATTGGAAGCATGTCCCCGTCTCATGCGAGGGCTACGTCGGTAACTACCTGCTCGGCAAACAATACCGTGACGATTGTGAAACTGTGGCGGATGCTGCGATTAAATTTGCCGATGGCTTCAAAGTGGGTGGCGACGGGAAAGATCTTTGGGTGTTTGATATTGACGAAACTACCCTTTCTAACATTCCTTATTATGCTCGCTCCGATGTCCTTTTCGGGTAACGTACATGCTTAAAATAGAAATATCGCTTTTTTTCCAGATATAATAAGGACAATGTTATGAATTTACCTCCCGTCATGTTAATGTGACTGATTCGTTTTGTGAAATGAACAGGACGATTCCACACAACAACACCAAGTTCAACGCATGGGTGGCAGAAGGGAAGGCACCTGCGATTCCTTCAATTCTGAAACTGTACAAGAGAGTGCAATCTCTGGGATTCAAGACTATTTTCATAACAGGAACAGGAGAGAATTTGAGGAATATTAGGGTTGCAAATTTAAAGGCTGCTGGTTACACCAATTGGGATAAGCTCATCCTCAAGTAAGTGTTCTACTTCAAACTAATTAAATTACATTTAAATAAAATTTATATTTATAGAAATAAAATTTTTCCTCGCACTCTTGCTGGCAGTCAAAGTTTCAACACGTTCATTTCCAAGTATACCAAAAAGTTTTAATAAAAGTTTCAAGTTGTATAAAAAAAAGTTTTTATATCGGACTTGAATCAAGTTAACAATTTTGTGAAACGTTTCCAATTGGACTAGAATTGTGAGGCGTACGTTAATTACTATTTCCAATTCCACAAGATGCACGTACACGGGACAGACGGGGTCATCCCAAAACAGTAACATCATTAATTGGCATTTTATAATGAATCCAGGAGTGCAACAAGCGGTAAGGATTACAAATCGGTTGAAAGAACGAAGCTGGTAAATCAAGGTTACAGAATAGCCGGAAATGTTGGGGACCAGTGGAGCGATTTACTTGGTGATAATCCTGGCAATCGAACCTTCAAAGTCCCTGACCCCATTTACTACATCGCTTAATTATTGATGATGATAATGTACGTGTAGTCCTGTCCTGTCTTGTGTTGTCTTCGTCTTCAATTTTATCTGATGATTAAATAACGCCAAACCAAATAAGGAGGCTTGTTTGTACCGGATAAATAAATTTTCCAATGTGTGTAAACTTGGTTATCTATGTTATGCATGTTTACAATAATCTATTCGGATTCTCTATTTCTCTTATATGTTTTCATGATTATGGAGTTAATCCCTTTGCCCCGCTATAAATTATCCACTTTGATTTTTTTTTCAACAACTTTCAACTTAGACTCTGGATTACTCTTAAACTATAAAAATAAAATATTTAATAAAATTATATTATGAAACTTTAGGTTCTATATTTTTTCATAATATGATTTCGTTAAATATTTTACCATTATAGTTTAAGAGTAATTGGAAGTTAAAGTTAAAATATGTTGACCAAAAAATGAATAAATTGTAATGGGAATGAGGGAGTAAGGATTATATGATTTTTTTCATGTTTATCGGTTAGAGTTCATTCGAGTATATGTTTCATATACAGTGCATAAACCGTAAGAGAATACATTGGGAGTCTGTTTGCTTACCATTCCGGTTGGGGAATTGTGAAATCACATAGAAATTGGGTAAATCGAACTGAGCAAAATTGAACTAAATTGAATTGAACTGAATTTATTTGGATTATAAATAAAATATAACTAAGTAAATATGAGCGGAAGTGAACATAATCGAATTGAACTGAATGAGTTTGAGTAAAATTGAGTTGAACTGAACAAAACTGTACCGAAAATAATAAATTTTCAGACGAAGAGAACAAAGCCTACTTCTTAACTATAATGGTAAGAATATTGAACAAAATTATATTATAAAAGTTTACTCTATCAATTTTTATAGTCATAATTGTAAATTGTTAACAGTAGAAATTCAAATATTAAGCGGCTTTGGAACGAATGGATCGGACTATATAATTCAAATATTAAGCGTGCACGGAATATACTCACATCACATAGCATCCACACCAGGATTGAGTGCCAAACTTGAAAGATTAGAATTATCCCCATCGGTCTAATACAAAATACGACAAAATAACAAAATACTTGCAAATTACAAACATCAAATTATGTTAAATTTGAATATTAGTCATTTACTTCAATTCCTATATACTATATCACCTGCTCCATAGAAAACACATGCATATTAATCTATCACTTTCGTCCGAAGTCACCTACAAAACGTACATACATGTAAAACCCTATAAAATTTATTTAAATAACTTAATATTAAACAATAAGAAACAAGTACTATTCCACAGAATCCATGAGAACGTATTATTCCATGCCAATGTCTTCTTTTTCTGTTTGAGAAAAGCCACCATATGAAGGTACGTTAGTTGCCAATTTGCCTATTTAACTATCCAAAATAATCAAAGTTGCTTACTTATTGGCCAAAATTCGCACGTTAATTACCAAATACTAAGTCTTATTACGCTACAACTATTCAATCCTAAATAAATATCCATTCATCGGTTGACCAAACAAGTTTATACTAATTACACCCATTGTTCTAGATATATATAACACACAAATACAACACACCATATTAGTATCATATTAAGCTTGTAATGACATAATTAAGGAGTTTATGTTTGTCCACAAACTATTCTTCTTCCATAATACTTTTCCTCCGTTTCATTAAAAAATTCCTAATGAGACTATTTATCGCGACCTTTGATCACGTACAACTTTTAAATTGTACTGTATCTATATAAATTAAAAGCTGATTATAAAAATATACTCCATTTAATTTCATAATATAATTTTATTATATTTTTCTCTAATGTAATTTAGGAGTTATACATGGTCAAAGGTCGCGATGAATAGTCTCTTTAGGAACTTATTAATGAAACGGAGGAAGTAAAAGAATTAACATGTTAATCCGGTGTTCCTTAGTTTAATTAAAAACCCTGACAACTAATGAGTTTTCCAGTTATACTACTAGCTAGCTAGTAACATCATATGATCATAACATTAGAAATTGGAAGAAGAAAAACAAAAATCAAAACAATATAAAATCATTTTCCATGGTCCATGGCACGGCAGTCGTTACAGGCTCCACCGGCGGCGCCACACTTCGGCAACTCGGAGAAAGAAATTTCAATTGTGATGGCAATGTTACGATGGCAATTGCTGGATATTTTAATGTGACGATTGAACTGGCTTTAATGACAGAGGAGGTTAAATAATTAAATTAACATCACCATCTCGTTTTCTATATAAGTGATCTATTTATTCCAATCATAAACATCATTCCAATACTACAATTCAACAACAAACCCAAAATGTCTTCGTATACTGAACCTTCATCATCATCATCAGATTCAGACGTTCTTCCACTAAAAGAAATCCCTGGTAGCTATGGCTCCAGTTTCTTCGGTCCGATTAAGGACCGCCTAGATTACTACTATCACCAAGGCCCAGACCAGTTCTTCCGGGCCCGGATGAAGCAGTACAACTCCACTGTTTTCCGTGTTAACAGCCCTCCAGGTCCGTTCATGGCAAAAGATTCCAGAGTTGTTGTTCTTCTTGATGCGGTTAGCTTTCCAATCCTTTTCGACAATTCAAAAGTCGAGAAGAGAGACGTTTTCATTGGAACCTACATGCCTCCTGCAAATTTCACCGGTGGATACCGCACCTGCGCTTACCTTGACCCATCCGAGCAAAAGCATGAAATGCTTAAAAGCTTTTTCTTATCATTAATTAAAAAATGGCATGAAGAACTAATCCCTACTTTTCGCAGCTCAGTGGCTCAACTATTTGTTGATCTTGAAACTGAATTGTCGGAGAAAGGGGAAGCGGATTTCAATCCCATTAGTGATAGGATGTCGTTTGATTTATTGTTTCGTTTGTTAGGGAACAAGAGTTCGTATGACACCAAGGTTGGGGGTAACGGGAACACTAGGTTCGATTTTTGGTTGTTGTTCCAACTCGTGCCATTGATCACATTTGGATTGAAGTTCTTGCCCAATGTTGTGGAGGACTTGCTGCTGCACACGTTCTCACTGCCGTTCTTCCCAGTGAAATCAGGATATGAGAAGGTTGGTTCTGTATATACAATTCCATCTCATATACTCATCCGTTTTTTCAGATTGTTTACGTTTGCTTTTGGAACGGTTTTTAGGGAGGTTGATATATTGTGTGTGGTGTTTAAGTTAGTGGCAGTACCCACAATAAAGTTGTGAGATAAAAGTTTGTCAAAAAAGGAAACGTAAACAATCTAAAGAAACAGACTAAAATGGAATACGTAAACAATCTAAAAAAACAGATGAGTATATAAAAACTCGAACATATAATAAAACATGTGGAATTAAACAATTTATATTAATTCTCAAACAGCTTCGTGGCGTGTTGGATGAGGCGGCTAGTGCAGTGCTTGATGAAGCAGAGGCAAGAGGGATAAGTAGGGATGAAGCTTCACATAACTTGATGTTTTTTATGGGGTTTAATGCGTATGGTGGGAGCAAACTTATTTATCCTGCTGCGTTGAAGTATGTTGGTCTTGGAGGACAAGATTTGCATTCTCGCTTGGCTGATGAGATCAGGGCCATTGTTAAAGAGGTAACAATTATATATAACAATCATATATATCCTATGTTTATAGTAATACGCTGTTGTTTTAGATTGTTTACGTTTGTTGTGTGTATCAAACAGGATGGTGGTAAGGTCACACTTGGGGGCCTAGAGAAGATGAGCTTGACCAAGTCAGTGGTGTGGGAGGCCTTGCGTATTGAACCCCCAATCCCGTTACAATATGCGAATGCGAGAAAGGATCTAACGATCACAAGCCATGATGCATCCTTCCTGATCAAGAAGGGGGAGACTATTTGCGGTTATCAACCAATCGCGACCCACGACCCTAAGGTTTTCACAAACCCTGAAGAGTTTGTGGCTGATAGGTTTGTGGGAGACGGAGAGAAGCTCATCAAGTACGTGTATTGGTCTAATGGGAGAGAAACCGAGAATACAACGGCTATGAACAAGCAATGCCCTGCAAAGGACATGGTGGTTTTATTGTCAAGGATGATGGTTGTAGAGTTTTTCCTACGTTACGATACGTTCAGTGTTGAGGCGGGAACACTTCTACTAGGGTCATCTGTTACGTTCAAGTCAGTAACTAAGAGTACAGAGTGAATTTTGTTTTAACTAGATCTAGATGTGTATATATATGTTCCGTTGCTTTGTGTGTAAATTTGTTATTTTACATTATTGTTTGTTTGGAGTCAATGGGATGTTCAAGTAAAAGTATTGTACAGCAGTAGGGCAACATGTATGCATGTTCATTGTATATTTATAATTTATTTAAAATAAAAGATGTTCTTGTGACTTGTGACTTGTGAGGTTGATAAAATATCATATGGTCTAGTCATCTAGCTAGCTAATTAAGTTACATGTTGAAGTATGATCACCGGGTCTTCATTCCAGATGGTAGTTGTGCTTCACGATTAGAATATTAGCAGTTGGTATGATTTAATGATTGTTAATTTGGCATAGGTGATAAAGCTAGGATATAATATTCCTGACCAGATGATGAAAGTTAGTTCCTTTACTGATCAAGGTAACTGGAATGTAGGTGCTGATCCTACAGATTTATTAACTGCTCAATTAGTTAAGGAAATTATAGCTATTCCTATTTATCCTGATCAAGGAGAACATTGGATTTGGCCTTATCATTCTTCAGGGTCTCGTACTGTTAAATCAATGTATAATGTTCTCGTATCTCTGAGATAGTCCAAAGACCTTTGATGCCTAGCTTGGAAGAAGATCTGGTCTCCTTGAAAGCTCTTCCAAGGATCAAGGTGTTTCTTTCGCATGTGTTGCATAATAAACTGCCAACTACACTAAGATATTTTTTTATTTTTTAATCTTTTTAATTTTTAGATTCACCTTTATGTCAACTGTATCATGAGGATGAAGAATCTGTAGCTGTACATCATATTTTCCTCAAATGTAAAGTTTTCAGGCCAATCAGGGAGAGATTTTTCACCGGTAGTTGGCTAATCATGATTATTATCAAATTATAGAATTATTTCATTTTAACTTGAATGATTCCAGTCAACTGGTCTACTCTTCGGTGATTATGGTTAGCTAGGCACAACTTCCTGTTTAGGAATCAGGGCAGGGGCGAGCCCATTGAGGCGCAAGGGGCAGCAACTGCTGCCCCTGGATTTTTGCTGCGAATTTACTATTATACCCCTGGTATTTAATACTTATTGATAAAAATTATATTTTCATTCAGAATCTATACAGAGAAGAGAAGGAACCTAGTAAAAATATAGAAAGATATACAAAATCTCGTTCGCAATCGATCGGAATTCTCAATTGCAAACTTCTCAAAAACATTGGCGTTGGACGGTGTTCGGGGAGATTGATTGGACGGAAACTTCAAACAGCAAGAAGTATCAATTGGTAAGAAATCCCTAAATTTGATTTCTGTATAATTGTGAAAAGTATAAACCCTAAATTAATTTATTTATAATTGAAACCCAACAGTACTCTAGATTTAGATAAATTTGAACCTCTTACCAGGCTAACTCCAGTAGCTTCAGGTCTTCAAGATGTGATGATGATAGATTGATAGATTGCAAATTCCGATCTAAGTCTATGAACTACTACCATAGCAATTACTTGGCTGGGTTTGCAGTAAAGAAAAAGTAATTTGTTTGCAGTAAAGAAAAAGGAATTGGGATGAGACTTACTTGGACTAACGTAGGGGAATGAAATGAATTGGAAGAGAGACTGAGAAGGTCACATGGGGTGGTGATGATAGAGACATGGATTATTTATTTGCTTTTGTCACTTTATGAATCAAGAAGAGATAGGGGTTACCCATTAACCATTGGTTTACCATTTACCCGCTTATAAAGTTAGCATTAATTTTGCCGGATGTAACTACTACGTTGGAAAGAGTTTTCTTTGCTATGAACATTATAAAGAATAGGTTGCGCAACTGAATGGGCGATGAATGGATGAATGATAATTTAGTGGTTTATCTTGAAAAAGATGTATTCAATGGTGTAGCAAATGAAGCTATCATTCATAAATTCCAAAGTATTGTCAATCGCCACGGTCAATTATAAAATAGAATTTTAAGTTGTTGTAAGCTACTTCATATTCTGAATTTTAGTTATTTATTATGTTAGTGTATATAAATCTTGCTCCCCTGATTAAAATTCCTGCGTTCGCCACTGAATCAGGGTGAGGTTAATTGTAGAAGGAGCCAAAAGTTATTGCAACACACTCCAAAAACTACCAAAGTTATTGCTTGTGGCTGGTCTACTTCACCTAATTATCTCTACTGTCTTACCTGTGATGGTTGAGAATCAGGCAGGATTTTGGATAATTATCAGGGGTCAAAACGGGCAGTTTGTAAGAGCTGCAATAGGATATATATATATATATATATATATATATATATATATATATATATATAGGACATGCAAGCAACAACATGCAAGGCTGAATTTTATGCCTTATCACATGGTTTACAACTTCCTATTCAGCTTAATATTAACTATGGAGTACTTCTTTATTTATCCAATCTGACACTGTCTATGTAGTTAATTGTGTTAACAGGAGAATGGAAACCAGATGGCACCACAGGAGGATGGTGCAGCAGATTACGACTCTTATGCAAGTTGATGTTCCAGTACCGAGAATGTAATATACTAATATGGTAGCTGACCTTTTGTCTAAATTGGGGAGTGGTGTGGAGCAGTATGTTCATATTCCCACCATTTCTTCCAGTATTTTGTCTTGTAACAAATCGATGGTTGTGTATGATTACTGTCCAAACAGGTTAGTTCAGGTTGTAGATAAGGATCGTAGTCAGGTTTATGGTAGGATGGTGACGACCGGTTGAACTTCGTTGTACATCCGAATTTTGCGATTAATATTTAATGACATCTTCGGTTCTTCGACAAAGGGGGAAAAAAAACTGTTCTCAAATACTGAGCTAATGGACTGAGCTCGTCACTACTGATTAACTTAGTCATCCAAGTATTGAACAAAAATAAAAGAAACTACCAAAAAATCACACTAAAAAATTTCATTTAAACGATAAAGGTTAGCTGAGAGCCCTACCCAGCTCCATCCCTGGTTTAATTGGACCTTGGCTAGTTCGACAACTGGATCCAATAACAGAAATCATTTAGAGCATAGTTACTTAAGTTTGAAGCATGCATACAAAAACACGACCATGGTGTATGAATAAGTTGTGGGGCATGTGGTTCAAAATCCAATAAATTACTTTTTTTCAAGTGATGTGAGTACGTGACTGATTTTTTAGACTATAATAATTTATGAATTTACACATCAATTAGGTCTATAGAATAATTTTTTACGTTTGCTATATATGACAGAATTATCAAAGTACGAAATTTGTAATAAAACGAAGTTGAGAGGAACCTATTGGTTTGTGTTGTGGTCGGCTGGTTGCATAACCTTTTTGGGTTCCCGGTTCGGTGGTTCATGTATCACATTGAGAACCAACCAACATCAACACGGCAGAGTGACACGTGGGATGATCGACTGAACGAACGTGCGGAGCAGTAAGCAAGGAGCCAAGGAGGGAGTACGTAAAACCATCCATCCATGGATTGAAATGAATTAAATTCCAATCAATGAATTGTCACGTCGAAATCTATGGCCACTAATCATCCATTCATTCCCGTTCAAACACAAAACCCCCTTTTCTAGCGTGTATATATTCAATCGATCAATCGCCATTCTCAATCAATCTCACACAGAGAGACCAATTCATTCCTATTCGTTCATCCATCTTCTTCCTCACATCACAACAACCAACCAACCAACCAACAATGTCGTGGCAGACTTACGTTGACGATCACTTGATGTGCGACGTTGATGGCGTCCACCTCGCCGCCTCCGCCATTGTCGGCCTAGACGGTAGCATTTGGGCACAGAGCGCCGCCTTCCCTCAGGTATCACCGAATTTTGTTTCAATTAACCTACCTGCATTTGTAATGTGTATGCTCTGAATTTCGATTGTTCTGATTCGATCGAGCTATAGAAAATTGTTCAGTTGGATATAGATTTCTGTGTGCATCAATATCGGTTCTCATGATTTTATAATTCGCGTGGTTCCTATATATTATGTAGAATTGTTTATTCTGATGATCGAGGTGTACGTGATGAATTACCGGGTAGAATGTATTTTAAATTAAGATTCTGGTATGATCTGATCTGATCTGATCATTCCAATCGGTGGTTTGTTGATGTTGATCATGATGTGTGCAGTTCAAACCAGGTGAGGTTAATGGCATTGTCAAGGATTTCGATGAGCCTGGATTCCTTGCTCCAACCGGTCTGCACCTTGGAGGAGCCAAGTACATGGTCATCCAAGGTGAACCTGGAGCTGTAATCCGTGGAAAGAAGGTATAATTTCATATCCTATCTCTACATTATTATTAATAATATCCGTGCATCTTTCTTACTAGTAGATTGGAATGATTTGCTGCATCTTCTTCGATTTATATTATTTGATCATTTGAGGTCCTGCTCCTGCATTCTTCTGGAGTGATCAATCAGTTATGCATGATAGCATGTTGAGATTTTCACTGCTCATTCAACTATTCAAGTGATTTTGCATAGTGCTATATGCTATTTGGGTACTCTATTTAATTTACCTCCTTACATTATTGTGCAAATGTAGGGTACTGGTGGTATAACTATAAAGAAAACTGGCCAGGCTCTCATCTTTGGCCTCTACGAGGAACCAATGACTCCAGGGCAATGCAACATGGTTGTGGAGAAAATGGGAGACTACCTTATTGATCAGGGCCTGTAGGTCTGTTCTTGGGCGTGTTAAATGCGTTATTATCATTTCTCGGCTCTTGTGGTTTCTTTGCATCTAAAACATTGCATGACAGTTCGGCAACAGAAGTTTTGCAGTACAATAACTATGGTCGGCGAGATATTTGGTTTTGTAGTACTCTTAGATTTTACTTTAGTGCCCTTGGATTTCAACTTTTATGAGGTCTTGTGTTTCCTGGTTTGTTTAACTGATGCTGTGGAGCATTAGGTTGAACATTTTCTCTTTGTTGCTTCCAATATGTTACACATTTTTTGTTTCTGGAACTATGTTGGCCATAATCAATGTGCCTCGGATTTGTTTTGTGGAAATTTAAATGATTAATTTTTGTTCCCCAATCTGTTGAATTCTGATTTTGAATTTTAGCTATGCAATGTCCTGTGGAAATCCTCTGTTTTAAAATAGTATTATTATCAAACTATTTTAGTATAATTTTCTGAAATATTTATTCGATATAATTTAGAAGTAATTCACTACCAAAAAATGATCAACAAAATTAGATAAGAACCATTGACCGACGGAGGAAGTACAATTCTGATTTACTTTTCTAGATTCTTTTGGTATTCTATCATTGGAGGTTTTAAGACGGTTGTTACCGCTACCATTAATAGTTAACAATAACGACCGTAACTAACTAGATATAAAATTAAATATCAAAATACTTTTAGCTTGTTTATAAGGAACTCAAAATTTAAGAACCCTTAAAACGGCTACCTAGTTTATAACGAACCCCAAAATTTAAGAATCGTTAAAATAGTTACGTTGTTTGTTGTTTATGAAGACCCCAAAAATTTTAAAATAGTTAGAACTGTTACCTTGTTTATAACGATCTCTAAATTTAAGAAACGTTAAAACGGTTGACACTGTAACTCGTCTGAGTCGTCTCTAGTCTCATCCTCTGTCGTATGTAGTTTGATAGCTTTCATCGATTATAATTTACATTTTATTTGTACTACGTGGTGAAATTAGTCTTAAATAACAAAAGTGGCAGGTCACCAAAAAGTGCATGGACCCATTCCATACGTTCGGGCATTGACTCTGTTGGTTTCTAGTAGTTGGGTCGAAAAACTTGAAAGCCCTACTTGTAATGGGCTGAAATGGAAGGCCCATATATCTATTCTGGTAGAAACCCTAGCTAGTTTGTCGCCTCCACTCCACTATAAAATCAAGCAACCAGAGGACTGTTTCATCTCATCACAGCTTCTTCTTCAATCCTTTTCCTCTCTTTTATCCTTATTTTATTCTTATTTTAACACTTGATTTTACATCTGTGTTTATGTTTATTGATTAGAAATTGAAAGAAAAGCAGAGATTGTGTGTATCGGCTGTGTGCGAATTTGTATAAAATGCATTCGGCCGAAAGAGTTCTCTGCAAAATCAATGTGAAGATGGGCAGTTGTGTTCCATTTTTATCCCTATTGGAATTTTTCAACAATCATCTTCTCCACACGCCTTTTTCCTGATAAATCAACTGATCTGATTATTTTTACGATTTTGATTTTTGTTGATTTTTTTTACAGTAAAAGTAAAATTGTCTGGCATCTTAAGAGTACCCCGTATCTTAACAAACTCTTATCAAGTGAAATTGATTCGTTTAAATTTATCTCTACGTGATCAATTAGTTTTTTACCATCAAATTCGCTACTCTTTTTTGTGATGGATTGTTGAGGTATTAGAATACCTCCAAGGGTGTTGTTTACCGTTCAGTATAAACAAATTTTGTATTTTTAAAACTGCCAGACGCTCTTGTGATCATTAAAATTGGTGGGACTTTCTCCCCGGTATCCTTTGGCTTTGACCACACAACTGAATCCCAAGATGGAACGAAAAATATTTTGTTGTGTTACAATTTGGGATTAATTTTTGGTTGTATGGCTCTTGGAATGAATTGGAAGGAGAAAGCATAAAAGAAATTTATGTTATACTGAGAAAATGAAAAACAAATTGAGAAACAAACTAGTTGAATGAACTTCTTGAATTTAAACCCATACACTTTACACACTCCAAATACAAAAGACCATTCATTGAACTTAATTTCAATGTGGTTATGAACAAAACCTAATCAATTTCATTCATGGTACTTTATTTATTGAAATACCATCAGATTAACAAGAAGTACTACTTTCCTGTATTTTAAAGGTTGGACTAGGGGCGAAGTTAGGATTTTCGAACGCCTAGGTCAATTTTTAAAAA
Organism: Plantago ovata; assembly: GCA_028274465.1. NCBI lineage: Eukaryota > Viridiplantae > Streptophyta > Magnoliopsida > Lamiales > Plantaginaceae > Plantago > Plantago ovata. The sequence goes on along the minus strand of CM051457.1, from coordinate 14,585,700 downwards.
AAAAATTTACTTAATAATGATTTAATAATGATAAATAAATATTTTAAAATAAAATTTTATTGAATTTCTTATCCATAGTTAAATTATATTGTAAAATTAGAGAATTTTATTAAATTATTGACTAATGCAATTAAATTTTATTATTAAGTTAGATTATTCAACAACATATAACATTAATAAACAATTGAATAAGGTACACATTGAATTTATTTTTAAAATACATTTGAAAATACAGATATAAATTATTTTTTACATCAAAATACATAAAAAAAAGAATAATTTAATTTGATGGGGACGGACCCTATCCACCCAAGGGTGGCTTCGCCTCTGGTTGGAGGGTACGTTGTTGGATATGAAAATGTGACATTTGTGAGCGTGAGAGGAGCTGGACATTTCGTTCCAAGTTAATGTTCTCATCCTTCATTAATGGAACACTGCCTCCTCAGAACTAAGGAGATCTGCACACATTCGAAGAGTATTGTTGATAATCATTAAAATTACTACTAGTATTTCTTTTTCTGTGTGTACAATAAGATTAACTATCTGCATGAAAAAAAAATGTCATGCAGTTGGTGTGTCAACTGTATACTGTTTAAGATGTTGCATCTCAATAAAAAGACAGTTTTCTCATCTTAAGTATACAATTAATTGTGGACTTGTAGTTGAAGACATCAGAATTTATAATCCGAATGGTGAAAATTTCGAAACATTTGATGTGTGAGTCAGAATGAATTCCAACTGTGGCTGATCATATACCTGAAAAATGTCATGAGTGTGATTTGAAACTTCCGATACACATGATGCAGTAGCTTAAGTTACACCTGAAATCGAACTCCTTAGAATTTAAACCCATACTGCACTTTATAATTTTTAATTAATTCAATAACAAAAATAATAATCAAAATGAAAGAACCCCAAAAGTCTATTTGAAGATTTGATTTTCATTTTTCATGGAGCAACTTCAATTTTATTTGGCAATGTTATTTTGATGATTGATTCTTTAGACAATTTTCATGTATATTTTAAAATGTTTAAATAACAATTTAGTCCTCAATGATTCATATATTACAACGAAAGATAAATTTTGAACTGTGAAAAATTTATAATTACAGTGAAGGACAAAAGTAATTTGGTAGATGATGTGAGATGAGAGAGATTGTTATTATTCCAATTCTGCTCTTTTGTTTTTACTTGCTTTTTTTTTTTTTTTTCATCTAGGAACATGAAAATTTGAAATAAAAAACTTGGTAGATGAAAAAAAAAGGGTTAATTACAAATGAGTGATTATCCTAATAGTTTATATCAAATCAATGTTACATGGAAAACTTCCTATAAATTAGTGTGTATATATGTTTGGACTAAATTAACCTTACCTAATTAGATAAAATGTAAGACTAGATTCCTAATTTTAGTTAATTTGTTAGTTTGTTAGTTTTTTACGTGCATCTAAATATTTGATTTTGTCTATTATTACCCCCTTCAATTTATTTTCTTTCTTATTATACGTTTTAATTTATTTGTATTAGCAACTAGCAAGCGTGTAGCATCCTATTCCTTTTTTATTCGAAATCAGACGTTAAGTGTTTGGCTTATTGTGGTATATATGATAGTTTGCAAAGTTTAAGGGGATGAGTGATGTCACTTGTGCAACTGCAAATCGACCATGAGCATGAATGCATCATGCATCTTAAAATCATGCATCTATGACATTATGTATCTATGAGCAAATCCGAACATGTATCTCTGACTCTGAGCAAGCATCTAATTAAAAAAAATACGGTTAAAAAAAGCGATTGATGATGCTTGGCATTTTAGTCTAACTTTGACTAATTAAGAGAAACGTAGTTAGTTGGAGAAGATAGAGCAATTTTAGTTAATCTAATGAATACTAAAATTAGCATCATCATCAAATTGAAAGAAATAATTTAAGTCAAACCAATTTGATGTAAACTCTCAATACTATAATCAATTTGTAATTTTTCCAAAAAATAACTCTTTATTCCTTATCGGAGCTTATTCATTTTCTTTCCTTTATTATTCCGAACTTGGATAATTAATTAAAATAAAATAAATAAATCCAAATCGGAGCTTTCTTAATTAATTAATCAAAATGTTGATGTTCGTTTTGTGAGAACAATGGACGAAGTAAAAAGCTCCAGCCATGTTCCTTTTCTTTCCTTTATTATTTCAAAATTGGATAATTAATTAAAATAAAATAAATTAAATCCAAATCGGAGCTTTCTTAATTAATTAATCTAAATTATGATGTTCGTTTTGTGAAAAAAAGTGGACGGATAAAAAAGCTCCAACCATGTCCGGAGCTTTGAGTTTCTTTTTTATTATTTATTTTAGATTTTTTTGGTTTTATATACAAAACAATCTTTTTTTATGGAAAAGTTTAATTAAGATAAATAGAAAGAATATTATTGTCTTTTTAACACAAGTTAAAGAGCTGCTAAAATTTTGTCCTCCATTATAATATTTGAAACATTATGGGCCTGGTTTGTTTAGGGTACATCTTAAAAGTTAGTTGTATGTAAATTTGCGTTGATTCTTTTAATTATCGAAATAATTTGAAGTTGTTATTTGTTACAACAAAGTTGTTATATCTGGCTGGGGTGTCTGATTACATGTTTGTGGCCTCTTGGTTTAATGGGATGCAATTTTATCTTTTTGTTTTTCAATTAATTTCTTATATTCTTGTTACCCCTTTTCTTATATCCTTTCATAATTGAACATTACAAATAATTAATAGAAGTTAGAGTAAATGAAAAATATTTTTAAAATAAGATAAAAAAAAGTAGTTGAAACTTGAAGCTACAATGTTTGAGGTAGGCCTCTCCCTCTATTTTTTTTTTTTTCCCATTAAATTACTTTTATTACGGTGATTGAAAATTACATATTATAAAAAAAAGAAAACACACTTGTAAAAATAGAAAGAGTAAACAGAAATTAGAATGAAATAATAAAAGCACCTAACAAGATGAAATTAGCCATTTATAGGTGTGCGATGACGATAAGTTGAAACGCACCTAGCATAAAATTTATATAATATTTTATTTTTATTATTGAAGTTTTAATTTTCAAGTGTAGTTTTCAATAAAACCAAATGGGGTCTTCAAAGTTTTCGGTGGAAATATTTATTATAATATTTTATTTTTTGTAATGCTTCATTTTGAAGTATTGAACTTTTAAACGACATAAATAAATGTTTAAAAAAATTAAAAAATTAATTGAAAATAGGCGATCAAAGTGTAACAATTGATAATGTTCGAGTATAAAATTAGTGGGATGTAGACGTGTCATAATTCAATTGAGAGCCCAGTTGGTCCCCAACAACAAGGAATATGACCTCTTGTGCAACTAATCCCAAATTTGGACATCAACTCTGGTACATCAGCATTCATCTAATTGCCTCTCTAAACACTCCATTTTCATTCCATCAGGTACATTCTTTTCTCATTCTATTTAAACTCCATTATTCCTTTCTTAAATATTACTATTAATTAATTACGATGACATTATATATGTTGTCATTTTTTGATAAATATTTTTTATTTTCAGTTTTTATAACGTCAAAATATGTCAAATACGTCCTAGAACACTCTTAGACGAACTATAGACATAACACTGTGAAGCTCGATTAGTCTCTGGACCTACAAGGACCTCATAGCAGGATATGTCTCTAAACTATTTGACATGGTGAAAAAACAAAGCTCAACATCGATGAGTACACCACAAATACATTTAGAATATACTCCGACAGTGTCACCGCGAAGTTAGGGAAAGTATACTATGACGATGTTACACGTACAATTATGAAGATACAAGGAGATCAATTAAGAAGATTGGATTTGGGCTAGATTAATGTCAACATCATATTTTGTGAATACATTTGTTTAGCTCATTGAATAACACTTGGCATCACACAATTGGACCGATCTATGAGCTATGGGCTCTATATAAGTAGCACATATTCATAAAAGTAGGACAATCAATACATTCTCCAATCATTAGACAATCATAGTTCTTAGGTGCTCTTAATTACACAAATACACATAACACATTGAAATATATATTGGGTTGGATATTCTACCATGCCCGAGTGAAGTCTTACACTCCGATCCGACTACTAGGCAGATCGGTGATAAAGCACTAAGGCTCTGTTCTTTTCGTCTGAAAAATTCTGAAGTGAACTGAACTAATCTGAACTAAACTGATCTAAACTGAACTTATTTGTAGTACAAAATACTATTAGGCAAATCTGAACTGAACTGATCTGAACTGAACTGAACTTAATCAATTTTCAGATGAAAAGAATAGAGCCTAAGCAACTAATCCCAATTTATACAGTTACTTCCAGTTACTTCCAGGTATCTCAAATCTTGCGTAGAAATGCATAGTTTCCGGGGAATGGACATAGCAAGGTGATTGAAGATAGATTTGATTGATATTGATAATGCACAAGAAGTAGTATTTTCAATAATTAAGATATGGATAACTCAATTATCCGTGTGAGACACATAGACAGTTTAGAGAGTTATAATTCGAGCAAAGGCTTGTACAGTAGTTATACTAGTTAGTTAGCAATTTTTTAAGTAAACTAGAATTCGATGTGGAAAAGAATAACGAAATATAAACATTAATTCTAAAGAATCTCGGGTTTCCGCGATATGATCTTTAATTGCTTTAATCTTCAAAAAATTACAGACTTTTGGGCCAAGTCAGAATAAAATGAATATATTTCATGACCTTGTAGGCAAGGGCGTAACTTTTGTGGGAGCGAGGTGTGTCTCTAGCCACACCTTATATTTAACTAAGTAGTAATATAGTACTAGGAACATAACATAAAGATCGATCGTATGAGTGGTAACAACAATGTCGTTTTAGTCTGCAGGCTCGAGTCTGTTGCCTCTCGTGTCAATTTTTTGTACTTTTTACTTGTTTTCCATCTATTTGTTCTTCGTCTACTCCTTTCCATTATTTTATAATTATCACCGTCTTACAACGTATATATTCAATTTTAAATTTTATATAAGAGCAATATACATAAATTTTCTTGTTAAATTGTTTTAATTACATATATAGGTGTCAATTTTGAATTTAAATATAATTATTCTGCCTTGTTTTAATTACATATGGACCATTTTGGGACTAACCCATTTTGGGGCTAATCACTTTTGGGATTAAGTGTAATTCTTTGTCTAAATGGGGAAAAAATGTAATGGGGCGTGTATTATAAGTTTATAATAACAACAGACAAAATGGCGCGTGGAGCTTCACGCGTCAATACCAATTAGCAATTAACCGCTTCTTCCAATTCCAATTAGCCGCTTCTTTCGTTATTTCTTTCTTATCAGCAATTCTCTAATTCGTCTCCGGCGGCAGAGCCACTTCCTTTTCTAAAATTTCTTTCTTTTTTGATTTTTTTCTTCAGTCATGGAGTTGTGCAATGAAAGATGTAATTGGTGGATATGCTCTCCCCGGCTCCGATCAAGAATCTGATGAAACCCATGACCATGAATCAGCGACTAACAATGACATCCCTTCGAAATTCTCTCTTTACCAGCAATCTGTTCAGGTATACCCTTAAACCCTTGTTCCGCTATCCGTTTCTTGAAATGTTTAACTTAAGCTGATTAGATTTTTCTGTTGTGTTTTTATGAATGCTGCTGCAGTCACCGAAAGGGGATATTAGCTATCTGCAGAAGTTCTTCTTGATGTATGTGGGTGGAAGGGCTCCTTCATCTCCAGGAAGATTTCTGTGGCCCTGCTCTTTTGAGGCATGTCACTTTATCCTTCAATTACCTGTTTCTTTCTTGTAATAGTGTGTATATGTAATAGGTGTGTATATGTAATATTATGTTTTATATGTACATCATACTATTAAATAATTTATGAATGAAAACATACCCCCACCGTCCCAAAGCAGTTGTACCATTTGATTTTGGACAAAAAAATAAGGATGAGAGTTAAATATTGAGTTATATTAATATTGTAAGTTACTTTTACTTTATTGGTGATTTATGACCACTCAAATGTGTTGGTGGAATATAAAATTATTATATACATGTCCAAAATGCCAAAGAAATGAAATGGTGCAATTTTAACGGGACGCCCAAAATGGTAAAATGGTGTAAATGTTCTCGAACGGAGTTAGTATATGTTAGTCTAAATTTAGACGTGTTAACTGTATTAGCCACTTGGCAACTTGATTCTCAGCCCCCTTATAATTAACCACATGTTAATTTGCTTGCGGGCCTCGAAACCACGATATTTCATCCTCGTCAAATCACTTGAGCAGTAGAGTACCAAAACGGGCAATACGTACTAACGAAAATCATATAATTATTCGATAATAATTGCAGTGGCACAAAGAATCGGATGGATATAATAATACTCTAATTGAAGAAATTGTTTAAGATGTGAATGTGGTGGAGTTAGGTTGGGGATGAGATTGTGACTCGGATATGGATATCTTCCAGCGCATAAAACTTATCTCCATAACATAACATTATTTATTTCTTGGATTGGATGACTATCTAATCTACATCTAATTTATTTAAAAAAGAAAATGTGCCTATTGATCAAGTCAACAAACAATATACACCCAAGCTCATTTCAAACCACACGACAACATGGAAAAGAAAAGATAACAACAGATAATATCGAATCTATAGATAACTAGATAAGGCAAAAAACTTTCAAAAGCAACATTATTTTCTTATTCAAATAAAATACAGAGTCTCGTAAAAGAACTTTTATATTTAATTTGAAATAAATTATAAATCATCTCCCAAAATAGTTAGTAAAATAATTAAAAGTAGATAATCCATTTTCTTGGCGGCTCCTCTAACTCACCCAAAGTTTCACCCTTAAACTTAACCATCCGTCCGTCACCAGTGGGCCCAGAAAAACAAGTACCCGTTAGATGAGTGCCACGTGTGAGAGTGGTAACCAATTACGTCAAACTTGTGTCGGTAACGTTTAGTAAAAGTTGGGTTGTAAAAGCGAAGAGCCTAATCCACTCGTTTTTCAATTTTATCGTCACGTTAGATAATAGTATATCCATATATATATATATATATATATATAATAACTTGGTCCAAGGTTGTTCCCATTTTTAGACCACGTTGTGTTTATTACAACAGTACATCGTCACATTACAAATCAGTATCATATATATTTTCTGTACGAGGAGGAAAATTATACATAATCTCTCTGTGTAAAATAAAAATATAACTTAGAGATGGCTCAAGGGAAGAAAAATGAGAAGATGATGTTCGAAGGTTCGTGGTACAGTTGTTGTGGATCGGATCTGATGATGATGAAGAAGAAGAACGATAAGGATGTTGTTTTTGATAAATGGACATATGCTACTAGTTCGTTATCATCGTCGTCGATTGGAGAAGATTCATCGGCTGGATCGTGTATATCATCATCGGATACAGTGGATGATGCTTCCTCATCGGATTCGGTTTCGGTTTCTTCGAATTCAAATGGCTCTCTCTATGACCTGTCTGAAATCATGGCTCAACTGCCTATCAAGTAAGTATTTGTTCCAGAATTAATGAATCATGTATGTTAATTTTGAGTATTTAATTTCTTACATGTGATAATTAGTAGTAGTAGAATTTTTTTGTTAAAATTGGAGAAGAATTTAAACTCCATTAAGATAACGTGGAAAGCAAGTAAGGATCAAATAAGTAGATTGAACCTAAGCCATAGTTTATCCGGATGGAGTTCTGGCTGTAATACCATGTAAATGAATGTTTTTTTAAAGGTACAAGGTATAACCGCACATGACATCCTCTCAAATACGTATGTTCCGGGAGTGTTATTTGATGAGGTGTACCCCGTTGACTTTGAAAACTGTGTTCGAAGCTTTTTTCAAGTAGAAATACATTATCATCCTGGGAAGAAAGTTGTTTAATTTGTTAATATTGTCATGATATATATGATACATGTGATTTGATGTAATTATGAAAGACTAAAGAGAAAAGTGTTGGATGAATATTGCAGGAGAGGATTATCAAAATATTACCAGGGGAAATCAGAGTCATTCACATCATTGTCAAGAGTGACAAGCATAGAAGATCTGGCTAAGAAAACACATGGAGCTCCACACAGAAGGGAACTGAAAGCATCAAAGAGTTGTGGGAATGGCTTAAACAGCAGCAGATACAAGCCTTACTCAAACAAATCATCTTTTTCTACTATTAAGACAACAACAATACCACCTCACTGATCATATATGATCATACTATACATAACTACTTTAGTTTCCATCTAGAGAGAGAGAGAGAGAGAGTGAGTGTATATAACAAAATTTTGTCAGTATCAATTTATTCATTTTATTTTATTTTTCCATCATATAATTGTTTTACATTTTATTATAGCCTATATATAAATATATAATATAGTGTACTTAATTACTTTGTAACTTGTAATCATGCTATCAAAGTGATATCTCTATCTCCATTTTATCATAGCCTACATTTTACTATTTCGTTTGTATAGGCCGGGTAAATAAGAGTTAATGGGTAATTTAGAAGTAATTTTTATAATTAGTGCATGGGATCCTATATAATGTGGATACTCCTTTAGTCCTTTATAAAACTTTTATGTTTCCTTGTCCAAGTTTGTGTATGCATCGTTTGGAACTTCGGGATGGAATTTAAGTAGTACTAACTTGTTATATATGTGGCGTGAATGGCAAGATTGCAGTGCATTGATCTTCACCGGTGGTCCAACCTCCAATGTTATTAAGATCACCGCCAATTGTTGGGATTTTTTTGGGGGCTTTTAACAGGTTGTCCTGATTGGCATCGCTAACTATGGCCGGTGGAAGTTTTTTCCAAATCGCGATGAACTAGATGGTACTTGACTGATTCTAGTGGGGAATAGCCTCACTTCAACGTAGACTCTTCACAGAGTAGCTAGTGCCTTCTTTGACCATAAAAATAAAAATGGAAGCTGTCAAGAAACTTAAATTATGTATCAGTCAGTAATCAATCTACATTAGAAATCACCATAAACATTTTCTAAAGACTTCTTTTCAAAACCATCTCGTTGCAAAACCGTTAACAATCAGATAAGTTTCAACGAAGTGTAAGATACATTGGATGATTACAATCAGAGAGGTTGTTGAAGGAGGAGGAAGGAGTACAGAAATAAGAGTTACAAAGAATGAGGATCAGTTAGTTAGTGAGAAAAAAGGCTTCTCTTCACTTATATACTAGTAACAGAACATAATCTGTTACTTGATTTCTAACTGCCGCAATGTACAACTTCTTTGCGTAATGTATAACTCGCGTTTTCACTCAAGTAATAAACGTAATAAATAGGTAAACTGCGTTTTGACGTTTTCTCCTTGTTACTTTTCCTATCTTATCTTTCCTGCTTCTCTGCTTCACTTTGTGTGATGATTCACTGAATCTTCAAGTCTTCTGAGACATGGAGCTGGAGGAACATTGAACCCGATGCAGTCCACCAATATCCTCGATTGTCATTCAAGTGGCACATTTCTTGATGGGAATTTACATTGGTTAGTTATGGATTTAGAAGTTTCATGAAACTTATGCAACTGAGAATATGAAATTCTTCTGATTATAAGCGTTTAGATTATCATAGGGGATTATGTGGCTTGATCACTGTTACATAGAATGTTGGCACTCACAGATGTCTCAACAAAAGATACATGTCAGAAGAAAATATAGCTACAGGTTAAACCATTTACCTCAGGCTGGAGCTAAAACCCCGGTCAAACAGCCCGGCCTATTGTCAATCTGACTGCACACCATCTAGTCTCTCAAGTCCTCATACGTAAGAGAACAATAAATCGGCTGACGCTCTAGGAAATGTTGATAGCTGATTCACAAATTCATCCTCTGCCTCTTTTTTATCATGATAAAGTCTCTTCAGGTTCGCGGCAGTCTTTGGAATGCACTTTATCAGGTCCATCAAATGCCGTCTATCAGGAAAAACGTAGCTCGATCATCTTTAATTCTTCACTACCTCTAAGCTAGATACCAGACATGATGGTACGGAGTTAATTGCAATATAGCATCGTAGTTATATATAGTCACGCCACAGATTCTGTAAATAGAATTGTACGGTTGAAATCATTCCACAATCTTTGCAAAAAAAGTAGGGACAGGATAAGTTGAAAAATCAGTAAAAAAAGGTTCTAGCATACTCATCTCTCCCAATCAATTCTTTACGTATTCCTTTTTTTTACGTCCCAATCAATTCTTTACATTTTTATTTTTGGAAAGTACCCACATCCCATCTATATTATTTTAAATATAAACCCCACATTTACACTTTATCTCCACTCATACCTCACACTTTTTAATCAACTACCCCACATTTACATACAATATTAATATAACACTACCAAACTAAATTATTCATTAAAAACCGTGCAAAAAGCAAACATAGACTTATCATCGGGACGGAAGGAGTATTATTTTAGATTGTCAGAAACTATAATCACTGTTGCAAACAAAAGTTTCAGTGATTTTGCTTCCGAAAATCGATAGTCTGTTTACAAACATTCACTAAGCAAGGATAAGAAGAAGCAGAGTACACAATAAATAACTAAGTGAGTGTTTGCAAATGCTTAATTAAATTGATTATATGCTTTTCTACCTCAATAATTAATTAAGTAATATATTAGTGTTTGTTTTTCCTGCTTATGCATTTGCTTTTCTATAATTAAGCAGACTAACCGCGGTAAGCTAAAAGCATCCAGGGAGATGATTTTGGAGCTTCAAGCAACTAAAAAATATAGGAAATGTAATAAAATGCTAAATAAAGTAAATTATTAATATTTAATTGATTATTTTTATTTTCACCAAACACTAAAATATTGCTTCAATATTAACACCTCGTGTACCAATGAGGTCTAGCTCAATTGGTTAGACTGAGGTGTCATGACACTAGAGGTCATAGGTTCAATTCTCGTCAAGTGCGGGATTATTTATAGTTTATTACTAGCTTTGTAATGGTTCGATTATTAAAAAAAAATTAACACCTCGTGCTTTTGATTATAATCAGTTATTTGAACTTTAAGCAAAATCAATTAAAAAGTGATCGTAATAAACATTTGCAAACACTACCTAAATATTCAGAAAGCATGGTGTAATTTGACTCTTTCCATTTACCATTTACTTTTGTCGACTTTTTTTGTTTCCGTTTAACTTCAAATTAATATTAAATCGTACCAAAAAATCTATATTTGAACATAATATGAAAATGCAAATTTTATATTTTCATAATTTAATCACCAAAATTATTTCTTCGATATGAATTAAGATTAATTCGAAGTCACGGGACTTAAAAAAGTCCACAAAAGCAAATGAGAAGTTTTTACATGGACAAAGAAATTAATTATTATGACCCACTAAGGTGGCTCATCCCCACGGCTATTGCGTAGGCTCGTGGGGTTTATCTTGTGCGCGCCTAAAGAATAGCGGTTGCGGGTTCCCGACGTTATAAAAACATTTTATTATTATTAAATTTGTACTTACTATTTGCTAAATGGAGTTATATTAGTCATAACCTCTAACTTTATCATTTTTTCTATTACTCTATCACAAAGTTTTAATTTTGTTCCCGTAAACAACGTATTTCATATCATATCTGCGAGATTTGTAGTCCTCATTACTTGTAAAATACACACATATCATTATCTATTCATACTCCTTAAAACACACCTGCGAGAAGCCGAAAACAATGTTCCTTGAGATGGAGTAAATAATTCTTCCTTAATAATTAAATTCAAGGAATGATAAGAAATTGTAATGACAGGGTTGCTCAAATACTCATAAACATTTTCAACTTTAAATACATACTTTAATACTAATATCTAGAGTCCATAACAATCTTTTTCATTTCAAGATTTAACAAACAATTTCAACAGTGCATTCGCATTCAGTATTGGTAAGTTGCAGGCATCCAAGATATTTAGGCTTCCGATTTGCTCCATAACGTGCAATAAGCAGATTCATGCACTCTTGATCAACATTTGCATCTAGGCATGTTCCTTTCCTCCATACAGATTGTGCTGGGCAATACTTTTGACCTAATAACATCACAATCCACATAAATGTTAGTACAAATTTCTTACGATGTTATCACAAATATACAAGTCATAACCGTAAAAGCAGTTTTTTTTTTTTTTTTCTGGACATTTAAAACGTTATAAAATTGGTTTGTCTGTATATGACAAGATGAAACGGACCATTAGTTCATCAATTACATATAGCCTCCAACTAGATGGATTTTAATTACATCCAGGTCCACGATTTTGACTTCCGGCGAACTAAAACATGTAAAAGACAATTTACTCTTGCCGGAAAATCTGATTATTCTCTCACCCAAACGAATTCATTTAATATTTATTGCACAATAATCTCTAATATTTTCTATTTTACAAAAATGACACTAAGTAATGCAAAATTAAACCATATAATATATGCAAATTTCAAAATACCCCTAAAAATTTATTATAAATCAATCCCAAATTATTTTTATTTACAATACAACCCAAATTTATTTTAACATAAATTAATTTTTTTTTTTCTTTTCCATCTTTCTTCTTCATAGCTCCGGTCACCGGAATTATCATCGGTGACCGGAGCTGTCTCCCTCCGGGAGCAGCTCCCGATCTTGGAGCCACAACTCTGATCGGGAGCTGTAAGCTCCCAGATCGGAGCTTACAGAAGTAAAATATAAGGCCATGTTGATTGTATGAGAGAGAAAATCTGGAAATTGGTTGGTCAACGTCGGAACGGCCAAATGAACTTGGATGTAATAAAACGCAAGATGATCCTTCAGATGAAAAGAGGTCATCTAGTAGGGGGTCCAGACGTAATATTCCCTAATAACCTAACAAATAACAAATAAGGGCAAATTGATAAGATTGATACTGTGAAAGTGTTACCTTGAGATGGAGTAAGAAGTCTCGGAATCACAATCAAGCAAAGCATGAACATGACAATTGAAGTCTTCATTTTCACAAAAGATTTTTTTTTTTTTAATAATTTATATGATTGAAAGATGAAGTGATTATATAAAATCTGGGTACCCTCTTTTATAGGTGTTAGAACATGTCACAACTCACATGATAATTAGCTTCACAATTTAAACGTATTTTTAGAGTTTATTAGCTATTGCCAAAATTGAAACTTTGAAATCTATAATTTAATGACAGTAACGGAGGAATATGCATTATTACAAATAAATGGGAAGAGAATTTATTAAATGTTTAAAATAAAAGTATACTCTCACGTCCCACTATAATTTATCCATTTTTACTTTTTTTTTCAAAGGTTTTCAACTTTAATTACAAATTACTCTTAAACTATGATAATAAAATATTTAACAAAATTAAATTATGAACATTTATAATTTTGTTAAATTTTTTTATAAATATAGTTTAAGAGTTATTTGTACTTAAAGTCGAAAATGATTAACTGATCAAATAAGTCAAAATAAATAAATTATAGTGGAACAGAGGGTTATGAAAGTGGTTCGTTGTGTTGCCAGAGAGAAAAGAAACACCTTAATCGAGTGGCACAAGTAACCTTCACTAATTAATTAGTGAGTATCAGGTGTGGAATCATATGAGAGATTAGAAATAAGATGCAAATCAGAAAAACAATAGAAACAAATAAAAGACTGTTAAACTTTGCAGTTGAAATTAAATATTGTCAACATAAAACTCAACGAAATAAGAAAAAAGCAGAATAACAGTAAAACGAAATGGCATTAACACAAGAGTTTTTTCAAATCTTCAAGAATAATATATCAAATTATTCTTGAAATGCCTTTAGGAACAAAAAACTACTAGTATAACAGTCTACAAAAATTAAAATCACCAAACACACTTTGGGATTTCCAGTGCACAATGCACAAACTCAACTAAGCTACAAGCAAAGATAAACCTTGTGAAATCCATCTCGTAAAGGATACTCTCGTCTATCACCTTTCTCAATGGTTGAGGATGGACTTAATCAATTTGTAAACAACACACAAGATTTTCAAAGTAATGATTTGATAATTTGCATGGACTCTCTCTACTCAACTCTAGTGTGAGAGTGCAAGTGGTTCTATTTATTGAGTGATGTGTCAAGACTGAATGTGGTATGTTAGTGTGTGTCTACTTCTTCACTTTACATTCCACCTAATATATAGGTGAGATCCTTGGAAACCAAGTAGAAACTTTTGGTGGAGTAACTCAAGGAGCTAAGATCTCAAAACAACTTAAATATGACCCAAACGTCTTTTAATGTTGATAAATTCTTTGTGTCTAATAACTATTCGATCATCTTTCAAATGTGGAAAACTGCTAATAATTCATAACAATTGCATAACAATTGCATTGACTAAGTTGTAACAAATTCTACTTTCCAAACTGATTTTCTTTAACAAACAATCTATTTATAGTACAACAAGACTTGGTCTTCAACCAAACCTGGTAAGCAAGCTGTAAGGCTCTCCAACGTGCATCACAATTGCATTGATATTTAAGTCACGTTTGGAAATAAATACGAAACATTACTTATACTTATACTGGGAAAAATATTATCACGCCATTTATCTTAACATTTGTCATGTTGAGTTAAATATGACCATATAACACTATAATGAGAGTTCCCATGATATAATTAACACTATTACTCTCTAAAACCCATAATATTTTTCATTTTTTCTTTTTGCAATATTTGCAATTTGACCATATTTGTTTCTATGTAGTACTATAATATAAATATTTATTTTAATTCGATTTTAATATTATTATAAGGGTTGATTTTCAATTTCCAAAAAAATACTATTATGAAAATTTTCTTTTGTTGATCACTTATGGTTGTTTGCAACAGGTTTATCGCATGTTAAAGAGTTTAATTTAAAAAGTTTGGTAAAATTGAAATATTAGATAATTTTATGTGTGTTTAGAAAAACCACTTAAAGTTAAAATTAACTCAGTTGTGAAAAATAGTATTTACAAGTTTAAATATATTGACAAAAACAAAATAAACTTTTCTAATTCACTTCCTCAACTTAAAACAGTTAAACTTGTCCAATTTCTCCATAAAACCATTCATGAAACACTCCAAATTCAATTTCTACTCGGACTAAGTTGCATCATTAAACCGTTGCAAACACGAAGTGTGTATTTGATGAAAAGTTATTTTACATTCTTCATGTCAAGTGAGACTTGTGCAGTGACTGTGCATTACTGCATATTAATTTACCTCAAGACTAAATGAACTTATTGCATATACATACTCATCAGTCATCAAACTAGTCATTGAAGCATCAAGGATCTCAATTCCCAATTAACCAAAGTTTGATGAAAAATATGGATATCTGCTAAACAGAATTTAGAGGAGCCATGAACTAGATAGAGAATTTAAATGTTTCAATAATAGTACAACAAAACTGAACTCCACATAATCAAGTTCAATGTAGAAGATGGGTTGCCAGAAACAACTGAGAGTGATGTTTCTGTAATGGACTTGATTGTCAAGATTCAAGGAGACACAATAGCTGCCCGGCTAAGTAGTCGACTGGACCTCCTGACCGGAGTGGCTTCATCAGTCCTGGATTTTCTAGTTCTCCCACCCTGCATTAAATCAACCAAAGTGCTTCAGTACACACAAGTTAAGATCAGAAGAAAAACAGTGTCTTCAGAAACATCAAAACTCATATAGCGACAAACAGTACCTCTTTCTTTGAAGTCTCCCGGTTAGTGTTAACACTTTCTTGTGGGTGTGACTCAGAGCTAGGAATAGGTAGCTTCACTGACATTGGATGAGTAAGTTTGGGAAGTGGTTGAGATGAGATGCGCGGTCCTCCTACAGCAATTTCAGCAAGTAACTCCACTGAAGGCACATTGATGTCATACCTACTTTTGCGAACTTCTTCTATCAATGAGGTTCTTGAGGTTGGAGCCACGAATTCGACCTTCCTCTCCATTGTAAGAGGCTTTGCGGTTATTTTATCCTCCGCATGAAGAGTAGGCATGCCTCGTTCAGCAGGTGTTCTTCTGGCATTGTCATACCTACTTTTGCGAACTTCTTCAATCAATGAGATTTTTGAGGTTGGAGCCAAGAATTCGACCCTCCTCTCCATTGTAAGAGGCTTTGTGCTTAGTTTATCCTCCACATGAAGAGTAGGCGTGTTTCGTTCAGCAGATGTTATTCTGGATTTGGGGGAACGAAGATACAAACCCAGCAACATAAGACTTAGGAATGCCAAGCCAGCCACAAGAAACAGTGAAATATGTCTACCTTTCTCCGATTCAACTTGAGTATCTTCTATTTCTGGTTCAAGCTCAACTTCACGAACCGAATCAGTAGACGCTTCAATTGATTCCGTGCCATCCAAACTTCTCAAATGATCCGACTCCTTTACCAAAAGCTCAAGCTCCTCGAACTTATCAGAATCCTCCATTTCCGTTTCATCAGAAGCTACACCATTTTCTGCACAAAATACTACTGTCTGGAATGCATCTGTTTCAGGCTCAGTTTCACCTCCTAAACCATCATTTTCAGCTTCTTCAACCACTTTCTCTTCACAATCTCTACTTTCACCAATTTCTATATCTTCAAACACTACCATGTTCTCCAGTTCTACTACTAATCCTCCGTCTATATCTTCAATTTCACCTCCTAAACCATCATTTTCAGATGCTTCAACTTCTTTCTCTTGGCAGTCTTTACTTTCACCGATTTCTACATCTTCAAACACTACCATGTTCTCTGGTTCAACTACTAATCCTACGTCTATATCTTTAATTTCCTCATTGCTTCCAACAAGCACCTCATACTCTTCAACTGATTCCACCATGACTTGCCCTTTGCTTTCACCATTGTCAATCACTTCAATATCTACCTTATCTAACAACTCAAAGTGGCTGTTTCTATCCCACAAGAAACCAGCATCGTTCATTTTCTTATCGATAATTTCAAGTGTTTGATTCCGAATCAAATGACAACCATCATTGAGATCCCACAAGGCCTGTTGATATGGTGCAGTAGTAGAGGAGTTCACCGAATAAATATAAGTCGCAGAGACAAAACAAGCAACCAATGTAATCAGAAGTTTTAGCACTCCACCCAAACACCACCCCCTTTCTTCCTTGAATTCTCCTTCTTCCTCATCAGAATCATATTTCACACTCCCATCCTCTTCCTCTTTAATTCCCTCATTTTCTTTCGTCCCTACACTTTCTTTCACTAAGTGATCTGAAGAATCATTTGTATCCTTCGCAGATAAACTATCCTCACCATGTAATGTAAGATAATCTACTGAGCCATTAGATTCCTCCCTAGCCTGTTTCTCAATCTTAGTAAGTATCTCACGCCTCCTATTCGGATTGAACCGCATATATCTAGGCCTAGTCGAATGATTATTCAACAATGAGTCACCTCTATGATCAGAATGAGTACTACCACTTGAATTCCTAAAGCTTCTATTCTGTTCTAGACTGATAGTTTTACACATTTCACCACAAGGAGACCTCGAATTAACGTTCCTTTCGGCCAAAATCTTCTTTTCAACTGAAACTTTAGAAGCTGTAGATACTGTTGAAGACATGTAATGTTTTTCAACAATTTTCTTTTGGTTCTGAAAATTGCTTGAGTAGTTCTCATCATTCTCTCCTGAACCAAATCAACATTCATTTTTCATCATTTTTATTCAAAATTACGAACTAAATCTTCTTTAATGCTGTAAAATCGAAGTAATTAAAGAAAACGCTAATCACAGAACATATCATTTCTGAAACGAATAGCACTATAATTGAAGTAATTGAAAAAAAAAAAGAGGCATAATTGAAGAAATCAAGCACTAGAATTGAATCAATCGGCGAAAAAACAGAGCATAATCAGAGAAATCGAGCAGTAGATATCAATTCATACGTACCACAAATTGAGGATTTGTGAGTTGATGATGAACGATTTCGGGAGTTGAACGGAGAGTGGGAGAACTTTTCTTCTAGACTTGCCATTGTCACGAGCAGGTATGTTGGAACGGAGGATGAAATGGAAAGGCCGTTTTTACTGTTTCTTTCTTCTGTGAGAAATGAATGAGATGAGATGCAGTTGCAGTTGGTAAAGATGAGAATGAGATATTGAATGAAGTTGCCGTTGGGATTTTGAATTTTTTCGACCGTTGGAGCTCCCACGTGCCAAACAACCAACTTGCAACTTCTCGTGAATAGTGCTTTTGTTTTTCTATTTTGGTTCCTTCTATTTTCCTCAAGCGGAGCCGAGTTGCACCTTCACTTGTAAAATAAACGATATTAAAATTGAGTTTAAATAACTCAACGAACTCAGTTTAAAATTTAAATAAACCTTCAATTGATCGCGACTTTTATCCAGTCTAGAAATGGTGATTGTTGCGATTGCTGATCATGGCTACTAAAGCTTTAGTCAACGTTAGTCTTGGTAACTTTTCTCCAGTTGTCCATGAGATCTAGTTTCCAATTTGGATTGTATTAACTCTTAAGACGAAAGTAACTCAGGTTGCTTGTGCTGCTATGAATATAAGTTCAATATCATTGCGTACAGAGTTGCTCTCACTTTCATGTTTGAGATTTTTGAAGATATCATCAAACTACACGCCAGTACTTTAGGATAAATCTCTCCAACAGATTGCACTCTGAATTTGTGTTGGTTTCGCGTTTATCTACGCAGGTTGTATCATCTTTTTCTGTGGCTGCTGCCATGAGTATTATAGTTTTGTACTATTCAGAAAAGCAGTGTAACATTTTTCTGTTACCTCTTAGCAAGGATTCATTTATGCTGATGGCTTAGGTCCCATGTCATGGATTCATGGTGGAGTTGACACGGACAATGAGCTATTTTGAGAACATCAGGAAGCCATTGCTATAGACTTGTTCTATCTGTCATTCGGAAGTACTAGTGGACTAATGCTATGGAACAACGAACAAACTATTAACTTGTTCGATTTGTACATTTCCCTGACCAAGAGAGCTAGGATCTTCACTAGCATCCGGGTCTCATTAGAACAGCAATTAGCTTACCAAAATAGGAGGTGATATGATATCATCTCTTTCTTCCCTAGGCTTCTTGTGTGGTAGTGCAAACGAGTGTATGTCAACTCATTTTCATTGGCACTCGCTAAGTTACTTTCAACAGCAATCCAGTCTCCCTCAGGTTTTGGTGTTGCATCACCATCACCTTCAGTAGGTAGCATTGGAACTTGATAGCCATAATTATAAGTGCTTTTCTTTTTCTTGTTCTTTTCGCCTTCGTATAATCCTAGTTGTTGCATGTTCTTCTACTCTCCCCTTCCTACAATCCCCGCTCCAGTTAAGTTCACCAGGAACGCCTAGCGTGTGCATCTAAATGTTCTCTTCACTTGTTGTATCTTGGCAAATAAGCGTCTATTAAATTCCTAATTCATTTTAATTTGCAGTTTAAAAAATTTTCTGAGCATTAAAAAAAGATAATACTACTAGAAGGATAGCTTATTCTAATAAGGTAATAGTTGGCGAAATTGGACGGACGAACCACAAAGTCAACTTTCAATATTTAATTGAGGCACGTTCTAAACACTTTCCCTTCCATTTCCAAGAAATCAATTGTCAATAGTACTACAGTATATAATAAACATGTTGTGGGACAAATACATTAGTGCAACATGGAATAAAGTAACAAACATATCTGGATCATAAATTCAGTTGGTTGTTGCTTTACTACGAATCAAAGCATAGACAGTAGTACTACTATTACTTTTACAGATTCGCAGAACAAATCATTATACACTAAAATAATGGCAGAAATAAATCATCAAAGAATGGAAATGCTCAAGGCCTTTGATGAAACAAAAGCTGGCGTCAAAGGCCTTATTGATTCTGGAATACAGAACATACCCACCATTTTTGTCAGGCCGTCCGATGAGCTAGCTAAGGAGTCGCCTCACGTAACAGCTACAGCTACGGCTCCGGTTCAGGTTCAGGTTCCCCAGATTGATCTCAGCGAAATCCTGAACCCGGAGAGGCGGGAGCTGATTGTTGATCAAGTGAGAACTGCAGCAGAGACATGGGGTTTCTTCCAGGTTGTGGGTCATGGGATTCCGGTACGTGTACTTGATGAAATGATCGAAGGGGTGCGCGAGTTTAATGAGCAAGATTTGGAGGAGAAGAAGAAGTTTTATTCGCGGGATGGCGCGCGGAATGTCAGGTTTAACAGCAGTTATGATCTATTTACCTCAAGAACTGCTAGCTGGAGGGATACCTTGACCTTGCCGTTCTCTGATCCTCATCAAGATATTTCTGATGAATTCCCACTGCACTGCAGGTATATACTACTTCCTCCGTCAATTAACAAGTTACACAGTTTGTTTTTGTTGACTTTTTGTGTAACCGGGATCTTCGAATTTTGATTTTAAGTCAAATGTACTTTAAGTTAGACGACTGGCAGTTGAATTTCATGCTACTGTTCTTTGATTACTGTAGTTGAATTCACAGTTTCTGTACAAATTCGTAGGGAATCGGCTGTGGAATACTCGAAACATGTCGAATTGTTAGCAAATACTCTTCTAGGAATATTATCAGAGGCACTTGGACTGAAAACTGATCATCTTAAAGACATGGAATGCTCGTACGGGCACCGTTTGTACTGTCACTATTATCCACCATGCCCTGAACCGCAACTCACAATCGGGACAACAAAACATTCTGATACAGGATTTATAACTATTCTCCTGCAAAATCAAACCATCAGCGCGCTGCAGGTTTTGTACCAGGGCCATTGGGTTGACATTCATCCCATTCCAGGAGCTCTGGTTATTAATATCGGAGATCTTCTCCAAGTATGTATATCTCTTGATCTCATGTCTAAAAGCTCAAACTTATACAGACAAGAATAATGTTAGTTATCGTAACACTGGTTTCTAATGTGGGTTCTTTAATATGTATAGCTGGTGTCGAATGGGCGGTTTACAAGTGCAGAACACAGAGCGACTTCGAATCGCAATGGTCCAAGAATTTCAGTGGCCTGTTTCTTCTCTGGACCGATCAACGGTGACAAGATTTATGGGCCTATTAAGGAGCTGATATCAGGGGAAAATGCAGCAATGTATAGAAACGTTCAGTTGAGTGATTACAGAACGAAGTTCCTGAGTACAGGTCTAGACTATTACCGTGCACTAGACTATTACAAGGTCTGAAGATTAATATACCTCTACTAGCTGAACTAAGCAAGCCTAAACATGAAAATTCAACAATAAATATGTATGTACCGAGTAATAGTATTTTACTTACTCCGTTTCATTACAAAGTTCCTAAGGGGACTATTCATCGCGAACTTTGACCACGTATATATATAGTTTTTAAATTAAACTGTATCAATATAAATTAAAATTGCTTTATGAATGTTTATGTATTGAAATTTTGAGTATACGATATAATCCGTGTAAATTAATACGTGTGCAAAGGATTGTCCTGTCCGGTTTACATCTAGCACAAAGCTTGTACGAAGAGAAATCACGCTAGGACAGCCTATTCATTCCAATTTTAGTGTACATGCATTTCAGTTCATAAATGAAGTACGGGGGCATCGATAGGCGTCTACCACTATTTGTAGTGGTAACAAGACTCATGCACATTACCGTGACAGATGTTATAATGCATATGTTGCTACTTGAGCATGCATTATGCTACGTGTGAATTACATCTAGAAGGTATAACACCTAAAAATGGACGAGCACACTTACTTTCATTTCATAACAAATACATCTAATCGTACAACTTTTGTTTAGGTTTGCATAATCAAATAAATATTTCGATTTCGACTTTCTTTACCAATTTCTTCCGAGCCATGATGCTGCTTTCCTAATTTATTCAATGTGCTCAAGACTCCAGTTGGATCCAGTATTCCAGTAGGTCACACGATTTAATGCTAATTGGTTTATCAGCTTCATTTGTTACGGCAATTTTGAACCGTTTATTTTCCAGTCTGTGAACTGCTTGCGCAAAAATATTCTCACTTTCGGCATGCAAGTGTTCCATAACAGGAAATTGCACAAGCTATGGGCTAATGACTTTCGCAAGAAAATACCAGAAAACAATGTGCTTTAGGTAGCGCAGATAGTGCTTTGCGAAGATAGTTACCATCACTGTGATGAAATGCATAATCTTCTATCGCAATCATCTCTCAAATAGAGATCACTAAGTTAAAATCATTAATCCATTCTTGTGTTACAAGGGACAACTTATTCACATACAGAGTGTACATTCTACCGATGTAAGTCCTTTGCCTGCCAATGAACTTAGTATAAAAATGGAGATTATTGATGCTAGGAATTTTTAATTGGGAGAGGATCGAGGGGCACCTGATGAAATAACTAGGGATCTTTAATGATTGATAGATGTAAGAAGTTTTTTGGCTAGAATAGACGATGGGGTTGTGGATTTCTAAGCTTCTTCTATACTCAATAGCATTCAGTGGTCCTGAGTGACTTATACTCCGATATTTTTGTATCCCTCAGACATTCAGTATACACAAATATCACGTATCGAGCATCCTAATGAAATGTGTAATCGTTAATAATCCAAGATCATTGTGATGAAATGTACTTTTACGCACTAGTGATGCAAAGTTAGAGCAATAGTATCGCAACTAAAGTGCAACTGCATGTATGGCACCATTTGAATACTAGAAACTTTTATCTCCAATGAAGAGTTTTTTCACTTCTCTAAATGTTTACTTTTTACATTTCAATTCAAAATATCACAATTCACAACTTCATATGATCGATGGACCAGATACTCTTATATTTCCATAATAAATAAAAAACTTTTATTGCGCCAGAGTCCAGATCAAATAAAATACTATAGTACATCTGGATGTAGTTTAAAATATGTACGTACTAGCAACATCTAACTTGGCAGCTTACTTAGGTGCCATGAAGACTGGAGTGATGCTAGCGAATAGCTATACCTCCTTTTGCTAGGATTTGGCAAAGGCTACCACAACACTTGATAGATACTGGAGAAGCAGCTTGATCCAAAGTAAACAAATCCATTAACATACCATCTTCAGCTTCTATATTAATCAGGAACCACGCACCAAAATGCATTTTTCAATCCACTATATAGATTCAATTTAAAATCGGTACCAATCAATGCAATCTAAAGCCACTTGGGCTGAAAAGTGGTCAAACTCATCCAAAATGGAGGTGTGAAATTGGCCACTCAGTTAGAGAGTACTGCAAATCCGAGAGTTTGCCCAAGTCCATGTGCGATTTCAACCAATCAGACTCTATAGTAAATTTCATCGAAATTCTACTTGTCTAGTATACAAATAATTGGATGTGTAATTAGAACGAATAGTCGAAATTCTTATCCGAGATTTCAGAATTGTACCTAACCTCTAGTTGTTCTAAGATAAAATTCGATCGGTCCCGTTAAAATTCCACAAGTAGTTTGAGAAATATGTGGAGTCCAATATATTGACATACGACTGATGATCCAGAAAATATTATCATTTGAAGATCTGCCATCGTATGCACGCACAATCAATCACACAATGCACGCAAAAAACTTCTATTTCCACGCTTGTCACCAAAACCAGTTACAAGGAGTTGGAAATTTTCCACACCAAAATAGGCATAAATTTCACAAAAACAATGGGTCGAAAATAACCTCAATTCAAACAAATCCCACAAGATTTTTGCCTATCATCCACCGCCTGTTTAGGCTCGTAACGTACTAACCTTTCCTATTCAACAACTTACCATTTTCGTAGCAACCACTTTTAATCCTCTCTAACAAAAATCACTAGCTACTGGAATTCCAATTCACAGAATCGACACACTGATTTGCTTAAGGTGGAGGAGTCCTAAATTCTTCAGGTATGCACTTTTCTCCGAAATCCGATATACGATTAATTCCATTGAAAGAATTAGTAGGGCGAACATTTCATGCGTGTTCAAGTTAGGATCCCAACTTTATCACCGATCGACTATGATCTTGATGTTTAGTGGTTTGTAGCCGCCCTAGTGTTTGGAACTGAATTTTGAAGGTGGATTTTGAAGGTGAGTAAAAATTAAAAATCGACCTTCAAAATTCAGTTCCAAACACTCTATAAAGTATTAGTAAAATAATTTCAAATAGGAATACATACATTGTATATTGTGTAAGTAAGTACACGTTGCTCCAGAAAGTATAGAATTGATGTTAATTTTTAATGTTTGTTACAACTTCACTACATAGATTTTGTTTGTGTGTTTTTTTGAATTTCAAAACGTATGTTTTCCTGGTTCTGGAGTAAATTTCAAGTTATACTTGAGTAGTAATGAGTAATTTTTCTTTATTTCAATTTATTGAAATTTTGTAAGTTTATTTTTTAATGAAAATCAGTTTGACTGAGTTAATAATATCTGCAGGTTGCCTATTTGTGAGAGAAATGATTGTTTGTTCAGTTCTTTTTAGTGTTCAAAACTTTCTACTACACTCATGAGTTGAGTTTGTCCGTTAACACTTGTTTTTAAGGTTAATGTAAAGTTTCAATCTTTTTAGTTTTAAAACCATTTCTTTTATCTGTTTCTTTCTGTGATGCCTTTTTGTCTTGTTATCAGTTCTTCACGAGCTTGTGTCAGATTCACAATTTTTTCAAAATTAAACTAACTAAATAATTCTAATCTCTAATTGCACTATACTATCAATACTCTACCTTTATCTCAGTTCACCACCTATTCTCTTTATAAACTTTGATGCAGTACTGAAATATCTGTATTTCTGCAGAAAATCTCTCGACTCATTGAACAAGTCAACAAGACACCAAAGCAAAGGTGAAAAGCATCATCATTTGACCACTGAGGTTAGATATCATTTTCAATTTTACTAACTTTACTATCAATACTCTACTTTTCATGCCTTACAACTTTACAAGTTACAACTATTATTTGGCATTTCCTTTTTATCACATCTTCTTGTTTTAATTAGTGTTTGTAATACTCCCTCCATTTATATTTAACTGTCATTTTGTTAAAATTTTCATTGTTTAATTATGTGTCGTTTTCTAATGTTATCACTTACTTTATTATCATTTTCTTGGAAGTCTACAACTTTTTCATGTTTCTTATTTTTCCATTGGCTAATAATACAAAGGGTAACTCATCTTTTCCATTATCATAATTAGTGTCCTTAAAATTAGTGAAAACTGCTGGACGACACATAAAAATAATAGGAGTGAGTAGTTTCTAAATGTAGATCGTAAGATTTTTTGTATTGCTTGTAATCCATTTTGGGTTATATGCAATTCACTGATTTTGCTTCACTAAGATGTACTATTATTTTATGCGCTCCTTCATTTAGATAGTTTTAACCCAATAATTCGATTTGGCATCGGTTTAAGAAATGGATGTCAACCTGCTCTAAAATTGGTATAAAAAAAAAGTCTCAAGTTGGAAAAAAATTGAAGACTTAAGCTCTATTCTTTTAGTTTAATCATTTAACTTTTTATTCTTTCAATTTCACTACCTAATCTCTATACAATTATTTCAATTTAATGTTGAATGCCTCAAACCTCTAGTATTGATTTAACCTAACTATTATTCCAAATTTATCTAAATTTTTAAATTTAAATATTAAAATTTCTGTCGAATCATTGTGAAATAGGCAAAAAAATTCTAACATCCATAAAAAGCTATAATTGAAAATAAGGCAGAGTTCATATGTTTAAAACCTTGCCAAACACCCATTTAGAACTAATTTTGTACGCACCACAGAAGTTACACTTACAACTCACAAGTGACACCACAGCCATACCTAAAATGGGTAGAAAATAAATGCAAACTAGAAAATGAATAAGTTGAAAACTTTAGGCTCCAAAGTTAGAATTTGAATAAACATAGGGTAGCAAAAGTGCAATAAATTTAAAAAAAGAGAAAGGAAGGAAGAAACCAATCTTTATCTTCTCGACTGGCATTATAATAATGTTTGGGTTACTTTGTATATTTATTACAATTTCCTCCACACTCCATGCTCTGCTCTCCTCAGCTCCTCTGTCTTTTGCACTCTGTTCATAACATGTAAAAGATTCTAAGTGTCCTAATCACATTACACTGCACTATCCCCTTCACCAAAATCTCACTCTCTCACATACACTCTCACTATCCACAGCAATGGGAAAAGCAACAAGGTGGTTCAAGGGCCTCCTCGGAATGAAGAAAGACAAAGAGAATGTTGATACCAACTCGAACAGCAGCTTCGACAGGAGAGACAAGAGGCGTTGGAGCTTTGCCAAATCGTCTAAAGACTCTGCTGTTAATGTTGTTCCACCTAAGGACGACTCTGCCTGGTTGAGATCTTACATTGCTGACACTGAAAAAGACCATGCTATTGCTGTTGCTGCCGCCACCGCCGCCGCTGCTGATGCTGCTGTTGCCGCCGCTCAGGCTGCCGTTGCGGTTGTCAGGCTGACTAGTCAAGGGAGGCGCGGTAGCAGTGGTGGTGGAAGGGAGAAATCTGCTGCTGTAAGGATTCAGACAGTATTCAGAGGTTATCTGGTAAGATTTAGTATCACGCTATGTCATCTTATTATGATCATTCAAATTTGTTTTCGGGGTGAAAAGGGTAACTTTTCAATTTTAGTTTTTCACTTGTCCGAAATTTTAAATAAAAAATAAAGTAGGAGGGAATAATTCGTACTAATTCATCAAATAGTAATAGTAGTATACAGTAATTTATCTAGTGATCTTTTTATATGCACGCGAGTATCCATCCCTATGTCAAGGTTATGTCACATTATTCATGTATGAAGTATGATACTTCAGTTACATTTGAAATTTGTTTTTGTTTTTTGAATGATGATGATTATGACTCTGATGTGGAAAGGGTCCTTTTAAAATTTAATTTTTCATTAATTGACGTGGTACATATAGTAATTTAATTCTGTTGTTTTCCTGTCTGTACGTACTAGGGATTATTATGCTA
The DNA here is from genome assembly GCA_028274465.1 of Plantago ovata. Lineage (NCBI taxonomy): Eukaryota > Viridiplantae > Streptophyta > Magnoliopsida > Lamiales > Plantaginaceae > Plantago > Plantago ovata. The sequence continues at coordinate 14,558,720 of CM051457.1, read as the reverse complement.
AAGTTTGAAAATTGCTAGTCAAACACATTAATGATGTAATGAAATGGGGTTTATTTGAATTTAATTCTGTGACCATCATGATAAATTTGAATTTTGAATATGCAGTATGGTGTAAAATGTTAATTCTATTCCAAACATGGAAATCTTTCTACATTTGTTGTATACTGGGTTCTTGATTTTGTTGTACTTATGATATATGATATGGTCTCTATTTGGAAATCTGACAGGCCAGAAAAGCACTAAGAGCTCTAAAAGGGCTGGTAAAGTTACAGGCCCTTGTTAGAGGCTACCTGGTTAGAAAGCGTGCTGCAGCAACTTTGCATAGTATGCAGGCTCTTATTCGGGCCCAGGCCACTGTTCGCTACCAAAGGGCCCGTCGTTCCATCACCAATCAGTCCGATATGAGAAGCCGAAAGTACATTGTAAGTTCCAATTTCATTTTCTACCATACAAGTTTTAGCTTTCGAAAAAATGTTACACAGTAAGTTTATTAGAATTGAAATGGGAATCTAATGGATCACAAGGACATGTACTGTAGTTTATTTTAATGTGTTGTACGGTGTAACTCACATACACGAACAAGTAAGGTATTAGAAACAACTTGATAAAGAATATGTGGACTCTTTCCTTAACGGTATAATGACATAGGCTTGGAGGGAGTTGTTGGATTTTGTTTTAAATTTGGGAATCTTGGGACATTAAGTCAGTCATGTAACATGGGGCCTAGAGATATTAATAATTTTCAACTTGAGTTTGAATTACTGAGAGATTTTTGAATTGGCAGGAGAGGTTTGATGAGACTAGGAGTGAGTATCACAGCAAGAGGCTCTCAGCTTCTTATGACCCCAGTGGATTCGACAAAAGCCCGAAAATCGTTGAAGTCGACACCTATAGTAGACCTAGGTCAAGGTCGCGGCGAATGAACCCTTGCATGTCAGAATACGGTGACGATGATTACTACCACACGGTGTCTTCGCCCCTTCCATGTCCGGGGCCAGCTCGTTTGTCCATCCCTGATTGTCGCCACATTCAAGACTTCGACTGGGGATTTGTTGCAGAGGATTATAAGTTTGCAACCGCACAGAGCACCCCGAGACTGGCTTGCTCAGGGCGGTCAAATGTGCCAATCACACCGCCCAAGAGCGTTTGTGGAGATAGTTTCTTTAGGCCTTACTCGAACTGCCCGAGTTACATGGCGAACACACAGTCCTTTAGGGCTAAATTGAGGTCGCTCAGTGCCCCGAAACAAAGGCCAGAACCTTGCACGAAGAAGAGGCTGTCATTGAACGAGATAATGGCGTCGAGGACTAGCTTCAGTGGTGTTAGAATGCAAAGGTCACATTACCCTCAAGTTGAAGAGGAGTTTGAGTATGAAGAGAGCTGATTGTTATGTTATGGTTAGAGTTGGTTGATTGAGAGTTTCAGAAGGTTGGAAAATGTTGCATAGATAAGAAAGAAAAAGGGATGTCTGCTGCTTTGTTTGTAGAGAAGGTTATAATTGGTACTAACTTAAAAAGAACTTCTCTGTTGCCTTTCTTTCCAGTGGTTCTGTTAACAAGAAGATGATATTAGTAGGATAGACCAGAACAGAGTGATCTGCTCTGTTTGTGTAAATTCCTTGACAAAATGATGTTTGAGCAAGTCTTTATCAATCAAATGCAAGTTCTATTTTTCACTTTTTGGTAATAACTTCTTGGTTTAGCACAAACTTATAAACAAACATGGTGAATTCCACTAAATCTGTAATAAAAACATTTATAAACCAAAACAGAGTTCATTGATCTGATTTTGTGTAGAGTTATATCCCTACTACGAACGTTACTTTGCAGGTTCTCTATCCATTACGATTAGCAAAGTAACAACACTTCTGTTGGGGTTTTAGTGATTATCACTATGAGCCATCAAGCCAAGAAATAAACAAACACAAGCAAGCAAGCTTGCAAACAAGATTTGAACACATAAAGAAGCAATATACATAAACAAAGACTTTACGTGGTTCGGGATAAATATCTATATCCACGGAGAGTCAGACCCATGAAAGATAACTATGATGATGAGTTACAGATTACAAGCTTGTTCAAACTAAGGATCGAAACTTAATCGCAAGGAATCACTCTCCTATCAAGTTAATCCTCGCCAATAATGTCTCTCTTACTCTCGTCAAGTTCTATCCACTTGCTACTCTCAACTCTCAAGATCACTCAAGAATGAGCTCTAGAACCTCTCTAACAACAGCTGAGATTGGATTACTCTGTTAGGTGAGAAGAAACTGTACTATTGGGAGAGAAGAAACAGGAGCCATTGGATCAATATGTGTCGTTCTTGATCGGACGGTGAGATTCAATCTCCACAAGTCCCTTTCATCATCTTCCCCTCTACTCTCATAAATAAAATTGAAGTCAAGCCAATAAACTTTAAGTCTTTAATGAGTTGTTAAGTCACAACCCTAAATTACACTTTATTGATTTGATTTTGAAACCAACCAAAAATGAAATATCAGGTAAAGGTTGAATTTTACGGATGGATTCGGGTGGGTTATTAGGTCCTGGAATATGGAGTGATGGTATTAACGGGCACATGAATGTTGGTGTGAACGATGAAGGTTCCCTTGCCTTCCATGTGAGTACTAGTACGTCACCATGAACAAAACTTAGGTAGCCCACCATTATTGGGATGCACATTTTACATAGTACTAATCCAAAACAAACAAGTAGGCACAATTTTCACAACATACTCACTACTGTTACTCTAAACACATGGCACTTGCCTTCTGCTAATCTAAAGTTAAAAAGGCACTTGCATTAGAGTGTGTTTATATGTATTTATCCCATGTTCGTACTACAGTAACAAGAATATTCCTCTGCTTCTGCTCCCTCAGTATGTCATTTCAATTTCAAATTTTATGTCTTCTTCTTGCATAAACTCAAATCCATCTGTCCAAATTTTTCATCATTTTTTCACCCTTTTTCTTTTAATTATTTTTTAAATATTGAGATCCATCATATATGGATCCTTTAGGATTCAATCCAGATGAATAAGGATCACATCTGGATCCAAATAGACTCCACGCTAATTGCCCGCCCCCAATAACTATATTAATTAGAATTGATACATAAGTTTAGATAACTATGGTAGAAGTTATGAGTTGGTCTGTTGGTAAGGGTGTTTGAGTATTAAATAGAAGTTAGGGGTTCGAACTTCTACAGAGGTATAAGGTTTAGGTGTATATTTAGCTATAAGGTGGTGAATGAATAGTGTGTATGAGTAAGATAGTTAGATTTGACGTTAAAAACAAATATATATTTTTGTCTTAATAAATGTAGTTGAAGTATGCACAAAGTAAAAGAGAAAGCATGAAAATATTGATGAAAATACTAAAAAGAAAAAATTGAAACAATTGTATAGGATACTTGAAGAAAATAATTGAAACTTTATGACAGAAGAGTTATCTCCAGTTCTCCACCTCACAATTAGCATCACCAACAGGCCTGACACTTTTAGGTCCGAATGTCCGATCCATAAAGTTTTGAACTTGCAATGGATTAGAATGCATTTGGATAGGATTGGACCATGGCGTTCAGAACCACCATCTAAAACTTTCTTCTTTTTTTTTTCCCAATCTCCACCATTTTTCTAAACGCGGTAAATTGTACTCGAACCCTTTCTGGAAAAATATGAAGCTGGTCCGCTACGGATCCATTCCGGATCAAATTAGACCAATTGCCAGGCCTAGTCACCACTCTCTCATTGTTTTAATAATGAGATATGCTTAATAACTTTCTTTTGAATAAAGAATATAATAATTCGTGAGAGTTGTATTAACCTCTTATTAATTGTAATTATTTTTTTGAAGTAGATTAATTGTAATTATTTTTAGATGGATAAAAAAGAAATATGAACTACTCCCTCCTATTTTGTTTATATGTCGTTATGCAATTATCACAATTCTAAAAATACGAATAATGTCAATAGAAAATATTCCGAGTAATAAATGAATCAATAATATCATGACTAACCTTTTTACCCGTTGAAGAAAAGGCAAGACACATATAAAAAAGTAGGAGATTTCGGAGGAATTTTTTTAAAGGATCTAACAATATGAGAGAGAACAAAACACTTGATGTTGAAAAGATAAAATTTATAAAATGACACTTATATTTAAATTTAAGTGGATGGATTATTATTTTCAGATGGAGGAGGTCAGGAGGGGAGTACTATTGGTTTGCTATGTATTTTTAGCATGGATACTTTTTCAGTTTTTCCCCTAAAGTAAGAAAGGAAAATAAATGACCCCTTTATATTATTATCTTGTTCCCTAGGTTAAAGTTTGGAGTACCATACAGTAGTTTAAAATGCAACCCAAACTTTAATAACTCGATGCCCAAATTGCACAAGCTTCTTTACAACTTTTTTGTCAAGACGAATCCCTTGCAACTTTTAATGTGGACCTTTTTACTTTGTGGGTTTGGCTACCTTTTGAATTAAAGGGGGAAAAAGAGGCATCTTTTTGGAGCTCAAAATACTGAGACAGATAATTGGTGGATATATAAATGTTGACCTTATACTACAAGTTTCAAAAGGATTAATGATTAGGGTTTCATTTGATTTGATTGATTTGTTCTACATGAATTTGGAAATCTCTTGAGAGTTGCACCGCCAGGGATTTTCCTTTTGTGTACGTACCCTTAGGTATTTTTAAGGGTCGGTCCGTCTTAACTAAGATTAAGAGCTAAGAGCAATGTTTACCTCTTTACCTACACATTTTTTATATTTGTGATGTATGGACTTCATTTGTAGTATTTGATTGATATTGTTTTGGTCGTTAAAAGATAATATTAAAAAAATAATTATTAGGTTTAAGCTGTTCGTAGTCTTGTTGGAATTAGCTTATACACTTAGTACAACTCAGGAGTTACTAGTAATAAGGATCAAGTTTATTTGTGTTTGATTATTAGATTTTGTGTAGGGAAACGGATGCGAACCTTTTTAATCTAACTTTTTGTATAGGTGACACCGTTTTACGGCGAGCTGGTAATACCATTCCTTTTATTTCATTGTGGAGGGCTAACATCTTGGTAAGGTTTTAATTAGATGATGTGGATTTTTGTTTAATCTTAGTTTAGAATGAACCTCTGGAGCGAATTTTATTATTGAAGTGTGGGAGTATGGGAGTATCACAATAAACTATTATTGAGCATTTCTTGTGCTCATTGTATTTATAATTACTAAAATTTTACTGATTCAGAAAAAGCTAATGCACTTGTAATTTCTATCAATCCTCACTTGTAGTTGGTGATTGGTCATGTATTTGTTTGTGATTAATATCTATTATGAATGGCTATAGTCCATAGTTACATGCCTAACTACCTAACATCGTGTATATATATGTTATATCGAGCATTTCTTATTCTCATTTTGTAGCTATTTTTTTATTATGAATTACTTTATAGATCCAATTTAGTCAAAATAAATTGTGACCTAGCATTAAGGATCTTGTCATGTGTGAGTGTTGCGCTAGCTGATGGTGTTTATATATGGATTTAAAAGTTTGTCGGAAATGTTGATCGAACCATATGATTATGCATAACCCTAATCAAGTGGCATATATGTCTCTTGCTCTTGTCATTCAAACACATATAACTAATTATTTATAGCAATATAATACGATTAGAGGGGTTCCTCTTTCAAGATTAGTGGTTCTATGCTGTCGTCATTATGATCCAGAGTTCGATATATTAACACTAAATTAATTGGTCTATATGGGAAACACAATTAAACTATATAGGCGGCTATCTAGAGTAGATTGTATCAGTTGACAATTACTACTACTCCAAATGACATACAACAGGGTACTTGGTGCAAATCGAGGAGATTAATGCCAATAAGGCAATAACTCTACAATTTGAAAAAACTTTGAATTTTGAAAGGAGATCAGGAGTACTTAATTTTAGTTTTAGTCAAACAATCACGCATTAATTTCTATGGTGAATCGAAATCATTGCTTAATTAATTGAGACTGGACTTCACCCATCCCAGGCTAACACTGATGGGCCGTATAGCATGGACCTGCCCGAAATTGATGGACCCAGGCTGATACTGGGCCATTGATCAGGTTGAGCTGTTGGGAAATTCGAGGCCCCAACGCCAAATTCGGACCCAACTCAAAATTATCTGCCAATATTTGTTTTCCTCTTCTTCTTTTTTTCCAGCTAGAGGGATCAGTCATCGGTGGCGATTTCTAGAGGTGAGCATCATACGGATCGGCTTAATTCAATCTTATTTCTCTCCCTGTGTTTTTTTTTTTTTTTTCTTTTTCAAATTCGGATTTAAAATCTCTAAATCCATAATTCAATGCGAAGCTCTCAGGCATGATTCAAAATAATACGGTATCGGGTCAGATAAATCCGCGGATACACAAAAATCCGGAAAAATATCAACATAACCTAAAATTTTCCAATTCTTCCCTTGTTTTTATGACTACAAGAAAATTTTGAAAAAAAAAAAAATAAAAATCCAAGAAGATGAAGTACTAATATAGGGCGTTCACCAATCCAAAACTAAAATCGGAATACTAAGACCTGAAGCCTATCCAGAATGAATGCGGTCCTGACCTAGGTAACCAGTATATGCTGGTCCAGTCCGATTTTAGATCGTATGGACCACGTTGTGCTACAAATAACTTTTTGAAATTGAAAAATTTTTTAGATAAATAGAGAAATGAACATAATGGTTTCGGTTGGAAGTTGATCAGTTAGTCTCGGTACGTAGGTGTGTAAGCACAGTGATGCCTGTTGTATGTACATAACTCTTTGCTAATGAAGTGTTCGAATTTTCCAAAAAGATAACATATGGTTTGGGATGATGGTTCCATCAAATCCAAACATCACCACCACATCAATCAAACTTTTCATCATTCATACATTTAAAGATAAAGAAAAAAAAATGTATTCAGGTACTTTTAATGAGAAGAAGAAGAAAATATCAAATCTCTCGTCAATTTGGCCCGGACAGCCCGAGTCCGGCCCGATTTTCCGGGCCAGACCCGTTTGATCACCCTGGGTTTGGCCTGGCCTGGGCCAAAAATTATAGCCCGCTAGCCTGGCCCATGTGTACATATGTATTATATATATATATATATGTGTGTGTGTGTGTGACTATTTAATTTGTTATTAATACACTAGTAGTATTAAATTAAGTTGTAATTTATTCATTTTTCATACTTTTCTATGTATTTATTAAATTTTCTATATAATTATAGATTTTAATATACACCACAACCAATAACTTATAACTTTTTTAATCACTTTTTGTTTTAATTTCTTAAATATTTTAATCTCTAATTTTTTTTAAAAAATTACTTCCTAAAATATGTGACTTTTGATTTTTTTGGAAAAAAAATGAACCCGACCCGGCCCGTGATTGGCTGGGATTGGGCCGAAACTTTAGGCCCATCCTCGTGCTTGGGCCTGGGCCAAATGTGACGGGCTAGGACCGGGCCTATGGCGGCTCGGCCCATTTCCATCCCTACTCTCGTCCCGTAAAATTTGCCCATGAAAATGAAATCCAATTCATCAAAGATCGATTTCAAGCTGCCAATTGTATTTGATCATGATGAAATCTTGAAAGTGAAACGGGTATGTTCAAAAGGAACAACAAATTGAATGAAAAGAGTTGATGAATTGAGTTAGGAATTTGGGTAAAGTACTGAAGGATTAACAAATGAACATGGTTATACTTTTGATGCTTAAGATTAAGATTAAAGAAACAAGAATGAATAGGAGGTAGACGGATTTTAATGTTGTGAGTTTTGTGATCTAATGTAATGTATGTGGGGAATTATCGTATCGGGTTGATCTAAATATTTAAACGGCTAATACCTCAATCCTTAATCCAATTGAAGTCTTCATAATTGTTGACACGAAATATGTGAGAGTTAGAAGATGGAACATGATAGAGTGTTTAGGTTGCTCACTATGGGAGTTCACGAAGTAGTTCATTAACTCGTGAACAACTTTTTTCATGTTATGGCAGTTCAGAGCCAAGTTCACAAAGCCAATTGGCTTTGTTCATCACAAATGTACGCCATTCAGTGGCGTACATTTCAGAGAAAAAGTGGTGGGCCTCTCTCTATTTTTTTTTCTTTGATTCAGGCGGTGACAAGTGTCACCGCCTGATTCATTCTTTTTTTTTTGTCTTTCATTTAGTAGCAAAGACGTCAACAAAATAAATTCGAAAAAATCCGAAAAAATTACCAACACTCGTATTTTTGTTTTCTCTACAAATAGACACCAATTTTGCATATGTTTTGATTATTCTTTTTTATTCAAAAAAAAAAAAATTAAATAAAAAAAATAATATTTAATTAAAAATATTTGTTATTTTAAATTAAATTTAATATGAAATTAAAAATATTAGTTACCATAAAAAAATAACCTAAAAATTAAATACAAAATAAAAAAAAACAAAGAAAAAAGAGTGGTGTGAACCAGTTCACCATAGCAGACTAGTGAACTGAAATGTTGTTCACACAATTCACTAGACCCAAAAAATTGTGGTGAACTGCAGTTCACTACAGTGACCAACCTTATATGAAACTTGTACAAACATATGATACAATATAACAATATAGGAATTTACAAAATAAACTTCCATATTCAGCTTCACGCCATTGAATATCATGTCTTCAAGCAACTCCAATATGATGACGAACAACAAAAAATGACGAATAGGGTCGATGGTTGAACCATCTATCCTTAACACAAATACTCGTTTTTTTATAACTTCATTATATATTTTTCGATATGATTTGAAAATAATATGAGATTAAATCGGATCTAAAAAAGTAAATGGAATGAAATGATAAAATGAAGGCATGAAGGTAATAGTAGTATGCGATTGTTATGTGTTGTTGCATGTATGAGTTTATTTTGACTAACTTTGTTCGTCACCTATGACCACATTTTTAAATTTTTTGTCACTTATCGGTTAGCGGCATAGAGTGTAGGAGGTTGACAATAGGTGGGGTCATCGTTGAGTCAAGATGAGTTTTGAAGGATTTGACGTTTTTGTTTTCCGGTTGATCTTGGTGTCCATCCATGACCACATCTTTAAATTTATTGTCACTTGTTGGTTAACGTCATATGGTGTAGGAAGTTGGCAATGGTTGGGATCATTATTATTGATTCATAAGGTTTTTTGTTTGATTAAGGATTTGACGGTTTTGTTCCTTTTTGTTGATTGTGATTGCCATCCATGACCACATATTTAAATTACTTGCCACTTGTCGGATAACGACATAGGGTGTAGTAGGGTTGGCAATGGGTGGGATCATGGTCGATGTGGAAGGAATTCGTGGGTTATGAAATTGACGGTTTTGTTCCTTTTGGTTGTCCATTCATAGCCACATATTTAAATTTTTTGCCACTTGTTCTTTAACGGCATAGCGTGTAGGAGGTTGACAATGCGTGGGATCATGGTGAGCTTGTGAGGATTTTTTGCTGATATTTTGGCGGTTGCCATATCGCTTTTTTCTGGACTCCGGAGCTGGTGTCGTGTTTGACGGGTGTTGGAGTTATGGTTTGTGGAGTTCTCCTAGTTGGTCTTTGTTGCAATGCGTGTTTTTTAGTCTCTGGTTGTGTACGTTGTGGTTCCTTTGTAAGTGAGGCTATTGTTCTGCTGTATTCCAGAGTATTTTTCATATTTTTTGAATTTTTTCTTCATTTCGTATTCTTCAATAAAAAAATTTGCTGTTTAAAAAAAAAAAAACTATCTGGGGGCCATTGCAATTAATTCTAAATTAGATTGTGGAATGATGAACGAAAATCAAATTGGAAAACGAAACCGCAAACTGGATCTGGAAGGCGGAAACCACGTTCTGAGTCAGTCCACTACGCGTAAGTCGTAACGTCACAACCACGTCCAACAACTTTGCATTAATTTCCCAGAAACACGTACGTACTCTTATTTTCTCACAATCTAACCCTTCAATTTCTCTCTTCCTTATAAAACCACCCCTCAGCTTTCTCTAGAGCCTTGATTTTTTATTTATTTATTTTTTTTTTAATAATACCATATTACTGTATTCGAAAAGAAATGAAAAAGAAAAATAAATATCTAGTTTGTTGGCAGTGATTCTTTCTTTTCATCTTCTTCTTGGTTGGGTCTTCTCGTATTGCAGTCCAACTCATCTCCAATTCGCCACCGTCCATACCACCGCCATCTCCGCTCATTCTTTTCCCAAATTCTATTAGGTTAGGGTTTTATTTTTACAACAAAGGTTTTATTCTTCTTGATCCGTTTCACTACTATTATCATTATTATACATACATACATACATACATCAAATATATCTATCTATAAGTATTCCTTTATCTGGATCGTGCTTTCGATTTCGCTTATTTAGGACCTCTTCTGGGAGTGTTCTGATCTGGGTTTAGAACTGGAATTTTCATTCTATCGAGGTAATTTCTCGGTTTAATTTTTCTTTTTTCGTGTTTGCTTTTGCTTTTTTGTGGTCTCGATTTGGGTCTAATCGATGTTATTAGGGCTTTTCTCTGTTGGGATTGTGTGTCTGCTGGGTTCTAGGCGTGCATCAAAAGGTAGAATTGGGTTAGGTTTAAGGTGTTTCCTGAGGGAAGTTAAGATTGGGTGATTATGGTTGGATCCAATGCTCTGGAGGAGCCTCAACAGTGGGGAGTGACTAAACCTCTTTCGAAGGCTGGTCCGACTGATTCAGATGTTTTAAAGAATAGGGAGTTGGAAAAGGTATGATTTTGCTTCTTACTTGCTCATTTGGTGGAAGAGTGACTAAACAAAATTGATTATCATGTTGCTTGTTTTTCCTTTTGGTATTGGATGGTATCTAGTTTCTGGCGGGGTCAGGATTGTATGAAACCACGGAACAGAATGCTAAGAGGGAAGATGTTCTTGTTAGGCTTAAACAGGTAACTATTTATACAAGAAGCTTCAATTATGCCTCATCGAAGTTGTTCGGAGTCATTTTAACTGCAATGTAGCACGGTATTCAGTTCAAGTTTCTTAGTATGACTATGAATTGCAATCATCAGTTCTTGTTTGTCATTGGCAATGATTAACAGATAACTATGACATAGCTCTTATGTTTGATTAGCCAGTTTGGTTTCTTTTCGACACCTATATTTCCATGTATGTAAGATTTCAAATAACATTAGGTGACCCTTTCCTGCATGTGATGATTTATTCTCTAAAGAAAGGTAACATGGTATCTAGTTATTGATTTACAATGTTATTTCTTTTTCTGTGAAACGATTATGTATTTTGTATGTTGTGCTTTATTGTTAAATAATACTAAGTTATATCCTAAATAGGAGGGATCCCAAACGTTACAGAACTAAATTTGTGCCCTACGTATGGCACCTCTGGATGTCTTGTGTAATGATGTAGTTATGGTGGGGGAGATGATAAATGTATTATATTCCTATATATGTTTGCAATATGTTAATTAATATGAAGTTTACTATTTTAGTTTGATATTTAGTCTATGCATTTGTTTACTATAGATTGTGAAGGACTGGGTGAAAGATCTTACTCGGTTGAAGGGCTACACTGATCAAATGGTGGAAGATGCCAATGCTGTTATTTTTACTTTCGGTTCTTATCGGCTGGGGGTAAGAAGTTATGCTGGCATAGTTTTTTTTTTCTTTTCGTGTCATTATCATCTCAATATCCATGTGTGTACTTCATTTAGTGGCATTTGAAGTTGGTAATGATGATAATCCCGCATAGGCGGGGGGGGGGGGTGTCTTGATCACATCAGTTCATATCTGTAATGTATTTGGTGTCATTTCAAGTTGGTAATGATGATGCAGTTCATTGGCATCAGGAGAGGGGTAAAAAGTGAAAAGCAGAGGATATTGGGACAGGGAAAGATAGGAATTTGTTGGTGTAGCAATAGCTAGGTTTCTGAAGTTCTATTTAAACAGCGTAATTAAATAATAACACCAATTGCTGAAGAGACAAATCACCCTAAAGGGCGAAGCATATGAGTGAAATAAACTACATCTTCACTTCTGAATAATAATTACGACGCTGTTATATTGTTAAACTTCCTAATTTGACTTGGACTCTATTTGGTAACCAAGTAATAACTTCGTATTTGGTTTGGACTCTATTAGGTAATCAAGTAATAACTTTGTTATTTGATTTGGATTCTCTATTAGGTAATTTGCCTGTCATTACTAGAAGTTCATAAGAATAACTCCTTGACCATAATGTTGATTTTGAGGAATCTAGGTCCGTGATAAAAAGTTTCTGTCATCTGTGCTTGCATGTTCCCTATTTTTATTTTTCCTTTTTCCTTTTTTTTTAATCACTTCAATTTCAATCTTCATTTACTCAATATTTGATGTCATTTAAAGTTGGTAACTGTGATGCATAGTTCATATCAAGATATATATAACATGATGAATAGTTAGTACTGTGCTTGTATATGGAATCACACCAGAACATAGGTTAAAATCTGTTTAATCATCTGATGAATAGTTCAATTGAGCGAGGCATGTGAGTTTCTGTGTTTTATGCATCTAGTCATTGAAGGTCCTGTGCACTTCTCTTTAGATCCACTAGATGCAGATCTGGACAAGCTTGAACTGTTGAAACCTAAGTGTCCTCTATATCTTTTGGTCAACACTCTTGAATTTCTATATTAATAGTGTTTGTTATCAGCGTAATAATGCTGATATGGAATACCATAGACAACGACGACAATCTGCTGTGCTTGTATTGGTTTTATATTTGATTTTTCCATTTTATTTTGGTTTCTCACTCTAAATTATGTGGATAACAAATGAAAAAGTGAAACTTTTATCTTTAATTTGTGATGTATTACCAATCCAAGCTTTGGATTTTCAGGTACATGGTCCTGGGGCTGACATAGATACTTTGTGTGTTGGACCGTCATATGTTAGTCGGGAGGTACAATATCTGGTCCTGTCTCTAAGTTGAAACCTTACCTTTAATCGAAATTTTCACTTATGGGATGTTGGCTTGGCAGGAAGACTTCTTTTATGTCCTTCATAACATCTTAGATGACATGGAAGAGGTTACTGAACTTCAGCCAGTACCTGATGCTCATGTCCCTGTCATGAAATTCAAGTTTGACGGAGTATCCATTGATCTTCTCTATGCTAGTATATCTCTGTTGGTTGTTCCAGAAGTAAGTAACATATGTTACAAATTTGTATCTCATGTAGTTTTAGTCATTCATATTTGTAAGTTACTCCTAGTTTCCTCGATGGCCATCACTTTTTTCTTATGGAATCCAGACCTTAGAGAATCCCCTAAACCCAGGATCCTAACCTATCATTGTTTGTTTACTAAGATGCAAAATCTGTTCCACTCATGAATATTTCCTTTTACATCATGTTGCCAGTTCTTGTTTTCTCCAGACAATTCAGTATCATCACTGACATTGATACTAATGATATTTAGGCCTGTGTGGTTTCTTTTTGTAGCTTTATTCTGTTTTTTTCTGAGAGGTAATCACACAAGTATCTGTAAACAAAAATTGATGTACATGGGTGGTGTAATACAGCAGGTCAAGAGATTAACACTATCAGGCAAGGGATTAACAGCAGCCTCATTGACCGTGTAGTTTAACAACCCAAAGAAATTCCTCACTGTCTTCCAGTCCGGATTAGAAGCATCCAATATTTTTTAATTCCAAATACTCCTAACCATAAGATTCAATAGAGTTTCGAGTTTCTTTATCTCTAAATTTCCTTCCCCATACCATTAGCAGACATTTCACTTTGCTTGGCAAAGTCCAGCTTAACTTGCATCTTCCCAATACAGCTCACAGTGAAGAAACAAGTGGTTGATTGATTCCTCAGTACCTTTGGTCTGTTATGTAAAGATTAATGTATTTCAAGAAATGCATTCTAGTTATCTTTGATATTTATTATCCAGCAAGTTAATGGTTTATTATTTATTTCTTTAGAGTTGGATTGAGAGGTTAAGTTTTGCATTTTGCAATTTTTCGGTAACTAACACATGAAGGTTTCAAGTTTGCCATTTCAAGAGAAGACTTGGTGCATTGTTGCTTTTCATTGTCTGAGATAATTTCTTTACTAATCGTCTTGCTAGTCATCAAACAACAGTCCGGGACTTAATATTGATGGATCATGGAGGTTATAGTTGATATACTGGTTATCTTCTGTGTTGCCATCTTCTTCTCCATTAGATTAGATAATTATGTGCTTCATCAAATGAAAATAAGTTTAGTTTCTGGAGGATATTGTTTTTTATTGAAACTGAAGGTGAGTTTGATCTCTTACAGGATTTAGATATCTCAAATATATCAGTATTGCACAACATCGATGAGCCTACAGTACGGAGTCTTAATGGCTGTCGAGTAGCTGATCAAATTCTCAAGCTTGTTCCGAACATGGAGGTACAACGTACTTTGAACTGATCATCGAGGTCTCTTCTGCCTCACCCTCCTGTTAACTATGTTTAACCTAACTTGTCATAATGTTTTTAGAACTTCCGGACAACTTTGAGGTGCCTTAAGTTCTGGGCAAGGAGACGTGGTGTTTACTCTAATGTAAGTTTTTACTTGTACTAGTATCATGCGTTTCAGTGGGCTTCATGAGATCCATGATTTAATCCTTCTTCGGGAATCAATTTGTTGTTTGTTATTTCAGGTGACAGGGTTTCTTGGTGGTGTGAACTGGGCTATTCTTGTTGCTCGGATCTGTCAATTTTATCCCCATGCAAATCCTAGCATGCTGGTTTCTCGTTTTTTCAGAGTATATACACAATGGAAATGGCCAAATCCAGTGATGCTCTGTGAAATAGAGGACGATGAACTGGGATTTTCTATATGGGATCCTCGTAAAAACCCTTCGAACAGAACTCATCTCATGCCAATTATAACTCCTGCCTACCCGTGCATGAACTCTAGTTACAATGTTTCATTAAGCACCCGGCGAGTAATGGAGGAACAGTTCCAATTCGGCAAAAAGATATGTGAGGTAAACTGTGTTTAACCTGTTCAATCAAGTATGACACTTTCTTCCCTTACTAATTGGTGTGCCTTTGGTGTTGTGCATTTACAGGATATCGAGATGAATAAAGTGCAGTGGTGTGCTCTGTTTGAACCATATTTATTCTTCGAAAATTATAAAAATTATCTGCAGGTCGATATTATAGCCGCCGACCTCGACGACTTGCGTGCTTGGAGGGGCTGGGTTGAATCTCGCCTAAGGCAGTTAACTCTAATGGTAATTTCTTTCTTTGGGACGTAAACTCTGACAAATTGGTGGTAATGCCAATAATTTATTTGTTTTCCTACCCATGTGTTCTTTTTCCTATTTATGCTATTTATTTACCATGTGCAGATAGAGCGAGACACTTGTGGAAAATTACAATGCCATCCTTATCCACATGATTATATAGATTCATCAAGGCAGTCAGCCCATTGTGCGTTTTTCATGGGTTTGCAAAGAAAGCAAGGTGAGGTTGTCCAAGAAGGCCAACAGTTTGATATTCGCGCGACTGTTGATGAGTTTAGGCATCAAATACACTCGTATTTGTACTGGAAGCCTGGGATGGACATAAATGTTTCTCATGTTCGAAGAAAGCAACTTCCTTCTTATGTATTTCCAGAGGGTTATAGAAGGAGTAGGCATTCAAGGCCGGTAAGTCAGCAGCACGACGATAAGGTGGGTCATGACAGTGGTGAGGCTGGCAGGTATGTGTCTGCTGAAAGACTACCAAAACGGAAAAAGGAGACGGAGATGGAGGAGAGCCAACAGAAAAGGCAATCTACTAGCCCTCAGAGGCAAGAAGTTGCATGTTCCAGAATTGCTGCTACATTGGGAGGGCGCTCTATGATGTCTGGGACGATTAAAGATAGTGTTGTTGCTGGCATGACCCAAGTAGTGGCCCCTACTCTAGCGAGGGTTGTTTCAAATGGATCCAATGGGAATGAGCTGCAGTTAGATGGTACTTTCAAGGGCAGTGATGCTCATCTACTAAACTCAGACCAGGGTGCAGAAAAGTTTAATCCTTGCTGCGTCCCAAGTTCCAATGACAGTCGTCGTGTGAAGAGCGGTGATGTTATCTCAGATGTCGATGATAGAAGACCACTGGTTGGGGATTCTCATGAGTCTAAGCAGCGGAGGGCTCTGGATAATGGGCATGAGAGTGGTGCATCATCTGCTTTGGGGGATGGATTACGGCATGCGTTAGAGGTTTTGGATTTAAGTTTGCCTTTTCTGTCTTTCTAATACGTGTCATTTCTTATATTGCTTTCAGTGTACCTGTGTTGTGATTTTCAAGTCATGAGGATCCTTATTTGAATGTGATAAATTTTGACATTTATCTGGTAAACTTCTTACCTAGACCCTGGCCGTGGAATTGTTTATTGGAAGTTTTTAAGTTGCATTAATTCATTTTTCAAATAATGTTGATGAACTTCAATCACGAGGTCTATTCTTTGTAATAAAGAGCTGGTCTAGGTATGAGTTTTTCCAATATTCTTGCTGCTAGATAGGATTGTAATGGTTAATACCTCGTATAGTAAATATGGATGTTTATCTGTTCAACTTTCTTGGGTTGTTATTACTTATATCTCACTATGTTATTTGATGTATTGCTTTTATTTTCATGAAGCCTGATGCGAGTGTTTCGATGGTGCTAAAATCTGGAGATGGAGTTGGGTCCGAACCTGTTCAGCAGAATGTGATAAGGCATGTTCATCGAAATCTTGAAGCTGCTTGTACATACTGAATAATTTATCTTGTCATTTTTGTCTTTATGCTGCTTTCTCTTGGTTTTCTTGGTCATGCTTGCAGCATGTTGAGTCTCACTTCAAGTGCCTGAATCAAGAACGAGACCTGTATTTAGAGCCCCCCCTCACATGACTGAAAGCCAGCAGCTCGGGTAAGTATTGTGTTAATTGCTGGCTTTCACAACTTTCTTGCTTTTCCAGGCAACCTTTTGCCCTCTTAGTCGTAAGACGAGATTGGAGATGTAGGCACTGCAATATAAAAGAAGCTCAATGAAAATGATGCATTTACTTTGTGCGAGCTCCGTAAGCGTGTTGAGCAGAAGTAATCTGCTGTCTCATTTCTTGGAGGAGATTGGAGAAACTGACTTTTTGATTATATATCTAATGTTATTTTGTCACTTTTAACTTTGAGTCTCCGGAATGGGTAGTCGGATTGTGGTTTTTGTTCGTATTCTGTTTGCGAGTTTGAGCGAGAAGTGGGTCTGGAGTTGTTGACTTGACTCTTTCTTTTGTATGATATACTTGTGTTACTGGGAATTTGTTCATTGTCAACATCTTTATTGCCTTTTATATTGTCTCAGCCTCTAGCAAATGTCTGTGTCTTCGTTTACGGAAAAGTGTCTTTCCTCGTCTCAAGTTGATAGTGTTAGATAAGGAGACATTGAGGAAACTGAAGTTGCGAATTCCATCAGTACGATGATCGCCTTTCCATGGCTAAATCATAGAGCACCCACCCTCTTTCCCTTTTTAGCATTTGCAAGCCCAAAGCTAAGAGGCAAATAGGCAATAATAGGAGAGCTGTAGCTAGGCGTGTGCATATTCATATTCTCATGATGATTCAACTGAGATATTTTTCCAACACGGAAATAGCAGCAAAGGACTGCATTTAAATTTAATTTGATAAGATCTAGTATAGTCCTTTGTGAAGTTCATTGATATTACTACTTCCGAATTTTACCATAACACACACCAAGCAAACCTGTGACAAAACAAGAACCTGTGTTGGCATGAAAGATTTCTCAACAACAATATTGGACAAGGAGGCTGCGAATCCCCTTGTTACAATATCCCACAAGTGTATCGACCCAACTTTTAATATGGTACCAAAGCTGGCTTGCTAATACGCAAAATTCAATGTCGATGAAGTTTCAGAAATCAAGGCGATATTACTCGATTACGGCGCATTTGCTCAGACATTGCAGCAGTCTCGTGGATTTGGATCCGAGTTCCAGTTTCCTGAATCGTCCAGTTCAGAAGCATTAGCTGAAGAAGATTTTATGAGTTCTATCGCCTAGAAGACCAAGGTCACGTAGAGTTCTTTTTGGTATTTCTCCACCAGTAAGTCTTGAGGCATAGATGTGTTTGGTTAGCAACTTAGCAGATTTTGAATCATATTCTTAGGCTTATTCTATGTTTTAATTTTTGTGTTGTGATCTATTGCATATGGTAATATTTGTTCTCCTCCATTAAAGAAGCTCATCTAAACTCTACTTTGATTGCTTACTCCAACAAAATTCATCAACTGAGTGAGAGCATTAATATTAATATCTGCTTCAACTCTTTAAAATAATACTACTATGTCACCTTACTTAAGTGCTACTGCTATATTTTAAAAGATGATATTTTTAAATACTTAATTGAAAACATTATAATATCAATTATCAAATAACTAATATAAACTTTTGTGGTTTTTTTTTTTCATTTTATTTGGAATTTTGCACCTCTTCTCGGTTGAACAATTTGCTTAATTTAGACTCATTTAATTCAGTACGGTTTGTAACTTAACTATTTGAAAACTTTGTGGTATGTTAATATATTTGATTCCTTAAAAAAAACTAATATAACTATTTTGTATTCCATGCATCTCTACAAATATAAACTTTTAAAGTATTTAGATATGATAAAATTGTAGCAGTCTTGGTTTTGGTTTTTCATACTACTACACCAAGAAGAGCTTCATTATCACGTTTATTACAACTTTTATGAGCTTTGATGCAGGATTAATTAACTTAAATAAAACAAAATGAAATCAGTTGAGTAATCTTGAAACAAAAGTCAAAAGGGGGTGTCCTTTTACCCATCTTTGCCTATCTTTCTTCTTCTTCTTCTTTCTTATTTCTTCATCACTTGCTTCCCATTATTATTACAGGTTACAGTATTATACAAGTAGTAGTACAAGTGGAGTAGTATGTCATTTTCAGGATTGTTACAATTACACATCCAATCACAGTGCAGAGTGCAGACCCATCCACTCACTCATCGGAACCATTCAATCTATCTCCGACATACAAATATCGAATTTCTTGAAATCGACATTTCTTCTTTTCCAAATATAAGAAAGAATTAATAAACAAAATCCCAAAAGAAAAAAAGGGCTTTGGTTTTATTAGAGAGTAGAGACATTTCAGATCAAGATCTCAACTTTGCTATTTTTGCACCTCACTCTCTCCTCCATTGATTTATTTATTTGTTTCCTTCCATTTCTCCTCTTTCCACTCTATCCTCCCTCCTCTCACACCCCTTTTCTTCACTTATCATAAAGTTTCAATCTTTACAATTCTTTTCCGGATTCTTTTACCCCCCAAAAAAATTAAAATTTTAAATAAATTACACAAACAAGAATGAGGGAGGGTATGGGGAAGGTAGCAGTGGGTGCGGCCGTGATCGGAGCTGCTGCGGTGGTGGGAGTGGCGGTTCTGGTGGTGCGCCAGCGGATGAAGACCACTGGGAAGTGGGCCAGAGCAGTGGCAATTATGAAGGAATTTGAGGAAAAGTGTGGAACCCCTGAAGCCAAGCTCAAGCAAATTGCTGATGCTATGACTGTGGAGATGCATGCTGGTTTGGCATCTGAGGGTGGCAGTAAGCTTAAGATGCTCATCAGCTATGTTGATAACCTCCCCACTGGGTAACTATTTCCTTTCTTGCTTCTCCTTCTTTTTCCATACCGTCCTAGTATTCGATTTTTTAATTTATATATACCAGGTATGTCATTAGAAGAAGAGATCAATTCAATTCATAATTGTTAGCTTGGATAGCAATTGGCTTTAGGAAATTCCCGGTTAGTCCCCGTGTTGTTTGCATTTTGAACTACTAGGTACATTTAGACATTTGCCTTCTGCTCTTATGTAGTAGGACTAGGAACTAGTGATCAAAAGTCTAAGTAAGGAGTATGTGTGCTGGGGTGATACAATATCACAGATACAAGACTAATGTAGCGTGCTTTTGAAATTTTCGGGCTGCATTGTATTGCAAGAACATCGAGGGATGAATATTTATTTGTATAAATCGGCCTGTTGGGTAGTTGTTCGATTAATTAATTGCATAAACCACTACGATGGACTTGGTTTACCTGTTCTTTTCGTTTATGCGTATGTAGGAAAATAGTTATTGTGCTCTGGGTGGATACTTGTCTCTTTTAGTTAACCGAAACTTGATAAGAGATGATGGAATGCTGTTGCTACATCTACCTCTTTCGTATGTGGGCCAAATTTCGTAGACCTTTGCCTCTTGTTCATGAAACGTGACATATATGATATATCCTTCTTGTCAAATGGGAACTTCTGCTGACCTTCTTTGGTTAACACCAGTGAAACCTTACAGTATGTTACGTTTATAATGCACAAAGAACAGTTTCTACTTGTTACCGATTCTTAGCATGTGGCTAATGGTAGTTTAATCCCCTAAATCTATTTTGGCTCTGTTTGAACTTTTTGGCGATGCAAGCAACAGCAAAGCATGATAGAGGATAAAACTTGTCCACAGAATAATATCATTTGACCATCATTCTGACCATTTACCGCTGTATGGAACTATTGGTAAGTACTTCAAAACACAGCCAATAAGGATAACACTATATCATAAAAACATATTTTCTCAAGCCATCTAAATGTGATTCTACTAATTTCATATGCCTTGAAGTGTAAAACTGTTTCTTTTGTTATTGCTTTTAATGTGACTTTGAACGGTCAACTGAATAATCGCGGATCATGGCTTATCCCACAGAGGGTTGGAGTGTTTTGTCCTGTTGATGTCGGTTGAAAACATTATATTGAGGCTACCTTGTCCTTGGGCCCTATTGATCCTATGATCATTGTCTTTCCATCGTCTGTTTCCAGAATTAATGAAGTGGTATATATAGCTGAGCTTTATTCTAAACTGGAACCCTTTTTGCTGTTGTTGCGAGAATCAAATAGGATTTCCACATCTTCATATACATATTGGATTAATTTTTGTTGCTGGCAGGGTCTTTTTTGCTATGTAGGTGGATGGAGTAGCATGTCCTGTTTTTCAAGAATTCGTACTTGATTCTGTAACAAAGTAATGCACTTTGAAATATCAGTAAATTAATGAGTTGATTCTCCTTTTCTTTCAACTTAATAACTTTAAGTCCAGGATGTGTCCTTATATTAGGTGCAGAAGTACTGGTGACTTTGTAACATAAAATATTACATCTTGAGATCCTAAAAGAATTTAGAACTGCTAAGTGCATTTTGTCATTCACCTTTGGCTGTTATGTAGGAAGCATTATAAGTCCGAATAAAGTGTATGGGACTACGGGTTTAGAGTTGTAGGGTGAGGTTGTAGACAAAAAGACTATTATCGCATGCTTTTTGGATTTTTCGTGTATTTCCAGCACATACAGATGACTTATGTAAGGGAGATTCTTCAATGGACCGGGTCTATGACTAAGTTGTAGACCTTGTGTTCCAAAACCAACCACATCACTTTGGAAATGAACATGAAGTAATTTAAAACTATTATCTCAAGTCATGTGGCTCATTTTGAAGCACAAGGTCTAATAGACCTGGTCCCCATAGAAGAATTTTTCTTGTATATATGGGCTTCTTGGCTGTCGTTCAGTTGATTGCATAAACCAATATATGAACTTGGTTTACATGTTCTGTTGGTTTATTTATGTGTGGGAAAACTGTCGTGTTGCTTTAAGAAAACTGGTAATGTATCAGCCATCATGATAAGAGACAGATAGAAATTATGTCTACTTCCTTCATAGGTAGGCCAAATTCCATACACCTTGCCTCATAATGTGTACTTGCAGCATGGGACTTTTGTGCCTCTTTCGAACCCTCGTTAAATCTTGCACTTGGCGATGATGAAGGCATGTTAGAAACTAAAGACCACACTTGCTTCACAAAATTTTATCATTCCGTGTCTTTTCATTCCTTCTTAACCGACATTCTTGAGCAGAAATTCTTTGATCATGCTCTTAAATATATATCACACTGAAGTTGTGATGCACAGTTTAGAAGATAAGAATATCTGTAGTTTACCTCAGTTTACTAGAAAACCGATGGATTTATGAAAATCATGAGTATCATCAAGTGCATCCCTTCTCAAAGGAGTATGTTTGATAATTTTTTCGACTTGCAAGTTTCGCTGATAATGATAGATTGATAGTTCCATAAAACATAGTGTATGTTAATTTTTACCCTTACAGTTTGTATATTCAGTGGATGCGACGCATCTGCTTCATATTATTGCTGCCTTCAAATAGTTATACCTAAACATTGTTTCCACCATTCCCCTGTTCCAGTGATGAGGAAGGAGTCTTTTACGCACTAGATCTTGGTGGAACAAACTTCCGTGTGTTGAGAGTCCAATTAGGAGGCAAAGAAGGTGGAATTGTCCATCAGGAATTCGCCGAAGCATCGATACCCCCCGCACTCATGTGTCGTTCTTCAGATGTAGGCATTTATACTTTTATTACAACTATTTTAGTCCTTTGTTCTGCTTAATTTACGGGATTGAACAATGTACAAGAGCTGCATGATTGATTTCAGGATCTTTTTGATTATATTGCTGAAAAACTTGCAAGTTTTGTTGCTGAAGAAGAACAAAGGTTTCAGCATCCTCTTGGAAGGCAGAGGGAATTAGGTTTCACTTTTTCATTCCCTGTGATGCAAACTTCAATAAACTCTGGGTCTCTTATTAGGTGGACAAAAGGATTCTCCATCAGCGATGCTGTAATCTCTCTTTCTATCTCTTATGTTTATTTAACCTATTCTTCTTTGGACTGTTACTTTGCAGCCTTGTACATCATGTTGAAGTTAAGACAAGTTACATCATTCTTGATTTCTGCCAATGATGCCATGTATCAGTTTCATTCATTAGCTGCTTATGCAGAGATTATAGAAAATAAAACATTTACGTAATACTTGCCATATGTATTATGTTTCTCTTTCAATTTCTACTCTGTATGTTTTTTTCTCCCTTCCTGAAATTGAAGTTGCCTATGACTATTAGAGATTGTACGAGCACAGTAAAAGTTGAAAATGATTGGCAGATTACACCCAAAATATTTATTAGACTGAAAGAGCTCCATTTAATTGCTGGTAGAGAAATACTTGGAAGGTAATATTAGACAAAGGCATGTAACTCTATGAAAAATGGAATCTTGTTTCAGGTTAAATTCCTGTATAACGTGATGTGCTACATATTCATCTCCTGAAAAGTTCTCAAATTTTGTCATTCATGCCGCATTACATGAATAGATGAATCATAGAACTGTAGTTTGTCTTGATGTTCAGAATTTTAGCTTACAATTATTCTCAAAATGAAGATTTAGATTCTGATTATGCATTAATCCTGGTTATGTCTATGTTTTAGGTTGGCCAAGAT
Source organism: Plantago ovata (assembly GCA_028274465.1). Lineage (NCBI taxonomy): Eukaryota > Viridiplantae > Streptophyta > Magnoliopsida > Lamiales > Plantaginaceae > Plantago > Plantago ovata. The sequence continues at coordinate 14,535,313 of CM051457.1, read as the reverse complement.
GTGGCGGGAGAACTGACAAAGGCCTTGGAAAGAAAGGGTGTTGATATGCGCGTGGCAGCCTTGGTGAGTTTGTTTCACAATGATTTAGAAGATTTTCAAATTTATTATTTCTCTCTGCCCTTCATTACTCAATGTTGAATTTTCTGTTTTACATACATTTGTGATGAATATTCCAGGTTAATGACACTATAGGAACACTAGCAGGAGGAAGATACACTAACAATGATGTAGTAGTTGCGGTGATATTGGGCACTGGTACGAATGCAGCATACGTGGAACGTGCCCAAGCAATTCCAAAATGGCACGGTCCTTTGCCTAAGTCTGGAGAAATGGTTAGCAAAATCCTTAACCCATCCTTTCGATTTAGTTCCTCTTGTACTGGTTGAAATTGAGCTCATCATTATAGCCTTGTAATTTGGCGGCAAAGGAAATTAAGAATTGCTAAAGCAATATTTTGTCTCATTCAGGTCATAAACATGGAGTGGGGTAACTTCAGGTCGTCACATCTGCCACTTACGGAATATGACCATGGGTTAGATGTTGATAGTTTAAATCCCAGTGAACAGGTGAGAACAAAATTTCATACAATTCTGCAGTATGTTAATTCTATACGGTTGTTTGAACTATGGGGGTGAGCATTTGCTCAATGGTTAAGTTGCGTTGTCAGTGACATGCTGTAACGGACCTAAATCATTATATGATTAAGACTTATTATTCTTATACACTTTATCTTTTAGGAACCTGAGCTCTAATTACACCTCACTCAGTATAAAAATTTGTCATGGGGTACTTATCTTTTCAGAGCCTGACCCATATATCCTCCTCTTATCTCTCTGCAACTGGAAACTCAGTCTGCCACTCCCACCTCATCACTTGATGTTGAAATTGAGGAAGATAGGGTTCATCTTATATTCTTATACATAAATTAGTCAACGACTGCAGAGATGAATTGACTGAAACCCCAAATAATTTTCTTGACAAGTAATGGCTGAAATCCAAGTATCCAGTGACCAACTTCCCTAGACATACTGAAATTTTTAGACAGCAGATAAAAGTGACTGTTGTCTGTTGCGAGTATCTGCAAAGAGTTGGCCTAAAGTGTTGAAACATAGGAAAGGCAGCTGGATAGTGTCTGCAAATGTTCGATTTTAGTGAAGAGATGCTATAAGCTGGTTTAGTTTCTAACTGTTTCACTTTACAAGAGAGAAGCTCAATGCAAATAAATCGTCGGTTTTGGAATAAGTGGTTAAACTGTTCCCCATAAGCTATTGCTGGCCTCACCTTAAAATGTCCTAGTAATTGTTGACTATTTTTCCCTGACCCAGACATGTATTTATCAAGTTCATCATTAATTTTGCAGATATTTGAGAAGTTAATTTCTGGCATGTACTTGGGAGAAATTTTACGCAGAGTGCTACTGAAGATGGCTGAAGAAGCGTCATTTTTTGGCGATGAGGTTCCCCCCAAACTCAAAATCCCATTTGTATTGAGGTACGTCATGAATTTTGTTCTATTATCACTCCCATAATCACATTGTGCTGAATATAGTTAATCATATACTACTGAATGCGCAGTGGTTTGACATTCTTTATAAGCTGACAATTAAAATTCATCATTGAAACTTTGTACTACTTTCTGCGCCTGGTTGTCTTGAAAGTTGAAATAAAACTAACGGTGGCCTTTTTCTTTATTAATATATAGGACACCTGAAATGTCAGCAATGCATGAGGACATGTCTTCTGATCTGAAAGTAGTGGGCAACAAATTGAAGGATATTTTAGGGGTAATCACATTCTTTACGTCGTTGCAAGTTTTATGTTTATATGCGCTCATGATGTCACAATCTATTACTGCTCGAATGAAACTTGTAGTCCTTACAGTGAATTATTTGACTTTGGTTTATCTCCTTCTACCTTAGATATCGAACACCTCCCTGAAAATGAGGAAACTAGTGGTTGAGCTGTGCAACATTGTAGCCACACGTGGGGCCCGTCTTGCTGCGGCTGGTGTCTTGGGGGTTTTGAAAAAGATGGGAAGAGATACAGTGAAGGAAGGTGAAAAGACAGTGATAGCCATGGATGGTGGCTTGTACGAGCACTATACCGAATACAGGAAGTGTTTGGAGAACACATTATGCGAGTTGATTGGAGATGAATCAGCTTCCAGTATTAAGTTTGAGCATTCGATCGATGGCTCAGGCATTGGTGCTGCTCTCCTTGCTGCCTCTCACTCGTTATACCTAGGCGAACCGGTTCAATTTGAGTCAGGTCTACACTAAAACTCATACCAGCATCTAATTCTGCTAGAAAGATTGATGCAGAGGTAGATGATGTAACTGTAAAGGCTGCAGGAAGGAAGCAGTGCCATCTCTTCCATTGAACATGCTAAATGTTGGCCATTCATTTTTCCCCCCAAACTATATGAGGATAATAAGTTTGAAAAAATCCAGTATACATACAGTCATAAATTTTAAACTGGATGTACTTCATGTTTTGTTGAGAAAATCCTCTGGATATCTTATATGCCATTTTTTTTATGTGAATTTCTTGAGAAAAAATTGTTATGCCTAAAAATCAAGAAAAATCGCACCAATTTGGCACTTTCAAGTTTCAATCTTTCATCCAAGAATAAGACGCATTATCCTGTACTAGAAGTACTTCTTTAGCTAGTGGTACTGTGCGGTACTGTACCATATATTCTGGGATTCTGAAGGTATTGTAGCTGGTGCTAGAAATTAGGATAACACTACACATATTCGATGTTCACCGATTAGAATTTGTTATGTGTCCCAAAAACAATTTATTGGATTCAGTTTATTTTAACTGAAATCAGTTTATATTTCTTCAGAGAATTAGGATGTTATAAACTGCTATCCAAGGTGTACTTGCACCCATTAAGCATTTGATATGGACGAATTCAAGGACATCACTCGCAAAGTTTGTCAAATCCAAGTTAACAAGCGCCAACTTCAAACAAGTCAAAGCATGAGTGGCGAACAAGCTATGAAGCCTCGAGTTTACAATTCCAAATTTCCAAGTAGATTGAAGCACCAAAGTCGCTCAACTTTCAAAATTTCAAGAAGTGCTTGAATGATTTGCTCCCTTATCGTATCTATGGTGATTTAGAAATAGCAGACTTTTGTCTCCGGGATACAACATAAACCGAGATCATGTCATACATCTTGTTCTTTTTCTTTTTTTTCTTTTTTTTTAACAGTAAAGATTACACTACACACTACTCTCAAACTACTGGTATACTAACCACACTTATACCAAGACCAATTTACTTCTAAACCATCATACATATCCGTCAGGGATCAAGCCGTGCACATCTTGTTGTTCTTGGCGAATTGCACAAACAAAATGCCCGGATAAATATCACTTACGTGGAAATTAGACCAGCATTTATACAAGAGGAAAAAGTTCAGTTGAAGAGTCTCAACATAATGTGCACTACATCATACTATGACTTATAGTGAGGGCCAAGTTCCTTCCTTTTAAGGGCATTGCTAAAGTCTAGTTTGATGGCCATAAATCCTTCCTTTAATGTTAAAAATACGTTTTAAGGAAATACTTTGAGTAATTCACATGACTTATATTTGCAAATAGGCAAGTAACCGTCATTAGAGTTTGAAGTCATTTTCAGTGGACTAATACTAGAAATGTTCCACATATATACATGTGAATGTGAAGATATTAATGGCAATCTATCTCACTCACAGACTACTTTATCTACATTTAGTCGAAAACAAAAAATTGAAGACACATAATATAACATAACATCCCAACCTCACAAGTTGATGTTATAATCTATATAGACTTAACCATCTTCTTTTCTTCTTCCCACTAATTCAAAATTGTCAAAAATGAAGGCGGCTATGATTTTGTACCACATATCTAAAAGCAAGCTTGTCTCTTTAAAACACAGTAACAAGAGTTGAAAACAACAAATCAAAAGACCCGAGGAAAAGGAAAACACAAGGAATCAATCAAACAGCACAATAATAATAAACCCCACTAGACTAAGTTGGTGATAGATCCAAAATGCCAAACAAGAAAATAGAAGAAAAACATGTGCAATTATATATGCAACTTGATTCAAAAGAAGTGCTTAGCTAGGCAATTACATCATCTCTTTGATTTCTACAGCACCATCAGCAGCAGCAGCTCCACCAACCAAAAAAGTCAAATCCAAAAACCACCACCCAAGATTCAGCTGAGCTAGCAAAGCCGGCTATCCACAGGACCACAGCTAAACCAATCCCCCTATTTCTCTTGATCGCGGAAAATACTTCTATAGACCAGGTCTAGTCGAACTTTGCATACTTACACATATATATATTAATAATAATAGTAGTAATAGATTAGCATCCAAAATGAACATCAACTCAATACAACTCCACAGCAATCCATTGTCATAGCCTATGTCACGTTGAATGTTGAATGCTGCGCGTTTCCACTTCAATCAAGTGAGGCCTGAAGAGAGCTTCCCTTGTTTGTTCCCCTCCTGCACAACCAAAGATTCAATCAGTGACATGTACATTCCCAAAAGAAAGGATGATCAGAACTTATACAGGGTTCTAAGTAGACTCACGAGACAGCGTAGGAAGCTCAGAACTTTTCAAGACGCGCAGCCTTTTAACAGTCGAGATAAACATACTGCAGAACAAAAGCATTTTATTAGGCTTAAGCTGTGCATGTGCTTGGTTTTTATTTAGATGTACATCCATCCAACATGTTAATATTCAATTATGGGAGGAATTTTGTTTGCAGAAAAGACAAAACAAAGGGGAATATTGAATTTGCAAGTGATTGAGTATTAACAATATTAGAAAGCAGCAGAATATAGCAAGGAATAAGAATGATATATAGAAAAAAACAAAACAAATGGAATCAGATCCATAATAGTAGTAGTAGAAGAAGATGCTTACTGCCAAGGAACATCCCCGACTAGCATCCTGTCACCTTCATTATCTTCGTAAACAAGGGTATATTCCCCACTCCCGTCCAATAACCCTCCAATTACTTTCCTTCCTTCATCGTCTTTCTCCTTCATCCCATCACCACTTGTATCATTTTGAGCTAAACATAACAAATAAACAATTCCCGATTTAGATATATGATGCGCAAGTTGCGTAACAAGGCGAATAATTTTAAGTGAGTGTTCTCGACATCTTATTCCTTCCACCTTATAACTTAAAAGAGTTGAATTAAGTTATGCTGAAACCTCAATTCCAAGTGTTTGCAAAAAGCCAACTTATACACCTTAAAATGACTTGGTGAGTGGAACATAAAGTACACCTTCAATAACATGTGCTTGTATGATTATAAAGACAAGTTAGGACCGCGTCGCCTTAAAAGGCCTTATCGAGATTAACATGACACCCAAACACATCATCTTTGCAGTATGTAAACTACACATTTAAACACGAATAACTACCTTCTAATAGCGAATAACACAATCCAAGAAGTTACTCAAGGCCACCAAAATCGCAGGAAGTTAAACAAGAACAGGACTAATTAACATGTGATTGTTGAGTTTTTACATAGGGAACTACCTGCAATAAGGCCTCGGAAGAGTTCGTCAACAGCATGAGAGAGTTTAACGTAGCTGTCGCAAGCTTTAAGATCAACCTTCCTTCCAATGGGAATACCATCCATGTTGATCTTAACAAACATCCCTTTAGTACAGGTATCAGCAGGCTTCTGGTTAGGAGATTTCTCGAGTGATTCAGATGCCGATTTAGAAGAAGTACCGGCAGTAAAATTCTTTCTGAATGAACGAACTGGTGGCCACCCCACAACTGGACCAGGTGCAGTCCTGCAGTACAATAGTTTCAAATTATCAAACCATGTTATAACATGAATTATTAAAATTAGCATGATAGTCCATCCATCTCACTGAATAAAATTATACTATATGTTTCCATTTTTAACAATATTTATCACATATCTTTATTGGCGGGCAGTACCACTATAGGTTTCCGTTTTTAACAATATATATATATATATATATATATATATATATATATATATATATATATATATATATATTTATCACACATCTTTATTATTATGGGTACTACTACTACAAATATAGTCTTCTGTTTTTAACAATAATACTAACATTTATGGCATATCTTTATTAGCGGGTACTACCACTGAAGCTATCAAAAGACCTATTCAAAATCAAATGCAAAGTTGATCAAGAACCAAATTTTATTATGATGAGTATGGCCAGGTCTAATAGTCTTGCAAAGTAGATCAAAGATAACATTAAAAACAAAACAAGCAAAGAAGAATTAAATGAATAGCATCAATAATGAATGATGGAGACGGAACAGAAACATGATTCTTTCATGAAACGGATAGAAACAAACAAGAGAAAATATTGCAGAAAATCCATAGTACACAACAGACAAAAGATGGGAAAGAAAGATCTCTAGTACTACTACCACTACTAGTACAAATGTTTGTTGCGTGAAACAGTGAATAATCTTCTCTCTCTGACTCTATCCAGAGGGTAAAAGGTAAAAACTAGTACAAGTAATAAAAAAGTAAAATCACAACAGTAAAAAAAAAGAAGGAAAGAGTTGATACAGTACCTCTTATGAGCGATTCCAGCTGTATTAGCAGGCTTCTTTTCTGCAGGAGCAGTGTCAACAACTCTACTGTTACCGGCCTGTGGTGGTTCCTTGGTGACAGGCAGCTGTTGAAGATGAAGGAAATTATGACCCTGCTGCTGGTTTGTTTGGTGCTGCCATGGGTGAGACTTTTGAGCACATGGGGTGTTGGTATTTGTTTGAAAGTAGCCAAAAGAGTTGTTTTCGGTGTTGTCTGTCATGGTGGTCCATTCATCACCACCTGGTGGACCAAGCTTCAACTCAAGCTTTTTCTCCTCAGAAAGCCCATGGCTGCTATTGCTGCTGCTCTTTTGTTGTTCTCCCCTTTTCACAGCCCATTCTCCATTAACTGGACTTATCAAATTCAACAGCTGTGGTGGAGGACACTTATTCTTACCAATACCATCCTCTTTTCTTGAATAACCCTCCATTTTTTAACAATAAACAAAAACTGGACTTTTGTCAGAAAATTGAGTAATGAAACAGAACTTTAGGTTCAAAGGCAAGAAAACAAGAAACCCAAAAAAAAAAGATCAAATCTTTGTTAGCTTAATCAACCAGAGGATAGACTCATGAAACTCCACATTTTAAACAGAGACAGAAACCAAGAGACAGTTTTATGAGAGCTTCTTTAAGGCTGGAAGTTGGTATATAAGAGTAGCTTTAAAGGTGAGGAGGGATAGTAATAGGAGAAAGAAGAGAAGAGGGAATGTATGTGTACAATAGAGGAGTAGCTTGTGGATTGCAAAATCTTGCTTTTATGGCTTATTTTTTGGCATGCTCAGAGACTCATCACACTCAGTGTGGAGTAGTGGGGTTCTTTCGTTTTTTTTTTTTTTCTTTGTGTGTGTTTCTCTCTCTAAATTATTGTTGTTTTCAGCTTTTTGAGAGATTAGATATATATCAGGAAGGAGAAGAGAAGGCATGAAATAATCATGAAGAATGTATGGAAAGGTAAATAAAAGGAAGAACAAGAAAAGTGGCTGTGCTATGCCTACATGAGGAGGAGAAAAAGAATAGTAGTACTAGTAGTAGTTGCCTTGCCTATTTTATTTTTGTGGTCAATAATAGAATAATTGCTTTTAGTGGGCAAATTTTTAGTAACTTTTATGTAGAAAAATATGAAATTAAGCTGGGTTTTTATTATTTATTAGTTAATATGAAGAGAAAACCATTATTAGAAACATTATCTACACTCTTAAAAAGAGGGAGAAAAGAAAAGGATGTTTATCTTTGGAGGTAATAATTGAACCCACTCTTGGTAAAGGATATGGAGTTGTGTAAAATTAAACAATACAGTAGAAATTTTATTTTATTTTTCTACATGAAAATCAACTAAGCTTACAAAGTTAAGTGTTCACATTTAATTTATTTTGCAAATAAACTCGTTAAAATGGTAAGTTAGTACTAAACGAAACAAGTTTACTTTTAAAGATTTCTAGTGTTTAAATCTTTAGTATAAAGATAAATATAGATCATCTTGTTATAAATAATTTTGTAATGATTCAATTAGTGATCAGATTTATCAAACCGATTATATGAGTATTTTACAAAATTTCAAGTTCTTTTATGGATTGAGATTTTCGGAATTTTGCATATATTGTTATGATGTGAATTGTCAAACCTCAATTAAATATCCCAGTATCATGTCTTCACATGCTGGGTGAGAGGGCTAGAGTCGAGAAGATGTCCCTTGCTAAACTATGAGTGTGTAGAGATCTTCAAATTGACTCAACATCGTTTTGCAGTAGTTCGTTATGATTCCCACGAACAAGAATTTAACATTAGGAAGACAAAAAGAACCCCGAAATGAGATTTTGGAAAATATCTCTATTCATCATACAAACATAAATTCTAATCTTACTTACCTTCATCTATGTGGATAAGGTTTTTTATTCTTACTTTTTTATCTGTTAATAAAGTTAATTAAATAATTATATCTATCCACAAATATTGACAAATTTAAATTTCAATACTTCCACCTACTTGTAAGTTGTAACTAATGAGTGACAAATCAATTATTGTCCAGTCGTGTAGGAATCCATGGTATCCCGACATACTGAATATCATATTACTTTACTCGATTTTGCATCTAACTTCCCCCGAGCATCGAGTGTCCTTGGGGTGTAGTAGATCAAGGCCTCTTACATTGGACTTTGGACCAGGGGAGGAGTCAAGGGTGGACATTGTGGGGTGTTCACCCCTCCCAACATTTTGAAAACTAACTCTTTATAAGTAATACAGTATTATTGATTTTTCATAACACCCCCCGCCCCCAGCGCGAGAACTTATGCGATAACCTTATATGTAATTTCGTCCCTCTAACAAATTTTGAATCCGTCCTTCCTTTGAATTAGCAAATATGTCCAATTTGATCTCGTATATCAACTTAGTTTCCCGTTAGTGCTAAGAACCCCATGGTTGAATACACATCACCAAAGAAAGAGGTTTGACAAGATCATGGGATCGATTTATGGTATTTTGTCCTCTCGGATTTACCTACTCCTAATATATTCTAATCTTCAAATCTTTAATCTTTAATGAGGTGGTATAAATTTATTACATACCAAGTACATAATAAAGGTTTTAGTAGATACTATCCTTTGAGTTACATTTAAATCTATTTCGATTTGTCCAAGTTATGATGTAGCCCTCTCTCCCCACTCACATGTAACACAATAAAGGGACTTAGTGGCTATAGGTCTTAGAATGGATTTTGGTAACACCATAGGTAATATTTGTGTAATTGTATCTATAAAAATTGAGATTTTGGGACGGGAAGAAGTGTTATTTATAAACAATGGTCATCCACTAACTTACATTGGAGAAGATTGCATTGCGAAGCAAAAATCTGCAAGCCATTTAAAAAAAGGAAATAGAAAGAAAAAAATACTACTATTATATTGGGATCTCTCTATTATGGAGGAGGAGGCTATTCTTAAGAGATCCCAATATAATAGCCTCCTCCTCCATAATAATACTAATAACTACCTACTTTATAACATCCATATAGAAAAAGAAAAAAACAACGAGAGCTCCCTTCTACTTCTATTAGAGATTGAGTTATTTTTGTTTTAAAAGTCTGAATCATTTTATTTTAAACCTAAAAGTGCCGAAATTACAAAATCAAATTTTTGAGTGTCTAAGGCCACCATAAGGCATTGTTTGGTAATTGGTGTGTTACTTCACGGTCTTCTAACCAAATATCACAATGTTGACTATTAGTAGGTATTTTACGATACCACAAATGAAATGGTGGTGCCCGATAATTTTTGTCCATATGTTGCCACATTGTCACACCATACCATTCGAACAGTACTATGGAGTGTGTGGTATACTCCAATGGTATCGCGTGGTATGATTTTGATTCAAATAAAAATACTATTGTGCCCCTAAAACTAACAAAAGTTTATTAAACCGTATCAATATTCACAGTTGTTTACACATAATGACACTGTATTTTCATTACATTGTTTTGTTTTTTTCATACGAAACAACTACTAGATACCAATACCACACCAAAATATATTACTAGTATCATTTGATTTCTTCACCACCAAACACCCAAATTTTGGTCAAACCCCACACGAAATGCTACACAATACCATCAAATTACCAATCAATCATGTTCGACATCAATATTGAACTATTGTTGGTCAAATTATCATTCTAGTAGTAATGCTACCAAACGGTGGTATGGTATTTTGCCTTTTGGTATGGTATGATCGTGTAAGTTCTAACTTTCCATTTACTCTTCCTGCTTCTTTTTCTCTTCTAAAATAATAAAGCTATAAACACATTTGTATTGTCAACACTTGTCTGTCTTTTGTCTTCTATGATTCACATAAACATACCGATCGTACCATCTTATTATATGTCTGTTACTAAAGTACCAGACTCAACACTTAACAAAATTGAGGAAATAAATAGGCACTTCCTCTGGAATGGCATACGTTCTGGAAAAAAGAAAGGAAAAATCAATTGGAAAATAGTCTGTACCCCTAAAGAAGCTGGAGGATTGGGAATTAGGAATTTACATACTTTAAATAAAGCTTTTCTTCTTAAACACTTATGGAACCTTCTGCACAAACTGATTCACTCTGGTTTTCAGTTTACAAAGCCAAGTACTTTCCTAATTCCCTAATCCTTGAAGCAGTAGCCAAACCCCAACATAGTTGGTTCTGGAAAAATTTAGTCAAGCTAAAAGAAGCTTTTATCTCAGGTTTGGCAATGAATATTGGATCAGGTAGGCAAACTCGTTTTTGGGAAGACAGGTGGTGTAATAATAAATTCCTAATGGATTACACTACCCATCCCTTTCAACCTGATACACCTGTCCAACATTTCATTGCATATCAAAACTGGGATATGCAGAGGTTAAAAACTTTTCTCCCTCTTGAAATTGTAAATGAAATAATGGGTATCCCTATACCCACTGAACCGCAAGAAGACTCCATTATTTGGAGCCAAACAGATAATGGTAAGTTTACAGTTAAGAGTGCTTATAACCTACTCTGTCAACAAGAAACAGGCCCCCAATGGCCTTGGAAACAAATATGGGAGTTAAAAGTCCTCCCCAGAATCAAATTTTTTATCTGGTTGGTAGTATGGGATCGGCTACCTACAGCAAGCTTCTTAGCAGCTCACAATATTATTCAGGATCCCACTTGTGCACTTTGCCATCAACAACCTGAAACATTGCATCACCTATTTTGCACTTGTGAAATCTTTCAACCCCTTAGAAATATTTTCATTCCTACTTCCATTTACTCTTCATCAACCCTCACACACATATTCTTTCAAGCACATGATAAAAAGAATGTATTAAACTTCATGATGCTATCCTGGATAATTTGGCAAATAAGAAATGAAAAGGTCTTTGCTAATAAAGAGTTTGATTTATACAAAGCGAAAATTCGGTTTTCCAACCTTTTAAAAGATCATGCAACTCAATATCCAGAAAGTAAAAGCACTACTAAAATTCTTTTATGCAAATGGAAACCCCCACCCCTCAATTACCTCTGTCTAAACATTGACGGCTCTTTTGATACAACAACCGGCAAAGCAGGGGCTGGAGCCATATTGAGAAATTATCAAGGCACCTACATTATGGCAGCAGCACAATTCTTGGGGAACTCCAACGCGCTTATGGCAGAATTTTATGCGTTAAAATTAGGATTGACATTATGCTCTAAAATTGCTTGTACTAAAGTTATTATACAAACTGACTCACAAACTCTACTTGCATCTTTTAACAGGGGGAAAGCAGCAGGAGTGCATCAAAACGCACTTCTTCAGGACGCCATTAGGGAGATAGGTCGATTAGAAGATGTCAAGATGGAATTTTTGTATAGAGAAAGCAATGGAGCAGCTGATTTACTTGCAAATGAAGGACGAAAAAGGACTTTTGGAAGACAGCAACCTTTTGAGAACAACTCTAATACTTTTGTTTGGGACATAACCCCACCATGGCTATGTAATATTTTAGCATCTGACATTACGTCCTCTTACATTCGGCATGTAACTGAACATCCATTATCTATTTAATGCAAAATCTATTTTCGAAAAAAAAACATACCGATCGAATCATTTAGTAATCGAGTCGTTGTAAGTAGGTTGTAATTTTTTCTACCGCTATCATAACATTCGTGTGCATTACATGTAGAGGATAAACGATGAAAGTTAAATAAAAAACTTGAGCAGAAAGCAAACAAAATACGGAGTGAATAGCTACAAAACGTAGAAAATAAAAAAAATGGGTGACCTAAGATATTGAGATTGGTTCTCTTTTTACAGTAGTTTTTACACACATAGCAAGAAAAAAGCAGGGAATTAGGATGAATTCACACGCAATCAACGAACCTACCCGGCTCCCAAATTAAGGTGTACGAAAAGTCGTGCCATATACTATTATACTACTACGGAGTACTATATTATATGACTGCATCTATATTTAATAATAATTCATGTTACTCTATTTCAGAAATATAATTGGTGTACATTTTTCGCTTTAAATTTGGCGTACAAAAAATACAAAATTCTTGGTCATACTTGTCGTACAATTTGATTGTATTCTCTTTAATAATAAAATTTGACCGTTTCTAAAAAAAATAAATGAGTAAGGTTGTCCTCTTCTCTCTTCGCCTAAAAATCATTTAGTATTAATTTCAATTCAAATTTATTCAGTTTTCTTCATTCAAATTCAATCATTTCAATTTAGTTCTTAGTTTAATATATATTTGTTTAATTATTTTTATATATTAAAATAAATTCGGTTCAATTCTATTCAAACGAAGAGAACTACACCTAAAATAAAACTAGACAAATAAATATATAAAAGTTATTTCTGAGAACGTATGATGTTTAAAACATAAGATAGTATGTATTTTTCATGAGTCAAATTATACATTTTGTTAACAATAGGGACGTTTCATTTAACAATATTTATATTTTTCTTAATTACACATGATCTATTTTTAAATTAATTATAAATAGTCTCCAATTATGTGATTCCAAAAATTCAATTTTCTTTGTATCTCAAACTTTTCTTACATTTTCGATTTGGAAGACTCTACTAGTATAGCACTACTCGAGTACTCGGTTCGTCACATAAAGTATAGTCAAATAAATGAAACACGTGCTACAAAGCTAATTTTGTTTTACCAATGAAACTAAAAAGTTTGGTATAGTTAAATATATTAGTGCTTCACAAATAAAGTTTCTTTTTAATTAACTTTAAAATTCAATTTTAATCACAAACTAGTGGACTACTCTAACCATTTATCCACTACGATTTCAAAAGCTCACATATTTGGCCTAGCTATCGCCACTCTTTAAAGATCATCTTCAAATAATAGATGTAAGAAAGAGAGAAAATAGGAGTAAATAAATGTGAGTGAGATAGAATACAAGAATTAGTTGCTTAAAGAGATTAATAACTTTTTCTGGATTATAAGTTTGAATATTACAAAAGTAGAATTTGAATAACGCTATTTAATTATTATTTTTTGCTATTTTAAGTCTGTATTTGTGCAATTTAATCTGGTTAATGTGATTTTAATTATACTATGTTGAGTGATATAATGAAGGTTTCCACTCACGTAAATAAAAAAGAAAAAAAATGGGAGTGAGATATGCATGATCCATATTTGCAGGAGACAGTAACACACTTGGACAGTGTGTAATAAAAACATGCAGATCCCATGAATCCATACCATCATCTATTCAATTCAATTGTCTCCTATTCGCCATTCTTGCCTGCCTTGCCGCCCACACCATTTACATTCATATACTACTATAAAACTTAAATGAAAATGAATTTTCTTGAAATAAGCCTCTATATCCTACTAGTATGAAAATGAATTTTCCTGAAATAAACCTCTATATCATACTAGTACCCGCATATACTTTCTCCATCTATTTAAATTCTCCATCTGTTTAAAAGTTTTTCAATCCTAAATTTTGTAGAAAACGTATTAAACGTAATTTAGAAATTATATTGTAAAAAGGTTTTGGTTTAATACATGGAATCATTAATACATAAAGGATTTTTAGTTAGTCGTGTTGGTCCGTAATTTAAGAAATATACCTTCTTTCCCAAATTATTATAGTATTTACAATTTTTAGTCTTGTACTATTGTCATACACGATCCTTTACATGAGCTCCCTTCGCCCCACATTTTCACAAGTCCTTCCATTCGTGAGTATATTTATAATCTTGTGGATAGTTTGAACCGTCGGAACAAATGAAAAGATGTTTATGTTTCTCTATGAGGTTTATGGTTGCGGTTATTGGCGAAAATATTATACATCTTATACACTCTCTCTTAGTGAGAAACAAAAAAGTACATTTATATGTTAACTTGAGTTTTTAAAATAGCTCTAAAAAATATGTGATGATCACTGTAGACTGTAGTATATTCAACATACATTAGACAAATTTTCAAGTTGAATTTTTGTGATGGCAAATTTGACCAAGCTATGATATTAACTAAAACACTTTTAACAGTATTATTAAAGGGGTAAGAAAATAATCAGTTACTACTTACTACTTCGACCAAACCCAATGTTTGGTCAAATTTAGTAGGTTTATTGCTCCCTTAAAGTCAAGCAAGCATTGCAATCTAAACCCTGTCTTTAGCCCATAGTAAGGTTTACTTTCCAAATTAATTATTACTATCTCCCTAAATGTCAATATTGAGCCATGCCCTAATTGTCTAATACGACTATCCGTACGTACTAGCAGCAACAGTCCCTTGTGTCTGTGAAACATAATACTCCGTTACAACATTTCACTAACCAGCATGGACACCTAATCCGAAACAATGAACTAGCTAGTACTATTGTCTAGCATTACTAGTTATTACTAGTTTTGTGCCTTGACAAAATATCACCAACACGAATCGATTTGTACACAAAACAACACACTTGAAGTTCATAAAGTTTATGTCGATATGAAAATATGTCTAGTTCGTACGATACACACTTTCTACGAACTATGAAGCTCTAAGGAGCTTGAGTTCGTCCTAAGCTCATTTTGTCCCCACCTCAATTTATACGGACCTGTGAGGCATTTTTATAAATATCCCCGATTTATTAATGTAAGGCACTTGAGAGATGCGGATGAATTCAACCCCGGAAAAGTTAACATGCGGATGAATCGCCTTATCAAGGACCAAACCAGGTCGGACCTTACGAGTCTTATTTATTACGAACCTTAAATACTTGGTCTATTTTGTTGTATGGTTGAACCAGGAAGAGATTCACAAAGAGACACGGAAAAATCAAGACTAGGAGGAAGACTAGAGTTTCTAGAAGATACAGGAGGAATCATGGGCCAGGCCTATGAAGGTCAATGTTGGGCCTACTACGTACACGTGGAGGAAGGAGACGACGACAGATGACAACCTAAGATTGGACCGACATAAGGATGACCAATACCTATATAAGGGCTCCATTTCCAAAGTCAAGGTAACAAGTATTAACTATTCACATTTATTACATTAAGACAAGGAGAATTAGCAACCTCCTTCAAGTAAAGTATCTCACCAGTTTGACCATAGGCAAGCCGGGTTAATCACACATCCACACGTGCATTTGTCAATCTCAGGTACTTAGAGTGACATCAAGAAGAACTGAGGATTGAGTTGTGCACCTGGAGAAGATTGATTCAATGATTTGATTTGAGACTATGGTGACATAGGGAGTATTTAGTTCTTAGTGTATTGTAACGAACTTTAGCTTCATTTAGAGCGTCGTACGATTTACAAGAATTTTACCTTTACAGTTTATTATTCGTAAAATTTGAGTACCATCTAACTCTACCTTATATAAGCTCTACTACATATCAGGTCTTTGGAATCAATAATGTCAATTAACAAACATAACCTCAAACAAAGAGGTTTGAATCTCAAAGTTGTCCATCCAGACAAGGCACTTGACCGCACAACAACTCCAACTAGCTCCCAATTGGCCTTGGATGAGAATCTGGAAGTTTTTATTAGTGCATGACAAACTTCCTACTTTTAGGAAGTTGGGTTCTGGTTCCTCTATTTACTTCTGGAAAGATAGATGGCTAAAAAATAAAATACTTGTAGACTATCTTTCTTTTGATCCTAATTTTAATGAGAAAGTAAGTGAGTTCATTGTGCAAGGGGATTGGAATTTTCAAAAACTTTTAGATGTGCTTCCTATAGATGTGGTGTTGGAGATTATGGGTACACATGTACCTGATCTTAATCCTATAGATGAGCTTTATTGGCCTTGGACAAATTCAGGTAAATATACCATTGAATCTGCTTATAATTTACTCATTCACTCTCATTCTCCTGCTCCTTAATTGGCCTTGGATGAGAATTTGGAAATTTAAAACCATTCCTAGAGTTAAATTTTTTATTTGGTTATTAGTTCATGACAAACTTCCTACTTTTAGTAATCTCCTTTAAAAAAAAATATCATCTCTGATCCTTATTGTAATCTTTGTAGAGAAGAAGATGATACTATTGAACACTTAGTTTTAATATGCAAAGCCTTTCATGGTTTTAGATTTTAATTTCATCCTGTAATTTTTTCTCATTGCAAGCTAGCTAATTTGATCTTTGATCTGAAAGATTCTCAAATTAGTCATAAACTACTTATTCATGCTAGCTGGCTTATCTGGAAATATAGGAATGAAAAAGTTATAAGAATAAAGACATAAATTTCTTTCAAATGCAAAAAGAGCTTTATCAAATGTTGGAGGGGCTTAAACCGAAGGAGAATGAGAGCTCTGATAAAAGGAAGATCACTATAAGCTGTAAATGGGAACCACCTCCTCCTGCAGTTAGTTGCCTAAACACAAATGCTTCTGTACTTGGGAATCCAGGTCATGCTGGATTTGGCTGCATTATAAGGAATTCAAATGGAGAAGTGCTAAAAGCCTCTGCTGGCTATCTAGGAATCATGGATAACAACACAACAGAATTGTTGGCAATAAAACATGGATTAAATCTAGCCTCCAAGTATAATATTTCTAATATTATGTTGCAACCGGACTCACAATATGCCATTAATTCAATTTGCAGGAACCTGGAGCCGACGGGGAAGCACCGAGAAATGGTAACTGAGATCCAGAAGCAAATGGCATTAGTAGGAGTGATCAAGTCGAATTTTGTTTACAGAGAAGCAAATTACATTGCCGATCAGCTTGCAAGGGAGGGGAGTAAATTCACTCTAGATGATCCACCCTTCCCATTTTGTGTTCCCCATAAGCTTTATTATCATGAATGGCATGCGTGTCCGGATTGGTTATATCATGATGTAATTATTGATTCGAACAAAATTACGAACAGGCTTGTCACTTTTATGGGATCATCTATTGATGCTCATACTATTTGCTAATGAATTTCTTTAGTTAAAAAATAAAAATAAAAAATAAATCCAACTAGCAATCAACAAAGTCAAACATAATCAATTTAAAACAAGAAATACACATCATTTAAGATAAGTTAGTATAAAAGTGTACATAGTATAAAAGTAAAACACCATTTTCACAAGGTATATACGTCTCATGTGGAGTATTTCAAAAACAAATTTGTGGGTTTCAGACCCTAATTCATAAAATATTATACGAACAATGATACATGTAACGTGTGTGAATGATGCAATGAACAATAAACCTATTAACATAACATAACAAAGAAAAAAAAAAGGATTGCTAATTGAACATTCACACTCACACGTGTGCTGTTGTTCATAATTTCAAAACATGAAACATATTTTGTTGACCGAAAGGGATGAGTGTTTGTATGAAACAAGAACAAGAAGTTTTCTATTGTTTGTCTGCATTAAATACACAAATCAATAAATTAAGATGATGTTGGCTCTAAAAAAAATAAAAAATTAAGATGATGTTCTAGTTTAACTTGTCATTCTTAAATTGACTTTAATTGGAGTTTTGCTCATTAAATAATGGCCGGTACATATATAAATCTTTAGTTAACAAGAAATTAAAATAGACTAGTGGTAGCAACGTGGATGATGAGGATAACCTCTAGCATTCCATGATGCATCCATTCCACACAATTCTTGTTCTTAATAGTTCCTGATTTTGCGCTTCTTGCTGGAATTTTCTCCCTAGAACTTTTCAGAAACCCAATCAGTTTGGATCTAAACTGTAATTTAGTATTTTGTTAAATTTAACAAAAGCCAGAATAATAACGGAATTAAGAGTTTTGT
The DNA here is from genome assembly GCA_028274465.1 of Plantago ovata. Classification (NCBI taxonomy): domain Eukaryota; kingdom Viridiplantae; phylum Streptophyta; class Magnoliopsida; order Lamiales; family Plantaginaceae; genus Plantago; species Plantago ovata. The sequence continues at coordinate 14,516,976 of CM051457.1, read as the reverse complement.
TAGTTTAGTTTTTGTTGTTGTATTTGAGTTTGAATTAAGAGGTTTGATGGGTAGGGTAGTAAGATTTTTATAGATATAATGATGAGTGTTGTAATAGAATGTTTGCTTTTTGATTTGTACGAGATTTTTTGATTGGTGGATTAGTGGAAGATGAGGTTTTTTTTTTTAAAAAAAAAGAAAGGAATATGAATAATAAAGAAACATGTGGGCCAAAGAGGAGAATAAGTGTGTTTTTATGTCGGTTACTAGCTGGACTTTGGTATTTTGTTAAATAACAAAGGCTAGTTTAGAGCCAAATACTCCAACAAACCAAAATAACAAAATATCTAAGTCCAGTTTAGAGCCAAACAACCTGAATATTTTGGGCGAAGTATGAAATATTTGTTATTGCAATTAAACAGTAAACTGGTGTGAATAGTTAGTGTATTAACGGGTGTCCTTGACACACAATTCATTTATCCTTGTCATTACGAAGTAATAAATATTTTATATTTTATCTTTATTAACAAGTAAACTTCACACGCTATTTATTTATTGAATATTGGATCTTAAGTATAAGCAATTAAAGAGATTGAACTTTGAAGTAAGTAGGGATATATTCTCTACCGTTAGTCAAGTGTCGCCCTAACTATCTTCAGTCAGTTATTATAATCCATTACATGATCATTGGGTCAACAATTTCAACACAACTAACGGTGGAGATCTGTTGACTAGGTTACATGTTGCACTAAGTGTTGCAATAAGGTGTCGACTTTGTCGCTCTATATTGCTATATACTAACTATATACTCTATCAAGTAGTTAACACAATTTCCACCCAATACGCTAAATAATAGAAGAGTCTAGTACAAGATTATTTGATCATATAATAATTATAGGATAATAATATATATAAAATTATTATCCTAGCTAGGGAGTAGTAAAATTTATATCAAAATTCGTCCATCCATCATTAGTCCTATGATGAGTTAATTTCTCTCTCTCCATTGTTACAAATATGAATCATATTAATATTAGTTAATTAATTAATATTTTAAACTCTTTGCATTGCACACTACATATTTGACAATAAATAAATCATTTAACCCCCTGAAACTCACAACACTTATCATTTTGAGTTTTCTTGTAAATCTGATAATTCAAATATTCATTATATTAGAATATTATTATTATTATTATTATTATTATTATTATTATTATTATTATTATAAATTCATTTTATTGTACTTTGCTAGCTTTTCTACAGTATTTCTTAACGTCCTCAAAGCAATAAGAATTGCCACTATTTGTTTTTTTATATTTTTTGTGTGTATAATTGCCACTATTTAATTTGAAGAGGTTGTAAAAATTCAATATTGGTAGTAGTATGTTTTCTACGGTAGTAAACAATTGAACACACGTGTATACTAGCTATATACACAACCATATAATAAAGTAATCAAAATTTGATAATCAAATTAAATTTATTTTGGGCGTTTCTAGCGTTAGGCCCCGGGTGTTTTTCTTAACATATGTCCAATATTTTTAGTGTAGAATAAGCGTTCTACGCACAGAATAACCGTTATTGTTGATTGAATTGGTAGAATTATATAACAGTTTAATAATGGCATATCTGTAAATAAAATCTCATATATGTCCATAGAAAATACAAAATTAAAATTAGAAAGAAAAAACTTTAAACACAATAAAAAATCAAATTACATAAACCTAAAACATAAAACCATTCCTGTTCATAATCATTGAAACCCAAATTTGCCAAGAACCCTGAATCCCCAAATTTGACTTATTGAAGTTCAAGAACAGAAGCATGGCGGATAGTCAGTCGCGGAAGCCGAAGACGTACGGGGGAATGATATTTTAGTTTTCAAATTTTCAGCAACTCTTGCTACCGTGAAGGAATCCCGTAAAGAATATTGTAATTTGTTTGAAAAAAAAATTCATTTTAATTAAACATCAAACAATATCTGTTCATCTAGAATCCACGCACCAAATCACCCATACGTACATTGCTAACATGTTGTCGATCAATGATTCGATGATTATGATTTATGAAATTAATGATGATTTAAGTTTAAAAGTTTTATTTTTCTAATCTTACTTTTGTATTGTATTATTTAATTTATGGACATACATGGGGTTTTATTTACACGTATGCCATTGTTTAAATCTTATATAATTCTACCAATAGAATCAATGGTAATGATATTCTGTGCGTAGAACGACTATTATACACTTATAAATATGGGATGAATGTTAAGAAAAAACACACATGTACTAACGCTAGAAATAGCCTTAAATTTTGAAGGTTATTAAATTATATATTTTAAGAACTACGTGTCATGATTATTGCAGGATGCTTTGGAGTATAAAATAAAATTTTGATTTTCTCTAAATATAGTAATGAGTAGAAGGTAAGGATAGTGGGTGATGCCACATGTCATGCATCGACACCATGACTGATGTTAGTCGGGGCGACAACTTGACTGACAGTAGAAAATTCGAAGTAAGTAAATCAAATATCAATACGGGAAGAATTTATTAAGATCCTATATAAGGAAAGAACCTAAAACATAAGAGGCCACATTGTTTACAACATTTCCTTTAATATTGAAACTTACTAAACCAAACAATTCATGGGTTAGGATCAAACTAAATTCACATATAAATTGAATAACAATGATAATTCACATATAAGGACATGATAATTAATTTACATTTAAGAAAAAAAATATTTGTAATTTGTACGTATGTTCATTTTATTATTTTATATATCTAAGTAAATTGATAATATTCTTCTACTAACGAAGTGATTTAAAAAGGATTAAGGTACTACATTAAAGTAGTAAATTAATATTGAAAATCAAAGGTAATGTACTTTCACATATAATATAAAATTTAAAACACAGTTTAAAATATGTAAAACTAATATATTTTCAATGTTGGTGGAATACAAATACTTATTGTTTTTAATTGTGAATTTGGTTTAATCCTGGTTTGTTAGTTTTTAATTAATTTATTTTATTGTTTAGTTTAATTTTAACCATGGTTTGTTTGGTTTAGTAAGTTTTAATATTAAAGGAATGTTGGAGGAAGTGTTGGAAAATTAGTGTAGAAGAGGATTCACTCCGCTTAAATTGTGAATTTAACAAGGAAATTATCATAGTCTTTTAATGGCGTAGAAGACTTACCTTGCTATGAACCTTTAGCGTCTTTATTCTACGTAGCTTTTCTGTATCTTATAACTAGTTCGTTAAACTGCCTTATTAGGTTGGTAGGTTGTCTTATTAATAGACTACAAGCAGTTAATCACTTAATCGAATGTGGCTTCTCACCCCTTTCTAGTGAAGTTTTACTTGTTATGATAGCTTTAAACTTCCAAACATATTTGTAAAACTATTCTCACAGGTATTTATAAACAATCGCAATGAAAATCATTTATTCAAAATACTTGTGTGGGTGTGTTTTTTTTTTTCTTGAAAACTAAAAAGACATTTATTCAAAAATAATTTGCGGTGAACGTGGATCGAACACGTGACCTTCAGATCTTCAGTCTGACGCTCTCCCAACTGAGCTATCCCCGCTTTTGATTAGTTTTATTAGTTAGTTATTATTTATACCAACCCAGTTATACTTCTCAATATTAATCATGCCCTACAAATTTTACACCGGCGATTAGGATTTTAAACAAATTGAATCTCACCCAACTCAAACTTGTTTATTTTGCGTCACACGCTACACTTGCGAAGCGTTCTCCTTGTTAAATTTATTTTGTTAATGTTCACTCAATAATTTATTCCTATATTGTTATTGTGGTTATATAATACATTTTTTTTGTTTTTTTATGACGCTACACGTGCGAAGCGTTCTCCTTGTTTTTTTTTTTTATTAATGTTCACTAAATAATTTATTCCTATATTTTTATTGTTGTTATACGTTTTTTTTGTGACTAATAAAAGGATTTAAAAAAAAACGAAAAAAAGGGCTAAAAATTGTTTTTTAAAAAAAATGAGAAATATTGAGAGAGTGAGGTACAATCTCTCCTTATTCGAATATTAATGCTAATTCCCCTTAAATAATGGCCATTGGTTTCCGATCGATTAATTGGAGCCATAAAGATGCTCTGTTTTTTTTTCTTCTTTTTTTTTTTTTTTCCTTCTGTTTTCTTTAATTATTTTGGATGAATTTTGAAATATAAAAAAATTAGGGGGTTAATTTGAAATAAATTTTGAGTTGAAATTAAAAAGATTTAAGGCAATTGATAAAATTAAAAAGATTTGAGGTAAATATGTAATTAATGGAAATTTGAGTTGTTTGGTATCAGTCAAAATTCAATACTTTACCAAGAGTAAAAATGTATTCTCATTGATTTAATTCGTCAAAAGTCAAGTACGTGGGTTTAGGTGTAATTAAATCTATTTAAGATTGGTGTTGGATGCTATACCCAAGAACTCCAATTTTGTACTATATACTTTTCAAAAATAAAATAAGCAAAAGTTAAAAGATCGATTTACTGTATTGGGATTGTTGACCGACTGACCAATCTAGTGGCCTTGGGGTACAAATCTAAACGGATCAAAAGTTCTAGCTATGCATGCCATAGATACAAAATACTTGAATACCGCCAAGTGCAATTCTCCAAAAGGTGAAATCCTTGTCACGGTTGATGGTTGTGGGGTGTTAACGAGTCGAGCCGATATGATCGTTGTCTCTATCGATCAATGATCGTCAGAAATATAGGGCTGATCATGATCGGCTTGTGATCGTCGACCTTCACAAAATTGTGATCGTGATCGGCTCGTGAATGATCACATCGATCGCGAGATGATCACGATCGCGGTCACTCAGCTCGTTAAAATCACGAAAATTAACTTTTTTACTATGTTAATTTGTCGATCATAAATACAATATATTAGAAACACTACAGAAAATAAGACTAACATAAATTCAAAGTACATAAAATAGATTCGAAAGTTATTGGACACATTCAGGGTTAAGAGGGTTAAGATAGGTATATATAGGTATATATATATAAAATAATAATAAAATAAAATATAAATTAATTATTGATCACGATCTGATCGGGAGCTTTCGATCATTTCTTCAACCGATTCATGATCAAAATGAGTCGATCATGATCACGAATTCACGATCAAGCTCGCGTTGACCGATCTCGATCACGATCCGAGCTTTGACCGATCTTTATCACGATCGCTCACGATCAGATCGATTCGTTAACACCCCTAAGGCCGATTTCCATTTTTGCGAGCTTTGAAACTTAAAAGTTATTTTCATTTCACCTTAATCTTAATCTTAGTTAAAATAAGTTCTGTTTTGTTCAATTTAGATTTATTAAGTTCAGAATAATTAAATTCAATTCCGTTCAATTCAAATTAATTCAGTTCAGTTCAAGTTTGCTTAGTTAAAATTTATACTTCAAATAAGTTCAGTTCAGATTAATTAAGTTCAGTTCAGTTCAAATTTATTAAGTTTAGTTCAGTTCAATTCAATTCAGATTTATTAAGTTCAGTTTAGTTCAGAAATTTTTAAACGAATCAAACGGAGCCTTAGATCATCAAAATGCTCAAAGTCTAACCCTGACTTAACCCGGTGTCATGTAAAAGAGTTCTCTTTGATGATACATGAGTCTAATATCTTTGATAACACCGTAATCAATAAACATAAACTTCAAGAGAAAATGTTTTAAAGTCATATGACATAATGTATAAGACATATTTAATGTTTTAAAGACATATTTGTCTGTTACTTCGTACATCTATGAGTGAATAAGGTTCCTATTTAATTTTAATAAACTTTTTTTATGTTCAAATAACTTTATATATTTTTTTAATTCGTATCGAAAGTAATTAAACGGAATTGAAACTATATTATGAAATGGATAATGGTGGTCACCAATATCGCACCATTTAAATTCGACTAGCATGTGAGCATTGTGAGAGATAGCCGTGTCATTTGAGGTCGGCCGGCTGGGGATTAGGCTAGCTTTTCTTCTCGTTCTAAAACTTTTGGTTAGACACTCAAAGACGTCTACTTAGGTGGGCCCAATCGTAATATTCCTTGCACCACGTGTAAGTGGTCCCCTGACATGGAATCAATCGGATCCGATTAATTAATTAATACACACACAAACACACATTACCAAACGCGTTTTCTTGTTTTTCTTTGCAACTTTTGGCTTCCGACCACCCAACATGTCCCTACCGTTACTTTGAGAAATTACTCCGCCATTTTCTTTTTATTTTTAATTTCCATAATTCACCAAGGTGAACTAGTTAAAATTTAGGATCATTTCCATATGTACCCCTGCTATTGATTTTAACTAGTCCTGAGTTTGCATTCACTACCCTTGTTAGATAATATTAATTACATCTGGATCTACGAATTTGACTTTTCACGAACTTATTCATTGAAAGTATTTATTTTACCCTTGGTCAATTATTAGATTTTTTGGTTGACCAAACAATTTGAACTTTTATTTATTACACTTTTAACCCAAATATTTTTATTTTTACTAAATTAACACTATTTATTTAAAAACGAGCCCACATAATTTTACAATATTTCAAAATGGTCTAAAAAATTATTTAAAAACAAACCCCTACAAAAATTATATTTCAACGTCCTAAATTATTAAAAACTTTTTTTTTAAAAAAAAGCAAAAGATTTGGGGCTGCTAAAGCTCGGAGCTGTAAACAGCTCCAATTTGGGGTTGTGAACACCTCCATATCGGAGCTGTTACAGCTCCGATTTTGGGGATGTTACAGCTCCAAATTCGGAGCTGTAAAGCTCCGATTCTGGAGCTTTACAACTCCGATTTGGGACTGCAAAGCTCCAGAATCGGAGTTGTAGTCGGAGTCCACTACCAGAATAATACCGGTACCGGAGATGAAGAAGATGAGGAAAAAAACGAAATAGAAAAATAAAAATAAATGAAAATGAGTTAAGGCCATGTTTGGTTGTCCATAAATGAATAGTGCCTTATTTCTTGGTCAACCAAAAAATGGACTCGTGGACCTGGATGTAATTCTGGGACTAAGGGGTTGTAGATGCAAAGTGATGTCATGGGAGGGGTACCATATGATATTTACCCTAAAATTTAAAATCATTTTCAAATATCAATCACCTAGTGTTCGGAACTGGATTTTGAAATTGAATTTTTATCTTCATGCGTAAAATTTACTCCTCAAAGTAAAAATCCAGTTCAAACACCATGTTCCATTCGGAACTAATCAGTTGAATCCCGACCTTAACTTTGGGCAGGCACATTACTCTTAAACTACACCTGGGTGATATGCTGGCCCCACATATCAATACATATTTTAATCCGCGCACTTTGTTCCTATTCGTGTGCGCACCAGAAACTTCCCAACAAGTCACCACTCACCCATCATAGAACTGCTCCAGAGCAAACACGCTTAACTCTAGAGTTCTTTAGATGAATTTCCAAAAAAAAAAAAGAGTTGCACCTTGTTGATGTGAATAACATTCTCAACCCCTTTAAACTTTTTGAAACTCCGAGATGTTACAATTTATCTAACAAATTTGGCGTCATATAAAAATATTATTTTACATATTTTATGTTTTGACTAAATTTTATCTCACAATTTTATTGTGGGTACTACCACTATGTAAAACTCATTCGAGTACTTTACAATAGTAAAAAAAGTGGTGATAGGTCGATTTTGACTATTGACTCGTGTGTTTGCTTTACAAAACAAATAAATAAAGTAAATGACATGTCTCACGCTCAAATTTAATTTGGTTTTTAAAAATAAATTACCATATTAAATCTACACGTGTCATTTACTCAATTTACTTTTTAAGGTCAAACACATGAGTCAAACGTCAGAATTGACCGGTCACGACATTCCTACTGCCACGTAAGTGAGATCAAATGAAAATTGATCAGATGACCAAAATTAAATGTAGTGTATTTGTAGAGTACCCAAATTGGACAAAACCATTATGGAGTATCCAAATACCCTTCCATTGTTGAGTATCCAAAATAAAGTTTACCCGTCATACCACTAAATCAAACATCATACTTACTAGTTACTTATAGATGCTCAGAAATCTACAATTGATACTTGGTAATTCACGGGCACCAATTACTTGGGAGACAAAGGATTACCAAAACTAAAGTGTGGCGACCTGCAAGATTAACAATCGAAAGCGTGAGATTCCACTGGGACACTGGTGTGGTGCCGACCGTATGGACTCCGACGCTCAAGTTAGCGAATTTGTGATAATAAAGAATAAATTAAACGTGCGATTAAGAGTAAATAGAAACTTAGCGAGAATCGACGGTGAACAATGAGAAATCTAGGTCTCCGGCGGAGGGATTGAAACGGTTTAGGGTTTCGTCGACCGAGATAGATTTTTCTCAGGTTCTGGGTGTCCGGCTATGGATTCTTATGGAGATGGTTGAATTCGTAGGTGGAGACTGTCAGAGTACGGTGGATTCTGTAAGTTTGATTTGTTTTCAGAGAGTCGTTGTGAGTGATGAGCCAGAGCCAATTGTCATTCGATTCCCTTTTCTCTTCGTCGATTCCCTTTTTAAATTAGGTTTCTTCGACCCTTTCTCCCACTTCCCCGGCCGTTAGCTAAGTATCCGGTCTTTTCTATCCGTTTCCATAACGTCACATTGAACGTTGAGCCGAGGCGTCGTGGGCGTTGAGGGAGTCAAGGTTTCGGTCCACAAATTGCAACAACCAATCTAGGAGAGGGAGCCAATTAATGGTTGACACCATTTTAATCCTTATGGGAAGAGGCATCCGGCCACTTTCACGGACCGGCGGCCTTTGAATATTAGCTGGCGACCAACATGTAATTAGCCAATTGGGTCGGACTAATCCGTTTGCTAGTTCGTGGTCGGAGGGTCAAAATTAGATCATCATGCATGAGGGCAATTTTGACTTGTTGTGAACTTTCACCAATTAGATTGGGTCAACGTATGACCAAGTGATCTAATTTTTGCCAATACATTACTACACATTAATAGAGGAATAGTAGAAAATTTCATTTCATTGTTCAACTTCTAATTTTGGCCCCATAATTTTCTCTTTTCACAAATGGAATAAAAACTAAAACTGATCAGATGTTACCAGAATCGGCAACAACGGTTCAGCCAGTTGTATGATGTTTCGTTCCGTTTGGTTGGGTCTGATAACCTCGTCTGTTGTTTAAGGAGGATTATTAATTGGGGAGGGCCGGGAGGCAACTCGTGGTATGGTCGTCAAATCAAGGGAGCAATTTGGGAGATAGTGTGTGTGTGTGAGTCGTTTCTTTCTATTTCTATTTTAATTTAGTGATGCGGCTCTACTAATATTATCCTTTTGATTGATACAACAAATGATACAATGCATTTTCAACTTTAATTTTGTTCTTTTGGTGACTAATTTGACATGATGCCGCACTAGACAAAAGAAAGACTCTCAAGTCTCATCATAAGACACACTTTTATAGCGACTGATCAGTAATACACCACTTAGCACTATTACATGATTCTAATTTTGTTGCTAATCACACTTTAGAAGGTGAATATAGCGTTAATAGACTTCCATTAACGCCTGATCAGATGTTACCGACATTAGATATATTCATGGCCTTTGGAGTAAAATTAATTCCATCTTATTGTAAGTATAATTACACACATGTAACTATTCCGTCCGCAATGAATTTTCAACTTTTGAATTTTCTTGTGTATTGTTTTTAAGAAATACTCGTATGTTATATTATTTGTTTGAGTTGCGATACCCATAATAAAATGAAAATGACAGAAGAAAAGGTAAAGAAATGAATGAGAAAAAACAAAAAAGAAAATGTGAAAAAACTGATGGAACACATAAATCATACATACATAAATTCCATTACTTTATTCATTCTTATCTCATAAATACATTTTCGGTATCATGATGATAATTAGGACTTTGTACCTCCTCTTAAAAGAATAATCTACTTGCATTATCTTATATACTCTATACTAGAGATTATATTGAAAATAAAGAAAGATAATTAGGGCAAAGGTCTATGCACTCTTCTAAATAGCACCTTACTATGCATAGCATGTGAGTGGAAAATGGGAGTAACTAGTGAGAATATGCAAGTTGCAGGACAAGTGTTTTGCCATAGTTGGGATGGGTTAGAACAGAAAATAAATGATATGATATGATATGATATGATGAATATATCAAGTCAGTCTTCCACTTAAATCACTAGACCCACACAAAAACTTGGAAAGTTTTCACAAACTCAAAACTACAATCATATTATGTGACCAGTCCTAAAACGTGACAACCACATATATCGAGGGAAACCGACCCTCATATGATCATATCATGTGTCCAATACCTAGGCCTACCAATACCGCTCTATATATAGAGTACCACTTTTTGAATATTTAGCTTATGTTTAATGTTTCGCTTATAAAACTTTTACTATTATAAATGTGCATGTATAAGTAGTCTATGAGTTGGTATAAACTTCTTTTCTCTCCTATAAAAAGGTTAAATTTTTTCTAAACACATAATCCGTATATAACAATTTTGAAAACCTAAGATGTCCAATTAAACATGCAATCGTATTTTAAACTCGATTCATATATATATATATATATATATATATATGTTTTATGTGAAGGGTTATATATATAGAAAAATGTTTTATGTGAAGGGTTGAAGCCATGAGTGGTGAAAAGAGTTGGATAGATGTACACAACAGCTCTATTACCCTACAAGGTATGATGAATTGTTAAAAAAGCAGTAGTACTCCATATCATGAGTTACAAATGATCGATGATATGGTACAATGCATGTATCCATCTACAACCCTTCAAAAGAAAAAAACTGTCTTTTTCCAAAGCAAAGGAATGATCAAAATTAGAGAAACTATTGATTAATTATTTTAAATGGACGTTTCTGGAAAATAGTGTGTATTTTTATAATACTCAGTTTTCATCTCAAGTATGATTAGGGTTTTGAGAAACCCATGTTAGCTTTATGATGAAATGACTACATTAGCATTGCGTGGAAAGAAAACCCAACCCACATATTGGAAATATGTCACGTTCCCTGGTTTTACATGGTGAAAAGTGCGTATAAAGACTTTGATGTAGCAATGTGTTTCTTGCCATTATGTGTAAATTACAATAAAAACGCTTCAATATCCACGATAAAATAGTGGCAAAAAAACATTAACCATTAGACGTGAGTATTAGATGTCAAAATAACCCTCGTAGCAGTTGTATAAGTGTCTTCCGTGACAATTAGTTTGAATATTTTCCACGATGAGGTCGTGGCCATATACAAACTTAGCCACGCAAAATCCGTGGCTAGCTATTCGCAAACGCTATCTATCTATTAGTATGATATTGCTATTCTGGAGAGAAAACCTAATTTGAATGGGTTTGTTCTTGGGTTCCCAATACCCATCTATAAGCATGATAGTCTTTTTTTCTTTTTTGAAACGGCGAATATTACAATTACTCTTATACTACTGTTATACAATATCCGTTACCATTTTATATCTCCACATCTTCCACTGGACCACCTTATAACTCATGACCAAACATGCCAAACATGAATAATAGTGTATCTAATATCTATTTACCTATTAACCTATATACCCACATCTATACATATAGTGTATCTTTCCATATTTTAGTTACGTAGGATTATTTTAATTGCACTCTTTAGAATCCCCCCTAAACAAAGAACCATCGAACCTCTCATCCAAAGATGATATTTTAACCTCCCCTTGAACAAATATTTATAGTCCAAGCATCTCAACAATTGTTCACTACATTATTCACCGCCTGATGTGAACCAACTATTACCTCAAAATTTTGCTCCATATTACACAATTGAAATTGTCATCCGATAGAGCAAATGGACTATCATCGTTGTGTTTGCTAAACCCATTGACACTTGCCACAAGTGACGCCACTTTTTGAGTTCAACTGATATTTTCCACTCTTGAGTTATTTCCAAAGTTCTTATGCCAATTTTATAGAAAATCTTGCACTACTATTTTTATATTTTATCAATGGGGGATTTGATTGTATTTTTTACGGTGGCAATTACAAAAAACGTAGCATAAACCATAAAGTGTGAGGAAAGGATTAGCACAATCAAAATCATGCACATAAAGCAAGGAAAGGAGTTCCATGGCCAATAGTTGGTGTTTGCAACTTTGCATGCACACGCCTGGACCCATTGAGTTAATTATGATCACTACTACTCCTATTAATTATGACTAAACAACAGCCTAACCAAACTTGCTTAAAGTTAATGATGCAATGTGATCAGGTTGGTGAATGGTGGATACCGAAAACTTCACAATCTCAAATCATCATCTCAATATCTAATTAGGTATACAGTTTTATCATATCATTACTTTAGTCATAGTTTATAGTTTATAGTATATTTAAAGGGTTACTCTCCTACTAGTAAGGTTGAATATATAAATGTTAAAGATTATACTCTTTTTTTATTTTATTGTTTACTTTTTATTTTTTATAAATGATTCGTAGATGAGTATAAAGTTGCAACATGTGATAACTTGTTATAAGTTAATGTTCACTATAAGTGTTTTTCAAATAAATAAAAGTGTTCCGAAATTGTATATCGATCATATTATCTCAATTTATTGACATCCACTGGTGTTTTATGGCTATAAAAAAGGCCTTTTCAAAAAAAAAAAAAAAAAAAAAAAAGGGCACAAATAGACACATATACTACTCTAGCTTGAATCCTTTTAATTCTAACTTTACCGGCACAAAAAAAAATATTCTCCACTTAAGTAAGTAAGAGGAATTAATGGCGAAATGGATTAGATGGGATATATATGGGTCCAATTTCATTTTGAAAACGTGGAGAATTTCATCTAGACATGAACATCATGGTGCAATTTTAAATACGGAGTACTAAGTATATCGATCGAGTGACTTTTTCAAATCAAGAAGGTGCATTAGGAATTAATGAAAAATAAATGCTTCTTTTAACCACATCAATACTTAGCACCCCAACAACCAACATTAGAGAGTACAGATCCCATATTTCTTTACCTAAATAGGTCGGGGTTCAGATGATAAGTGTAGCTCTAGTTAATCTAGTTAATAAGCTGATCCACCTCCAACCAATAGATGTCACTTTGTCGGTTTAAAAAAAGATAAAAATTCTTTACCTATTTTTTTTTTTTTCTAGGGATCAAACTAGTTCCGTACTCTATTTTCCCACTCCATCTCTATTCCATTGTACGGTATCACCTTATGATTCCTAAAATAAAGACTCCTTTTTTGCAAAAATAGTACCGAACTTCACATCTTTTTATTGGGTCCATATCTTTTTAGTACCCTGCAAGATACCCTAATATCATAATTGTACCCACTAGACTAACAATTACATTTTGGCACCCAAATTTGACTTTTCACTTTTCAATTATTGAATTTTGGCTGATCCAAACAGCCTTAGTGAAAATATGATTTTATAATTTTCATAATTTTTCTTTTTTTCTTCATTTTTCTTTTTATTCTCACCCTTATTCTTTTCTATTTTCTTCCTTTTTCTTTTTTCTTTTTCTTTTTTCATCTTCTTCTTCTTCAATTTTTCGGTATCGAAATTATGTGCGGTATCGGAGCTCCGACAATGAAGCTCCGATCGAGCTTCACTCATGGAGCTTCACTGTCACAGTGAAGGTGAAGCTCTCCGACCGAGCTTCACTGTAATAGTGAAAGCTCCGATCGGAGCTTCATATCCCCAAATCGGGGCTGTGAAGCTCCGATTCGAGCTTCACTGTAACAGTGATCGGAGCTTCACGCCCCAAATCCGAGCTGTGAAGTTCCGATAGCTCCGGTCGGAGCTTCGGTCATCGGAGCTCCGATCTTTTTTATTTTTTTTATTTTTCAATATATATTTTACTTTTTGTGATATTTCATTTTTAATATTAAGTTTATATGGTAATAAAATTTTAGAAATTATGTAATTTAAAAAACAAAGAAAAAAAAAAGAAAGTTAAGGTCCTTGTTTGGATCACCCAATGACAATTGTGTAATTACTGCAAAGTCAATCCAAAAATCCATTTTCATGTACTAGAATGTAATTGTTGATCTAATGAGAACAAATGTGAGAATAAGACGTCTATCATGGTACTAATGTGAGATTAACTCTTTTTATTTTTAACAAAATAAAATTTAGATACCGTTAAGTTTTAAGTAACCAAGTCCCAAATTTGGGTGTTGTTATTGCGCGCTAGGCCAGGGACAAGGTTTACCCCCAAATTAGATTTCTTTCTGTGCCAAGCCAAATAAATTCAATGTGCATTTATGGAATAATACTCGGCAGGATTTGAATTCAATTCCTGTAGGGTAACAATATTAATTAGTTTTTATTTTTTGAACGGCAAAATTTATTAATAATAGGAAAAAGTACAAGTAATACAAAAGTAATAATGTTTCACTCACACATTTCGCTTTTAATCGTAGTTCTTACGGTTTTATTTTTGAAATTATTAATGTCTTTCTTCATATCATAGTAACTATTTGTATATACTTCACCGTAATAATTTTAACCGGTGTGAGATGTAAAATGTGAGACATGCTGCATCCATTCTATCTATTTGTAACCTGTAAAGATTGTAGTTAGAGATGAAAGATGATACAAAATGCAAGCGTCGGAATAATTGGGCCAAATAATGTGCCTGGGTTTACTTGCTACTGATGAAATCTAGGCCTTAATTTATCGTGCCTTAATAACACAATGGAAACAAATACTAATCGGCCCCAAAAAGATATTGGAAACAATCATGATAGCAACTAAACCCAATATTCTTCTCACCATTTTACATTGTTATTTCGGAAGGCCGAAACATAAGATCAATTTCTTGTCTAGTTCTAGTCTTGATATTTGGGTTTCAAGTCTAAACTTTGGGTTTGGGCTTCTCAATGTACACCTGGGCGTGATTTAACTGGGAGTAAAGTTCCAAGCATATATATCCATAAATGGCATGCTTGTAATGTACAGATAGAGCAAAGCTGCATAGGGGACATTGAGTTCAACAATCGTGACATTTGTGGATGATAACTTCCTTAAAGAGGTTTTCCCGCATCAACTTCGACCATATTTCAAGCATAAGATAATTTAACCTATCCTTTGAAAGGTTATATACAGTACCACAAATGAGCCTCATATCTAAAGACGTGAGTCCCCTTATTCGTCTAGCTAATAGTAGTAATTTTCGGTAGGAAATTTGATGTATGCAGTATCTTGACTTTTAAAGTTGTCGATTCGTAGTAAAAATAACATTAAATCGATGTGTCAACAATTACATTTGCCCAAAATCGATGATTTTATTCAAATACTATTTCATCATGGTAATATTCAAGTTTGATCATAGTTTACTAGTACTTTACTTGATGATAGTATCATCCAGTGTGCAATTCTACTCCCATGCTCTAATTTGTGCTGAAAATATTACATTCGAAGTAATATAATTTTTAATATCGTGGGTTAATTTTGGATTAAAAAAAAAAACATGAATTGGAATTTCAGGTCTCCTGCACATAACATTTACCCTTTCTTACACACTGGATGCAAAATATCGGGATTCTGTTCCAAGACCTTTCCATAAACGGCATAGACCGATTCAAAACTCAAAAGTCAAAAGGAAAATATTATTTTATATGCATGAATAAAACTACTTTCTTAAAAAGTCTAATAAAAACTAAAAAGTGAAGAAAACTTTATGGTTAAAGAAAACAAAACAAAACAAAATCAAGGGTTACTTGCAGATTAAAAAACCAAAGAAAATCCACAAATGTTTAACCATGTACATACAAGTACTAATTTCCAAACATCAAAAGCCAAGATCTCTTTGATGAAATCACAGTCACTTTCTTTCCCTCTTTTTTAGTGGCCATGGCAGTTAGTTACCCATCTCACTAATCACTCTCCACTCAACAAATTTGCTCAATCAAAACCACACTTGATCAACAAACACTGATGATGAATCTTTAATCCTTTTCTTGAATTTTTTTTTGATTTATTGGTTCTTCACTGCAGATGGGTGGTGGTAAAAAAAACCCCATGTTGATTCTCCATTTTCTCCCACTGATACTCTCAACGGCATCAGCATATCCACACCCCTTAAACTGTACAGAAACCACTCGGCTATGCACTTCTTTCATCGCCTTCAAACCCACCTCAGAACAAACCCTTCCCCTGATTGAGAGCATGTTTGATGTCTTGCAAAATGACATCACTGTAGAAGGAAATGATGGTGGTAAAGGTTACGTTTTTATTAGAAAGAACTGTTCTTGTGCTGTGGGTCTCAATAAGTATTTGACAAACACCACTTTCACGGTTACTCACAGTAATAATGGCTCGGTTTATGATCTGGCTAAGGATTCCTATCATGAGTTGGTTTATGTACATACCAACAGGACTAGGGTAGCTAGAAAAGGTGCTGTGGTTTCCTTGAAGCTCATGTGTGGTTGCTCTAGTAGTCTATGGAATTACTTGATGAGTTATGTGATGAGAGCTGAGGATAGTGTGGAGAGTTTGGCCAGCCGGTTTGGGGTTAGTATGGACAGTATTGAGGCTGTCAATGGGATTTCGAATCCGGATAATGTCACCGTTGGGGAACTTTACTTTATACCGCTTAATTCGGGTTTGTGCTTAGCTTAATTTGGCTTCTCTGTTATCATACTTTGTTGGTTGTGATTGGTTTTGGGTTGAGAATGTGTATGTTGTTTTTTTTGTCTGTGTGGCACATGTATTGTTGTGTGTATCATGAGAATGTGGAAGAGTAGGGAATAAATTATGTTCTAATTGGTGTTCCATGTCTGTTCTGAGTCAGTCATGTTAGCAATTCCAAAGTTTGTAAGTGTTGCTTTCGTAAAGTACGTAGTAGCTACTAACTTGTATTTTAACATGCTCTATAATTTGGAAAGCATATCTTTCCATAGTTAATGTGAACTCGGTTCAACATAAATTCAATGCAGAGTTTTTAGTTAGATTACGAAATTTGAATAGCTGAACTGGATTAGCACACTTGTTTTAAAGCTCTTTGGTGGGATTGTGGTTGTTGATTACCATGTTTGTTTGTAACTCTGTACGTATTAACTATTAACTTAGTCATATATGGAAGGGAGTGTAAAACTGTTTGCATGCTACAGTTCCAGGTGAGCCATATCCAGTAAATAATGGCACGACTGCAGCTCCTGCCCCTGCTCCGTCTGAAGATAATGCTGTAGGTAAGGTTTTTGTGTCTTTATGCACTGAACATGTTTCATACTCTCATGATACATGTGTCGTGTTGCTTTGTCATCGCTTACTTGCAATCCGTAGAAATGTTGAGATGATTTTTTTTGATGATGATTAACTGTAACTAGTAAGAATGCTCAATATGATATATGCCAGTGATCTTTATCAACCTTTAATGTTGTTAATCTTAAAATTCTGTCCGAACCTGAAATTTGTTAATTGCACTTCACTCGGTTACCTTTTCTGCTAGGCCTTGTACATGTTTCAGTTTTAAACGATAATATTTTCACCTTCCATCATCTACTGTTCTAAATTCGGGTGACATACAGTTTGAATCATGTGCTTCTGTAAACATATAACGAATAAATAATAATGAAGCTTGATTGATGATGTGCCTCATTTAACTGTATTGTAAATTTGGTGACATGTATTGTATTAACTGCAGCAAATGAGGTGAATCACAAGTCTCATGTACCTTACCTGTGGATCATTGGAATCTTTGCTGTTGGTTTGGCTGTTGTTGTTTTGGCGGTTGGTATTTTCATGTTCTCAAGATCATTAGGCTGTTTCAGTAGATCCCAAAGAAACCAAGGGAACACTTCCAATGGGAAGATATCTCTTCTTCGAAATACAAGCTACTGCTGCGCTTCAGGGAGGTCTTTATCTGGAGATTCCAAACAATATAATGGAGAATCTAGTAACCGTCACATGAACGTTCCTTCAGGTCGGACATCATTTGAGTTTTCATACCATATGTTATGGACAAACAAGTAAGTGCTGTATTGTCCTGTTTCTTGCAGTTATAGGCAGTGATATGTTCGACATAGAAAAACCTGTGGTTTTTACCTATGAGGAAGTTTCAGTTTCGACAGATGGGTTTTCTGATTCTAATCTTTTGGGACATGGCACATATGGTTCGATGTATCATGGGCATCTCAGGAACCAGGTCCAAGAATGTTGAGTTTGCTTTCATTCTGTAAATCCTTTGCATAATTAATCTTTCTTAACAGAATGCCTTCTTGCAATTTCAGGAAGTTGCCATAAAAAAGATGACTGCTACTAAAACTAAAGAATTTATGGCAGAGATGAAAGTGTTGTGCAAAGTTCATCATGCAAATTTGGTAACACAAATTAGGTGTTTATGTGAAACAAGGTGCTTTGAGAAGAAAAATGCACTATTTCAACTAATACTTATTTTTTGATTTTGTCAAAGGTAGAGTTGATCGGTTATGCAGCTAGTATTGACGAGCTCTTTCTGATATATGAGTTTGCTCATATGGGTTCACTAAGAAATCACTTGCATGATTCTCAAAACAAAGGTTAGCTCTTATGATCTATGCATTACTATAATGCACTTGGTGGCTATTCTTGTTGATTTTCGAAGAATTGTTCTCTGTTTGTGATGGATTGTGTCTTAATCTGGATAGGTCATACACCGTTATCCTGGATCATGAGGGTACAAATAGCACTTGATGCTGCCAGAGGATTGGAGTACATACACGAACACACAAGACCTCACTATGTGCATCGAGATATTAAAACTAGCAATATTCTACTGGATAGCAGCCTTAGAGCAAAGGTTTGCATCAGGCCCATCTCTTCTTTGTACACCCCCCCCGTTTTTTTTATTTTATTTTAATTTTTTTTTAAAGAGTTTGGTGCTACTAAATCTTATTAAATTTGCTTGTAGATTTCAGACTTTGGTTTAGCAAAACTCGTCATGGCAACCAATGAGGAACAGTCAGTTACTAGAGTTGTTGGAACATATGGTTATTTAGCTCCAGAGTAAGTCATGTACTGTACTAATTACCTACATCTGGTATCCATTTAGCTTCGTTGATGACTTCGGAATCTCTGTCCTATAGATACTTGAGGGATGGGATAGCAACAAGCAAAAGCGATGTGTTTGCATTTGGCGTGGTACTTTTTGAGATGATATCTGGAA
This sequence comes from Plantago ovata, assembly GCA_028274465.1. Taxonomy (NCBI): domain Eukaryota; kingdom Viridiplantae; phylum Streptophyta; class Magnoliopsida; order Lamiales; family Plantaginaceae; genus Plantago; species Plantago ovata. The sequence goes on along the minus strand of CM051457.1, from coordinate 14,497,756 downwards.
AGGAGGCCATGACCAGGGGTGTTGAAAGACGGTCATTAGCATCGATTGTAAGTCCCGTCTAATTAATCTCTATATGGTATCAACTAAAGTGTCTTTCTGGTGTTTAAGCAAGAGGCCTTCGGTTAAGATTCCCATATCAGGATGACCCGTTTATATGAGTATTTGTATACTGTGTAGTAGTTGTGTTCTGGTTCATGATGTTTGAATGTGTGGCTTACACTATTCTCAAATGTGTCAAATGCCACAATACCCTAATACTGGTGAAGTTTCAGATGTTGGCGGCTATGAGGAACACACCTGACTTCATGAACTTGTCAAGCTTGAAAGATCATATCGATCCAACTCTGATGGATTTGTATCCCCATGATTGTCTATTTAAGGTAAGTGTTCAATCACACTTGTGTTTCATCTAACATTAATCACACAGCCTTTGCGTTCTTGTTGGCGGTATATCATGTAACATGCCCATACACAAGAATATTATGTGATAATTCCATTACTTGCCATAGTTATGAAAGTAGTTGGCTCAACTGGAACTGCAAGTTCTTACATGTAGTTCTAATGTACATAACCGGAGAAATCTCCAGCACAAGTTTTAGTAGGCCTGATTTAGGTGAGGGTTCAGACTTCAGAATGGACAAAATAAAATTTCTTTTCTGATTATCAGGTGGCTACTTTAGCAAAGCAATGTGTGGACAATGATCCAAGTTTGAGGCCTGACATGAATCAAGTGGTGATATCACTTTCACAGATCTTGTTATCTTCGGTGGAGTGGGAAGCAACTCTAGCTGGGAACAGCCAAGTTTTCAGTGGACTTGTTCAAGGAAGATAATAAGTCATTCTGTGAAGTGAATGTCCTCTTTTGATGCTTTCTCCTATACATCTTGTGCAGTTTCTGTATGTATGAAGCAGGCATCCATGTTGAACCCCAGTTGTTCCACTTGCAATTGTGTAAATCTTTTTCTTCTTTTTACAGCTAATTCTTTTGGCCTCATAGCCTAGGTCTTAATTCCAAGCGTCTAGTTACATACCTGCAGCTTTCACTGTTACATTGATAGAGTTGTAAGAACTATTGATTTTTACTCGCATGGTAATCGATTTTTTTTCTTTCTCTGTTGATTTCTCATCTGAATTAGTTGCGTGATTGCTAGGATTTGCAACGCAAAGTATCGATCAAGAAACACAATATGCATATCCAGAAATGAAAACATTTATACAGGAGTAATATAAGTTAGTTACCAGAAGACATTCAAATGTAAAGACTTTTTGAAGTGACTTGCAGACATTTTGGACCAGCTACAAATTGACATCATTACAATTGTTCAAAGTAAATGCATCTTTCACTAGCTATCCAGTTGTTTCAGTAGCAGCAGATGTCAGCAAACCTGGTGGAGAAGGAGATAAATATTCAAGCTTCATGCTTCGGACATTTTTCCATCCTCGTTGCCAGAAGCTACGGTTTCTGATGAATCTTCTGCTTCTTCAAGATCAGTAGGTTGAGATTCGTGCTTTGCAGCTGCCTGCAGTACCCTGCTCTGAACATCTGATGATGAGGGAGATGTGGGCAGTCCATTACGAGTGGGTTCCAACTTGCCAGTTGCCCACGAAATTGCCTGGCCTCCTAGTCTTGCTGGAGCTAGCAGTAACCTTAGGGAGTCAGATGATAGAAGAAACATACAGAGTCAGAATTTTGAGGACAGGTATTAGAAATTCCACGAGTTTGAAAAAGATAGAAGACCCTTGTGAGTCTGCTTCAAAGAATTTCTAAGATTTATGGTTGCCTGTCTTTAAAATTTTGAAAATATATAAAGCAGCAATGACATGTATGGCATGGTGAAAGTGAAACTGCAGATAAGTAGTTTATGATAGTGGAAAATGCATTAGCATACAATACAAAACAAGTCCTTAACTCAATTAAACATTTTCCTTTATAACTGGTTCAATATTTTTGTTCGTTAAGAAGCTAGCTACAACAAAAGCAGGCAGTTTATTCAGTGTTACGGTTGGATAAAAATCTTAGAGAACTGAAGCATATTTTTCCCCTGGCCCTGGCAAAATCATTCTTATGGTTTTAATAGGTTCCTATCAGAAGTTTATGCTAGAAAAGCCACGAAAAGATTAATCTACTTGACACAAAGATGTACACAATTAGATTGATCCATACCTCACGTCTTGCTTTAAATCTTCAGAATCCTGGTATGAGGCAATTCGCCGGTATATAGTCTGTTTCATAGGAAAATGAGGGTTGACTTCAATTAGATATAGAAGAAAAAGTACTCTATACTGAAGTAGTAAACAGATAAAAACTTCCTTCTCTTCATGTTTATGCGTCAAAGAGATCACAGAACCTAACTTCATAATCGTACTACATATTCAAGGATTCCATGGTAGGGTGTGCAAATTTAGAATGCAAACAATCACTTCAACGGACTACTTCCTCAGTAACCTGTGTGCATTGAGTCATCTTTGCCAGATAAAGAGACTTCAGCTATCTAATTCACTAAAGACTAAATTATTACCTGGCCGATACCAATAACACCGATGAACTGCAATGTCTTTTCCCACTCTGCAGAAGTTAAAATCGTTAAACTTAATGAGCAAGTCTCTTGGGAGACGGCCTATTTATAAGATAAAAATAGACGGACAAACATAAGGGTTATTGTCAAGAACATAGGATGCATACTTACTTAATAAAGTATAAGTGTGAGACAATGGATTCATGACTGTTAATATTCTTCATTTTTATGTAAAAAGTACATAGTTCCTTTTAACAATTCACCTATCGTAGTTATAAGAAACCCCAGTAAATATGAGGTTTCTACTGATTGTAGTATACCGGAGGCCCATCCCATGCATGTCATTGCTTCCATCCAGATTAAGAATGTTAATTAATATAGACGGTGACCATTTTTAACCTTTGTCTTGAAGTAGCTATTCTTACCAATTTCTAAGAATTGTACTCGCTCAAAAATATATATGCGCATTGTACCAGAAATAAAGAGCCTTTCGAGAAACCTTGAACCATTTAATATCTTCACCACTACATATATCTTATAAAAATTCCAAAATTGATTTTCCAATTCTCAGAGACAACAAATGTGGGTCAGTATATTACCTAGAACAGAATAAGTGGCTGCAAGAAGACCCTGCCAACAGAGAATTCATGTTAGCATGGGAAATATTATAAGCTCTGAATTTGCATAACCTATTAGTTGAAGCAACAGATAGTAGCTAATCTCATCAGGTCGACCTATTTTATCAGGATAAACTAATCAGCTTTAGAACATATAACGTGCTTTCAATATTCCATAAACAACAGGGTTATCAACGGACAGGCTCCGAGTAAGTGTGAAAGAATGGTTAGAGTGTTATGGTTAAGTCGTAATTCAAGGAGCATTTCATAAGATATTCCTTGTAATAGTTTAGCATGTGATAGTTACTATTACCATACGATAATATCTAAGGAATATTACCAAATTGAATATGATTGTCCATTCTGATCCCACAACTAGACTATTAAAATTTGTAAATACATCCGTCACAGTCAGTTAGTGAAGTGTTCATATATAAAGATGTACAAATGGAATATACATTCATGATTATTTGCAAGGGCTAAAAACCAAAGTGGTTCAGAAATGAAGCAGCTGGATGTAAAATACGCCAACTCCAATGAAAGCACCATGAAATGAGAAATAGAGAATTACCACTCCAAGCCCAATAAGTTTCACCGGAGTTGGTTTGATTTCCTCCAAGATTGCTTCAGCATCCTATACAACCACAGTTTTGTGTTAGTATGCTGAAAGATTTCTGAAGCATGAAGAGAAGTAAAACCAATGGAACACCAGATATCAGAATTTATGCCCATCATAGAGCAAAACTTACATTTCCATTATAAATTAATCAAATAAACATGCGACCTAAGGATGTGATAATTAACTTCAAGTATCTCAGTCAGAAATTAAGTACCTAGGATTTTACAAGTGTAAATAATTCTTTTCACCGAGTATATATCCCCATGTTAATGCATATTAACAATGGAAATATCCAAGTTCTCTTCACACAAATGCCAAATACATTTTCTTTTGTTTTTAGCCAACTGCCTTTCACCCTTTATCCAAATTCCACCAATGAAATTTGACTGGAGGCATCTAGGATATTCACACACAAGCCCGTAAAGCCGTAACAGCATTGGCTCCAATCTATTAATTCTAAATGTTGAACATGTGCAGTACAATGGGAGGGAAATGGGGTGCTATGTACAAAAATTGACTTCCTGGTCAAAAGTAACTTTACAGTATTTAGAGATTTAGTTGGAAAGTTGAAGAAAAGCTATCAATGAATATTTTTCAAGAAGAGTCTACAACCAGTAATTGTGTTAGTCTTAAATAAAGATATCTCATCGATCCAGTGAGGTTGAGATATTCTCCATCCTCCATGCAATTGCATATCATGATTGAAGAACTGAAGATGATAGATTGTTGCACAGTATAGATCTTCGTGAATAGCAGAGAGTACAGCTTATGATGATACTGTACTTTACTATCCTAATTCCTAAAGCACAAAATGGAACTGGCACGGAGGGGCTTGTTGCCATAAAACAGTTCAGAAAAAAACTTTTATATAATCCCTAAAAGATTGACACTCATGCTACTATCTTATTCAAGAAACTAATGTTAATGGAGTCCATTTGAAAATTTTCGACAACTATCCACAAGCAGAATATCATTCCAGATTCCACTGCCGTCCACATACCTCATTGAGTATTGTGAGTGCTGTCTCGGGCTTTAGCTCCTTAACCCGGAAGCCTTCTTCCACCCAAGAGCGAAAGCCTCCTTGGACTAGATATGGTGTCTGTCAAACAGGACAAAAGCAGCAATTAATCAGATGAATAATTTAGAAGTCTCATATCTTTAAGTTATTTTAATGCATAGATTAAAAAAGCTGGATGGCATGACATAATCATATCTTTTCACAACCAAACCCCACCTGAATGTCAAAGAAAATGATACGGGACCTCCTACTACACATTTAGGTAGATAACGATAAATGTCCTTGATTTCTTGAATTTAATTATCTAAAAGACATTATACAATAATCAGTTTTCTTCAGATATATTCTTGGAGTACCTATTGAAAAACTAAATCAGGAATATCCTACCAAAAGGTCAAATGTTTAAAGATCTGTTCCGAAGATATATCAGTCACTTATTAGAATTTTGCAGTAAAATCTATATTCTAAAAAGCCTATTCCAGGGATTAATGATATTACTTGGATGCAACCTGAAATCATTGTTGGAATCAAACAATCTTTAAGATATGGTAAACTACAATTTTTTCCGCAGCTGTAACAATTTATGGATGCATATATGTGGCTATTATTTGTTCTCCTCAACAACACTTGCCTTGCTTCCAAGCTTCCTCAGAGACCTTGCAACCCCCTTGGAACGAGTTCCATCAGCATCCATGATTAAAACCTTGGATCTGTCCTATAGATATGAAATTGATCTGAGCCATCATTTCTTACAATAAAATGAACATATAAAACATTAGTAAAACACATAAATGACATATTGCCAAAGCTACTCAACAGATATGAGAAAAATAATTAAGCAACAGAAAAATTGCTGTCCTAAATGTATATTTTGCAGCATCGTATTCATCTTTAATACACCTGGAAAGAAACAATTACTGTATTAAGGATAATTCTAGGTTCGTGAATCCATATAGATATAGGAGAGGATTTGCAGACATTGAAAGCTGTCCATTTGAAGCCATGACATATAATTTTTCCCATCTTTGATGCTGTCTAAGAGTCCATCCAGAAATCATGAAACTGGGTATTCAACTTAAAACCTTATTACATAACTTTATCATAAAGGAAAGCAATAAGATAAGATATATGTTAAAAAATATTGTTCGTACTTCAACAATTTTGAGGTTACGAATAACAGCAGCAAGCAAAGAGTCTTCAATCTCCTTTCCTCCCTTCAGTAACTTCTTCACAGAACCATCAACCTGTAAAGTAATGTTCAATAGAACAGTCAGATAAAGTATTTTCTAGCTCCATAGATTTGTTCACGTTATCTTCTACCCATGTTTGACTGAAATTTATATCTTAGGTTGATCAGCGGCAAGTAATATTAGAAAAGGGCCACATAATCTGGAGTATTAGGAGAAAAACAAATATGAATAGTTAATATTGACGGGTCAAAAGTGTAGAACCAAAAAAGTAGACAAATGAAGTTCTCTGGTACGAAGTCATGTTAACGTTAAGTGAATAGATGTATCAATCTCATGATGAAATCCATTTCAAGTGTATCTGGCAAATTATTGGTTTTACATGGTTGGGAAATTTGTATCAGGGTCACAAATCTACTAATGTGATTTGTTTCTCTGACTTTTCTGCTCCCTCCCCCCCCCCCCCCCCCACACACACACACCTAATTCATAGACTCGCAGTTTCACAAGGCAAAGGGCAAAGGCAGAGACAACACAACATGTTATTGTTAAGTATCATCATACCTCAGGTATAGTTACACAGGCATATCTGAAACGAGTTGTCCGTCGGAGATCAGGAATGCCATCTCTCTCCCTAAGATTCTTCACAGCCACAAAACACGATAACTAGTAAGCAAAAGGTGTGCCATTGAAACGAGTACAGTTAGATTGTAAAATGAAACAGATCATTAAAAAAAAAAAAAAAAAAAAACACTACGCAAAGATAAAGGGGGGAAAAAACTATGCGAAGTGCTAAAGTTTCTAATGATTAATTTCCACAAAATGAGTAGGAAAAAAGTCTCTTGCCTCAGGCCGAATGTCAATAAGCACAGCCTTTTTATCCCCTCGCAAGAGTTCCATAGCTGACTCTGGAGATAAATCTCCAGCATATCCACCGTATATTAATACCCTATACGATACCCTGCAGAAATCTGATGAAAAATGTAACTTACACTTATTGAGAGACAACAAGGGTCAGTATACATTCTAGGGTTGAAGTCAAAAAGAAAAAATGGAAATGTTATACCATAAAGAGGCCGACAGTCCAAGGAAAAGACCAAATGGAATAAGTGGATCATTTGGGTCCAGACCAAGAGTTTGCTCTAATCCCTCCAGAGAAACATAAACCTTCACATTAAGATATTGGAAAGCGTAAGTAAATAGTGAGTATTTTTTGAAGTGTAATGACTTCAAGTATTTAACTAGGTAATATTATAGAAGTTCAAGCTCTACCTGATGTAAAGCAGTGCCAACAGGCCCCGTTATCTTCATGACGCTCACTTCAGATGAGCTCAGAGTATCTTGAAATTCCGGAGGAAGAGACTGTTTAGCAGAACTATATGCATATCCAACAGTATTAGCTCCCATTACCAGAGAATCCTCAATCACCACAACCACCCGTCTCAAAACATCAAGTGCAATAAGCCCCGTTTTACCTGATGCTTCCTTTAAGTCCCCAGAGAATCCGGTCAACTTATTGCCAGCTGATTCTCCAGATTTATCAACGAATGAAAAAACTTCCTTGATGACATTATCTACTGCCTTGTTGGCATCTGAAACAATTTTTGTCAACGAAGAGGTCACCGTATCAAATGATTCACTTAAACCTTTTTCTGCTCTGGATATTTTATCCGAAAAGGAACTCTGCATTCCATTAACAATGTCAGGAACATTCCCCTCCTGGCCAGACAACGATTTTACATCAACATTAAAGGACTCAGACACCGGAGGCGGTTCAATTGGTAGGACATCAGTATTTTCAATTGTCTTGCCGACGAAATCCATTATCTGGTCATCTGCAGCAACATCACCCGACATATCTATATATAGCATACCATTTGATCCTAAACCGTGTGGCATATCAATCAAATCAACTTGATAACTCCTCTCAGTTAATTGTCTAATGTCCCCAAATTCACTCTGGTGCGACAAACCTTTTCCATCATAACTTGAGTAGAAATGTGAAGCAGCCTGGTTCTTAAAGGAAGCTGCACCCACATTGAATCTACTTGCAATTTTAAGGACCCCTTTATCCACATTGTTGAAGTTGGCATCATATGTATTCAAACACGGTGCAATCGACTTAATAATTCTTCCACGAACCGGAATCTGTGAATTCACATTAAACTATAATCAATACTTCTCGAACACTAACTTAATTATTGTTATATCAAACAAAAATCCAAACTTTATTGAAAAGAATATGCATTGGGATACAAGAACAGTAGATAACCCAGAAAGTAAAATGATGAAAGCAAAGCTGAAACAGGTAGAAATGGAGGGTGATTAGTATCCTGACCTGTAAATGACAGGAGCAGCAAGTGGTGGCTGAGCAAACAGGCAACATCTTTGATTTAAATAAAGATCACAATTTAAGGCAATTTCACTAAACCCTCATTACTGTTGAGTTCATGAAACTCGTAAAAGCTTGTTAATCGAAGAGAAATGGAGATTAGTTTTGACTGAAGCTGACTATGGAAGTAAAGTGAAGCAGGAGATATGGAAAGAAGGAAGCGTATGGATGGCCTAATTCAATTCATTGTCATCTTTCTTGGCTCTCAACTGCCGCTCGTTTTACAGATGTGGGACACCATATCGAATCCCTTAATCCTTATTTTCCCCCTTTTCTTATTCTTCCCCTTCAATACGGTGATATAGATATACTCCCTTCCCTACTACTCTAATACTCTGGTGTTCCAAACTAAACTTACTAAAATTGATTTTCTTTTTAAATTTTATCGCAAATTACTCACATATTACACATGATTTAGTATATAACAGTGTATAAGTAATTTGCTATCAAAGTTCGAAAAAAGTCAACCTTAGAAAGTTTATTTTGGAACAAAGTGAGTATTAAATTATTAAATTACATCCGATCTATCTGATGCATCCTAAGGTGAACTAAGGATATGATACCTTCTTGGTTTAAGAGTTAAGACACTAAGGACATGCTGAGGTCCGAGCCAAGCGGTATCGTGTTCCCTTTTAAACATGTAGGAAATGTTATTTTGGACTAGAAACGGAACATGAAAAAAGTAGGTCCAGACACTTATATGTGTCCAGACGCATTTAGGGTCCACCACCTTGATGTTAATGTCCTCCCTTCTCCTATTATTTAAAAATATGAGATAGTCCACAATCCTACATAAGTCATATGTTCAGAGAGTGAACATATTAGGGATGCAGATTTCAAGTGAATTCTTTCTCCATTTCAACTTTATGTAGAGTCCAACTCAGGCATCTGTCGATAATGATATTTCGGTAAGAGTGGTCGGGACAACAAAAATTGTACTTTATCTTCCAAAAGAGAAGAACCGTTGACAGACCGAGCGGACTCATGCATGACCTTGAAAAAGGCATCAACCAATCTATTACAAGACTTCATACAACTCACTATCGTGGAGAACAAACAGACCTAGGGGCGAACATACGTGTCCGGCCCACCAAGCTCCGCCCAAACCAGGGGATAGGCCCAAGACCTATTTTCACAATCATGTGCTAGTTCGGACTAGAGGGCCAACTAGACGGATATGATGGCAGACATAGCGTAGAGGTCGGACATAGAACCATAAAACCTCTAAAAAGTCTACTAAAAACCCTGAAAAATCCAGAATACCATAGAAGAGTACCAAAATGTACATGGACCTTGTTGGCTCAATCTGGGTCATATACACTTAATAGGAGGCAACACAACTACTTTGATGAAAGATAAGTACACATGTTTTTTTCTAAACGGCTAAAATATTTATTAATTAAAAAGGAATATAGTAATGCTCGGGAAGTTATATACAACCAAACACGAGTACAAATAAATACACATGTTAATTGTAAGTTATAATTACGTAATCATACATGTGTACATACTTATACAAGGGTAGTCCTCAACTGCTTCTAGTAAAATTCTCTCCTATTTGACTGAAAGCTAAGCCGGTTAATATCATACTATCCCATCCCCCTCTATTCTCAAGTGGATACATATCCGAGCTCGTAAGAATAAAGGAACTCTATCACCTTAACTTATTGAGAGGAGTATAAGGGAAATTTGTCATTTATATTAATTATCCAATATTCATCCACACTCGTAGCCCCTTACAACTTGAAGTCTGTTGCAGACAAAATTTGAACCTAGACATGGGCGTGAGTCAAAGGATATGACAACATGATCAGATTTCAATTCTACCAAAAACATTAGGATGAGGTGAGAAATAATTTCTCCAATAAAACATGCACGCAGAGCGGTTCAACCTCTTTGCGGAGGTCATTCGAGTGAAACTTTTACGCCACTAAAAAGCTTGAACAGACGATAAGGTGCGAAATTCAATCATTTATATGAATTCTTCTACGGTCCCTGCATTCGTAATCGATTTCAACCTCTTTAGGAGGTTAATTAAATGAATATTTAATATGAATAGAGTTTGCTTCAATGGAAAATCAAAGTTGGGTGTAAATGTGAGTCAAAAGCATGTTGAAATATCCCTAATCGGTTGAGATAAATTTTTTAACTCGACGTATAATTTAGATAACCTTCCCCAATTGACAATTCTTTTATTGGATGTCTATTCACTGATTTCTTTTAACTCCGCGAGTTTGAGAAGAGATCATGCATTGAATAGAAAAAATACTCAATATATGTGTCAAGCAAATGCGCACCTAGAACATTTCAGTGTGCATGCAATAAAAATAAATAAACAGAAAAATGTATGTAACTTTTAGCCTTTGTATTCTAAAATGAGTTATTTTACATTTAAATTTTACATGAACGGTATTATATTATGTGTTTGATTGATGAATACAAAAAAGTATATATCACGTGATTAATAAATTAAGTTGAACCACATATATAACATATAACAGATATATAAGAGAGAAGTTTGTCTATGTCTTTAATGTTTAAATTTGATCGTGATCGCATGGATATAGATATAGCAGACGTATTTACTGATATATAGAGTGTATAAAAAATACTAATGATAACTGAGCCCATCATCATATGTATTCATCATGCACCCTTAATTGTGTTTATTCCATACGATAAGGATTAATAATTTACATAAGGATAGCAGTACATGCATCTAGTAGTCTAATACTACAAAATATCCTCTGGAGTCTGGTCCAAAGCCCAGACATCCTGCAAAACTCGCACCCCCCATTGGACACAAATCCATCATCACTTTACTTTGGGCGACATGCCTTCTCCATTGGCCCAGATTGTCTTGCATACTGCAACACAAGTTCGAACTTTTAGATGAGATGGAATTATATATATGACTATGATAATTTTAAAACCACATTAATGCGGTATACGAAATGCTACATATATACACAGGGGCATGGCATCAACTTTTTTTGTTTTTTTTCAAGTAGATAAGAAAGGAACCTGAAAATAAGCTTCTAGTTTCTTTTTGAGAGTGGCATATTCTTTCTTCACTTGTTGGAAAGTTCTCTTGCATCTGTAAAATGTAACATATACAGTTGTTCATTAAAATAGGCAAAAATAGTTGTAGTAATTTTACTTCTGCATTAGAAAAATTACAGTAATTACCCTTCTCCATTTCCAGCTCTGCAGTATTCCCGGAATTGTGTACACTCGATTTTCACCTTCTTAGCACCAATGCTGCAAAATTCAAGTAACCGCAATATATTTTACTTTCACTGTTTCACTTAAAAGATTTTGTTTTAACTTATCAAATTGTTCATTTTGTACCTTGAGCTACTTCCTTTGAACTGATGCATAAGATTGTCGAGCTTGGCGAAATCAAGAGGGTTCTTCTCCCTGAAAAGAGAAGCAGTGAGAAAAAGATGAGAAGACTAGAGCACAATACAATGACATATATATTAGTTACTCTTCCTCCCTCCGTCCCAATTGAAGTGTCACATTGGAAATGGGGGGAGTAAAAAGACAGTGTACGTAACTTCGATCACTTACAGAGCTTGATCAATGTTATGGACTAATCGAGCAGAATCACGGTAGTACAATGTAACAACTTCTTCAACAAAGTGGGGATTAGAAGCATCTTGCAGCTCTTCAAGTTGAATGAACTGTTCATCTAGGTAACCCTGTGGGCACCAATTGCATGCTTCAGTTTTCAAATAAACGGTAAGTTTGTGAAGTAACGCCAAAAATGGAAAATTAGAATACCTGTTCGAAGAGTGACTGCTTCATGTTAGCAAGTTGTCTCTGCATGGTGGTGTGTTTGTTTGTTTCTTGCACAGATGTAATGTGGCACAAATGAAATTAAGAAGATGGACTTGGAATGAATTGAAGGTTGCAATGAGAGTGTGTTTATATATATAGCCAACAAAAGTTGGTGCCGAATGTGCATGTGATTATGTGAATAAGTGCAAGAAGGACAAGTATGTAATTAACCAAGCGAAGAATCTTGTACCATTTCATATCATGGTGATGATGCATACATACGTTTGCTTGTGTAACAAATGTGTTTGCTTGTGCATAAAATATGGGTTAAAATGTGGAATGAACAAGTGATGAGCGGCCAAGTGGGATAGGGCCGGATTCAAGAGTTCAAGTACATATGATGAGATCGAGAGGGCAAAATTATAGTAGTATATATAATCAGGATTATATTGAAATTAGAAAGGGGAATGGCCGAATGGGTTACAAATTGCATGGAGTTTGCTACATCACGTGGTGGTGGCTTCGGCCAGTGGCGTCCCGTCCCTCCCTTAGCATGTTCGGTAAGATCGACCGAACAGGCCATAAATTTCTGGGGGCCTCCTAGGTCTATGCCACTAAAGCCCAGTATAGGATTCTAATATTAGAAAAAAAAAAATTATATCCGGATAAGGCAGCCGGCAGCGAGAACTGAGACGAAAAAAATTAGCTATGATGATTTAATTGATGATTTTGCTTCAAAGAAGGCTAAAATAGTTGCAATTTTTAAGTGATTTGTTTAGTTTGTTTGGAATTTTTTATTCGGAAATAATTTCAATACATAATGTGATGATTTTTGACAATATTTTTGCTTGCATAAAATTTTATCTATTTGTCTATTTATTATTACTTGGGCTTTGTCTAAAATTTTGCATAGAGCCACCTAAAAGTCAAAGACGGCTTGGGGCCATGCATCATAAAATCATAAGCCTACCTTTGAATGGTTAGGTTACTTCAACATGTATAGTTTAATTGATACTAGGTTGTTACGAATCAAATTAATTATGAGCAGCTCCTTTGAAAAAAAAAAATCAGCTTTTAGATGGAGCTTGACAACACTAGCTTGCTCACGTCTCATTTCTGAGTTCGAATTGATCACCTAGCGTGGAAATATGATCTAAACTCACGAGCAGCCCGTGACCAAAAATTAATTTAATATATATTATAATTATATTACTATTATTTTTTTTTTTTAAATTCATCTTAACGTTTTTGGAATTTATGAATCTTTGTGTTAGGTTGTTTTGGATTGTCTTTGTAGTGGATTATATTTATATTGCATCATTGTGTAAACTTTTAAAACAAATGAGCTCATTTTTTTAGCGCTTGCAAGACACTGAGGCAAAACGAGCCAAGTTTTTTAAGCAGCTCACGAGCAATTTAATAACTTGACGAGTTGAGCACAAGCTCAATTATGTAAAGCTCGTCGACCACGATTACATCTAAAATTCTGAAAATGACTAATCGATGGAGCCAATCAATTCATGCAATTTATATTGAACGAGAATATTCATTATATATTATATATTATGCACTTTGAACCCGAATCATTACCCAAAGTTCTTGAATTTTAATTCCCAAATGCCTCAAATCAATTGTTAATGAAATAGAGATGGGACTTCACTCTTTACCCATATACTCCTCATCTATTGGTATTAATTGTAACATTTACATGTTTTAATATTATTCTTCACGTGAAATAAATTAATTTTTCTGGGAAACAGAAAGGATCTAATTAACACAAAAAACGCAGTAGAATAGTTGCTTTGAATATGCTCATTACTAATTCGATCGGCCACAATTCTATTCCAGAAGCTCTTTTTAGGCCATTTTAATGCAGGCAGCTAGAAAATGTACAGACATAGAATTTTCCAGGAAAGACAAATTCGGGGATGAAAAGTTGGTACTATTAATGTTATCACATTTTTACGTTCCATTTACTGTTACATGAAAATCTCCTTGAGAAATAAATACGCAGGAGAATTCGACAGTACTGTTAAGTCGAATCAGTTACACATAGTGGATAAAGTGAAAAAAAAAAATAATAATAATAAAATCAAAGGATTATAATATAAGTCTATAAAACTCTCAAATCAATGAAAATATACACATATTCAATGAGAGATTTGAGTTTACTACTCAAACACATATAATGTTATAATGTTTGATCAGATTAATCTCATGTAAAGAATACCGATTAAAAAACAATCAAAGAAAGTAGCATAAAACTCTCAATTCACTGAAAAGTCACATATCCAAGAAGAGACAACACACTCTCCCTATATATTATATGATCCAAGTAATAAAGATCATAGGGAATGATCCTACAATTGGGCAGCAAAATATCCTATTCCTCGCATAATATTAAAAGAACATTTAAGTTTTATTTTTTTGTTTTATTCTCTTCTTTGAGTTTCCGACGTACTAGGATGTTGTTGTGATCGTTGTTGTGATCGATTTTTACCTACTTTTGTAATAACTTAAAATTCTCTCCATCCCAACTTATTTCTATTGATGTGTTGGATACAAGATACAAATGTTGTTAATTTTTTTTCTTTTTTTTTTAAACGGCTAAAATTTATTAATCGCCATCAAAAGTTCATACAAAACGGTGCATAAGAAATTCACACCGAAAGAGAGAATCAATAGCCAATAAACCTATCAAGCAAAGAGTAATAAACAAGAGCATACCCCTTCTCCGTTATGGCCGTTGCACTACTTGGTCCCCCTCGTCTAGTATGTCCATCCTACTAGCAAGAGACTAAGATCCGGGGAGTTACAAGTTGTCTCACCAACTATTAGCCAAGTCCTAAGGAGTGTGCATATATTTCATTGCAAGTCTAGGGACTTAGTTAGAAATGAAAAATGATTTTCTCCTTCGAGCTACGGGACAATCACGGAAATGAAAAGTGTCTCAAGTATACTCTTAACAAGCAAACCGAACCCAAAAAATAAAAAATACAAGAGTACGAGCTACCACGAACAAACTAGGAGCTTCCAAGAAGGCCTAACTAAACGGAACAATAACACCCAATGATCTTGCCAAATGCAAGGAGGAGCATTAAGGGAGGAGATACGGCTACCGTAATGAACAAATGACGCCAAAGAGGACCAAACCGCATGGGGTACCACGGGGCAACACCAAACCCCGAAGGGTAAAACACACACTCTCTTGACACCAACCACGAAGTGCAAGTCCTCGGATTAAAATTCGAGAGAGGTTAGAAGACCTTGTGTCTAATCTCCTCCCCAAATGTATTTACCAAGTACGGAAGTCCTCATCTCAAGCAAATCGCCCCTCCACCTCGTATGATCACCTATGGCCAAGAGCAGGGCGGATCGAGAAATTTTCCTTAGTGGGTGCGTATATATGTTATATATATATTAATTATTATTAAACATATTAAATAAAAATCAATTAATTATTAAAAATAATAACTAATGACTAACAACCAATTATATCGTACATATATTGAATTAAATAAAAATTCTTTGTAATTTAGAATCAATACTTAAGAGTTCAATTATAAATTCCGTAACAAAACATCTTTCTTAATATACATTGATTACAAGATTTTATACTAAAACAATTAGTTTTAACTTAAAAATAGTAATTAAATAGATGAATTTTTCA
This sequence comes from Plantago ovata, assembly GCA_028274465.1. Classification (NCBI taxonomy): domain Eukaryota; kingdom Viridiplantae; phylum Streptophyta; class Magnoliopsida; order Lamiales; family Plantaginaceae; genus Plantago; species Plantago ovata. Next base: position 14,481,954 of record CM051457.1, on the reverse strand, counting down.
ATAATGTTAATGAAAAATGATGTTTTTCAACCAATCTAACGTCAATTAACTTAAAAATAGTAAGATATACTCTTAAAATCAATCCAATGTGTTCAAAATAGATTTTATAAACTCAAGTGGGTGCAAAAGTTTTAGTTTTATGGGGGCAAAATAAAATTTTGTACAACATATAATGGGAAAAATAAAAAATTTGTGGGTGCAAGGGCACCCACAGCATTACATATACATCCGCCCCTGGCCAAGAGACACAAATAAACAAGAAGAAACAACAAATAAACTGGATTAAATTGAATTGAACTAAAATAAGAAAACATCTGTGAGATGGTACACATGAAAAATAAAAATATAAATACACATACTCTATTACCCTGATACAAATGTTGTTAATGTAACGCCCGAGTCCAAATCCTTTTTAAACCATCATGGTTATTCATATTACTCTACTCTACTACTGTTTCCCAAGTAATAAATGGCCCGTTAGGTCCCTCTCAGTAATATATGGTCCGTTATGTCCCTCCCAACACGCTTTTTAATTTCATTATGTACTCACGTGAAAACTTATTATTAAGTTACCTAGTTTAAAACTGTCCTACAACAACTTTGAAACTTTTAGAAATGGGTGTCCGTTGTTGATATAAACAAGATAAACACAACGTTTTCAAATGTTGGGTTATACCCTCCTTAATTTGCATTTTGTCCTCATCACACTTTATTTGGACTAATCAACCCCTCCCCCCACCTTAAGTCTCACCTAAGTTAGCTCGGTGCTGATGCCACTTGCAATGCCCCAATCCTATGGACCAGCGTGGCAACTCTTGAACTGATGCTCTTCAAATAATATGTTGACGCTATAAACCAACACTAGCCATTTGCTTTCGTTGGTGCACTTTTTTTGCAAACTTTTCTAGGGAATAACCTATTCTAAAAATACTCCAAAAGATAAAAGTTACAATTTATATGACAGCCGACAAAGAAACCCCGTAGTTCAGTTGATGTAGGACTACCAACGATGGCGGGGTGTGTTGTGACTAGGCTGTTGAATTTACTTTACTCGGTGTTTAGAGGTTTGGCCAGAAACTAGACCACCTTCTCATGCTCTCACTCTAAATGACTCACCCTTCATTGTAGTAATAGGTTACGCGTATTGGACCAACTACGTACTAACTACACTGGATGAGACCATTATGGGCAATTTAGTGTTGAAAATTCTGCATTTAGTGGTGTTTTGAATGATATGACATAAAGGTGGTTACATCAAAGTCCCTATTTGGAATCAACAAAATCGAATTCGATCCTAACTCTGTGAGTTTAAAGCTGCTGAGTGGCTTGAACGATATCATTACGAAACAAATGGCCTACTGTTAAATGCCTGCAGCAGACCCCATTTCTTTATGATTCATATTTTGTTCTCTAAAAATTTAAGTTTTAACCTCAATAAAATTATTTTTCTCTTTATATATATTCATGTCTTTCTTAATTAATTTCCCCACTATACCACCTCAAATTAGCCTACCAGGCCAAAAATTCTTTCTAAATCCGCCTTTGTCCCATTAAGATATTTTTTTTACCCATTAAGATATTTTTAATAGATCCATATTAAGATCGATATTTTTAATGACCAACCAAACTGTCCGCTCAGAAGTTGATATTTAGGGATTTTATAATTAATTTGTTACCAAAAACGTATATAGGTATTCGAAGAACAAACCAAAAATGATCGAGCTTGAGTAAGAATGACAGAAATAAGAATATGTTTCATTAGATTGAAGTTACACAATCCGTCTCTATGCTTAAATGGGTGGAAAACGGAATAAGAATAAATTTACATATATACCATTTGGAGAAGTATTCATTTGTACCATACCCAATAAGAAATAGTAAGCTTTTCTTCCCTATTAAATTATATTACTATTAGTATTCTTAAAGCTTTTCTTCCCTATTAAATTATATTACTATTAGTATTCTTAATACGTTAAGCGTGTATGCATTATATTCTTATATAGTTTTTTTTCGTATGTAATTTGGTGGCTCATTGGATTAGGCCTTCTCCAACCGTTATACCCACTTTGGAGCTGAACAAGTTTATTTCATTCCCGATATAAACATGGAGAATATAAAAACATGTTAGATGAATTTATGTATTTTTTCCCCACGCTGTGAGAAAAGGTACCGACTAAATAATAATGACGGCGTAAGTGATTCACTTAAAAAAATGTTTTACATCGTCATAACTAAGTCACTCTGGTAGTCGATACGTCTATAATCGTTGATACCTTCAAGTCCGAATACGGGTTGAGCTTGGATTTAGTCCCTCCGTCTCAAATTCAATGTAATATTTGATTTTATGCACCTAGGACACCTCTAAGTAAAATATAAATGGAATATGAGAGATTTGTTCGGTACAAAATAATAACTACAATACATTATTAAATATATGATGACATATTAGAACAAAATCAAAATTTTATTGACATTTCAAAGTATGAAGTTTACTACTAGTACAGTTTATAAAGTGTGAGAATAGGTGAGTTTCTTGATCGTATCCCAAGTAGCGGAAAGTATGTACTATGAGTTGGGTCTTATCTTAGTTGTTTGAGTTAAGATGTCCTAAAATCTTCGTTAAAGTCACGTAGTAAACCTCTTAGGCCACACATCGGTACTTAAAAAAAAAAAAAAAAAAAAAAAAAAAAAAAAAAAAAAAACCTCTTACACATTAACACTTGTTCGTTTGTATTTAACAGGACAAACTTCTCCCAGGTTAGACCACCCGCATCAGTGGTTTAAGGCTAAGGCTAATTTAAGGCCTTAAACTGGCATTAGCCGCGTTTAAGCAGTTTTCGTCTGCATCAGTGACTTCTTAAACGCAGCTAAGGCCAGTTTAAGGCCTGCCACGTCAATTTTTTATTTTTTTTATTTTTTTTGTTTGGTTAAGGTAAAGAAAAAGGAAGATTGTTTGTAACGAATTTGATACGAAATCAAGTTTATAGATGGAAATCACGAATATATTACATTAAGTTGTACCGAATTTGAAACACACAATTTACAACAAGTTCTGCTTAATTGAAAACAAACGATTGAAACAAACAACTGAAACGGAAAACAAACAACTGAAACAATTGAAAATGCAAACAACATTCTAATGGAACCAAAGCCTCATCCTCCAAATGTGTTCAATCAAGTCATGTTTGAGTGCGTCATGCTGGATGTAACTCTCCATCATTCTTTGATTCTTCCTGTAATCAACAAAATCATTCAGAACAGATGGACGTGTTGTGATTGTCACGTCCCTAAGGATGTCTGCACTGTACTGCAAGTTGCCTTCGGCGCATTCCTTAAGCCAGTCTTCGATTGCTTGGTCGTAGTTTAAGTAATTGTCACGCTCATCCTCGACTATCATGTGAAGAACGATGCAACAATCCATTATCTGGTGGATGGGAAAAATAGAAAGGAAAAGAGTTGAGAGAGTGTTTTGAGTTTAATTAAGAAGGGAAAAATGAGTTGGATAAATTGTGAGCAAACATATCCAAGATTGGTGTCTATTTATAGATCTCGAAAAGTTTTATCCGTTGGTAATTTTTATTTATTTTTTGCATTTTTATTTTAAAAGTTATGACCGTTTGAAATTTAAATGGAAAAGTAAAAAAAAATAAAAATAAAATAAATAAATAAAAAAAAACTAAAGTGGGTGGAGTCCACCAAAAAGGTGGACTCCACGCCACCATCTGCTCCGCGTTTATGTTAAACGCGGAGCAGCAATAAACGCGGCCTGGGCCGCGTTTATTGTCCCCTTAAGCACGCTTAAGGGGACAAATGCAAGCAGTCTAACATCAATGATAGAAGCCAAAACTCTCACAAATACATAAAAAAGTATTACACACAAACTTCACTTCAGTAAACTCTGTAACATCTCCTTCAGTAGACTACTTAAGTTTCTAAAAGTCAGAATTACCTAGAACAAATGTATCATCCATTGAAGATCATGAGTTGATGATCTCGCGCTTGTGACAGTATTACAGTTCCATTTTACAACAATACACAATGCAATAAGCTAATATCCAAAACCGAAACATTATTCTTTATATCCATGGTTCAAAGCACAGAAAAGAGTACGATCGAGGCCATACACAATATTAACCAAACATTGAAAGGCACAACATTTTGCAGTACATTCAGTGAGTAAAATCCCAATTCACACTATTCTAGAAAAATATCAATGTCTATTAAACTCATGTAACATTATCATCATATTGAGAGCGAAAATACACAATCATGTTTTTCTCAGTAAGCAAAACGAGTATAACATCTGATTCTTTCTTTAAAGCAAGGAAAGCTAGTAGGGCTGGAGGAGAATGAGATCAGAAATGCAATTATGGGCTTCTCTGGCACAAATCTTGATTCTGTTTCGAATCGCTTTCTTTCCATGTTGATAAGAATCCCACCTTGGCATCCTGATGAAACATCTCAGATCGGTTCCTAAGTCTTTTCCTATAATGGATTAATTTCACACCACGAAAATTCCTCCGCTAAGCAATCAGCATTTGTTTGATTCAAACAAATAATATCTTGTGATTGTGCAACCAATATTAGATGCCACTACTAACACAGCCTGTTCTTCTCTTCACACAACACAGCACATGTAGAATCTACGGCTATACAGGTATACAGGCCAAACACTAATCAGTATATCACATAATCGTAATGATGCAGAAGTGAACATACTTGAATTTTCTGCACATCACTTTCAAATTTTCAGGCAGCAAAGTGACAACCATTAGCCTACAACCCTTCCTACGGGCTACAGCTAAGCTCTCATTTCTCGTAATATTCATATATCATTAATATATGCGTATAACTTTAATCAAGTAGTACAAAATTTCAAAACATTTTTTTCTTTTTGAATTTAAATAGAAACAACTCTTTTTATGAAGAATGTGCGTAAGAGAATAATCCAAATTAATCATTTATAGGATTGATGCAATCATGTAAAGTTTGGCTTTAAGGTTGCTTTCTTACTGACCTTTACAGAGATTCTCCTCAAGAGCACTTATTCTTTCCATCTTCGGTGCCAGCATGTATTGCTTGGTATGAATGATTGAAGCTAACATCCATAAATGATACTTGCTCCATTTGCAGGTTACTGTCCCAAATCTAGTTCATCCAACGGTCAAGAAATAAAAGAGATTATTAAAGTGTAACAAAAGAATAAGTAACAAGACACTTCTGCTGCTAATATTCACTAACATGGCCACTAGGAAGTTAAAGCAAAAAATCTCAAAGACACGCCACACCAATAATTTTGTACGAGTTTAGACAGGGAATATTGCTGTAGTTGATAGTCTCTACAGGCCAATTAACGTTTCAGAAAACAGGATCACTATTCAGTGTCAGAGAATCTGCATCAAAGGAATTGTGAAGATATTCATTGAAGTTCTCATGAAAAAAAGAGAGAATAATAAGAAAGAAAGTTCTCATATACTGTTGTGCGCGCCGATATGCTATAATCCGAGCAAGTATTCAACAGATAGATTCATTCTTACATATAAAAGGACAGACAGTAGTATAGTCACAGACATGGTGTTTAGTTTGTACCAATGCATATTTCCGTACTTGGACAGCAAGACTAACTTTTGTCCTTAAAACTGTACCACTCGACATTGTATCAACAAGTTGTTTACTAGACCTTGAGAATAAGATCACCGGACAAACCTTGCCAGTCAGTGCTACTTATTAGATGCATCATTCATGGTTCAATAATCAATATAATTAGAATACAAGAGCAAATTTAGTAAGAAATGATTTGTCAACCAGATTAATTCTACAAGCATGGAAGAGCATAGTACAGATGAATCTGGTGGATATGATCCAGGGGCATGGAAAATGGAAAAGGTGTTGCATGCAGTTTATCAAACGACAAATCTGAGAATGTGGTGTACAAGGAAACACATGCCACAATTTGGGAAATTTTAGGTCAAGGATGCCGACAAGAAGACATGCATCAACGTTTCAAGACCAACAATTTGTGAATTATTCACTGAAATGGTGAAAGAAAACATGAGCAAATAATTCCTCCAAAGAGTATAGGACAATACCTGGGGTCCTGGACCACATCACATGAGTATTATACAACATAATAATGTGTAATGCCACATTTCTCTCTATCCCACAGGCTTCCTGCATGTATAGATAGATATATACATCTGCTGCACACACAAACAACCTTACAATACCAAAGGTTGAATAAACAAATCCCAGACTTGTCTAAGATCGACTTAACCTGCACAATGGATAATGATTACACATCACACCTTCTATGTGATTCAGTTTGCAGTGAACTAATTTCCTGCTCGATTAACATAGAACTGCTGTCCTACAAACTCATGTTAAGATAACTTGCAGACATTTCTGCCTCTTCAACTCCTTTCAAATACATTTCAGAAGTTAATATCTTCATCAACCAAATACAGTACAATGTGAGCACTTATAGACCATTCTAGACCAATTTGACGCACAAAAAGTTTTAGCTCAAAACTAACTCCAAAACAAGATTGAATGTAATGTTTTGACTTGAGTAGTGATAAATTACTCTATGACTCAGACTAAGAAATTCTGAGACAATCATCGCCGAGGATAATTTACAGATTATGTTAAATGTTTGATCAACAAGACTGAAAACCTAAAGCCAGGGAAACACAGCACTACAAAGATGCACGGTCAAGGTGGTAAATATAAAAAGAGGTGAAAAGCAAATTCAAAATCCAACAATACAACTTATGCATGAAAATCTTGGTGACGTAGATAAAATTTGTTCCAACAAGAAGTACAACCATGTAACAGTTTGGAAATCTGTAGTCAGAAACAGTGCAATACAAATTTTGGTGAATAATATGCTCACAATTAAGGTTGAAAACCGTAGGTCACTCTAATTGATTCTGATAAGTTCTTGATATGAATTGATGAGAAAATGTAATAACTATAGCATGTTTCCTAGCATTAGCCTCCAAAAACAACCTCATCATGCCTTTCCCGCTCCCGCTGAAACTTAAAGTCCTAAAGTAAATGGAATACCTCCAAAACTGATCATTCCTCTGGTTCAACAGAAATGTGATCTCTTTCTTCTCCCCTTCAATTTTTGCAGTCCCCAACATAACAAGATTCCTATTTTAGCACAAATTAGCTCCAGCGCATACAAGGTGAGGTAAAGGTTATGATCAAGATCTCCAAGCTTTCCGCATCTTATTCCCAAGGTATCTTAATCCATGGGATGCACCAGCAGTTATAAAACCAGCGACAGCTTGTCTTGCACTAGAGACAAGAACTTTGCGCCGTAGAATCCTCTGCAAGCATTCTGCTGTCTCTTCCTTCGATTTAATTGCCACATTTCTCACAGATTCATTAGCGGCATGAACTACTTTCAGTTCTCCAAGTTCAACCTTCATATGTCGTCTAACTGGTAAAGGAAGAATTGACACGAGGGAGCTAGTAGTAGAAATCCCACAATCCTGTATTACGTTTACACTTCGACCAACAGGGGATGAGAATCTACACAAGTCTTGTGCTGAAAATTCTTCTAGAACTGGTTTATACATTGATTGGAATAGCTCAAACTGTCCCTGCACAATCTTCTTAACCTTGTTCTTATCTTCGGCGAAGAGCATCCGCAAATCACCAGTGTAAGAGAGGTTAGATATTTTGGAATACAATTGTTCCTCGCTGAAATTTGACGGCAAAAGGAGGAGGGCAGCAGCTGTTGCAGCCTTCAGATTGTTAGTGTTGAGTTTTTGTATATCCATGTCATCTACTATGATATTAACTGGTTTCTGCAAACGACCACTCAGGTAGAATCTCTGCCAGCCCCGGATGTCCTCGACCAAATCATGAGTTCGAACGACTCCATACTTGAATAACCGACCATTGTGAGAGACAAATGGGTTGAAGTGAACACCAACACCAATATTGTCTGAGACTTTCATAATAAGTGGTGCTCCACCAAAGTGCACCAACCATGATGCATAATGATTCCCATTCAGCTTCAGGTTCTCGTAATGCCACTGATGAGGATCTTTCACACCAAGTATGTAATCTATCATGGATGTCTTGTCAAGATTGTTTGGGTGCAAGGTAGAGCCATAGACACAACAAAACTCAACTGGGGGCAGAGTTTCCAGCAAACTCCCCAGCTCAGGCTGAAGTTTATTTTCAGCTTTATCCATTCACTCAACAACCTCCGAAATGATGCCTAAAACTACGTCTTATGCAACGTATGTTTGCAGAATTATGATCAGATTTTCCTCAAAGTTCAACACACAAATCTGCATAAATATCCAAATATTATCATCTGATTTGCTATGTTTAAAATGCCAACTAAATACAGATTATCTTGAGTTCAAAAAATACTGGTATAGAAACCAAACTTCACCATGAATATCACAACTTGTAAAGGAGTTACCTTCCAGCTCCATAGGAGGGCTGAAACCTAACCCATGAACTGCCGTTTGAAAAAACATGAGCACAAACTTTTGACTGATCGAAGTCTAACTATTAAGGTAAGAAATTCTCAGTTCTCACTACATTGTCCTCCTCTAATTTCACAAATCACAGTCGTTTCATACAAGTTGGGGCATTTTTTCCACAAGCATTTAAAAACAAACAGTAAATCCCTTTTTCTTCTTCATCATCATATGAATTGAATCATCCCAACTAAAAACACATGAAAAACGAATAATAAACACAGCGAAGCGATATAGTGACAACACGTAACGAAATCGAGAAGAAAACGAAGCAAATGCAGTATTATAATATAATAGTGTACCTGGATAAACAGAACGATTGCGATTATTAGGGCACTCAACTCCGGCCGGAACTCTTTCCTTCAATTTCTCTATTCTTAGCTGTGTTGTTTAAACCCGGACCCGGATATTTTTTATTTTAATTCTAATTGGGTCAATTCGAATTAAAACCATCAAATTAAGGTTCAACCACGTTTATCTTATCGCTTAAAAATTGTTCCAAACTACGATATTTGCCATGTTTAGCAACAAGTTAACACGACATATCACAATATTTGATGTCATATTTGGACTAATTTTTAATGAAGTAAAATTTTTCAAATTGATTAATTAGCAAATGAAGACATCATTGTGATCTTCTCAAAAAAAAAGACATCATTGTGATATTAAAAAATTAAAAACACAAATTAAGGGACAGAAAAAACGAAAGAAAAATCCTACTAGTAAACAACAAAAAAAAATCAAAACCCACACTTTGAAAAAGTATTCACCCTAAATACAACTCAAGTAGTTCCACCACTTCCCGACAACCACTCATATAGAGTGCGCTATCGGATCTGAGATACTGAACCACCATGGTTTTTTACTTGTAATTTTGTCGATATAATAACAGACTCCACTCAATTAGTAGGCACGCTTCGCTCACAAGCACTATACAAATTTTGACGTAATAAATAAACGAACTAGTTTGTAAAATAAAAAAGAAAGTACAACGTCAATCATCATGATGTCATAATCTTTTCACTATGATTTTTTTTTCCTTTTGTCTTTTTTTTTCTAATTTTTGTTTTTTAATTTTCCAATGGCATGATTATGTCTTACAACCTCCTGACCTCCAATGAGCTAAAAAGCCTGACCCTTTGGATCGGTGCGATGATTTTCTGGGGCCGCTCCCCATAAATATGCTGGTCCCACAGACAAACAAGTGTTCCTTTCGGTGCATTTTGTCCTCACTCGTGAATGCACCAAGAACTTTTGAATAGGTTACCCATCAGAAAATTGCTCTAGAGCCAAACTCGCTTAACTTTGAAGTTCTTCTATAAGGATTCTCAAAAAGAAAGATAACCTTGTTGTTATGAGTAGCTTTACATTTTCTTGGGCGTTACATTTTCACCCCTTGTGATTTTGGGCTGGTTCAAGATACCATTTATACTACATAGAATAATTCAGATGTTTTAAAGTACAGTTTCGTAAAGTATATGCATGTAATATGTAATGTTACAAAGTCGGTGCATGATAGTCCCCAACCACGTGTGTACATACATACACCATCTCATCTCATGTTGATTTTTTCTCACAAAGACCACATTCAATTTTACAATTGACGTTGAGTGACATAATTGATGACTTGTGTCTATAAACATTACTTACCAAATATAACAATTTTTGTCTTTTTCTTGCCTTTTAAATTCCCAATTCTCTTCTTCAGACCTGTATATATAAACCCAGAAAAATATAAAAAAACAGAGACACCAATTTCTCCATTTCATTCCTCAAACGACAACTCTTAGTTTAGTTTTCACATGCAATTACATTTACATTGACACCATATCTTCATTTAATTTAATAGACCAAAAATGACTCGGCGTTGCTCGGCGTGTAGCGGTGATGGTCACAGCAGAAGAACCTGCAACTCCACCAAGAAACAATTTAAGCTATTCGGTGTCAGGTTGACGCCTCCAGACATTATCAAGAAGAGCGCCAGTTCGGGAAATATCTCCCATCATTGCTCCGCCGATGATTCTCCCGAGGGTTATCATTCTGATCATGGACCATTTGGCTCTACTCGCCGCCAACTTCACAGGAAAAAAGGTTGCTTTCCTATTTCATTCTTTTTTCTTAATTTGCTTTTTTTTAAAATAAATATATTTGCATGTTGATCGATTGGGTTCAAGTGATTGATTACTTGGGTGTTTGAATTATCTTGTTAAGCGTCTGTACCAGACGGATTTGATTATTTTTTATGTGAGCTTTTGAGTGTCTGTTTGATTTGAGTTGATCTAGTTCGGTTCTTGGTTTAGTTCTCCAAGCTTTGTATGATGAGTCACTCTTTTCGTTTAGTTTTATTCTCTAGCATTGCATGTTGGATTGATTTGGTAGATTTTTGTCAATTTTTTATGTCTTCTGCTTCTGAACTAATGCTAAGGTCCAGTGTTGTGTTGGTTGTTCTGTTTCTTTGCTAATTGACTAAATTGGGATATCAATTGATAAGTTTTCTAGTTCTTTTGGTTGGATTGGAATGTGTGGACTATTGATGTGATGGGATAAACGTACATGGTGCTTTCGGAGATAAAGTCCCCGATGGGATCATGATCATGTACACAGTGCTTTCGGTTTTGGACATAAAAATATCCCAAGTAAAGATTCTAACAATTTATTGAAGTTTTTACTTTACCTTTAACTCAAACAGCACTTTGTCGTCGTCGAGTATGTAATGAATATATGATAGTTAGTTTCTATAACAGTATGAATTTAAAGAACATCAGTGCTCAAGTAGTTTGGAGTGAAAGTTAAGGATCTTCTTTGTGTTTTGTTTTCTTCTGAGCATGTGTGTGTGTATGTTTGGAATCTCTTTTTTGATGACTTCAGTATATTTGTACTATCAGCGTTTCTTTATTAATTTACTGCCGTTTTTGTTGATAATGATATTAGTTCCGGTTTTACTGGATGTTGCTTGTATTCGAAACATGTGAGTAGCCGACAGATGATATATACAGGAAGTTAGTTGTTCAGTCATGTGACGACTTAGAAGTAACTACATCATGAAGCCTTGACAGCAAGCAGCTCTTTTGAAAAGCTGTAATTTTATTTTTTTTAGTAATTGTGTTTGTTATTTCTTTGTCATGACAAGTAAAGATTCGCGACCGTGTAGATTTATATCAAATGACATACACTTGTTGTCAAACGAACATAGAAATATTTCAAACTTGTGGAATATGTTAGAACTGATGTCCAAATATGATAACTATTTTGTTTTGGAACATGCCTTAGTTATGGCTTGAAACTATATATTGATGCTGCAACCCTATTTTTGTTACGTTATTTGTGTTTGAGCTGTACTTTCTTTAATGCTTGGCGTTGTACAGCATATCTTCCACATCTTTCAAATGGGAAATGAGCATTTTGTTCATGGAAAAACCTTTCATTTCCATTTCCTATGAAACTGATAATCCAAATCTTGTCAATTTTCATATACCTCAATGGCAATTGGCACATAATAGGGTGAAGAAATGCTCCTTACTTAAGTCCTTTCTGAGTGATCTGTTTGTTTATATTGTAGGAACTCCATGGACAGAAGAAGAGCACAGGAAGTTCTTACTTGGTCTGCAAGTGCTGGGTAAAGGAGACTGGCGTGGTATATCCCAAAATTACATCCCCTCAAGAACTCCTTCACAAGTAGCCAGCCATGCTCAAAAGTACTTCATTCGCCAGAGTGAAGGACCTAGAAGAAAGAGACGTCCGAGCCTCTTTGACATGGTTAGTCATACAGTTAGAGATGTTTTATTGCCTTTTGTTATGGCATCTGCATGTTACCTTTCAAGTTATAACCATCAAAGTGGAAATATATTCATGGCTACTGACATTTATCCTAATAGCCCTAGTTCGTATATATATTAAAGCTAAAGTATTATGGCTCCTAGTTATGTTTTAACAAAAAAGGACGTCAAATTTTATCGGTTTGGGAAAGTATTATATATCTAATCAGACGACATGTTTCGCTATCAGAACTATGGTTGTGAACAATTCTTTTTTATTTATGAGTGAAATACCAGGATGCAAATACATCATCGATGCAAGAGCAGTGTAGCATTCCTCCTCCGGATGCCAGTATTGACAACCAAAAACTCATGAATTCATCATCTCAAGAGTCAAATATCACCAATATGCATCTTTTTCTGGATGTCTCTCTCAAGCCAGTTTGTATGCCTTCACCATTTCAACTATGGCCTCCAACTTCACCATCTTTCAAGGATGATAATGCAGGACCATCGACTCATCAGATACGAGGAGAACCTGGAATAGAACATGTAGGCATTGGCCAGCTCACTCTTGACGAAACCAAGTTGAACCTTCATGTTGAGCCTCTGCCGCTTTCCCTAAGGCTACCTGGGGAGCCATAAAAGAGATTCAAGCCAGAGACAGAAGTTGCTCTTTGTTCTCCAAACTCTGGTGTACTATCCTTTTCAGGTCTTTCTATTGTATTATACAGAGACTGTATAGATATCATATGTATGTTGCAACTTGCATGTTCATCTGATAGAAACGTTTTTAAGTTCTCTCAGATGTATATACAAGATTTTGATCATCCATTGATCATTCAATAAATGGTACTCGAGTACTTAGTAATCATGTTACTGATGGCTGGATTCCATCGTACGCCCAGTGTGCTATCTTAGCATTAGTTTTGCATAGGAAAGAATTTATCCTGGTTTGCTTGATTGTTCCAGTTGATTTTCGAATCTGCACATTGGAACCTAATATGTATCTTAGGATGGCGTTGTATTTACTGTCCCAGGTTGTTTCGTTGCCAGAATTTTGTTCCTGTTGGCGTGTTATTGTTCAAATTTTGTAGCTAAACACTACTACTCCCTCCGTCTCACAAAACATTACCCACTACTACCAATTACTTACGAGTGCACTTGGTGAATAGTGTATCTACTGCTATATACCCAATTTATTATTCTTGTGAAAATCCTGCTTAGTGTATCTTTATGTAGCTGCATCTATTGTGCATTTGTGGTTATTCTCAACTACTAAAATAACTTAACACTCGATGCATCACGCCATCAACGTGCACAGAGTTTAACAGTAAAAACGCTACTTCATGCAGCAAATACATTAAACTGCTTTATTTTGTATGAGTTCAGTACTACACGGTACACAGTACACGGTACACAGTTACCACATTCAGCAAGTTACATTTTTTCCAACTACCTATCTTGTATGTATGGTATCACTACATGTAACTTAGCATTGTCACAACAAACAACCATGGTCTGTAAGCAAGCAAGAAAACAAAGATGGACCAAAAGAAACTAAAGTACAGATGGAAATAGGAGATGCAATATAGTAACTATACTACATAGAATAATTCAATTTTCTTCCACTCTGTCTAGCGATATTTACGGTAGTTGGGACTGTACATACAGCTTTCTGCATGCGCTACAAGGTCATCTGGTTGTGGAAGACGAGTAGCCAGACCTATAATACAGCGGAGGCATACATTTGAGATTTTACCTAATGTTGGTGAATTGTAAGCTTTACGATAAGAGAAGGCATTAATTACCAAGTTCGTATGCTTTAGCAGCAACTCTGGCTGCAATCTGAGCTGAAATCTTTCGGATATTTGAAAATGGCGGGTAAATCAATCCGTTATCCAAGTTCTCTTGGCTAACCTGTTCAGCCAATGCTTCCGCTGTTTTCACATAAGAACAGAAGACTCATGATGAAATTCAAAACAAATGACAGTAATCATAACATTATAGTCATTAGCAACTCACAAGCTTCCAGGAGCATATCCTCATGAACACGGATAGCACCAGAAATTATCAATCCCAGGCCAAATCCAGGAAATATGTATGCATTATTTGCCTAAATCATGGAACATAAATAATGAACAAGTCAGCAGAAGAGTTACAACATTACAACGTGCATGGATGATCACTAAAGGAGTTTAGACTGAACCTGTCCAGATGCATAAACTTTCCCATTGTATTCTACTGGAGCAAATGGACTCCCACTAGCAAAAATTGCTCGGCCCTAGATGACATTTAGAAAGTTGAGAAAGAATATAAATACGTGAATCACATCAAAGAAACAGGAAAATGAAGACAGGATGCAGGGTAAAAAGTAAGTACTAAATGTTACCTCACTCCATTTATAAGCTTCTTCAGCTGTACATTCGGACTGAGAGGTTGGGTTGGAGAGAGCAAGAATTACAGGTTTCTGAAATACAATAGAACATAATTTCAGTTTCTTTATCTGCATGTATCCTCAAGAAAAATGAATTATAAAATTCTAAATCAGATACTATACCTCATTGAAGGATGCCATCGCCTCAACCACTTCCTTGGTAAATGTTTGTCCTGCTCCTGATGATCCTATTAAAATGGTTGGCTTGATGGACTGCATAAAAATCAAGATGTCAGAAGACCTGTATTGAGCAGTGTAATGTGCGGTTAAAACTTTTAACTTAATTCTCCAATTGAAAAAGAAAGTAAATGCATTTATTGGTCTTTTTCAGGTGACTTGGATGAATCTCAGACAAAAGTTAAGGGAGAGTTTCACCTTCACAGCATCCAACAAGTTATTGACAGGTTCATGTTCATGAGCCCAGGGCCTCTTGAAATGTTGGAGGGACTCAATTCGAGACTCAACGATCAGCCCCTGTTGGAGAATATTTTTAGTATTCTGATTTCTGATCTACATACCAGGAACCGTAATAGAAACGTTCAGTACCTTTGAGTCCACAAGCCAAATCTTCTTCCGGGTCTCTTCTACTGGGGCACCAGTCTGCGGACAGAAAGAGGCTGTAAGTATTACTGAGTTGATTTTCAATTGATTTGAGCTAGCACAGGTCAGAAATTAATGTAAATATATCAAGATCCAAATTCAACATCCTTTCACCTGCTTTGATATTTCAAGAGCTATAAGTTCTGCAATGCCTGTGCCAGCCTGAAATGAGAAATTCGAATGAGAAAAGAATATCATTCCAACAATTAGTAAAGACGAACAATCTGTAAAAGTTAAGTGCAGAGCAGACAAGGCACCTCTCCAGCTCCAAGAAACAAGAAGGTGTGGTCAGCCAAGGTCCCACCTACTAAATTCAATCCAGCCATAAGCCCAGCAAGTACAACAGATGCTGTACCCTGTAATGCAAAGAAAAGTAACATCAATAAAAGGGATTTGAAGTTGTTGAAGAATATGACTGTACCAAGAAAATAGAACATATGCAACACATCAGAAAATATAGATGCACAGTAAAGAATCAACAAACAGCTATCTACCTGAATGTCATCATTGAATACAAGATGAGTGGATCCATACTTTGCAAGGAGATCAAAAGCATTGTGATTTGCGAAGTCTTCAAACTGCAAAAATTATTGCTTGATTAAATTACCAAAAACAATATGAGTTTTAAACCGAATTCATCAGTAGGAAAAAAAAAAAAAAAAAAGAAGAAGAAAGAAAGGAAGATAACCTGAACAAGGACTTTCTCTCCGTAGTTCTGTTTAACTGCAGACATAAACTCATGTAGAAGCTCGGCATATTCCTGATCATTGATATACATCCAGTTTTTTTAAAAGCAGTAGGAGAAAATGGCTCTTGACGAGGCAGAGTGATAGTTGTACGCAAAAAGAAAAAAGAAGAAGATTATTAACCTGCCCTGTTGCTCTCCTCCTTCTCAGCCCAATGTAGAATTCGTCATTCAACAAATCCTCATTGTTAGTTCCCACATCAATAGTGATCGGGAGGCACTGAAACGAATAGTTATATACTGTCAGAAAAAAAAATCAGAGGATAAATATGGAACAGCTGTTCAGCACAACCATCAAGCAAATACAAATACTTACAGCTGACGGACGGATGCCACCAAGAGCTGTATACAAAGAAAGCTTTCCAACAGGTATTCCCATTCCCTGATTACATGAAAAGATAGACATTATTAAGCCAAACCAAAGCAAAGGATTTGAATAAAACCTGGTGGAACCATATACGTGATACCTTAGTCGTAGGAAACAAGACTTGGTAAAAGATGTAAGTTATGCAGAGAAATGATAACTGATAAGTATCCATTTACCTGGCAACCAAGGTCTCCAAGTCCCAGAATTCGCTCACCATCTGTCACAACAATGACTTGAATCTTCTTTTCAGGCCAATTTCTCAACACTTCAAGGACTCTTCCCCTGCAATAATACTACCAATATATCAATTTGATGCTTTGATTGCAACAAAGCAACGGACAAATACCTTCTTTTTTTTTTGCCACAAATGTGGAAAACTAATACTCTACCAACTAAGTCAAAGTGGATGAAACATACTTCTCTTTCAGACTAATGAAGAGACCCTGGGGTTGCCTGAAGATGCTTCCATACTTTTGGCAAGCTTCACCAACAGTTGGAGTGTAAACTACCGGAAGTAGTTCCTCAACATTTTCAATCAGTAATTTGTAGAACAGTCGCTCATTTCTCTCCTGCATCAATGAAAAACAAACAGGTCAATGGTGCTTGAACTAAAAGGGACCAGTTAAGGACTTTCGACAATTTTTCTAAGAATAAATACAATAACACTGAGTGAAGTGAAGTCCATACAAGACGATAGGCACAATTCAATTACCTGAAGATCCATCATAGCCATGTACCTTTGAAGTGGTACTTGGTATTGGCGCATATTTCGCATCATTTTTTTCACCTATTCGCAAATTTAAAATTGTAAATGATTAAAACGGTCAAAACATGAAATTTCATGCATTTAGCAATGTCTCAACCTGTAGGTCTTGGCTCACAATCACTGGCGGAAGAAGACCACGTAAAAAGTGAGCATCCCTCTCTTTATGGGTAAAAGCAAGACCTTTGTTGTAGTGGGGATCACGCAACAATGGATATCCACTGAAAGGCGACAACATTTATTACTAAACTTACACATAGACCTCAAGACTAAATGCATAATCGTTATATATGCATTCGCACTTCTTTTAAAGAACTTATAGCCTCTGTGCAGAACAAGTTAGCTACTTCGATACCAAGGCCAACACGGAATTGACAGCGAATTCGCGAATACGTCTGGGACATTCAACTAGGCTACATGACATCAACATCGAATTGCAAAACTCTTCGACATATAACTTTATATAAAGTATATTTTTTTAATAAGGCCTAAGGCTGACATTTTTGTTAAGCAAATACTTCAGAGACACATCCAAATAGATTAAGAAACCAAAAAACCCGAAAGGTTTCATTTTTGTAAGATTCCACAACACATCCTTAAGCCGAGATACAAATTCATACATATCAAGAACAGCAAGCATATATTTCAAAACACATCCAAACAGATGAAATATCCCAAAAGATTTCCTTCTTGTAGGACCCAAAAACAAATCCTAAAACCAGAGATTTTAATCCATACTGTTTCATGTCAAGAACAACAATTCAAGTAAAAAAGAACCAAAAAATGTAAAACAAGAAAAGAAATGTAATTGGAAGAAAAATGATTGAATCAGCACCTGGCAACAGTGACAGTCCAGGGAGTGATGTACTGATCTTCGGTGGCGGTATCCTCACCGTAGACATCTTCAACACCACCGCTGACGGTGGATGTGGTATCAATCTCAATCACAGCCGGTGAAGATGAAGACAGAGCATTTTCAGTTGCATCATCATTATTCACCAAAATGCTGACGTTTCCATCAGCAGCTCTGCCATTTGAGCTCACAACAGACACCACAAGCGGTGGAACTGACGACGTCCTTCTCTGTGCACTCTGGGACCAGTTCTTGGATACTCCACAAAGAGTGTTATTCTGCCAAATTGAAAAAGAAAAGAGGAAAAATCAAATCTTTATTAGAAAGTTTCGATTTTTTGGAGAAATGGGTATTTGTTTTTAACATAGAGTTGGGTTTGATTTGCATTTCCAATCTCAGATCGAATGAGGAACACAAGAGAGATAATGAGAAACTGGTTAGAATTTGGAGATGAAACTTACCAACAAGGTGGTTCCATTCAATGAGAACATGGTGCTTAGAGAAGAAAATGAGTAGAGAGATGTTGTGTTATTGTGTATGAGACTGAGAAAGGGAGAGGAGAAAACAAGAAAAGGGGTAGCTTAGCTTTAGCTCTCCTTTCCTTTCCTTGTTCCTTGTTTTCCCTCTTTCTCTTCTCTTCTCTTTTCATTCCTACTTCGTCCTAACACTTTCCCTTTTTATCAGAACTTTTTACATTTTTTAAAAATTTTGTTTTTAATTACTTTTTGTAATATAACCCCCCCCCCCCCCGGAATTCCAGATATTAGAAAGTTACATAATTTTGTTTCATAAATATATATTCTTTTTCATTCTATATTTGTTTTTGAGAAAGATACACATGGTCAACGGATACTAGAATTCATAGTGAAATGATGTCGGGAATTGAACGATTAGATTGAGTACAAACGAGTTGAGTTAGGAGATATGTTAGGACCTGATTGGGTTAGATCGAGAAGGATAGTGAGTAGAGTAAGACATGGGTAACTCGTTTGTGGAATTCAGAGAGCATGCACTAAAGGAGAGGTATGACGAGAGGGAATGAATGTTTTGTCGATGGGTTCATTAACAGCCAATGAATCGGATGCATAGATGAAGCGTTTTATAGAACAGAGACACAAGGAAAACCTCTTGGACCGTGCGAAATTTGTGGTGTTCTCAACGGTTGGAAGAAGAGACTAGATTTGTTAAAATTTGAAAGATATACAGAGTATTGTATATCTACATTATTACATTGTCAACAATTGGTTGTTCGTTATGTCAATCGTGCCACACAAATGACAAAACAACAACACATTTTTGTTTTAATTGTTTTTTCTTTTCTTGTCTAGCTCTTTCATGCGCTTGAGTATAAAGTATAAACAATATAGGGACCCCTCTTGTTTCGCTTTTTTACTTTGAATTTTGACGCTCAACTAAATGAAGTAAAAATCAACCCAATGTTCTAGTGGTCATGGGCGAAGGGCACCCTTCCTACCCGTTCCCACCAAATTTTTAAAAAAATGTATTTTAATGTAAAAAAATATTTGTATTTTCAAAATAAATTCAATATGTGTCCTACCCAATATTGTTTGTTAATGTTAAATGTTAAATAAGCTAATTTTACAATAAAATTTGATTACATTGGTCATTAATTTAATAAAATTTTCTAATTTTACAATAAATTTTGGCTATATGGATAAGAAATTCAATAAATTTTCTTTCAAAATTTTTGTTTATCATTATAAAGTAATTTTATTTATTTTTAATAAATTAGCCCTACGTGTTTGGAAATCATGGATTTGCCCCTGCTAGGCTGCTAGTGGTTATTAGTATCAACATTATTTTTTTATCATTATTAAGTAATTTATTTTATTTTTAATAAATTGACCCTACTCGTTCGGAAGTCCTGGCTTTGCCCCGGTTATTAGTATCAACATTTTTTAAAATTTTGTAGCCAGATTTCTAGGATAAGAACCACTTATAAACCACCAAGGATGGACGTAATGTTTCTAGGATTTATCGGTTTAAATACCGATGATGCTACTTTAATTAATTAAGGTCCTGAAGGTTTGGGTTGTATTTTTCATAATCATTTATCATTTATGATAATTAGAGTCATTCCACAACATAGTACATTTAAACTCAATTTTAACCAGCTGGTATAATATACTCTCGTCATATTGTGACGTTTGATGTTTTTCAATTTTTGACAGATCATGAACCACAAAACAAGCTCCATGAAGTACAGTAGTTGTATGATAATATCAAAGAGAATTAAAAAGCTTAGTGAATGGTTCTATAGCTTCAACTTGAGTGACGGCAATAACAATGAGATATTGCCATATTGGTTTGCTGCAAATACTCACAACAGCGACAACTACAACAAGGTGCTCCACTAAACATGTTACACTGATTAGAGAGCGGGAAATAAAGGATATAGTGATATACTACAATGTGGATTTCAAAACAATTGCATCATTAATTTCATGATATATATCTCCATAATCTATAAGTTAAATTATATGTCTTTCAAAATTTAACAAGCTTTTAAAATCAATCGATCAATGTAAATATTCATTATTCTAGAAATTCTTCATACATAAAATAATACTATTCAGAAAGGAGATTTATATACTTATCTCTTTTTCCTTTAAATTGCTTACGTCTTAATTTCTTTTTCGTCAAATTTTTATATTGTTTACGATTTTTTTTTTGGTAAATTTTTATCTTACAACTTTGTTGTCGGGTCCTGCTACTAAACCAAACACCGCAATCAATTTTTTCTATTTCTTGAAACGCAAAATCTAGCTATACTAATTCTACTCATCTATATCTGCACCAATCTTATAACTCCAATATTGCATAAACCAACCTTATGATTCCATCGAGATTCTAACTCACAAACTCTCAAATGGTACTCTTGCACCCTAAACACCACAACTATTATACAAACCACTACAGGACCTTCTAAAATTAAACATAAATAATATTAAAAAACGAATAAGTCTACGTTTAATGAATAGTATTTAAACGTATACCGTGTAAACATTAATGATGAAATCGTGTGAAACTGTTCGGGTAAAATCCATTTTTGGTACTCTAGAGTGAGACATGTCCAATTTATATACTCGATAGTGGCTATGTCAAATTTATATATTTTATAGTAACATATTGTCCAATTTTAGTACTTTATCAATTTAATAGTAAAAAACTAAATAATATGAACATATGACAACAATCACTAGACATGTCAAAAAATTTGAAACAATAGGAAAAATATACACGTATTCTACGCGCATTGAAATTCAATTTTTTCGTACTTTAAAGTACCAAAAAGTGTACATTAGACACTCATTTTATCTATCATTTTCATAATGTAACAATTTTCATCGTTATTACATACTCCTCCTCATCAATTAGGTGGGCCTCAGAACGATAACTTAGAGGCCATTGCCATTGGTATCCCATGCATCCACGTACTCCATTCACCTTCTCTAATTATATTTCTCCTTTTTTTAAAGGGTTGGTTGAACACCGACCGAAAAAGAAAAAAAGAAAAAAAAAAAAAAACTGTCATGACAAAATACTGTATAAATACTGTATAACTTTAGTTTTGGTAATGGTATGGTATTATTAGTTATTGAGCGGTATTCTTATGGATTTGTTATGTATAGGAAATTAGGAACAGAAAATTACATAAAAGAACCACTCTAGAGCACCTAATTGCTAAAACAACCACTTTAAAAAACATCTTACAAAAAAGGTCATTCTATTTTTATGGTGCCCTAAAATACAAGTAGTCTTACAAAAAAGGTCATTCTATTTTTATGGTGCCCTAAAATACAAGTAGTCTTACAAAAAGGTCATTCTATTTTTTATGGTGCCCTAAAATACAAGTAGTCTTACAAAAAAGGTCATTCTATTTTTTGGTGCCCTAGAATCTAATGAAACTAGTATTTTGCCGTTGAAACTAGCATTTGTGTTGCCGAAACTAATTAAACTAGCATCAATCTAATGAACTAACATTTTGTGTGTCACTTGTGATGCTGAAACTAATGAAACTAGCATTCGTGTTTGCCGAAACTAATAAAACTAGCACTTGTATTGAAACTAGCATTTTGTTGCTGAAACTAGCTTTAATTGTTGCTGAAACTAGCACTTATGATGCTGAAACCTAATGAAACTAGCATTTTGTCGTTGAAACTAGAAGTTGTGATGCTGACAATAACGCAAATAGCTTGTTGACTTGCCAAAATTAATGAAACTAGCATTTTTTTTTTTTTTTGCCGAAACTGGCATTTTTTTGCTGAAACTAGCACTCATGATGTTGAAACTAATAAAATTAACTTTTTGTTGTTGAAAACTAACAGTTGTGATGTTGAAACTAATGAAACTAGTATTTTTGTTGATGAAACTAGCAATTATGATAGTGAAATTAATGAAAGTAGCATTTTTGTTGATGAAACTAGCAATTATGATGGTGAAATTAATGAAACTAGCATTTTTGTTGATGAAACTAGCAATTATGATGGTGAAACTAATGAAACTAGCATTTTTGTTGATGAAACTAGTATTTGTGTTGTTGAAACTAATAAAACTAACATTTTTGTAGTTGCATTAATAAAACTAACAATGGAGTGATGATGTAACTAACATTTTTGTTAATGAAACTAGCATCAAACTATTGAAACTAACACTTATAATGTTGAAAACTAATGAAACTAGCATTTTGTCGTTGAAACTAGCAGTTGTGATGCTGAAACTAATGAAAACTAGCATTTGTGTTGATGAAACTAGCTTTTTTGTTGCTGAAACCAACAATTATGATCCTCAAATTATTGAAACTAGCATTTATTATGCTGAAAACTAATGAAACTAGCATTTTGCTGTTGAAACTAGCACTTGTGATGCTGAAACTAATGAAACTAGCATTTGTGCTGATGAAACTAGCTTTTTTGTTGCGGAAACCAGCACTTATAATGTTCAAACTATTGAAAATATCATTTTTGTTGTTGAAACTAATGAAATTATTTTTGTATGATGTTGAAACTAGCATTCACAATTAGTTTCATATAGTTTCAGCTAGTTTATGAAACTAACTTTTTGTCTGAAACTAGTTTATGAAACTAGATTTTATGTGTTGAAACTAATATGAAACTAGCATTTGTGTTGCTGAAACTAGCACACGTGATGCTAACACTAGTGAAACTAGCATTTTGTGTTGATGAAACTAGCACTTGTGATGCTGAAACTAGCATTTGCGTTGCCGAAACTAATGAAACTAACATTTATGTTGCTGAAACTAGCATTTTGTTGCTGAAACTAATAAAACTAGCACTTGTATTGAAACTAGCATTTTGTTGCTGAAATTAGCTTTAATTGTTGCTGAAACTAGCACTGAAACTAGCAGAAAATGGAATGAAACTAGCAAGAAATGAAATGAAACTAGCAGAAATAGAATGAAACTAGGCGAAATCAAATGATCAACCACCGAAACTAGCATAGAACAAATGATCATGGACCGAAACTAGTCGAAATCAAAGTTTCAAGCACCGAAACTAGCATAGAACAAACGATCATGGACCGAAACTAGGTGAAATGAAAGTATCATTCACCGAAACTAGTCGAAATGAAAGGTTCGAGCACCGAAACTAGGCGAAATGAAAGTATCAAGCACCGAAACTAGCCGCTGAAACTAGCATAATTCAACTGAAACTAGCAGGAAAAATACATAAATAAATCAATGACAAAATTAATAAAAGATTACTTCTAGCTTTAAGCAACTGGTCTAATATAACTTAGCTCAGATTAACTTTACAGATATTATTATAATTAATCAAGTAATAATTATAGCAATAAGTAGACAAATTTTAGTTAATTATTGCTGATACAGGGACACGAGATTTACCAAAAAGATTCCAAGTCAAAACCAAAAGAGGCCTTAATTTACAACTATATAAACTACATATAAGTATGTACTTGTATGGCTAAACAAACGGTACCACTCGATTGAACAGGATGGAGGAGCTATAAATGAGCGAGCATTTGGTAATTGATTTCTTAAGATGGCTTTTTTTGTAATTAATGTTGCTTATTGATTTATTTATGTATTTTTCCCAATTAGGAATCACCGAAGTTAGTAGTAGCATGAACATGTGTTAATCTACTTATTGAAGAATTACTTTAAATATCAAATAAACGAGCTCGCGTGTATGGATGTTTCCAATAAATAAAGACAAAATAGGAATTCATTTGTCGGATTGATATGAAATATCTTATTTTAAGATGGTGTGCGGAATGCATGCTCTCGCTACCAAAATCTTCTATATTTTCAAATTCACGCATTTTGTATTAAAAATTTTACTTCCTCCATCCCATACTAACTTTTCATTAAAAAAAATTAACCTTTTAAAGTTCAATTTAACCAAACTTTAATCATAAATCACATTAAATCTTCTTTTCATCCATCGGAATTATCCACGTTTTTAATTATTAATGCTCCATAAAACTATACTCACTTTCATTTTGAAATAAATTTTCATGCACCAGTTATTGTTAACTGTGCTATGGATAAAATATCAAAGCCGAACAATCCCCGAACATATAAGGGGTTCGGATGGAGAGTTTGTTTTCGGAATTCAAATAAATTTGGGTCATCTTGTAAATAGTATTATTATGAACTACTCCCTCCGCCCCAGTGTAATTTACCCGTTATGATTTATTCTTTTATTAACAATTTTCAACTTTGACTCTGAATTACTGTTAAACTATAATGATAAAGTATTTGACGATATTATAAAAATATAGAACCTAAATTCTTATAATATAATTTTGTGAAATATAAAAATATAGTAGAACCTAAAGAGTTATTATCATGGAAGGGTATCCTTGTGACACCTAATAACAGATTAATACCCTTTAGTTCAACAATAACATTTTAGTACCAAAATCGAGTTTTTTGAGTTGACTGCCCACTAATTACAACTCTGCTACTGAACTTTTCCTTACCAAACAGACATGCCCTTAGCTACGGTGAAGATAAAAAAAAATGACCTCCCAAAATTTATTTTCCTTTTTTTTTTTATCTTTTTTCTTTTCTTTTCTTTTTATCTTTTCTTTTTTATTGATCTTCTTCTTCTTTGAGAGTATTCCGGCACAGGAACAGTTACAACTACGACATGAGCTGTAAACCGGGAGCTTAACAGCTCCGTTCAGCTCCTACCGGAGCTGTTTAACAGCTGGACTGGAGCTTATTACAGCTCCGATCGGAGCTAATTAACAGCTTCGATCGGAGTTGTTACATTACAGCTCCAATCGCGGAGCTGTAACAACTCCGATCGAAGCTGTATATACAGCTCCTGACCGGAGCTGTATACAGCTTATACAGCTCCGATTAGGAGCTGGAGTTTTTTTTTTTTTTTTTTTAAATCTTTGGGGCATGTTTGAAAAAAATTCTTAATTTGGGGTTCTTTTAGAATAAATATTAGTTCATTTTGAAATTTATATAATTTTTGTGGTTAATGTGAAATATATTAAAGTTAATTTGTAAAATAAAATAATTTAGAGGCAAATGTGTAAATAAAAAGTAAAAGAAAAAAGAAAAAGGAAAAGAAAAAGGTAAAAAAGAAATGAAAAATAAAGAAAAGGCTAAAAATAGGTATGGTAATTTTTTTACTGTTTTTAAGTCTAAATTTCAATTACATTTTAGTCCTTAGGCTCAATCTTATTTGGCTCACAAAAAATTTGATTTTGGAACAGTGCTTAGAGCGTCGAGTTGGTCAAATTCGGCACTAAAATGTTATTGTTTGTCTAATGGGTACTAGTTTGTTATTAGGTGCTCTATTGATACTCTAAAAAGATATGAACCCTATTTTATTATTATAATTTAAGATTAATTGAAAGTCAAATTTAGAAGATTTAATCAAAAATGTAAAATTGGGTATTTTTACCGGAAAATGAAGTTAAAGTGATCAAGTTTTGCGTAGATGTGATGTTGATCGAGGTGGTCCAGCCAAGTCCATGCGTAGGGACTGGGGGATAAGGTCTCCGTCCATTATAAATTTTCATGTACTCAATTTTTCTTTGGATCACTTAAAAATAACATTAACCTAACCTTCTTCCAAATGTGAGAATGAAATGTCATCCACTCTATTCATTCATCTATGGAATTATCTCCCCTTTTTTTTTTTAAAGAGAACTTCATATGTTATTATAGCATAATATTTTAGTACATCAGTAGTTAACTACTACTTTCTCCGGAAACTTAATAGTTTTACACTTTATTTTTGTTGACTTTTCGATGTCCGGTTTGACCTCAAATTAATAATAACTCGTTACGAAAAGATAGTTTAAAAAATTATATTATGAAAGTATACTTCTTATATTTGTATAATATAACATTTAAAATTAATTTTTTCATAATCAATTATGATTAATTTGAGGTCAAACCGAACATAAAAAAGTCAACAAAAACAAAGTGTAAAACTATTAAGTTTCCGGAGGAAGTAGCATTCACGGGATTCATAAGGTGGTGCAGCGTTAAGGAGTTGGACTAGTGAATGAGAGTACATGGTTCGATACTCGACGGGGACGGAGTTATAAGGTTGGTTTAGGTATGAAGAATAAGGTGGTTTGAAATTTTGTACGATTAGTCGTAATATTTATGGTTTAAAAAAAAACTACTATGGAGTATTATTATTCACTAGTATTCACACTACGTACAAAAGACTGTGACAAATCCTGAGCCACAAAAGACTTCAACCATACGGCGCACACATCCCCCACTAACAAAGTACTTATAGACATCGGAACAGTAGAGACACAACACACAAGGAGGTAGCCATAGCCTGCGCCTGCCGTACAAACTGCTCCTGCCATACTTAGCTAAGTGATCAGCGACTTGATTCACTTCTCTGTACACCCAAAACCATTTGCATTCGTCCATCTGACTAGCTAAAAGAGTGATATCATTAAGCAGCCTGCGCTCGATTTGTGGCGCTCCTCCTGTTGCACAAAGAAACATCGATGTTGTTTAAAATCAGCAAGATTACGAACTAATTAAGCTTTTCCACAGCCAACTACTTGAGTGTTTACTAGTTGCTTGCAAAATTGTAGTATTAGGATACTACTTATATTATACACCTGAGCCCACAAAGTATGTGGATCATAAAGTAACCTCCAGAGTAACTTAAACTGAAAAGTCCCAGAGTAACCTCCACAAAGTATTCTGAAATATATTAGATTTATGAGACCTAGCCCACCTAGTTGTTTAGAAGAACAAACTGCTTCCCTTTTTTTTTTTCAAAGTTCCAAAAACATCTCCATTTTATTTTTAAAATTTTCATTTTTAAGAAACTGAAACATACCCAAAAACGAAGATTTCAATTCACGATGAAAGTATGAAACATGATGATTCTTTAAAACTTTGGTGAAGCTTCTAAAGCTAATCTCAACGCCCTGAATAGCCAAAACCCAGAAATAAAGAGCAAGAGTTCCCCATTTTATTTTTAAGACAAACATTTTATTGTGAACAAGCTAAAGAGCATAAGCATTGCTCAAAGCAATTACAACAAAAATCACAAGAAAGATCAAAACCACCATACAAGTGGTCTACAAGAAGTTCACATCCCACTTCTTTTTTATGATATACTAGCACATTCCCATTTTTAAACCACAATCAAGTACTACTCCCTCCTATTATAAATATATAAATATATGACGTTTTAGTTTTTTTACAATCTCATTAATAGTTGTGCAATGGCTAAAACGTAATCTATTTAAAATAGGAGGGAGTAGTATTTATTTTTACTTTCTAACATGAAGAGTTTTTCACATGGAAAACCAAATACAATTATGCAATTAGAGAAAATTAAAGTCAAAAAACCTGAAGATGCCTCACATGGAGTACAAGTTAAGAAATCTCCAAAATCTGATACTCCAAATTACAATTCTGGTGATCTAAAAAATAATGAATAACTCAATAATTACAAGTCGATATACAATGTTGGATAGTCAAATCTAATTACATCCAATCTCCATTCTATGTTTGTTCATACATGTTGAGAAGGGGATATATACTACACAGTAGTCAAGTATTTGGAGTCTCGTAAGTTTTAGTGTATCTTTCTAGTGAGTGTTCTTCACACAAATCTAGAAACAGAGACCTTGCACAAAGTTTTGTGCCTGAGAGGGCTAGTACTTTAGTGTAATCATGACTTGCTTAACTTTTTCAAATGGTTGGTCATGTACCATGCCTCGAGTGAACGCTTGAACATTGAATATTCAAACGCAGTGGTGAAGAACATATCAAGCCAAAGAAAAGAAGGCATAATGTCCCTGTGCTCTATCGCCACTCCTCATCATCGCAGATTTGATATCCCAACAGGCATATTCCCAGAAATACAATCCATGATCCAAATCTTTATGGATTGCATATCATATCAAATTGGCGCCAGAGGAAATGCTATGGTGTCCCGATGACTTCTTGGGAGGGTATCGAGTTCGAAGGAATTGCAAGAATCTTGGATTTCGTTGCGGTGTTGATGTGCACCTGAGCTTGCACATACGCCAAGAACGCGGAAGGTGAGAATATTGATGAAAGGTGGGATTCTTGCCATGGACTCATAATTATCTGGCATCATGCCCGCAAAAAGGATTCCCATCACGACCAGTGTGAGACCAACAACCAGTCTCCTTTTCTAGCAAAAGGAAATATAATTAGTTGCAGGCTTTGAGAAGGAATCAATGAAAAGGAAACTCTTTGAGAAAACTGATGAAGCTAGCAATCATATAAAGTCACATTTGCTAAAGATAAATTTTAGAAAAACCAAAATATACAGACACAGGATGCATCCACTAGCTGGTATACTAATTTTTGAGCCATTAGATCTATAAATATATATGTGTTCGGACTTCACAACAGGTATGTAATATATATCTAGAAACAGGCCTGTATAGAAAGGCCAATTTCTGGGAAACGTAATGATAAAAGTGTATAACTCTAGTAAAACAATTTATATGAACTTTGTTTCATTCACCTCTGTTGAAGATCAGAAAATAAAGTTTCCATCACATTAAATCAGTCCCAACATGAAATAAATATAGTATAATGGATTTTACAACATCCACATACCTTATAAAAGGTTGGATTTCCCCGATCCATTTAGACCGACTGCATAATAGGAATCAATGACATCCAGGTAAGGCAAAATGCTTAAATCAGAGATGCATATTGTCTGGACATTGAACACAGCTAAATACTAAAAAGAGCGTAAAATGCTGCCATACCGAGACAATTAACTTTGTCACTTAAGTTATCGACAGCTTGCTGACTGTAGCTCTTAAAACCATTTATCACAACCTACAACACATATCCACAGAATTTTTAGCGTGGAAAACAGAATCTTATAATGATCATGATAGAAACCGAAAGTTAACAAGCATACAGTTTGACAGTCAATGAAATTCCAGCGAAAAAAGAAAATAAACCTATGTATTTTTTTTCCAATTCCAGCCATGCTCCATAATATTTAACAGCATAGGATTCCATCATAAGCTGACTCTTCATCATCATTATCATCGTTATTAGGGGAATCCATCATTTTATACCCTGTACAAGAATTATAAACTCAGATAGATGAACCGGAAATTAAACACATGGACGCGCTTACAGACATACATGAATATATGTAGATCGAGATGAGTATACAGAGAAATTTAAGGTGGAGATCTGCAATTCAAGATCAAGGATGGCTACATGTTCCATCTAAAAAAGATTTCCATAATCTTAACTATTCATGATTATCCACGAAACAATCAAACAAAGCTACAAAATTAAGAATAATCTGGATTCGAAATGATAATAACTACATAGAGCACAAAATAAATGAAAGATGAGATCTACATTGAGATCAGAAACCACCTCTTGCCGGAACAGATGATGATGGTGATTTGGATGCTGAAATTGGAAACAACACCAGCCAATAAACAGACGATAGGTAGGGTTTGAAGGCAGAGAAATGAAGAGAATAATAAACAGACTGACGGCTGCGGCGGAGATAGAGAATACATTAGGGTTTTATGGTTTTATACTTTTATATGCCCTACAGCAGAACCAAACCCTAGACTCTAGAGGCCTATTGGGCCATTGCATTCTTGTGTCGGGCCAATTAGTCTACTGGCAAAGGTAGGTCTTGTATTGTATGTACTCCCTCATATTGGAATTCATATTATGTTTGGAAAACGAGATATGTTTGATCATATGATGGATACTGTATGAACAATTTTTTTATTTTTTTTGGAAAGGTTTAAACATGCATTAAGGATTATAATTTGTTAGAGTACGTACATAAGAGGTAGAAATATCTAAATTAACAAGACTAACGAGCCAAACTGGGCAAAAGTCCCAAACAAAAACAAAAGAGTGCAGACTAGCGAGCCAAACTGGGCAAAAGTCCCAAACAAAAACAAAAGAGTGCAGGTTGGCTTGAGATCTTCCAAAAGTTTTTAGCGGTCCTTCATTTGCTAACTTGTCTGCAATGCTGTTGCATTATCTGAAAACAAAACGGAATTGAGCTTCTTCGGCCTCTCTAATGCTTCTCAGTGCTTCCTCTAGGATTGTTTGGTGTTCTGCTCTTGCTGCTTGTCCCCTGTTAAGAGAAGAAATTAAAGTTTGTGAGTCGATTGAATTATAAAACGTTTGCAATTGATTTTGTCACACAAGGATATGCCTAGTTTCAAAGCGAAAAATTCAACAGTAAGTCCGTTAGAAATTACAATTTGTTTTTGAGTGAAGATAAATTTGTTTCTAGCTTGCCATGCAATCCAGCGAAACATGTAGTATTTATTGGAATCTCTACCGTCTAACCGTTATGGTCATCATCAGTGTTATAATTTTCTATCCTGTGCGAAACGTGTAGTATTTATTCAACAGTATCCGCCTACACAATTTTGGCAACAACCTCTCCAGTGGGAGTTATTAATAATAGAATCGACAAAGTTAATAACATCTTTATTTGGAATGCCACCTGACATACAAAGATCATAGCGGCGTGTTCATAAGTGGGGTAGGGGTTGTCTGCTTGACATAACGAAGGGGTGGGTTAGGGTTCAAACATCTTACCATCATGCATCCTATCAATTGAAATTACACTTGCGTCTGCTGATGGAACTAAACTCCCTTTTGGCTCAAGCGTTTTAAAATAAGTGAGTCTATTATCTGGTAGAATCGAGCCATTTAGTGATCTTACAGTGTGTTGCAAAAGTAGGATAAAACACTCTTCCGCGACAAACCCATTAATATCTCCGGCGTAAGAACACATGATGGATACAACAACTAATAATAATTAACCAATCCGTACAAGCAACAATAATGAACAATTAACTGCGTCTGGAAACCTTCACAAACTTTTTTTTTTCACACTCGACATAGGTGGGTCAGCCCTTGGTACATAATCGAGCACATGCAGGTTTTGGTTTGTATTATTCAGGATCATGGGTGCTGCTTCATTCAGGCAATTGCTGGCCTTGTCCGCAATACTAGGAACAATGTTTCAAAAACTTCGAGCCCTTCATTTTGGTATAATTAATGCTTTAAAATATTTATAGTATTAAACATTGTCTTCATAGGCAACAATAATCGAGCACATGCAGGTCTAGCTCAATTGGTTAGACTGAGGTGTCATGACACTAGAGGTCATAGGTTCAATTCTCGCCAAGTGCGGGATTATTTATAGTTTATTTCTAGCTTTGTAATACTGCTTGTGAAATTGTAATGGTTCGATTATTAAAAAAAAATAGGCAACAATAGCCGTATGGATGCATCGGGAGCAAGTCAACGATATTCGATTTGTCCACCGTCACTTTTATGTTGTTGAGGTCGTTTCGTATTTGGGAGACCTAAACCGACAACTACTTCCTTTACAAACAAGTCGAGGCAAGTCTAAATATTGGATAGCAATTTCATGTTTCTCTGATTAATACAACCATTTTGTTTTTTGTTTTTTTTTGTCTTGGGAAACGGTCAAATTTATTAATAAAAAACAACAAAAATACAAAAGTGTAAAAAATGCTCTAAAAAATACAATCAATCATGTACAAAGTTCAAAGATCAACTTGACTATGGTATCATCAAAGTTCAAACGATGCTTTGCCATAGCCTTTCCCACACCAAAATGAATAAAGCAGACAAGGCCAACATGCTAAAAATCGCCAAGAATACAAGCATTCATACTAAGACCTCCTGCATCAGCAGGAGGTAAGCGCGGTTAAACCGCGTAAAACGCGGCTTAACCGCGTTTTTGGGCCACTGATGTGGCCTAAAAACGCGGTTAAGCCGCGTTTTACGCGGTTTAACCGTGGTCCGCGGTTATACTAACCGCGGACCCCTTTAGTGGCGTCAGCCACCAGGCTGTCGCCACGTGGAGTCCACTAAGGTGGACTCCACCCTTTTTTAATTTTTTTTTTGTTTTTAATTTTTTTTCCGTTTAAATTTCAAACGGTCATAACTTTTAAAATACAAATGCTAAAAATAAATAAAAATTACCAACGGATAGAACTTTTCGAGATCTATAAATAGACACCACTCTTGGATATGTTTGCTCACACCTTATCCAACTCATTTTTCCATTCTTAATTAAAATCAAAACACTCTCAACACTCCAAATTTGGTACAACTTAATGTAATATATTTGTTGTAATATATTTGTGATTTCCATCTATTAACTTGATTTCGTATGAAATTCTTTACAACAAATCTTCCTTCTTCTTTACATTAACTGAAAAAAAAATAAAAAATAAAAAATGACGTGGCAGGCCTTAACCGCGTTTAAGCAGTGACTGATGCGGGCGAAAACTGCTTAAACACGGCTAAGGCCAGTTTAAGCCCTTAAACTGGCTTTAGACTTAAACCACTGATGCGGGTGGTCTAACACAATGTTCTAAGCGTACCACCACCCCGGCCCACACCGAACCGCACTATGGATGCAACCATGTGAATGACCAACTCAAATCATTTTGGCTGGATATCATCTTGGGGGTGGAACAATCTGGACTCTGGAGTATCTAAAGAAAATGTGTTATATGTTC
Organism: Plantago ovata; assembly: GCA_028274465.1. Lineage (NCBI taxonomy): Eukaryota > Viridiplantae > Streptophyta > Magnoliopsida > Lamiales > Plantaginaceae > Plantago > Plantago ovata. Next base: position 14,448,864 of record CM051457.1, on the reverse strand, counting down.
ATCTCGTTACTAAAATGGATTTAAAAGAAATCAAACTCAACTTGAACTCTTGATTTAAGGCTTGCATGGTTTGAGTAATTCCAAGAGAAAAGAAAAGAAATTGAGTAAAATCAAATCCCTTTGAAAAATGTTGGAGGAAAATCTATATTTTTCTTATTTTTCTACCGTTTGACATCTCATTCTTATTTTCCTGGAAAATAAATTGGTATTTTTTTTTTTATATTTCATATTTTAAAATTGGTATGGTAACTATATATTTGAGTCTACTCACTCAGCCAAGACAAACAATTATTATCATTAAATTAAAATATTAATTTTTCGTCTATAAAATTTACTTCCTCCGGAAACTTTAGAGTTTTCCATTTTATTTTGTTGAATTTTTTTATATACAGTTTGACCTCAAATTAATCATAATTGATTAGGAAAAAATTATTTTTAAAAGTTATATTATACAAATATAAGAAGTATACTATCATAATATAATTTTAAAAATTATTTTTTTCGCAACGAGTTATTGTAAATTTGAGGTCAAATCGGACATCGAAAAGTCAACAAAAATAAAGTGCGATAATATAAAATTTCCGGAGTCAATAGTAAGTTTCTACTACACTATACACTAATTCAAGAATCACACTATACACTAACTCAAGAATCTGAGAACATAATATATTTTCACAAATTAGTAATTGATAATATGAAATTAGTAATCGATAATATTCATATATAACTAAGGGTTAATAAAAAAAGTACCAGAACAAACAGAGATGTATATGTATATAATGTTGGTGGAGATGTAATTCATTAATTACGGAATTAATTTTGGAGGGAATATGAAATTCTAAACATTTTCATCAAAGTCTCTAATAAATCTTAGATAGGGAGATGAAAATTTTGTTTTATGCAGGACATGGAAATGGACGTGAAGATTTTGATCGAGAGGGAATATAAAGATAAATATTGAAGATTTTGTGGATTCTGTTTTGATTTTATTTTTCTCATTTTCCCAAGTTTTACACAGTAACTAAATTTCCATATTAAATTTACCTTAAAATAAACATCAAAAAATTAGATTTTATTTTATTTTATTTTATTTTCCCTTGGAATTAATCAAACCATGCAATGCAAAGACCTAAAAGAAAAACAAGCCCTTCGTAATCTGACCGGTTCAAGCCGCCAGTCAAACCCGATCGATAATAAACTAATCCTCCCAACAACCTTTCTTCTTCTTCATTTCTCAAAACTCAAAACCCTGCTGAAATTGACTCATCACACAAGCCAATCCCATCAATGGAAGTTCCACCAAACCAAACCCGATCCGACAATGTTGTCATCTACGACTCCCCCCACCCAATCTACGCTATGTCCATCTCCGCCGCTTCCCGCCGCCTCATCGCCGTCGGCAGCTTCCTCGAAGAGATCAACAACCGCGTCGACATCCTCTCCTTCTCCGACGAAGCCTCTTCTCTCACTCCTATACCTTCTCTCTCCTTCGATCACCCTTACCCTCCCACAAAACTCCTCTTCCACCCTTCCCCAAACCCTAGCCCCAACCTCCTCGCCTCCTCCGGCGACTATCTCCGCCTCTGGAACGTCAACGAAGCTTCAATTGACGCCGTTTCCACTCTCAATAACAGTAAAACCAGCGAGTATTGTGCTCCGATCACCTCATTCGACTGGAACGAGGTCGAGCCGAGGAGGATAGGGACTTCTAGTATTGATACCACGTGTACAATTTGGGATATTGAAAAAGGTGTGGTGGAGACTCAGCTGATTGCTCATGATAAGGAGGTTTATGACATTGCCTGGGGTGAGGCTGGGGTTTTTGCTTCTGTGTCAGCTGATGGTTCCGTTAGGATTTTTGATTTGAGAGATAAGGAGCATTCTACCATTATATACGAGAGTCCGACGCCCGATACGCCTTTGTTGAGATTGGCATGGAATAAGCAGGATTTGAGGTATATGGCCACCACATTGATGGATAGTAATAAGATTGTGATATTGGATATTAGGTCGCCGACTATGCCTGTGGCGGAGTTGGAGAGGCATCAGGCGAGTGTGAATGCTATTGCTTGGGCGCCGCAGAGCTGCAGGCATATTTGTTCGGCGGGGGATGATGGGCAGGCGTTGCTTTGGGAGCTGCCGACAGTTGCTGGACCGAATGGGATTGATCCAATGTTGATGTATGGTGCTGCTGAGGAGATTAATCAGTTGCAGTGGTCTGTCGCGCAGCCGGATTGGATTGCTGTGGCGTTTGGCAATAAGATGCAGATGCTCAAAGTGTGAGGTAGTAAGTTTGTATGCTTATGTTATACTATGTTTCGTTTGAAAATGAGATGGTAATTAATTAGATGTTGGATATATTGTCAATCTTCATGTATGCTAAGTTGTATTTCGACTCACTGAATATGAATACTTTGTTGGACAACTTGCCTGCTTTTGTGTCTTCTACTTTTCTACATGCCATGAAAATGGAAAAAGAATGCTATTTTGTCTAAAAGTTCAGACTTGATGCAATATATTTAAAGCAAAAATAATAATAAATCAATAAATAAAAAAGAAGAAGAAGAAGAAGAAGAAGAAGAAAGAAAAGGTAGAACAAATCAGAATTGCTGCAACTAGAACGCTGAAATTGAGATGCTAATAAGATGTTTGATATATTGCTAATGTTCATGAATGCTTGGCAGCTTGCCTGCATTCCTTGCCTTAACTTCATTACTCTACATTCTTGTTCTGAAGAAATGAAATCGAAAACAAGAAAACCTATCTTGTTTGGAAGTTCAGGGACTTGATGCAATAAGCATACATGAAAGCAAAAAAAACTGTAAAGCCAATCAAAACTGCTGCAACTGGACCTTTGAAGTCCGGGTCATATCCAAACTGCTCTTGAATATAGGTCTTGATCAAGGGTTGTGCTGTCGACCCAGCAACTGTAATGGTTTTCTCGACATCTCCGTATTCCCCTATAATTAATCCATAGACTGACCATGACAATGGGCAAATCCAGTAGTACCATACCCACCACTTTGGAATTTTCTGAAAATTCAGACAGGATTAAGAAAATCAACACCATAATTCTTGAACAGAATAACAGAAGTTTGGATGATCGAACATGAAGTAACTTAACTGGTCTGGGAATGAAGAAACCAGAAAACAGATTGAAGATTAAATAAAACGCCGCTGCAAAAATTGCTGCCACTTGGTGGTTAGGTGTGATGGAAACGGTCATCATTCCGTAGTATGTGAAATATAAGAAGGAAAAGAAGTTGATGAAGTAGAACCAAAAGAATTTGGCCGCGGTCCATTCAAAGCTCACCATAGCATATACTATAAGGCAATAGTACGTAGTCTGAATAAGCACGTAAGGTATTTCAACAACCACCTGCATGTATCGTTTAAACTCTTAGTATTACAATCAGGTTGAATGAATATATAGATCTACACCATTTGATATATGGATAAAAATGATTAGCTCAGCTAACTTTGATCCTCGGACAGTTTGTGAGCGGAATTATACTTGATCAATTCCCCAAAAATTGATTCGCCGCAAAGGTTAATGAAATAACATTTCACCTGCGATATGGCATATGGTAAGGCTGAGTACATTCCAGCAGCCCTTTCCCTATAAAATACAGTTCTTTCTATAGCCACTACAGGCTGTACTGTCGAGCAATTATTAATTCCAACAAGGAACACAGAAGCATACATGGCTCCTATGATGGTCAAAAGATCTGTGTCGCTGTTCCTGCAGCCATATATGAATAAACAATACGATCAGAATATTTCCTTCAAATTGAAGTGTTCCATTTTAATTCTGAAATATTAGAGCTATAAGGAATCAGATACGAACTCTTTTGAGCCCACTCTCCAGAAAATTGTCCCGCATAAAAGTGCACAAACCAAAGTGAAGAAGTATCTGACAAGATTATAATCAGGACTTCTCCAATAAGTCCACCATTGCTTCCAGAGGCAAGATTTGAATTGACCCCAAATGTTCTGTGAGTATTGGGTGTGGAAGTACAAGTCTTTTGCCCCAGAAGGTGGTTCACTCAACTCCTTGACTAGGGTTTTATTTCTCCTGGGAACGGACACATGCACATTGCACTCCATTAGGCTAGTTTGTTTTTTATAGTAAATGGAGTAAGAAGATTTGATTTCTACTTACTGATACAAAGTTGTGGATTCATAGTATTCTGAGAAATCCATTCCGAGTCGTGACTCTGTACCCACTGAACTTACTTCGAGCATCCAAGTTGCCGGATTATATTTCTCTTTGATCCTTGGGACTCCAGGAATGGCCTACATTGTTTTTGTATCATTAATATTATCACTTTCTAATCCCTGTACAATTAGGAAAACTTTGCTGAAATCTAATAATGTACGAATACCTCAAAGTATTCAATCATTTGCTGTGAATTCTGGCCTATTGGCCCTGCATAGATAACCCGGCCTCCTCTTTTCATGAGAAGTAACTGATGCGTAATAAAAATCAAGACAGAGGGTGTTAGAATGTACAATTGGATTGTTAGACTCTAGAGAGCAAACATGGTTTTCTTGATAGTCCAGAGAAGCATTGACACTGAATGATAATGATTTAAGGGGGGCCTTGAATTTACCTCATCAAAGGCTTCGAAGATATCAATACCAGGTTGGTGGATAGTACATACAACTGTTCTTCCCGTGTCCACCGTGTTTCTCACTGTCCTCATGACAATAGCTGCTGCCCTTGCATCTAAACCAGAAGTTGGTTCATCCAAGAATATGATGGAGGGGTTAGCAACAAGTTCAACAGCTATTGTCAATCTTTTTCTTTGTTCTGTTGACAGTCCAGTGACCCCTGGCATTCCAACAATGGCATTCTTTAAATTGTCTAGCTCAACCAGATCCATCACTTCATCCACGAATGCCTGAAAAGTATACATGTGAGAGGTTTAGTTTATCAGATATGCACTTGTAATTTTTTCATGTCATGTGATGTTGTGTTGCCAATGCCTCTTACCAGCTTTTGTCCTTTGGGTACTTCTTTTGGGAGTCTAAGGAATGCAGAGTAGATTAAAGATTCATGGATAGTTACTTGAGGAGAATGGATATCATTCTGCTCACAATACCCCGAAATTCTTGCAAATGTTTCTTGATTTTTTGGAAATCCAGCTATTCTAATTTCACCTTCAGTGTACCCGCCGGTTTTCCTTCCAGCCAGAACATCCATTAGGGTTGTTTTTCCTGCTCCACTCACTCCCATAAGAGCAGTCAAGATCCCTGGCCTAAATGCACCTGTCACGTTATGCAGTAATTGGAGTTTTCCTTCTGTTACTCCACTCTCTTTCATTACCTGCAACAAGATTTGTTTTTTTTAAATAGAAAAATAGAGTATTAAGGAAAAATAGTACTTAGCCCCCCCCCCCCCCCCCCCCCCCCCCCGAAGTTTGGCAAGTTTTGTGGAGTGCCCTATAAATTTTGCATGCTTGTCGTTCACCCCCTAAATTTCATATATTTGTGCATACTGCCCGTGAAACAACCTTGCAATGGCACTTCACACAAATGGTCAAACTTCAAGGGGGCAAAATGTTCTATTTATTTGTCCCCTGCAAAATGTTTCTGCACTGGTTTAATTTCTTACCGGTGGCATGTCCACATAGTAATTTACATTGTCGAACGACATGGCTAGAGGTATGAATGGTAGAACCATTCCTCCTTTTGGAGCAACACCTCTCACTGCGTCAAGTCTTGCATCTTCATTACCTTTTAGTCCATGGGAACTGAAAGGACAGTTCTTATACTGCTTGGCTGTATCAACTAGTAAAAGAAATCAGAAAAACGTTCTGCATGAACAGACATGCTATAATCAGCTTGATTGCATATGATTTCTGTTTTGAGATAATTACTTGTATTGTTTCCATCAGAAGCCGATAAGGATTGATGGGATGATTCCTTGTTATTTCTTGTTCCAAGTCTTGGTGCTCCATTTGTTTCTTCCACCTCATTTGGTTGCTCTTTGGACACTATCGCTTGTGGCTTCCCAAGAGCTTTCATGTACAAAAAAAAAAAAAAAAAAAAGAAGAAGTTTGAGATTCAGTTTCATTGCAATAATTCATTTCTTCTAACAGGTTAATTGGACTGTTAGAACTTACGGTTTAGAAACATAAGTGCAAAAGTGAAGAGGATGTTAAAGAGCACAGTGAACCCCAGAAGGGCAGCAACACCTATCCAATACCATCTCTTTTCAGGGAAAACATTGAAGTTGTTTAAAATGGCCACTCCCAATCTTCTAGTGTTGTCTGAGGCCTGCGTAGGACCAAAATCATACATATTAAGCCTTTTCATTGAGATGAACTCGTATTGGCTGAGGCTTGTATTGGACCAATTTGGCTGTTCTAATAGCATGTTAGATTAAAAAAAGAACGATTACCAATTTGTTCATCCATCTTGGAGCAAACATCTCATTTACTGTTATAGCATTGTAAGCATAAGACAGTGGTGAAACCCAGTAGGCCCATCCCCACCAGTCTGGAATTTTTCCTGCAATTGTTGGAAAATGTTATCTTAGCTACATGCATGAATGGGCATCAGATAAAATTGACTGTTAAGAATGTTAGGTTATATCGCTTTTGTTTGAAAGTTTAATTTTTTTCAGGTGTAGAATGGGGTTGGGATCAATAGTTGAGAACTCATGAGTGCTTTTTTTTTTTTTTTTTTTTTTTTGCTCGACTTCTGGTAGCTGAACTATTAACATGCCCATAGCGTCATATTCTTTTATGTACTTACAACTTGCTTTTGTGTTCATCATATATCACTAAATATCTGTGAAACCACCACCGAGGTTGGGCAGAACAGAGGCTCTTGATTTCAGTTTTCTTGGTGTAGGATCAAGATAATTGATCTCATGGTTTTGTTTCTTTGCTTTTTCCTTCATCATCTATTTACTATTATGTTTTTACTACTTTAATCATGTTTTGAAGACTCATGAAGATTGTGCATTTAATAGTTAGCTGCTTACCTCTAGGGATGAGGAAACCACCCAGCTCAAACACGAGCAATAAAACAACAGAACCACCAGTATTTGCAATAACCATTGTCCTGCAGACTCCTGCTATGAGCTTGAACATCCCAGCTGCCATTAGCTGAATAATAAATACCAGCAGCAGTTGCTTGAAGAACCTGAATAAAACAACTCTACATTCAGATCAATGTTTCTGGAACACTGAATATTTTTCCCTTTCAGATAACAATCTAATTAGAAGATGCTTCTTATTATTCCTTAGCACTGGCATTTATTTACATGGTTATACTGAACACATATTACACTGAAAAGTTCTATAATGTGCAAAAGTTTGAATGTAGACTATAGTTTGATGGGAATAATTATGTAGATTAAATCAAAACTCAGTTACCTGCTAGCTTCGGGGGCAAATCCGATGGTGTAGTATGTCGTGACCATCCATACAATAGATTCAAACATGGAGATGGGTATTCGTAGCAAAAATGTTGGCAAAGTGTATGCCCAAGGTGGGTGGAAAAGGAGGTCCCTTTGCTTGTAGATAACTGGAAGTCTCTGTACGGTTAGGGCAATCTCGGAGTAACCATTGAATGTATTGCTTATCACGGTAAATAATAGTGCACCAATGTATATATCACCGTCTTGTTCATTCCTGGTGTGCATTCTAGTTCTCAGAAACAAAGTTGCTGTGATAATGGCCAGAATGAATATCTGGACAGTTTTGAAGATATATATAAAATAATTTCTCTTGATCAGAAGCCATTCTTTATCAATGTTAGCTTTGAGAAGCTTTGTTTTGGAGATGGAATACTTTTTGAACACCAGAGCTGCTTTGTGACTCTGTGTCTTGTCGTAAGGGAGTGATAGTTCATTCTGAAGCTGTAGACCAACATGGAAGCGCTTGAATCTGTTTGCAAATTCGCTGACTGAAATGTATCTGTATGGCTTGCTCCTGTCTGTCCAATATTGTTCCTGGTCTTTTCTTGAAGTGACCTGTTTTCAAATTATAGGTTAGAATGTTATCCATGAAGTCTTATTTTATCTGCAACATTTCCTATTTGCTTATCTTTGTTATGTGATATAAATGATATTATACGTAGATTTCAGTTAACGATTGTGAATGTAGTATGTAGGTGAAATATTTGGTTTTGTAATCCTTTACCTCTTGCAAGAAATCAGCAATTCCCTTTCTCTCAGGACAAGTGAACCCACAACTTGAGAAAAATTCAGTGACATGCTCTTTTGCACCCTGATAAACGATCTTCCCTTCTGATAACAGAATAATATCATCGAAGAGCTCATATGTTTCTGGAGCAGGTTGTAGGAGGGACATGAAGATGGTGACCTCTGTCAGGCGTGCAATTTGTTGCAAGCACTTGACGATCTGATATGTTGTGGAGCTGTCCAAGCCTGTTGATATCTCATCCATGAACAATGTTTTGGTTGGGCCAACGATCATCTCTCCTGTACAAAAAGGTATAACTCAGGACATAGTTAGCTAGTGTGATGTAATTTGAGTAGCTGCGTGAATCATCTATCGAACATTTGTGTGTTTTACTGAAAGCATAGAAATAAGGCCTAAGAACTCAAATCCTAGAACCTATGACTTGAGTACTTAAGATTCAGATATTTTGTAACACTATGATTTAAGCTTAAAAAGTTCGAAAACAGATGTCACACCTGTCGTGACACGCTTCTTTTCGCCTCCTGAAATTCCCCTTATCATTTCATCCCCAACAACAGTGTCTCTGCAGGCATCTAGCCCCAATATCTGCAATTGTTTAAAATTGCAGGGAATCTTAGAGCACTTTATAAATAATCTAAACACTTGAGGGAGTAGTTGGAACTGGCGACTCAAATAGCTTATAACGAATAGAGATATTGAAGATCTAGATGTTTATATATAGCAGATGTTTTCCTTACCCTTAACGTGTAGTCTGTTATGAGGCTGCTCTCAACTCCATGCATTGCAGTTGCCTGATGCACCACACACAAGGCACATAACGATGCATAATAAAGACTAAATTTGGTTGTACTTTGTGAGGAAAGCTCTATGTAGTGAAGATTATTGCTTGGTAATGATTTCGTAGTTACCTTCATGAAGAGATCAACTTCTGGGTGAGGCAAAATACCTGATTCCCTTTCCCTTCTGGCAAGCTCACTTAGCAGATCTGTTATATTTTCGAAAGACACTCCATCAGTTTTATTCATGATATTTGGTGAATATAAGTGAACTTTGTATAGTATTGTTAGTAGTGATTTGTGACAGTACCATATCGTGCCCCTACCCCTTGGCACCTGGCAGAGAAATCTAGTGTTTCTTTCACAGTCATTTCTCCAACATGAACATCATTTTGACTGATGTAAGCTGATGTCTTCTGTGGTACAAATTCATTTAGCATATGGCCGTTATATGTGATTTCTCCCGTTGTCTGGTCCCCATTTTTTTAATGATTTGACACAGTAGTGTTAGTATTTAAGCAACGACATCATTCACCGATAATGAATTTTGTATATCATACTTTATGTGCTAATGTGTGTGTTTGTGTTGGTACTTGTTTTGAACCTTTAAACTGGGGTCTAATTTGCCTGCTAAAGCCAGCAGAAGAGTAGTTTTTCCTGAGGATGGTGGTCCTAGCAGAAGTGTCATCCTGTCACAGTTTTGGTAATAAACTTACATTAGTTAAGAAAGTGTATGTGTTTGCTTGATGGAGATGAGGGAACCTCAGCTCTACTATGTGAATAGTGTTGTTAAATGTGCCCAGTCCAGTCGAGTGTTGCATAACTCAGGGTCGACTCGATCTCTGACTCTACGCAGGCCCGTGACAGAAACAAGCTTGATATCAAACTCAAGAACAAAAGATGTAAATAGGTGAATACCTGGCAGGTTTAATTATGCCGGAGACATCTTTAAGTATTGTGAGTTTTGTTTTCTTAGCCAGCTTGATGCCTAAATAACCCAAGAGCATCCCGGCTATGTTCTTGGCGGCATTTGACAGTGTTGGATGTGCTCTGTCACCGATGAAGCAGTCAGCTTCTACCGTTAAGTTCTCGAATCTCACTTCAACTGTTGGCAAAGTGATTCCAACGCTGCATGAAATGATGAAATAGTGTAAAAACAGAGCTAAGGTTAAAGTAAACTGTTTAGAGCAAATAGTTGATGATGGATCTAATGATCTTTTCTATCTAGAAATATGCATGGTCTGTAGTTTTGGAAAAGAACATACTTATCGATGCGATTTCTGAGCTTTGTCAAGAACTTTTCATTATCTTCCTCAGCAACTTTGAACAATCTATCTATGAACTCTTGTCTCTGGTTGTTGTCTAGTTCTCTTACATCAACTTCTCTATGCTTCACCTTAGTCGTTCCATTATCGGAAGTTTCCCTGAATGATTTTATGACCGTCTTACGCAGCCTGTCGTAAGTTGGTAGTTTCTCCAAAGCAGCCCACCTCAAGGCTTCTTCATCTTCATCTGCATGATAACTCTGCCTGCGCATTGAAATGGAAAAGAACTCCTCCACGCCCCGGCTTGCCCTGCGGCTAAAGCTCCGGTTCGTTCGTTTTTCTGAGCTGTTGTGTGTATCATCCATATGTGATAGTACTTCCATTGTAACTAGTTGGTTAAGCTTGTATATTAAATCTGCTTCTTAGTACATATAGTTCCAATGTTAATGGCCTTATATAGAATTACAGAACGGAGGTAGGTAGGGGCTGTGTTAAATGTCGGTCTATAGGGGGTTCTGTTTGTGATAGAGTTGAAGGTTACATTGTTTGGTTTTGTTATCTCTGGAACTTGAGCATGGCGGATCCAGAATTTGAAGTTTAGGGAGACGAAATTATATACTACCAGAGTATATAGGGTTAATTTCGAAAGTTTACGGACTAAATTTTTTAAAACCGATAATATAAATTACTACATACGAGTATAAAAGATCTCTTTTAAATTTTTTAGAAGCCTGAGTGCCTAGTACTACCTTGAACTTGGCTTGTTTATACTTCATTTTAATATGCTTGACTAATTTGGTAAATACTCCTACCATCCTACTATCTATTGCTTGGGGCCGGATCCGGACATGACTTTTTAGTTTGGTCTCCGAAAATTAATTTGGCACCGAGTTTGGTTATAAGATTACATTTGTCATTTGATTCATTTCTATTTAGAATTACATTTGATCCTTTTTTTTTTGTTGGGTTTCTAAAAACCCTTGAAAACCCCAACAATTTTTACTTTTAATATAACGATATGAAAAACTTGAACGGATCAGTTTGAGAAAAAAAAAAAAAAAAAACTTGAACGGAGAAAAGTAAAATTTTATACAAATCAACTAATGCATGTTTTACAATGACATATCTTGTTCACGAATTTACTTACCCCCTCGAATTAACTTACTCCCTATGCTTACCATGACATATCTTGTTCACTAATTACTCCCTATGCGAAAGAGTGATCTAACCCATTTGCTATTATGGGACTTCAATTAAAGTGCAAATGATATATGCAAGTCAAAAGTGTAGAATGAAATGGAACAGCAAAAAGTTCCTGAATGGGTATGTCATATGTGATAATGTACGTTAACGTTAGGTTGGATAAGAGGCTAATTGGGAGGACACTTCTCAATCCGCCGCAACGCATATGTAATAAGCTTGTGTGTCTCACTTTGATTTTTGCCAGCTGCATGGGTTAGTGCAAACGTGACATAGCATGATAACATGATAATAATATCAATTTTCTCTTCAAGTTTGTGCGATACAAATCTATAATATATTCTGCTAAAATAACCTCAACGTGAAGAAGAAGATTTTGTATTGTAGAGCAAAAGCGGCGGAATGAATTGATAAGAATAGAGGAGTTAGCAATTAGGCTAGTGGCACATATATAGCTGCTTTGCTTAATGCTGTCCTAATTCAATGTAACTGATCTATTTGATTACTAATTTAAGCGGATTCGTACAAACTACAAGCCATGATACAATTATTATCTTAGATAATGACGAACGGGTTAGAATTGTGATAAATTGTTGAGTTGCTGCCCGGAAAATCCTAGATCGTGTACCAGTTTGGTACTATTGTGATCCGGTGTGGTGACACAACTTATTCCATGAATCTTGAATTTCCTTCCATGCGCTCTGTAGTGAGTTCGTGCCGTAGTTCAACGATCTTTACCGATTTGAATTCTCTGGATTCGCTCTGCTCTCTGCTCCATTTCTTCTTCTCTTCTTTTCTTTCTTCTTATTCTTCTTTCTTGATTCATTAATATGATGTATTTCAATATATGCAGGTTAGCCCTTACGGTTTATTTCATTTGTGTGAAAAACAGTTTAATTCAATTTAGTTTAGATTTTAGAAGTTCTATGTTATTTTAAAAATTTCGAATCCGTTCCTAATGACTCAGAGAAAGACGGCCCATGACTCTTTAAGAGAGGTTGGAAATCCAATCCAAACTATTTCATTCTGTAGGCCCAATTACTTTTATTAAAATTAGGTAAAAATTATGTGAAATTTAATTATTCAAAATTCTCATAAATCTATTAATAAACTCGATTGTATTCTAGGGAGATATTCGTATCAATCATTTCTTTTTATGAAACGTCTGATCAATCTTTTTTTTTTAATGACGTTGGGAACCCGTACCTCCTACCATTTGGGCGCGCACTAAGTATACTCCACGGGTGGATGTAGTAACTTATAAACCATATAAGCCAAGTTAAATCGCAAAAAAGTTGCAACATGCTGACTCAGGAGGCATAAATCCAAAAATTCGCATCCGGTGTTTAAAGTTGTGGTCAAGATGATACTATCCTTATTTTTAACCAAATGAGTCGATCTTGCGAATAATAAGATACTAGATTATGCCATAATAAGCTAGATTAGGTAAAAATTATTACTTCATAATAAGATACTTAGATTATGTCATAATAAGCTAGATTTTCCTTCTTTTTATATCTAGTAATTCTCTTGCTATAGAGCTTCTGATATTAAACGGAAAAAATAGAACCTTCATTTTTTTAATATTACAAATAAATTTAAGTTCAGTATATATAATTTTTCATATAATTTCAAAACAATTGATTAATTTTGAAAGGCCAATTGACCATAATATTTTTTTTTAAAATATGCATATTTTTACTGATCATTTTCTTTGCCGAAACGACATACTATAATGTTTTCACATTAATTAAACAGAAAAGGGACTTGGGTATAGTTGGGAGTTGGGACTAGTGTGTGTGTGTCTATATATATATATATGTGTGTGTGTGTCTATATATATATATATATATATTTTTTTTTGAAATGACAAATATTACAACTTGCACCTCTCACTTCACCACTTCAACTCATTTCCACTGCACCACCTTATAACTCCTAGTATATTTTATTATATCTCATTATTATGGCTAATCTGAGCTAGAAGATCCTATAAGACCTCTTAACAAAGCTAACCTAGTTAACTTATAATTGGGGTTAAATAGTTGAGTTGACCGGGCAAGGTTGAAGATCTTAACCCTCCCCCCTACCCTTTAAAAATTGACCTTGTCTCCAAGGTCGTTGTTTTTGCTCCTTCCAACTGAGCAACGTCTTGGTACCTTTGGTAATTTAGCTAGTATCGTTCATGTTCCCAAGGGACATTTCGACTTCTCTCATCGATTTTCCTACTGGATTGAACCCAAGAATGATAGGGACCAACAATGTTTCTTGGTTAACACAACGCTTCAGCAACTCCTTGCTGACCAAACTGAAGCTCAAAAATGCAAACTGATGAATGTGGTTTATTGCCTCCATAGATTCTTCGGTTGTGCCTTGAGCCCCCTTCTCTAGCCCATGTTCTCTCACTTGGGCTCTCAATTGTAGATGTCATAGACCGCCTACCCAAGATCCCAACGACTGGAGTTATGCTATTGGCTTCACATATTCCTCCAGGATCAAAGATCAAAACTATGATGCGTAAGAATGTGAATCGATGCCTTCTCATTAATCACCAAGGATATATATATACAACGAATCCACTATTCTAGGCTATATTCTAGGACAGATATACATTCGTAATACATTACTAATACATTCCTATCTCTACATTGTCCTATGTAACTCCTATGTTCTAACACTCCCCCGCAGTCGAAACGGGAGGCGGACGAACATTGAGACTGGAACGAAAGTCTTCAAACAAGACCAAAGGCAACCCCTTCGTAAAAATATCCGCAATCTGATAACGAGAGGGAACATGATGAACGCGAATCTCACCACGGGCAACCTTTTCGCGAACAAAATGAATATCTAACTCGATGTGCTTTGTACGTTGATGCTGGACGGGATTGCCAGTGAGATAAATTGCCATTGTAAATTTGCAAATAGTGGTTGATGCACATTCGCATGTCCCTTTGCAAGATACATCTCCCTACGTATGCCGGTAATCAGTTGACGATGAACTTCTTCATACCATATTACTTGAATGTCAATTTATGGAATAAGTAGCGTCAATTTCTTCTTAGGCTTATCAGAGATAAGCGGGTTGGCAATTAGGTCGAGCTCGTCAGCCACCTTTATTTATATTAAGAGAGGAAGTGTCCGAGTTTATCAAAGTTAACTTTGAACTTTCCAATATCTATTTCTTCTCGAAGCAATCCATATTAAGTATCGGAAAGTTCTTCATTCTATAAGCAAAACTGAAAGAATTCTACTCGTTATCTTTGAACCCACAATCTGTCTCGAAATATGTTGAATTTGTTGTAGTTGTACACGCACTCCCATACTATATTAAAGTTGGTCAATAACATATTAAAAGGTGTTAAGGTTGATAATGTTATTCAACTTACATACGGTAACACTCATCAACACATAACATACATATTGAACATACTAAGGAGAGGAAAAGCTAATTTCAAATTTAAATTGAAATCGACTTCACCTAATTCTTATTGGATCAATTATATCACCTAATGAGTACATAAATTATTAAAATATTGTAAGTTATTATTTTGACTTGGGTCAAAGTAAGAATATCAAAGAGAGACGGAGGGAGTAACTCATAAGTACGGGAAAATTCCTTCAAGCCATAAAATAAAGAAATAATTATAAATTAGTGATACTTTTAATTCTTTATGTCAAATTAGTGTGACCTAATTTCTTTATTACAATTTAGTTAAAACTTATTTACAAATTATTTACAAATTAGTGAATATACTAATTTTAGTATTTAAATTGTTAAGTCTCCTAAATGTTCTATCCTATTTTTAGTTTCCTTCTTGGCCTCACGAGATGGCCTGCAAAAATTCCAAAAAAAATGAATAATGCAACACAAACAAAAGTTACAATAAAAATCAAATAAAAATTTCACACCAGACCATAACTACTGCCCATGTGTCTCACCTACTAGTTCCCGATTGCTAAAACCACCAAAACGTACAATTTCAAGCATCAAATTTGAAATTATTAAAAATAAGCATCCAAGTATCATAAAAACAAGCAAAATAGCCTGATAAAACCAAGTTAAAGTAAGCATCACATTAGTTAACATTACCTTGTTAGCTAGCTTCTCACTACCTTATTTCCTTCTCGGAGAAAATTCAGTTCTTGCCATTTTTTTCCCCTAAAAACATGAGTAATGAAGCTTGTAAGAAAAACATGGAGATTTAAATCATACTACCAAAAAATAATCAAAAATCCGATAACCCAAGCAATAAACCCAATTAAACTGAGAAAAATGCAAACAACTACCACGAAAAATTGCCTCGCAATTTTCTTCAAATTCAGTTCAAGAGATACTTCTCTTTCTTTGTGGAGTCCAACATCTAAAGGGATTTTTCTTTCAGATATCTTTCTTCAAATCTGAAACTAATTACTAAATATTGTGGATTTCAATAGATGCTTGTGCGGAGCGAATGTGCTCTACAACAATAAGGGGATGCCTGTCAAAATTAAAGGACGGGATAAAGCACGACTACGCAATTTTAAAATTGAGATGCTTGAAAATGTTATTGTTCAATAAACATTTAGAAATGCTTCCTTAAAATGTGATGCTTGATTACGATTTCGAAATCGAGATGCTTGGGAATAAAAAGTGGTGCTTGATTAATTAGGATTTCTACTCATCTTGAACAAAAGCTACATGATAAATTACAGGCTTCCTATTATTCTACTCATCTTGAACAAAAGCTACATGATAAATTACAGGCTTCCTATTATTCTACTCATCTTGAACAAAAGCTACATGATAAATTACATGCTTCTTCAATAATAGGATGAGTTTGAATAATCAAGTATCTGAGAATTTTTGGGGCTAAATTCAACGGAAAGAATATATATTTTACAATCACATATATATTTTTAGAGTCTAATTATAATTATAGTATACAATTTTGACAAGAAGCTGGTTTAATTAGAAAAGCAATCGATATTAATATTACGTAATTAGTTACTTGATTATAGTTACTAAAATTTGGTAAGTTTATTATAGTCAACACATATTTAAACACTAATTTTACAATGACTATTCCATGTATCACTAATAAGTAAGAAACTATTAGGAACCTAACTAACTTGTAATTATCCCTAAAAGAGATGATGAACAATAATGTTTTCCTAGATTAGACCTTTCGTTCGTCTCTTCTAGCTCGTTCAGTTGATGATTGGGTAATTTGGGTTTTTCACCATTTTATGGGTTTATGAGATGCTAGACTTAATCTATTACACTACCAAGACACATACATGTGGGTCCCACATGTGGGTCCCACATGTGTGGGGTCTACTATTAGAACATTTCTTATGGTTGAAGCTTAAATAAATGCTTCTAAACACTAGTAGACTCAAAAACGCCCCTCACAAATGAAATCTCCAATGGTTTGGAGCTTATTTTAAGCTTTATTGTGGGTCCCACATGCTACATGTAGAGTAAAAATGGGGTAGAATAGTGCATATTAATTGGAGTTTTCCTTGTTAAGAAGTCCCCATTGGAGATTTTTTGATAATTATTTTGGGATTAAACATCATATAAGCCCCATAATAAGAAGTCTTCTGTGTTTTGGTGGTGTAATAGTATGTCTATGAATAAAAAAAAACATTTACATGGCTGCTGACCTGCTGAGCTTTGAATAATTATTACTGGGAATGCTACAGCTCTTGAAAATCGATCTCCACAGTTGAGATTATATATCTCTCCGTGAGTTATCTCCAACTACCTCAATATTTCAGGCCGAATAAATCTCAATTGAATATTTCCTCAAATCCATTGGTTACTAATAATAAGTTGCTGCCGGATCAATTCACTACCCTGCTCGATCGAATTGCTACTTTTGGATACTCATTGCAAAGGTACGTTAATTCATCCATTACTGTAAATCTGTACTAATATTTATGGATGCTCACCATCTGTTTGTGTTTTGTTGTATCCATGAGCATTTAATTAACCATTCTATAATTTATACAAAATCAACAATCAATATACATATATGATCATCGGTTGTGTTGTCTGCCCCGCAACTGTAATCGTTGCCTGAACGTTTCCATATTGCCCTATAATTAGCCCGTATACTGTCCATGCCACGGGGCAAATCCAGTAGTACCATGTCCACCACTTAAGGATTTTCTGAAAATTCGTTGAGTTCACACAATTCAGTTCCCTGGTTGTTCATTTTATATATACTTTTTATTAAGTAGGAGGAAGTGACTTACTGGTCTGGGTATGAAGAACCCGGAGAATAGGTTGAAGAGCGCGTAAAATGCTGCTGCAAAAATAGCTGCAACTTGGTGGTTTGGTGTGATAGAAACAGTCATCATTCCGTAGTATGTGAAGTATAAAAACGAAATGAAGTTCACGAAGTAGAACCAAAAGAATTTTGCTGCTGTCCATTCGAACCCCACCATAGCGTACACTAGAATCGTGTAGTACGTAGTTTGAATAATCACATAAGGTATCTCAACGACGACCTGCATAGATGCTTTTAACTGTTAGTTACTATGTGTTTAAAGTCGATGTTATGTTTCTTTTAGCTCCTTCATTTTTTTTGTAGCTATGTGTTTAAAGTCAACTGTAAGGTATGCCTTGTAGCTTGTGATTTGTGAATTCAGTTTGCCACAACAGTTTCTTTTCATCCATGGTCTCATAACATTAAATGCAACACTGTTTATGCAGTTGATCATCATGAGAAATTCCACCAACTCCTCAATTGTGTGTATTTTGCTGCCAGATATATGCTTTTTTTAGAGCGTTTTGGGGGCTATGGCCTAAGTGGTGCTTTGATAGGTCTGTTGCAGTGACGAACTTGCTTCTTCAAGGTTTGAATTTTCAATTTCTTTTGTTATTCATTGTTCATCTTCTTTAGTTTCCTTAGTTTCACTGAACTCATGTGTTTTGTGCTGCATTGTGGGTTCTGTGCTACGAGTTGTTCTGTGTTCCTGGTGTGTTCCAACTATCTGTCTTCTATTACTTTCTTTCATGTTTGTACTTGATGACTTACAAGATAAACATCATGAAACCGAAGCATTAATTAAGGAATTAGAAATACATAGTTCATCGTCTACTTGTTCTTCAATTATTAAATTTTACACATGCTGGGGATATTATTTCAGTTCTAAACATCTCTAACTTATGGTGTCTGAACATGCATTCTGTATTTGATTAAACATGGTTTCTTTTGATGATTAGAATTCCAAAATCTTTTGATATGATCTTATTCTGCAATAGATGGTTATATATGTTAAATAGAGTTGTGTAGAAGGAAAAACAGTTAATAATGAAATTTATGATCTTGAATACCATGCATGATTACTTTCTTTGAGTGTGTGGTGTTGCTATATCTTGAACAAATCATAATTGCTAATAAGATGTTTGATATATATTGCTAATGTCCATGAATGCTTGGGCTGCTTGCCTGCATTACTGTCTAACTTTATTTCTCTACATTCTAGTTCTAGAGAAATGCAAAAGAAAAAGAAAAAAAAAGAAAAGCTATCTTGTTTGGAAGTTTAGGGACTTGATGCAATAAGCATACATGAAAGCAAAAAAAACTGTAAAACCAATCAAAACTGCTGCAACTGGACCTTTGAAGTCCGGGTCATATCCAAAATGCTCTTGAATATAGGTCTTGATCAAGGGCTGTGCTGTCGACCCAGCAACTGTAATGGTTTTCTCGACGTCTCCGTATTGCCCTATAATTAATCCATAGACTGACCATGCCAATGGGCAAATCCAGTAGTACCATACCCACCACTTCGGAATTTTCTGAAAATTCAGACAGGATTAAGAAAATCAGTACCATAAATCTGGAACAGAATAAGAGAAGTTTGAATGAACGATCGAACATGAGTTAACTTAACTGGTCTGGGAATGAAGAAACCAGAAAACAGACTGAAGATGAAATAAAAGGCTGCTGCAAAAATCGCTGCCACTTGGTGGTTAGGTGTGATGGAAACGGTCATCATTCCGTAGTATGTGAAGTATAAGAAGGAAAAGAAGTTGATGAAGTAGAACCAAAAGAACTTGGCTGCTGTCCATTCAAAGCTCACCATAGCATATACTATAAGGCAATAGTACGTAGTCTGAATAAGCACGTAAGGTATTTCAACAATCACCTGCATGTATCCTTTAAACTCTTAGTATTACAATCAAGTTAATATGAATATCTAGATCTATACCATTTGCTATATGAATACAAATGATTAGCTCAGATAACTTTGATCCTCGGACAGTATCTGAATGAAGTTATAATTTATAAATTCCTTGAAAATTGATGCATATCAATTATTTATGAAATAATATTTCACCTGAGATATGGCATATGGTAAGGCTGAGTACATTCCTGCAGCCCTTTCCCTGTAAAACACAGTTCTTTCTATAGCCACTACAGGCTGTACTGTCGAGCAATTATTAATTCCAACAAGGAATACAGAAGCATACATGGCTCCTATGATGGTCAAAAGATCTGTGTCGCTGTTCCTGCAGACATATGTGAAGAAACAATACGATCAGAATACATCATTCAAATTCAAAGTGTTCCATTTTAATTCTGAAACATTAGGGTTATAAGAGGAATCAGATACGAACTCTTTTGAGCCCACTCTCCAGAAAATTGTCCCGCATAAAAGTGCACAGACCAAAGTGAAGAAGTATCTGACAAGATTGTACTCAGGGCTTCTCCAATAAGTCCACCATTGCTTCCATAGGCAAGATTTGAATTGACCCCAAATGTTCTGTGAGTATTGGGTGTGGAAGTACAAGTCTTTTGCCCCAGAAGGTGGTTCACTCAACTCCTTGACTAGGGTTTTATTTCTCCTGGGAACGACACATGCACATTGCACTCCATTATGCTAATTTATTTTTTTGTAGTCAAATGGAGTAAGAATATTTGATTTCAACTTACTGATACAAAGTTGTGGATTCATAATATTCCGAGAAATCCATTCTGAGTCGGGACTCTGTTGCAACTGAACTTACTTCGAGCATCCAAGTTGCCGGATTATATTTCTCTTTGATCCTTGGGACTCCAGGAATGGCCTACATTGTTTTTGTATCATTACTATTATCACCTTCTAATCCCTGTACAAGTAGGAATTTTTTTTGATTTCTAATAATGTATGAATACCTCGAAGTATTCAATCATTTGTTTTGAATTTTGACCTATTGGCCCTGCATAGATAACCCGGCCTCCTCGTTTCATGAGAAGTAACTGATGCATAATAAAAATTAAGACAGAGGATGTTAGAAATTTAGAATGAACAATTGGATTGTTAGACTGTAGAGAGCGAAAAATGTTTTCTTGATAGTCCAGAGAAGCAGAATTGATGATGATTTAAGGGGGGCCTTGAATTTTACCTCATCAAAGGCTTCGAAGATACCAATACCAGGTTGGTGGATAGTACATACAACTGTTCTTCCCGTGTCCACCGTGTTTCTCACAGTCCTCATGACAATAGCTGCTGCCCTTGCATCTAAACCAGAAGTTGGTTCATCCAAGAATATGATGGAGGGGTTAGCAACAAGTTCAACAGCTATTGTCAATCTTTTTCTTTGTTCTGTGGACAGTCCAGTGACCCCTGGCATTCCAACAATGGCATTCTTTAAATTGACTAGCTCAACCAGATCCATCACTTCATCCACGAATGCCTGAAAAGGATACATGTGAGAGGTTTACTTTATCAGATATGCACTTGTTATTTTTTCATGTCATGTGATGTTTTGTTGCCAAAACCTCTTACCTGCTTTTGTCCTTTCGTTACTTCTTTCGGGAGTCTAAGGAAAGCAGAGTAGATTAAAGATTCGTGGACAGTTACTTGAGGAGAATGGATATCATTCTGCTCACAGTACCCAGAAATTCTTGCAAATGTCTCTTGATTTTTGGAAACCCAGCTATTCTAATATCACCCTCAGTGTACCCGCCGGTTTTCCTTCCAGCCAGAACATCCATTAGGGTGGTTTTTCCTGCTCCACTCACTCCCATAAGAGCAGTCAAGGTTCCGGGCCTAAATGCTCCTATCATGTTATGCAGTAATTGGAGTTTTCCTTCTGTTACTCCACGCTCCTTCATTTCCTGCAACAAGATCCATGACAAATGGAATGCCCGTATAAATCTTCTACTTCGTCAACTAGGAAAGAAGGCCACCCAGCCCCTTCCAAGACTAGACCGACTTATAACAACTATGAAATCGACTGAGTAATTGAGTATTAAAGGCAAAATGGGGAGTGTCCTATAACCTTTGCATGCTTGTCATTCGCCCCTAAACTTCATATATTTGTTCAAAGTGCCCCTAAAACAACCTTGCAAAGGCACTCCACACAAATGGTCAAACTTCAGGAGGCAAAATGCTTTTTTTTTCCAAGTATTAATAATAGTAACTGATTATCAGGCCACTCCTGCAAATGTTTCTGCACTGGTTTAATTTCTTACCGGTGGCATGTCCACGTAGTAATTTACATTGTCGAACGACATGGCTAGAGGTATAAATGGTAGAACCATTCCTCTCTTTGGTGCAACACCTCTCACTGCCTCAAGGCTTGCATCTTCATTACCTTCTAGTCCATGGGAATTGAAAGGACAGTTCTTATTCTGCATGGCTGTCTCAACTAGTAAAAGAAATCAGAAATATGTTCTGCATGAGCAGATATTTTATAGTCAGCTTGATTGCATATGATTTCTGTTTTGAGATTAGTACTTGTATTGTTTCCATCAGAGGCCGATAAGGATTGGGGGGATGTTTCCTTGATATTTCTTGTTCCATGCCTTGGTGCTCCATTTGTTTCTTCCATCTCATTTGCCTGCTCTTTGGACACTATAGCTTGCGGCTTCCCTAGAGCTTTCATGTACAAAAAAAGAAGTTTGAGATTCAGTTTCATTACAATAATTCATTTCTTGTAAAAGATTAAGTTGACTGTTAGAACTTACGGTTCAGAAACATAAGTGCAAAAGTGAAGAGGACGTTAAAGAGCACAGTGAACCCCAGAAGGGCAGCAACACCTATCCAATACCATCTCTTTTCAGGGAAAACATTGAAGTTGTTTAAAATGGCCACTCCCAATCTTCTAGTGTTGTCTGAGGCCTGCATAGGGCCAAAATCATACTCATATGAACTCATGTTGGCTGAGGCTTGGATTGGACCAATTTGGCTATTCTAATAGCATGATAGATTAATAAAAGAACGATGAGCATACCAATTCGTTCATCCATCTTGGAGCAAACATCTCGTTTACTGTTATGGCATTATAAGCATAAGACAGTGGTGAAAGCCAGTAGGCCCATCCCAACCAGTCTGGAATTTTTCCTGTAGTTGGTGGAAAATATTATCTGAGCTACATGGATAAATTGGCATCAGATAAAATTGACTGTTAAGAATGTTAGATAACTTAGATTATATCGCTGTTGTTTGAAAGTTCAATTTGTTCAGGTGTAGAATGGAATTCGGATCAATTGTTGAGGTGAGGAGAGCTTTTGTTTGCTCAACTTCTGGTAGCTGAACTATTAACATGCTCATATTCTTCTATGTACTTATAACTAAGCTCCTGCTTAATTTAGTCGTAGGAGTATAGGTGTATTTGGAGCTATAAGGTGGTATAGGGGTAGTGTAGGAGTAGGAGTAGAGTAGTTAGATTTGGCTGTTTAAAAAAAATAAAAAATAGAAAATCTAAGCTACTGCTTTTGTTTTCATTACGCGTGACTAAATATCTGTGTAGCCACGACTGAGGTTGGGCAGAACAGGTGCTCTTGATTTCAGTTTCTTGGTGTAGTATCAAAAAAATTGATCTCATGGTTGTGTTTCTGTGCTTTTTCCCCCCTTATCTATTTACTACTTTAATCATGTTTTGAAGACTTTGTTGAAGATTCTGCATTTAATAGTTAGCTGCTTACCTCTAGGAAGGAGGAAACCACCCAGCTCAAACACGATCAATAAAACAACAGAACCACCAGTATTTGCAATAACCATTGTCCTGCAGACTCCTGCTATGAGCCTGAACAGCCCAGCTGCCATTAGCTGAATAAGAAATACCAGCAGCAGTTGCTTGAAGAACCTGAATAAGACATCTCTACATTCAGATCAATGTTTCTGGAATATTGAATATTTTCCCCTTTCAAGTAACAATCTAATTAGAAGATGCTTATTGTGCCTTAGCTCTGGCCTTTATTTACATGGTTCTACTGAACACTGATTACACTGAAAAGTTCTTTAATGTGCAAATGTTTGTATGTAGACTATTGTTTGATGGGAATAATTATGTGGATTTAATCAAAACTCTGTTACCTGCTAGCTTCGGGGGCAAATCCTATGGTGTAGTATGTTGTGACCATCCATACAATAGCTTCGAACATGGAGATGGGTATTCGTAATAACAATGTTGGCAAAGTGTATGCCCAAGGTGGGTGGAAAAGGAGGTCCCTTTGCTTGTAGAAAACTGGAAGTCTCTGTATGGTTAGGGCAAGCTCTGAGAAACCATTGAATGTATTGCTTATCACGGTAAATAATAGTGCACCAATGTATATATCACCGTCTTGTTCATTCCTGGTGTGCATTCTAGTTCTCAGAAACAAAGTTGCTGTGATAAGGGCCACAATGAATATCTGGACAGCTTTAAAGATATATATAAAATAATTTCTCTTGATCAGAAGCCATTCTTTATCAATGTTAGCTTTGAGAAGCTTTGTGTTGGAGATGGAATACTTTTGAACACCAGAGCTGCTTTGTGACTCTGTGTCTTGTCGTAAGGGAGTGATAGTTCATTCTGAAGCTGTAGACCAACATGGAAGCGCTTGAATCTGTTTGCAAATTCGCTGACTGAAATGTATCTGTATGGCTTGCTCCTGTCTGTCCAATATTGTTCCTGGTCTTTTCTTGATGTGACCTGTTTCCAGATTATAGGTTAGAATGTTATCCTTGAAGTCTTAGTTTATCTACAACGTTTCCTATTTGCTTATTCTTTGTTATGTGATATAGGTAATATTATATATGTAGATTTCAGTTAACGATTGTGAATGTAGTATGTAGGTGAAATATTTGGTTTTGTAATCCTTTACCTCTTGCAAGAAATCAGCAATTCCCTTTCTCTCAGGACAAGTGAACCCACAACTTGAGAAAAATTCAGTGACATGCTCTTTTGCACCCTGATAAACGATCTTCCCTTCTGATAACAGAATAATATCATCGAAGAGCTCATATGTCTCTGGAGCAGGTTGTAGGAGGGACATGAAGATGGTGACCTCTGTCAGGTGTGCAATTTGTTGCAAGCACTTGACAATCTGATATGTTGTGGAGCTGTCCAAGCCTGTTGATATCTCATCCATGAACAATGTTTTGGTTGGGCCAACGATCATCTCTCCTGTTCAAAAAGGTATGACTCAGGACATAGCTTACTGCATCATCTGTCTAACATTGTGTATTTGACTGAAAGCATAGAAAGAAGGCCTAAAAACTTAAATCCTAGAACCTATGACTTGAGTACTTAAGATTCATATATTTTGTAACACTATGATTTAAGCTTAAGAAGTTTGAAACCAGATGTCACACCTGTCGTGACACGCTTCTTTTCGCCTCCTGAAATTCCCCTGATCATTTCATCCCCAATAACCGTGTCTCTGCAGGAATCTAGCCTCAATATCTGCAGTTGTTTAGAATTGCATAGAATCTTAGAGCACTCTATAAATCATCTTAACACTTAAGGGAGTAGTTGGAACTGGGCAACTGGCTACTCAAATATCTTATAACGAATAGTGATATAGAAGGTCCAGATGTTTATTATATATATAGCATTATAGCTGATGTTTTTCTTACCCTTAACGTGTAGTCTGTTATGAGACTGCTATCAACTCCCTGCACTGCAGTTGCCTGATGCACCACACAAGCCACACAACGATGCATAATAAATATGTATTTGTTGTACTTTGTCCGAAAAGCTCTCTGTTGTGAAGATTATTGCTTGGTAATGATTTCGTAGTTACCTTCATGAAGAGATCAACATCTGGGTGAGGCAAAATACCTGATTCCCTTTCCCTTCTAGCAAGCTCACCTAGCAGATCTATTATATTGTCGAAAGACACTCCATCAGTTTTATTCACGAAATCTGGTGACAATAAGAAAACTTTGTATAATGTTGTCAGTAGTAATTTGTGACAGTACCGTATCGTGCTCCTACCCCTTGGCACCTGGCAGAGAAATCTAGTGTTTCTTTCACAGTCATTTCTCCCACATGAACATCATTTTGACTGATGTAAGCTGATGTCTTCTGTGGTACAAATTCATTTAGCATATGGCCGTTATATGTGATTTCTCCCATTGTCTGCTCCACAGTTTTTTAATGATTTGACATACAGTAGTGTTAGTATTTAAGCAACGACATCATTCACCGATAATGAATTTTGTATATCATACTTTATGTTTAGGCAATTAGGCTAATGTGTTTGTTTGTGTGTGTTTGTGTTGGTACTTGTTTCGAACCTTTAAACTGGGGTCTAGTTTGCCTGCTAAAGCCAGCAGGAGAGTAGTTTTTCCTGAGGATGGTGGTCCTAGTAGAAGTGTCATCCTGTCACAGTTTTGGTAATAAACTTACATTAGTTAAGAAAGTGTATGTGTTTGCTTGATGGAGATGATGGAACCTCAATTCCACTATGAATGGAGTTGTTAAATGAGCCCAGTCAAGTCTGTGCGTCACATAAGTCGGTTGATTTCTTACCGCGCCTTGACTCCAGTCAGGCCCGTGAAAGAAACAAGCTTGATATCAAACTCAAGAACAAAAGAGGTAAATAGGTGATTACCTAGCAGGTTTAATTATGCCGGAGACATCTTTTAGTATCGTGAGTTTTGTTTTCTTAGCCAGCTTGATGCCTAAATAACCCAAGAGCATCCCGGCTATGTTCTGTGCGGCATTTGACAGTGTTGGATGTGCTCTGTCACCGATGAAGCAGTCAGCTTCCACCGTTAAGTTCTCGAATCTCACTTCAACTGTTGGCAAAGTGATTCCAACGCTGCATGAAATAGTGAAAAAGCATAGCTAATGTTAGAGTAAGCTGTTTAGAGCAAATAGTTGATGATGGACTTAATGATCTTTTCTATCTAGAAATATGCATGATCTGTAGTTTTGGAAAAGAAAACATACTTATCGATGCGATTTCTGAGCTTTGTCAAGAAGTTTTCATTATCTTCCTCAGCAACTTTGAACAACCTATCTATGAACTCTTTTCTCTGGTTCTTGTCCAGCTCTCTTACATCAACTTCCCTATGCATCACCTTAGTCATTCCATGATCCGAAGTTTCCATGAAAGATTTTATGACGGTCTTACGCAGCCTGTCGTAAGTTGGTAGTTTCTCCAAAGCAGCCCACCTCAAGGCTTCTTCATCTTCATCTGCATGATGACTCTGCCTGCGCATTGAACTGGAAAAGAACTCCACGCCCTGGCTTGCCCTGCGGCTAAAGCTCCGGCTGGTTTGCTTTTCTGAGCCGTGGTGTGTATCATCATCAATATGTGATAGTACTTCCATTGTAACTAGTTGGTTAAAGCCTTGTATACTTTCAGTTCCAGTGTTAATAGCCTTCTATAATTACAGAACGGAGTTACATGGGTTCTGTTTGTGATAGAGTTGAAGATGACTTCGTTTGATTGATTTTGTTATCTTTGGAACTTGGGACGCTGCTTGTTTATACTTCATTTAATATACTTTGACAAATTTGCTTAAATATCTACTCCGGACATAATTTAGTGATAAAGAGTGTTGAAGTAGCACATGAGAAGTCGATGATTTCAATCATGACGGAGTCATAATATGTAGTATATACATAATTTGAGCTATAAAGTGGTAAAAGAGTAGCGATAATGTAAGAGTAGGTAGTGTTAGATTTTACATTTATTATTATTATTATTATTATTATTATTATTATTTTACATTTTTCATTTGATTCATTTCTTGTTAGAATCACATTTCAAATATTATTATCTACTCTTATCTATATCAGTGTCTCACACATTCACCTCCTTACATTACATCATTTCTATACTTGAAAGTAAAACATATATAATTATATAAAAATACAAACCCCAATAAAACTCAGCTTAAAACTTTATATCATTGGCTTCTCTCCAGTCTCCATCGCCATTTATCCATTTTGCCAAGAAGAATCAAGTGAAGAATTTACATGAAAGATGTTTGCCCAAATAATGAATTCGTTTTTCTCCATAATTATAGATGTCTCCCTAGTCCCTAACGACTCTTTTGGGCTCTATACAAGAAAAATATATTAGGGAGTAATATATATGAATATGATATATCCTTCTGTCTCGTATTTAACGTTACTTACGTTTGTGTGGCATCTATTATATGTTGAGCTATTCCTATTTCCCTTTCAAAGATAGAAAATATTTTATCCCAAACAATTTCATTTTTTATTATTTTTTTACGGTTCATTTATTATTATTATTTTTTGAAATTTTGAGAAGTTATGTTGATATCTTATTTTTCCCTTTCCGACAAAAAATGGGCAATAGAAAATAAACTCATCCGTTTTATAGCTAGTATATGCCAAATTGCTGAGTTAACCCATTTGCTATTATGGGACTTCAGTTAATGTGCTGTGTGCAAATGATATATATATATGCAAGTCAAATTAAGTGTACAATGGAATAGAACAGCAGATTAGTTTGGATAATTCAGAGGACACTTCACCTTATATAGTCGACGATCTCTCAATCCGCCGCCACGCATATATAATAAGCTTGTGTGTCTCACTTTGATTTTAACCAGCTGGCTTAGCACAAACGTGACATAACATGATAATATCAATTTTCTCTTCAAGTGGCTGCTGTAAATCTGTAATGTTTATCGATGCTCACCATCTGTTTGTTTTGTTGTATCCATGAGCATTTAATTAACAAACTATTTCCATTCTTTAATTTATACAAAATCAATAATCAACATACATATATATATGTGTATACTAGTAGTTCCAACAACCCTATCTCATCTGAAAGTTTAATGACTTGATGCAATAAGCATACATGAAAGCAAAGAAAACTGCAAAACCAACCAGTACTGCTGCTACTGGCCCCTTGAAGTTCGGGTCATATCCAAAATGGTCCTGAATGTACGTCTTGATCATCGGTTGTGTTGTCTGTCCTGCCACTGTAATCGTCGTCTGAACGTCTCCGTATTGCCCTATTATTAGTCCGTATACTGTCCATGCCACCGGGCAAATCCAGTAATACCATATCCACCACTTTGGGATTTTCTGAAATACGATAGATTAATAAGTCACCAAGTCATGTATGGATGCTTGTAGTTTATCAAGTAGGATAGGTCATAGGAGGAAGTGACTTACTGGTCTGGGGATGAAGAAGCCGGAGAATAGGTTGAAGAGCGCGTAAAATGCTGCTGCAAAAATAGCTGCAACTTGGTGGTTTGGTGTGATAGAAACAGTCATCATTCCGTAGTACGTGAAGTATAAAAACGAAATGAAGTTCACGAAGTAGAACCAAAAGAATTTTGCTGCTGTCCATTCGAAGCCCACCATAGCGTACACTAGAATCGTGTAGTACGTAGTTTGAATAATCACATAAGGTATCTCAACGATGACCTGCATAGATGCTTTTAACTGTTAGTTACTATATATGTGTTTAAAGTCAATATTATGTTTCTTTTAGCTCCTTGAATTTTTTTTGAAATCATGAATGCTGAAGAATTATGTGGTAAATGCAATTCAATGGAATGAAATTTCACCTGTGCCATGGCATATGGCAGAGCTGAGTACATTCCTGCAGCCCTTTCCCTATAAAACACTGTTCGTTCTATGGCCACTACAGGCTGTACTGTTGAGCAATTATTAATTCCAACAAACAATACAGAAGCATACATAGCTCCTATGATAGTCAGAAGATCTGTGTCGCTGTTCCTGCAAGTCGTAAGAGAAGAATTAATGATGATTAGAATATTGCCTTTAAAGTGCTGTGACTTTGAAATGTATTGTGCGCGAGCAGGAACCAGATTCTAACTTTTTTGAGCCTACTCTCCAGAAAACTGTCCCAACCATAAGTGCACAAGCCAAAGCGAAGAAGTATCTGACAAGATTGTAATCCGGACTTCTCCAGTAAGTCCACCATTGCTTCCAAATGCAGGACTTAAATTGACCCCATGTGCTCTGTGAATATTGTGTGCTAAAGTACAAGTCTTTTGCCCCTGAAGCTGGTACGCTTAGCTCGTTAACTAAGGCCTTATTTCGCCTGCAAATAGTCACATGTGTGTATATTTGTTATCAATGCCTGTAGAGTATCAAGTTTTTGAAAGTTGGAGTTGTAATATTCTTTTACTTACTGATATAACGTTGTTGATTCATAGTATTCCGAGAAGTCCATTCCAAGTCGAGCCTCTGTAGCCCCTGAGCTTGCTTCAAGCATCCAAGTTGCTGGGTTGTATTTCTCTTTGATCCTTTGGACTCCTGGAACTGCCTACATTTTAAGGTATTTTTACTATGAGTACTCCTAATCCTTGTTGATTGAGAAATCTGTTTTGAGATCTTAAAATTTTTGAAGTACCTCAAAGTATTCGATGACTTTTTGCGAATGCTGACCTAGTGGACCTGCATAGATAACTTGACCTCCTCTTTTCATGAGAAGTAACTGAATGTGTGATAAAATAGGAGATGTTAGAGAGCAAAAGGTAAATTTATAGTAACCAGGCAGGACGGAAACAATACTAGGCTGAATTGGCTCTGGATGGATAGTGAAAAATTAAGTGGTGGATAGTTTACCTCATCAAAAGCTTCAAAGATATCAATACTAGGCTGGTGAATAGTGCATACCACAGTTCTTCCTGTGTCCACCGTGTTTCTGACAGTCCTCATGACAATAGCTGCTGCCCTTGCATCTAAACCAGAAGTTGGTTCGTCCATGAATATGATTGATGGATTTGCAACAAGTTCAACAGCTATAGTCAATCTTTTTCTCTGTTCTGTTGACAATCCAGTTACTCCTGGAATTCCGACAATGGCATCCTTGAGATCATCTAGCTCAACCAGATTCGTAACTTCATCCACAAATGCCTGAAAAGGATAAAGGCTAGAGTTCACTTCACCAAATAAATAGCTGTGTATAATCTTTTCGATTTCTGTTTTCTTTCATATTATATGATGTTTCTGCCTGAGGCAAGCCTTGGTGCAACAATAGTTGCTGCTTTGGTGACTAGCTGTTTGTATGCGCGCAGCCTGGAAAAAGGCCTCTTTACATGAAAGTTGGCGCAAGAATAGTTGCTGCTTTGTTTTGGTTGTCAAAAGCTCTGTACTTACCAATTTTTGCTCCTTGGTTACTTCTTTTGGGAGCCGAAGGAAGGCGGAGTAGATTAAAGATTCTCGGACAGTGACTTGGGGAGAATGGATATCGTTCTGTTCGCAATATCCTGAAATTCTGGCAAAGGTTTCTTGATTTTTCGGGAAACCAGCTATTCTGACATCACCTTCAATATAACCACCAGTTTTTCTTCCAGCCAGAACATCCATCAGTGTAGTTTTTCCGGCTCCACTCACTCCCATCAATGCAGTCAAAACTCCTGGCCTAAATGCACCAGTAACAGCACGCAATAGTTGCAGTTTGTCCTCTTTTACTCCTTGATCCTTCATTTCCTGAAATAGGCGAGCACAATATTAGGTGTTAAAATTGTAATTTTTTTATCTAACTAGTTTCAGAAGATTTTGAGATGGTTAAGTTTCTTACTGGTGGCATATCTACGTAATAATTTATGTTGTCAAAAGACATCGCCAGAGGTATAAATGGTAGAACCATTCCTCTCTTTGGTGCAACACCTCTTACTGGCTCAAGGCTCGCATCTTCATTCCTACTTAATCCATAGGGACTGGCGGGACTGCTCGTACGTTGCATGGTCATTTCCACTAGTAAAACAAAAGGAAAAAACAGCACATGCGGGTGAGTAGATATCATAGTATTATCTTGATCTCATGTCACATATATGTTTCAAAATTGTTACTTGAGTTGTTTCCATCAGAGGCAGATAAGGTTCGAGGTAGAGAATCTTTCTTCGACTTCATTGTTCTAAGTCTTGGTGTTTCATCTGCTTCTTCATTGGCAATTTCCATCTCTTTTGCCTGCTCTTTGGATATTATAGCTTGTGGTTTTCCAAGAGCTTGTGTACAGAAGAGAATAGAAATTAGTTTTCCGTTGATATATATTTCATTGACGTATTGAATAGTGTTTTAGAACTTACGGTTCAAAAACATGAGGGCAAAAGTAAATAGAATGTTGAAGAGTACAGTGAACCCCAGAAGGGCACCGACACCTATCCAATACCAGTTCTTGTCCGGGAAGATATTGAAGTTGTTCAATATGGCCAGTCCTAATCTTCTAGTGTTGTCTGAGGCCTGCACAGGACCATGTTGATATGATAATTAACTTTTTCTGTGGAGATGAACTTATACTTGATGCACCTATAACAAAACATAACACGAGATACATGAATACAATCTTTTTGCTCACCAATTTGTTCATCCATCTCGGAGCAAACATTTCATTGACGGCAATGGCATTGTAACCGTAACTCAGGGGTGAAAGCCAGTAACCCCATCCCCACCAATCTGGAATTTGGTCTGCAGTTGCAGGAAATTGTTATGTCAGACACTAATAATGTACTGAGGATGAGAGAACATGGCAATTTAAATTTTCGCTGTATCACTAAACTGTTACATGTTCATATTCTGTCTAGCTCGACAACTTTCTTTTAGGCAAGTTTATGTTAACATATACTTCATTTAATGGATATATTTTCTTGGTGTAGGATCTAAACAATCGACTGCATCATTGTATATTTGTATGTCTACTTCATAATGTGCTTGGGAATGGTTCTACGTATATTGTTGGTCAGGTACCTCGAGGAAGGATGAATCCACCCAACAAGAACACGAGCAGAAGAGTAAGAGCACCACCAGTATTTGCAATAATCATTGTCCTGCATACTGCTGCTGTGAGCCTGAATATACCGGAAGCCATTTGCTGAATAGAAAATACCAGCAGTAGTTGCTTGAAGAACCTGCATATGGATATGGTATAGTCAGTTTAAACTTTATAGTCAATTTGCTAAAGTATTGTTGATGCAATAGTGTGGTTGACAGAAATTTATATACCTGCTAGGTTCAGGGGCAAATCCAATGGTGTAGTAAGTTGTGACCATCCATACTATGGCTTCAAAGATGGAAATCGGTATCCTTAACAAGAATGTTGGCAAAGTGTATGCCCAAGGGGGGTGGAAAAGAAGGTCCCTCTGCTTGTAGAAGACTGGAAGTCTCTGTATGGTCAAGGCGAGCTCGGAGAAACCATTGAAAGTGTTCGAAATCATTGTGAACAATAGTGCTCCTATGTAGACTGCTCCATCTTGTTCATTCCTTGTGCGCATGTTAGTTCTTAGAAACAGAGTTGCTGTGATAATGGCCACGATGAATATCTGGACACTCTTGAAGACATAGACAAAAGAATTTCTCTTGATTAAAAGCCATTCTTTGTCAAAGTTTGCTCTTAGAAGCTCTCTTTTAGGGATGGAATACTTCTTAAACTCTAGAGCTGCTTTGTGACTTCGATTCTTGTCATATGGGACTGATAGTTCATTTTCAAGACGTAGACCTGCATGGAAGCGCTTGAATCTTTTTGCGAATTCGCTTACTGGGATATATCTGTATTCCCTGCTTCTGTTAGACCAGTATTGTTCCTGGTCTTTCCTTGATGTTACCTGTTCCGACCACAATCGTGAGGGTGTTAACGATGAAATCACATGTTGTATACTGAAATTTACTAACTAACTTCCATTTATTACCTCCTGCAAGAAATCAGCAATTCCTTTTCTCTCAGGACAGCTGAACCCGCAGCTCTCGAAGAACTCAACAACATGCTCTCTTGGGCCCTGATAGACGATCTGGCCTTCTGATAAAAGGATAATATCATCAAAGAGTTCAAATGTCTCTGGAGCTGGTTGCAACAGCGACATGAAGATGGTAGCCTCTGTCAGGTGAGCAATTTGTTGCAGGCACTTCACAATTTGAAATGTCGTGGAGCTGTCCAGGCCGGTTGATATCTCATCCATGAACAGTGTCTTAGTAGGTCCAACAATCATCTCCCCTGTTTGCAAAGGTAAGATTTCCAACTTGAGTACTAGCTCATTTGATGTGTAAGAACTAGACCAAAACATTTATTCTGATTTCTTGATTCATCACAAACTACACTTGTAACTTTTGTTTCTTGCAAACAACATTTTTTTTCTTCCATAACTACTTACATTTCAGGCGCTAGTTTATGGAATATTGTACATACACTCCTTATCTTTATCATTCTCATAGTGCTGGCTCTGTCGAAGGTGTTAGGTTTGTTTCTTGACGCCATTTTGAATGCTGTAAGCTTCGGTTTCTTGCAAGTGATATATGAATCATAGTGATGTAACTTCAGACTTCTTGTTAATGCTTGATTAACCATCTTATCAACATATATCAATCCTAGGATGTTCATACTTACGGAACTAGTTCGAGTTGTTATTCAGTGCTGTTAGGTTAGGTTAGCTTTGTGGAAAATATTCCAGTCCAATTAGTCCTGACCTGATCTGTTTCTCTTTCTGTTATGGATAGAAACTAGAAAGTAAGGTCCACTATGACCTACCTAGGACTTTTTATGTTTTTTCTTTGATGTGTTGACAAATTTGCGTAAATGACTTCCATGTTTCACCATAAAATTTTGTGATATGCATGTAGCTTTCCAACTATTACCATCTTGTGTGGATTTTTTGGATTTTTTCTGTGGACATAGTCAACAAATCCATCTTCGTTCCATGTGGTTTGGTATGTGATAAAGATGTTGTGGTTAGTGGAGTGTCATTTTATTCTTTCATTTGTTTCCATTTGCATGATTTAAAACTGAATTTTCTGGTCTGAAAATCCTAGATGCTAGCTAGGCGCGAAAGGACTGTAAATTAAAGCATAGATGTAAAACCTGTTGTGACACGTTTCTTTTGACCGCCTGAAATTCCTCTTATCATCTCATCCCCAACAATTGTGTCCCTGCAAACATCAAGCCCCAGTATCTGCAATTGTTGAAATTTGAAGAATGTATTAGAGCACTAATGGACTAATAATTTTTCCAAGAAATTTGTTAACCTACTCAAACCATGCAACATTTTTCAGGGGTTAAAGTGGTACATGGTAGGCCATACCATGTCTAGTGACAATTGGAGTAGTTGAATAACCTAAAGTAGAAAGTTATTAGGTAAAAGTTTACAGATTAAGATATCCAACATAGTGGTTGGCTGTTGCTACTAACCACTTACAATTTAGCAGATCAATATATTCTTAACATTCTTTAAAACATGTTTGTAATTACACAGTTTAAGGATGCTTGAAATTCTTTTTTCAGATCATAACTTTCCGAGTCAAACAAAAATTGAAATAATCGAAATCCGAGTATGTATTTGTTGCCCTTACTCTTAACGTGTAGTCTGTGATGAGGCTGCTCTCAATCCCCTGTATTGCTGTTGCCTGATGCACCATATATATCATATACTTCAACATGTGTCCAGATGTATATATTGTCTGTTTATGTACAGCATAAGTCTATCTGGTTTTGATGTATTAAACACTAAATTACCTTCATGAAGAGATCAACTTCTGCCTCAGGAAAAATACCTGCATCTGTTTCCCTTCTAGCAAGCTCACTCAGAAGATCTATTTTATTTATTTTGGAATTCGCTCAATTAGTTTTCTTACGCAAAATTGCCAAAAACTAAGATAATTAAGTTGAGGACTAGATTGACTTGTGTTTATGTTAATACCATATCGGGATCCAACCCCTAGGCACCTAGCGGAAAAGTCCAGCGTTTCTTTCACGGTCATTTCTCCTACATGAACATCATTCTGACTGATGTAGGCAGACGTTTTCTGTGGTACGAATTCGTCAAGCATATGCCCATTGTACGTGATTTCTCCCCTCGTCTGTTCCACATAAAAAAAAAAAGAAAGAAAGAAAGATTGGATTAGTTAGATCTTTGAAGGATTATACTAATGATTAAAGAAGTTTGAGATTAAGATCATCAATAATTGTTATAACCATAACTAGATGATTGGATTATGTGGTGGTGTATTGGTGTGTATGTGTTTGGATTTAGTATAGTAGTTACTTGCTACCTTTAAAGTGGGATCTAATTTGCCTGCCAGAGCCAACAAAAGAGTTGTTTTCCCAGAAGATGGTGGTCCCAGTAGAAGTGTCATCCTGTCACAGTTAAGTAAATAACCCAAAACAAATGGACTAATGTAAGTTAAGGTTCTTAACTTTAATACTTCTATATGGCAGTATTTTGTTAGAGTTAAAATGGTGAAGTACCTAGAGGGTTTTAGTATCCCTGAGACTTCCCTGAGTATTGTGAGTTTTGTTTTCTTAGCCATACCAAAGCCGAAACAACCCAACATGCTCTCCCCTATGTTCCTAGCTGCGTTTGACAGGGTTGGAAGTGCCCTGTCGCCTATGAAGCAATCGGCCTCCACCATTAGTTGCTCGAATCTGACTTCAACTGTTGGAAGTGTGATCCCAACCCTGCAGTATGGTTTTTAAAGTTGTAAACATAGTTCATTCTTGGGGGTGGGGGTAGCTTACAGGGGCGAAGCCAGAAAAAATATAGATCTATGCTAATCTATAGATAAATAAACTTAAGTTCCTATTTTTAAAAAATAAATTATACATTAGTTAACTTCAAGAAGATAGTCATGAATCAAGATTTGTTATTGTTTAATTTTATTAAGCTCTATATGTTTATCTGCAATAAAGTACAGTTTATATATACTACCTTTTGTTCTGTTGATGAAACTGTAACCAATACTATATTGTTGCTGACAGTTTACCTTTTAGGTATAATTCAATTCAGGCTATTCAGCACATGCTCTGGATTTTATATGAAGCAAAATAAATCCATGTACTATCGGTTTTTCAGATGTTAAGCATGTAACCACTTATATACCTGTGACATAATGATGCTATTTACAGGGTTTACGAGTGGTACACCCCTAGTATCTAATAATCGTAAATATCATAATCATAACTTCTACAGTAATAATAGCAGCATATATATTTGTTGATTCCATGCAGAGTAAAACAGCTTCCTATTAATATTCTAACTGGCCTTTTATGTTTGTTTCCCATTTGAGATCAGAGTCACTATACTACTGTTAAAAATCTACCTATCACTATCAAGAATAATAATTCCACACATGTCATCTCTGTTACTAATAACTTAGAGATGAATAAATCCAATTTTTTCTGTAACTCGTAAGAAACATTACTAAACAATATGAAAGTGAGATTTTATCAGAAAAAGTTGAAACTCACTTGTCAATCCGATTTCTAAGCTTTGTCAAGAACTTCTCATTATCTTCCTCAGCCACCCTGAAGAACCTGTCAATGAACTCTTGTCTTTCGTTCATGTCAAGCTTTCTCACGTCAACTTCCTTGTGTACCACCTTGATACTCCCGTGGTTCGGCGTTTCCATGAACGATTTCAGAACTGTCTTACGCAGCCTGTCGTAAGTTGGTAGTTTCTCCAAAGCAGCCCATCGTAAGGCTTCTTCATCTACCTCCGCATTCACACTCCGCCTGGGAGTTGAACTGGAGAGGATTACCTCCTCCAGGGTCCTTCCGGCCCTGCTCATGCTCCGGCTAAAGCTCCGTTTCCTAGAGCTCCTGTCCTCCATCTCTACAACAGAACAGATTTAGCATGCAGTTGAAGAAAATAGAAAAATTATAGTAACCTAAAATGCAAAGCTCACTTGCTAAATATTAGGAAAGGCCTAGCTAGTAGGAACTGTGAGATGTACAAATTGTAAGTCAATGTTTCATGGCAAGAGTGTTTATAATAAATAGTTCAAATTTCTTTTTAAGTTTGCAAGTGCATGGTTAAGTCTGATTCTTGGGTTACTAGCTTTTTATAGCCAGATTATGGGGTTGGTTTGTGTTGGAGGGGGGGGGGGGGGGTGGGGGGGTGGTGGGTTAAGTGTGGGACACACTGGAGGTAAGTAAATAACAATGATTCACCAACCTTTTTTCATATAAATTATAAAGCTATGGTGATTATAAAATATGTCAATCTGTCAGTTTTGCATGGCTAATTAAGTGGTCACA
This sequence comes from Plantago ovata, assembly GCA_028274465.1. NCBI lineage: Eukaryota > Viridiplantae > Streptophyta > Magnoliopsida > Lamiales > Plantaginaceae > Plantago > Plantago ovata. Next base: position 14,411,266 of record CM051457.1, on the reverse strand, counting down.
TATATATGAGTTTTGTTTTGTAACCTTTGGAGTGTATATTGGAACTGGAAGTTAGTAGTTTCTACTTATTAGAGGCCAAGTCAGATTGGGCCTAAGTGTTTTCTTTAGTGATTGGTTGTGATGGTGAATATGTGACTCATGTATCATGGGATGCCCCTTAACAGACGGATCATATAGCTTGTATGATTGCGAAATGAAAGGCCTGTGTTTGTTTATCATTTAAAGAACATACAAGACTAGAGCATCCTTTGTAAGAGCCTTGTTTTGTGGACAGATGCAAGATTTTCTTTGCGGTTTTGTGGATTAGTGGATAAACTAGAATTGCCTTTACGTATTTACGATATCACATACAGTCATGTACCCTGCTCATACGACCCGTTTGGAATTTGATCTGGATGAGTAATCTTATACAACCTGGAGAGACTTTTTTGGTGTGGGATTTAGTTCCCGGATTAGTTCACTGAGTACTGATCATAATCTGAAAAGAAAACTGCGAGTGTTTGTTTGAACAACTATTTTTGCATTGTGATGCTGCTTGCTTGAGTTGTGCATTTTTTTGCTATATATGCCTTGGATTGGAGTCATTGGATACTATTTGGTCACATTGGAAGCAAGGGTATAGGTACTTCAACTTTGAAAGTACTAAACCGGCCCTTCCATTCTACGGTATTTTCTCATTTTCATCAAACTCTACCATTCATGAGTGTGATTTTGTCAAAAATTAAAAAAAAGGAGCCCAAAAATGGAGCTCGGCTCGATTCCAACTAACCTGAGCCGAGGCTCGTTAAAGAAAGGAGCCAAAAAATGTAGCTTGACAACAACGAGCTCAAACTCGGTTTTTCTTATATATAAAATATAGTATTATTAAAAAAAATATATATAATGGCCTTCTTGAGCTGAACAAGGGCTTAGATACATGTATAAAACTAAGCTCACTCGATTCCCTCAATCACATTATTGAGTGAGCCGAACCAAGCACTCGTCAAGACTTGACTCGCATAAAGAATTTTATGTGCCGACTTAAATGGTCAGACTCAATTAATTGATATTCGGGTTCATTAATGTGATGGAATAAAAAAAAAGTAAAAATAAATATAAAGAATTGACTTTGATAGATAATCACCACCCCATTGGTAGAATAGTAGTAGTATATGATTAATATAAATGAATTTTGTGGAGTTAATTATTAATGCCAGGAGTCGAAATATAAGAAGTGTGGAGGTGCAAAGTGAAAGGACAAGAAGGTCCAGCCATAACAATGTTTACGTAAGCATTATGCAACTAAATTAGGATCAGAAGATATTGTGAGCTCATCAAATTTACGATTACAATAACATGATTTGTCGATAAATTCCCAAGAAACCAGTAGGACTTTTATTAATTCGTGTATTTCACAAAAGTGTTACATTATTCAATTCACATGTATTTCACGCCTGTTTATTTATTTTTATTTCTACACATTGTTTTCTAATTTTATTTAAAATAGAATGTCATATTATTTTTGGGAGAGGAGAGGATGTTGTTGTGCTTCTTGAGTTGGCCTTCCATCTTAGAATCCATTAGTTGGATTCCAACTAATCTAATAATAAACTGTTATTTTCGTCGTCTGAATATAACTGAACAAAATTGAACTGAATTGAACATAATTGAACTGAACAGAATTTATTTGTAGTATAAAATAGAACTATACAAGTCTGAACAGAACTGAATGAAACTGAATAGAATTGAACTGAACTGAACTGAAAATAATGAGATTTCATACGAAGAGAACATAGCCTAACTAGTTAGAAACTTTCTTTCACCTCCACTAGAATCTCCGCCCCCAACAATTCATTAAGCACATTAGGTCTCCCCTAGGATAGAAAATTCCCTGAATAATTACTCCCCGACACGAGTTGTTGGACGACCACATGGCCTGGGCTCTAGGAGTTGGACATTCACAAATCTTTCTTTTATGTGGTAGAGCATCTGGTGGTATTTTACGTTGATTTAAGCGTTATACTATAATTGTAACTTATGTTTTATGTTTTATACGTTACATTATACAACACATTAAAGTATCATGAAATACAATAACATGATATATAAAAGAATAAATCCCAAAATCCTCTCATTTTATATTCTAAATAGTGCCCTTTTTACATTTTCATTTCTGGCAAGTTAATTTACTTATGTGTTGACAATAGTATATAATTTGGGAAATTAATTTTAATATGGGATACAAGAGGAAACTTTATATTTATAAATAACAAGACTCTTGTACTGATGGCTCATTCATCAGATAAATCAGTGTTGGTAGAAGTTTGTTGAACTTAGTCTCGTGTTATTTCATTATAGTCAATATTGATAGAAAATCTGGTTTTAGATGTTGAAAGTTTTGTGAAAAATATTCATATATAACAAAAATTTACAATAATCTGTATTTAGTTTTTTTATTTTTTTATTTTCTCTTTTATGTTTGATTTCTAAAATCATAGGCATTTTGGTACTTTCACTCTATTAATAATAAGGTTCACTTGTTGGGTAATATGTGAATTGTACACGGAACTGACGGAAGTTTTGTGAAAAAAAACGGCCAAAAAAAACCCTGTATGATTTGTCACACTATTTGTGAAAGAGTATTGGGGTGTGTGAACAGAAGCAAAAATGGCGTTTTGGAACAGAGAGCATGCAGTCACGCAGAGCGTGCTTTAGCTAAAAACAACCATTCATGCTACACTTACACTTACTTAGTATATTACACCACCAAGACATATACATATAGTATATGGTGTAATATACTAAATCTAACATCTCATAAACCCGAAACAACCTTCCCAAATGAATCATAAATGGCGTGAATTCAAATCTTTAACCTTCCACTAGGAGTTACTATAAAGTAACAACAGGACAATGCCATTCATTACTCATTACCCTCGAAATTGAAAGACAAACACTGGATGCCTTGCAACTGTTCCACAAAAGTCCTCACTGATTGATCTCACCATTGCCTCGGTAAGGATTGGTTTCAATGTTACCCTTATTTCTGTTGATATATGGTTATATAACGCTCTTCATCATTTTGGATTAGTATAATTGTGAAAAGTGTGTCATGTTGAAGACAAGACAATTGTGATAGATCAAAAATATTTACAGTATGCAATAATGGATCAGGATGTAAATTAGATAGGTGTTGCTAAAACAGAGTAGAAAAACTATAGAGTAGTTAACAATCTGTAGTGTATTTTGATCTCGGGCTCCTGGTGGTTTTTCTCACGTTCTTTCCGGAGTTTCCTTGTTAAATCCGTGTTGTTCTTGTTTCTGTTTCATGTTAGTATCTTGTTATATGCACTTAATCATTTCGGATGATATGATCATATGTTGGCCTATAGTTTAACTGTCTAAATTTTTTTAAGGTGAAGGACATTTGTGATATATTGAAATAGATGTTGTGTGGAAACTGGCTTCTGCGCATTGGAAATCGTTGGAATTTTGAGCTCAGTCAGTGCTTTATATGTACAACAGTGATAGTTCTAAGCTCCTCTCTGATTCTCTCTATAATATAAGTTAGATAGTAGGTGCTAACTCTGCGGGTGTTTTTCTACAACAGAGTACATACATTATGAAGTACTCCGTAGTTGACAATCTTTAGCGTAGTGTATTTTGTTCTCGGGTTCTTGGTGGTTTTCCTCTCGTTCTATTAAGAATTTCCACGTTAAATCCTTCTTATTATTTCTGTTTTATGCTTCATGTTTCGGAATGATAAGTTCGTGTGCTGTTTAAAATTTCAGGTCGAATTTGGAATAATGAATGCAGGCACCGACGTTCCAAAACCAAAATGAAAGCCCGCGACAAAAAAAATAAATAATTCGCACCGCCATAAATGGTGGAGTTGAAGCTCCATCTTTAAAAAAATAAAATTATTTATTTATTTATAATTATTTTGTATTTTTAATGATTTTTTTGATGAATTTCTTGTGTATTTTAAACTTTTTTTATTAATTGTTTTAAAGCTAAGCTGTTTGGTTTGAAAACTAAAATTTCAAAAATTGAATTTGGTCAACTCAAAATGTTCCAATATGTAATTGAAATGTTGTAAGAATCTCTTTCAATATTGTTGATATATCTATTGGGAATTTATCTTAATCCATAATTAGAAGCGGTAAGGGGCACTAAAAATTTATGGACTCTATTTTTTTAAGTATTAGTATTAAATAGTCCCTTATAATATGATATTTAGAGGTATCTTGTTTTATACTCCGTATAATTTAGTGGTAAAAAAAAACACATGTTAAAAATTTTAACACAAATTTTCAGTTTTATCCTAAATATAAATATAGAATTGGAGAGATCCGACTAGTTCTCTAACATTTGTTCATTCGCGTTTTGGAGTACGGTTAAGTGAGCGTTTGCAAATGATTTTAGGATGTACTTCTATACTACTTTTGCTAAAAGTTAAAAAAAGTTGATTTTAATCAAAAGTGATGGGTGTTTGCTATTTTAGTCCAAAAGCAGTTTAAAGTCCCAGAAGTAGAAGCCGTAGTGTTTGGTAAACTCAATTAAAACACTTATTTTTAGTTTAAAAAGAATTACGAACTGCTAAAAGTAGGTAGAATCATCAATTTACATGTTTCTCAGCTTTTGGCAATTATCTGTTTTTTCATAAGAAGTTGCAGCAGAATTTGTAAAATAAATAAAACACTAAAAAACTACTTTTATTACTCCAAAAACACAAAATGATTTTTTAAGCATTTGCAAACCCTCGCTAAATCTCTGTCGCGTGCCTGGTGGTGTCAATTAGCTGGGGGGTATTTCGGACATTACATGGGGAGATTGATTACCGTGGTCCACTATTGAATCAATCCAAGCAAGTCGCTCCGTTTTTCAATCACCACCGTCCATTACTGCTGGATAAAATCAGAAACCCTAGATCTTTTTCACTTGAAAGAGACGATTTGGCAAAAGTTGTGTGGTTAATTTGTTTCACCGTTGTTGCCCAGGTAAGTGAGGAATTCAGTCATTACACTTATATACTATTATTTCTGATGTGATGATACATCTATCTGGTAATTTTAATGTAGCAGCATTTTGGATTAATATATGTTCATAATTATCACAAGTTTTTTATAGTGATAGCTAGATTGAAATATGTGTCGTGTAGAACTAGACACTGAGTTTTGGGCGTTGGAATTAGGTCGAATTCTCAGCCTTCAGTCAGTCAGTGTTTTATATGCACAAAGGATGCAAGTTACAACTTAATTTTAAGGCTACATAAATAGATTATATACTACTACTACTACTTTCCGCAGTTAAATCCTTTTTGTTGTTTCTGTTTTCTGCTTCATCTCTTGGCAAATATGTTGACTGTTGTATGGTTCAATAAAGTTGGACTGATAAGCTTGCTTTTGCGTGCTGTTCATAATCTCAGCTTCAACTGAATGATGAATGAAGGAGATCAAGTTGTTAGGGATACAACAAGTAGGAGGAAATCACTTAAGACTGATCTTCATAATGATGATGATGGAGATATCATTAGCAATTTACCTGACCATCCTTTGAGTTGCATTTTATCCCGCCTACCCATAAAGGATGCTGTCCGAACAAGTGTTTTATCCAAAGTTTGGGAATACAAGTGGACCTTGATTGACAATATCGAAATTTCTAACATACATGCCGGTTGGGATGAAGACAAGGGCAAAATCTTTGTTAAATTTATGGACAGACTACTTCATCATGCAGTGGATATTAAGACTTTTAATTTCATCTCTGATAAGTGCTACTACTCAACTCACTTCTCAACATGGATAGCAGCTGCGTTAACTCACAAAATTCAGTACCTTCAATTTCTCTACACTGATTATGATTGTGTCTTACCTTGTAGCCTTGTCAATAACAGCACACTGAGACAACTCGTAATCCGATGTTCGTGTTTCAAAGTCCCACCAACAATGTCTTATCCTAACCTCACTACTGTGGTGTTTAACTATGTAAAGATCCTGAATGAGAGTTCAAACACCAACCACCTTGTATTTACATTCCCAGTTCTGAAAACACTCCAATTGGTTGAATGTGAAGTTGGTGGAAATTAATGCCCCAGAACTGACTAAACTCACCGGAATACTTGCTGAAGCTCATGATGCCTACTCAATCAAGGTCATTAGAGACAAGCTTGAGGAGTTTACATATTCTGGTCATCTACCAGATGATGTTGTTGTTACTGGATCACGAGTTCTAGATGCAAAATTCCGATACACTGGTCAGACTCCTGGTAATGATGACCAGTTGTATAGAAAGAAAGGATCACAAGTGCGAATGCTTTTAGGACGATTCTCTAGTTTAATTAGTTTGCGATTGCGGGTTGATAGTTCTATGGTTGAGGTACGTTCTTAGTCTCTTTTTCCAGTTTTTATGCATGCCCTTTACAGTCATGTATGCTATAAATAGTCATATTGGTCATAGTCTGCACTTGTAGTTTTTGTTTCAAAAAGTAATTTTATTACTCGTGTCCGTCCTATCACTTTGATGTTATAAACAAGACAGGGCGGGTGCATATATAGTAAGCATTTACCATATGCTCAAAGTAATGAAGGGAATAAGATAACTATAGCAGTTAACCAACTTTTTGCAGATTGTTACTGCTATAAATTTTCGAAATTTCAATGATTTCACTAATCTTCGTATGTGAATGAATTGCCATGTACTTGTTTGAGATGGTTTTATATTAGCATTGAGCACCCTTACCAATTTCTTGATAATTTTGCTTTTCGCCCGACTATCCCAAGGTTATGAGACAATGGAGACTAGAGCTTCCATTTCCCAGATTTGTGAATCTAGTACGATTAGTTGTCACTGCACCTGTTACTAGTGGAGGATTACTCGAGTTACTTCACGCGGCACCGTATCTGAAATTTCTGTCCTTACAAGTCTACAAGCAAGAAGTGGTAAAGCATGCATCTCGATTTGTCATCATCTTTTTCCATAATGTGGATTAACAAGAACATGGGGAGAATGCTAAGGCCCAATTTATTCTTTTTTTTTTCCAGGACTCTTGGAATCAGGACAATTATGGTGAAGTTGATTCTGTGCCATCCTGTGTTGTCTCTCACTTGGAGGAAGTCCTATTTACCTACTTTCAGCACGGGCCCCACGGGATCTACAATATCCTCTAGCAAAGTTTCTTCTGGAGAATGGTAGGGAGCTGGAGAAATTTTATATACGTCATCAGACTCGCAGCGAATATGCAAATGAAATTCTAGAGGTGCTTTCCGCATTTCCTAGAGTTTCTGCAAGCTTGGAGATTAGCACCCTTTCCTTCATAGAAGTACTTCGGAAATGGAAATAACAGAATGCCACTGTTAGGAACCATATCGCAGCACACTATATATGTAACACCAACTGTTTGAGAAGAGACCTGGCAAAACTGATTCATGCATGTTTTGCTGTTCTTACGGTGTAATCGTTGTTCTGTTAGTAATCTTACTGCACTATGCTTGCTTATAAGTGATTCTCTAATCCCAATCTGGAAGAATAAATCCAGTTCCATTTATTTATTTTTTCTTTTTAAGAGATTAGTTTTTTTCTTCCAATTCCACTCGGGATCAGGATTTTCCTGATATCCAGTGCCAATATCCTTTGTTTGGAAATGTAAGAATGTTTAACAAATTGAAAAATGACACCAGCCCAAAATCACATTAAGAGAGGACGCACTAGTACCTGGCAGTTTACATAGGCTAATTAAGGTCCTAAGCCAAGTTCAATAAATAGCCATTTATGTTCCACACTTGGCCCCAAAACATAGCCAGAGTTTGTGCAGGTTAGTTACTTAGCCAGATTTTGCCAATTGCTACTTGCTAGCTAGTTTTCTACAGTGTAACCGAATAGCCCATTGATCATTAAATACCACACACAATAAGTTCATCTATATAACACTTTGTTAAAGGTCCAGTCATGTAACCAAGTTCTGTGCTTCTTCAATTAGTAATGGCTGCTGTTACCAAGACAAATCCCCAGAACAAAATTCCTACCATCTACCAATGTGACTCGAATGGTCGCGAAAACCATACTGTTGTAGCAGACATGGATGGAACATTGCTGATTGAAACCAGTTCCTTCCCTTACTTTGCCCTGATTGCATTCGACGTTGGTGGGTTCATAAGGCTACTGTTCTTGCTCCTGGTTTCTCCTTTCGCGTGGTTACTATATCACTTTGTCTCCGATTCAGCAGGCATCCAAGTTCTTATCTTTGCTACATTTACTGGGGTGAGGGTGTCGGCTATCAAGTCTGCTGCCAGTGCCGTGTTGCCAAGGTTCTATTCGGAGGACTTGCATCCCGAGACATGGCGTGTGTTTTCATCATGTGGAAGGAAATGTGTGGTAACGGCGAATCCGAGTATCATGGTGGAGCCATTCTTGAAAGAGTATTTAGGAGTGGATATTGTTTTGGGCACGGAAATCTTGTCATTCAAAGGCATAGCTACTGGATTCGTTGCTATTCCAGGCGTTCTTGTGGGAACGAAAAAAGCTGTTGCCCTTAAGAAAGCATTTGGTCCCGAGGCTGCCCCTGAGATCGGGATTGGTGACCGGAAGACTGATTTTCTGTTCATGAAGCTTTGCAAGGTTCTCTCCTTCATTTTCATTTGTTCAAGTGAACTCAAATCCCATACCAGTTAATTCTTCCAACTGTTTTATGTTAAATTCACAGTATATATGATGATATGACTGATCTCTTTATGACAATTGCAGGAAGAGTACATGGTCCCAGAAAGTCCAGCTATTCAGCCAGTAAGACCGGACACATTGCCTAAACCGGTGATCTTCCATGACGGCCGGCTTGTCCAGAAGCCTACTCCATTCAAGGCATTACTGATCATACTATGGTTCCCAATTGGCATTTTTGTATCGGTCTTTCGAATTTTAGTAGGATCAAGCCTCCCGATATCTGTTTACTACTACACCATGCATATACTAGGTTGTCCAATAAAGATCAAAGGCACTATACCCCGCGATGTCCAACCTTGTCCTGGAAGAAGCAGAGGAGTCGTATTCGTCTGCAATCATAGAACAGTGGCTGACGCTATCTACGTTTCAGGATGCCTGGGATACATGACCACAACACCCTCGTACTCTGTCCCTCGTTTAAGTGAGTTTTTCAATCCAATCAAGAGCACAAGGCTAACTCGTGACCGTGAAAAGGATGTAAAAATCATTGATGATCTTTTAAAGAGAGGTAAATCCGTGGTCATGTGCCCCGAAGGAACCACCTGCCGTGAGCCTTATTTGCTGCGGTTTTCGCCCTTGTTCGTGGAGCTAAGTGATGAGATTGTGCCTGTTGCTATTGTTGCAAAGCAGGGCATGTTTCATGGGACAACGGTGAGGGGACATAAATGGCTGGATCCTTTCTTTTTTACCATGAATCCAATGCCAATGTATGAAATAAAATTCTTGGGCAAGTTAACACGTGATCAAACTGCTGGTAAATCATCGTATGATGTTGCAAATGGCGTGCAGGAACAAATTGGTGCAGCATTGAATTATAAATGTACCAGGCTCACCAGGAAGGATAAGTATCGTGTGCTAGCCGGTACAGATGGTTTGGTGGGACAGAAACCAAGTTGAAGTACTAGATCTCAGCTGAATCCTGGAGATGCATCATGAAGAACTGATCTTTCACGTTGAATGTCAGAATAATATGAAATAAGTAATAGATACTCATAATGAATGTCCAATTGAAATAATACTGTATCGCATATAGTAAGCAACGATATAATACATTACACCTGTTTCGACTAATAAAGTCTACCGGTTCTGAAAATTAAATGCTTTGATGCCAAAAGCATACGTGAAGGCGAAAAACAATGTGAAAGCAACCAAAACAGCAGCAACTGGACCCATAAAATCAGTGTTGTAACCGAAATGGTCTTTTATATAAGTCTTGATCATAGGCCTAACGAGCATCCCAGGTACTTCAATTATATCCTCCACATCACCGTACTGTGAAACGATCAGCCCATACACAGTCCAAGCTATTGGACATATATAGTAATACCAAATCCACCACTTGGGAATTCTCTGCAAGTTCAACAAAGTTTAGAGGTTTACTAATATCTGACACTGAAGTTAATGGAACTTAGTTAGCACTTAGCATTTTTCAACAGATACTTACTGGTCCAGGAATGAAGAAACCAGAGAACAGATTGAAAAGATAGTAGAAAGCATTTGATAGGACTGCTGCCACTTGCAGGTTAGGTGTCATGGCTACAGCCATCATCCCGTAGTATGTGAAGTAGAGAAAAGAAAAGAAGTTCACGAAGAAGAACCAGAAGAACTTAGCAGCTGTCTGTTCAAAGCCCAGCATGAAATACACTATTATAGTATAATACGTCGTTTGGAAAAATATGTAAGGTATTTCGGCAATGACCTGCAAATGTTCGTTAACCATCAGATTGGTCTATGTTTGAAGAACTAAAGTAGCAATGATTTTATGTTCAGTGTTTGGTTGCAGATAACTCAAACCTGTGCCATTGCGTATGGTACTGCAGAATACGTCCCTGCAGCGATCTCCCTATAGAACACAGTTCTTTCGGTTCCTATTACTGGTTGTATTGTAGTAGCATTGGTTATTCCAACAAACAATACCGCAGAGTACATCGCTCCGATAATTGTCAAAAGATCAGTGCTGTTTTCCCTATTATCGGAGAAAGAATGTATTGGCATTAGGCTCAAACAAATGCCATCATCAAGTCATTGCAGAGAGTTTTGAACCGGTAACAAACCTTTTGGTGCCAATTCTCCAGAAAAGTGTTCCAACCATGAGTGCAGCAACTAAAGTGAAGATAAATCTGGAAAGATTGTAATCCGGATTCCTCCAGTAAGCTAGTTGTTGTTTCCAGAGGCAAATCTTGAACTGGCCCCATGTGGACTGGGAATAACGATTCGGAAATTGAAGATCTTTTGCACCGCGAGGTGGGATCCTCAGTTCTTCAACAAGTTTCTTGTTTTCCCTGAGTAGGTTCATGTGATTCTCAGTATTGGTCCAATTGATGTAAATATGCATCACCAAGACACTTAGATTTCTAAATGTTCACTTAGAGACATTTTAAAACTGCTTATTACTTCTCTGTAGCTGAAGCAGAAAATGAGTTTTTGTAAATGAATTTGAGCAGAATCACTTTTTGGAAGCATTTTTACAAAGTCAAAAGCATTTGCAAAACAGGCATGCACTTACTGATACAACATTGTTGACTTGTAGTAGTCTCCAAAATCTATCCCCAGCTTTACTTCTGTTGATTCAGAGCTCACTTCAAGCATCCATGCTGCTGGATTACGCCGTTCTTTTATTTCCGGGACTCCTGGTATTGCCTGCATTAAACATTATAATGTGTAAGGTTGAAGTTTTCTCCTTAAATTAGATACTACTCTATAATTTGCCATGTTGTACCTCAAAGTAATCAATCAATTCTTTCGACTGCTTGCCTAGCGGTCCTGCATACATCATTCGGCCACCACTTTTCAGGAGAAGCAGCTGATGCATTTTAATGTATCAGTGTAGAAAGTGTTAGAGATAATTTCAGAGTAATCAAAGGGTCACTGGAATTTACTAGGCCTGCATTTTACCTCATCAAACGCTTCGAATATATCAATCCCAGGTTGATGTATTGTACAGACAACAGTTCTTCCTGTGTCCACTGTGTTTCTAACAGTTCTCATTACAATAGCTGCTGCTCTTGCATCTAATCCGGAAGTTGGCTCATCCATGAATATGATTGAGGGGTTTGCTATAAGTTCGACTGCTATCGTCAATCTCTTTCTTTGTTCTGTTGACAAACCGGTAACTCCTGGAATCCCCACTATAGAATCCTTGAGATGTTCCAGTTCAACTAGATCCATTACCTCCTCCACAAAGATCTGTCATTGACAAAAAATAATGTGATTCATTCTTCTTTAATCGATTTCTTTTCGGTTCTAACAAATGCAAAGTAATAAAATTTAACTTCTTACCAACTTGTCCTTCTTGCTGACTTCGAATGGGAGCCGAAGGAAAGCTGAGAATTTCAAAGATTCGTAAACGGTAATGTTAGGTGAGTGGACATCGTTTTGTTCACAGTAACCTGAAACTCTGGCAAATGTTTCTTGCTTCTTCGGAAATCCAGATATCCTAATGTCACCTTCAATATGACCCCGAGTTTTTCTTCCAGCTAAAACATCCATCAGTGTAGTTTTACCTGCTCCACTTACTCCCATTAATGCTGTTAAAACACCTGGCCTAAATGCACCCGTTAGTTCACGTATCAACTGGATCCTATCTGCGGTCACTCCTTTTCCTTTTACTTCCTGTTGCACATGAAAAAGTTGATCGAAGAAATTCGTTAAAGAATCTGTTTCATTTCATGTGTTAATATCGTAAAGTTATAACTTCTTCTGACAGGATGAACAAGTGAGATATATGTACTTACTGCTGGTATCTCCACATAGTAATTCACATTCTCAAACGACATAGCTAAGGGTACGAAAGGCAGAACCATTCCTGTCTTAGGTGCAATAGAATCGTCGCTATGCATTAGCACAGTAGGGAGTCCTAATGTTTTTAGGGAAATCATTAGAAACATATATATATATATATAACCATCATCATGCTTCGCTGCAATTGTCAACTGGATAGAGTTACCTGTGTACTCTTTTCTGTCTGTTAATACTTGTGAGGTCGGATACCTCTTCCTTTTGTTGGTTCTCTCTTCGTATGCTGCACCATGTACTTTGGTGAAAGCTAACACGCCAAGAAAGGTTGAAGAATCAGATGCCTCTGTATTGAAGAGCCTAATTCATGCATTAACAGTCAATAGGAGCAGTAGAACTCACGGCTGAGGTATGCGAGAGCATAAGTGAATAGTAAATTGAAGAGAATCGTGAACACCATGAGAGCAGCTATGCCTATCCAGTACCACTTTTCTTCAGGGAATATATCGAAGTTATTTAGAACTGCTATCCCAAGTGTAGTTACATTGTCCGAACCCTGCCAAGGACGAAACATATTCAAATTATATGAGCTAGGACTCTCATGACTATCATCATAGAACAAAATATAGATGATACACACCAGCTTTCCAATCCATCTAGGAGAAAACATTTCATTCACTGTGACAGCATTGTAACCATAGCTGAGGGGGGAAATCCAGTAACCCCATTTCCACCAGATCGGAATTTGGCCTGCATGCATTACAAGAATGTTAGCTAGCTAGTATTACTTATTTTGTCATGTGTTTGGGAAGGCAATTCGATGTGTATGTGATAATGTGAATCTGAACAGACCTGCAGGTAGGATGAATCCACCCAAAAGGAACACGAGCAGAAGCATAAGAGAACCACCAATTCCTGTGATAACCATGGTCCTGCATATACCTGCCATAAGCCTAAACAACCCTGCAGCCATTTGTTGGATGGAAAATACCCACAGGAGATGCTTAAAAAATCTACTGGCTTCAGGGGAAAATCCGATCGTATAGTATGTCGTACATGTCCAAGCAACCGTTTCAAACAAGGATATTGGTATCCTTAGTAGAAAGTTAGGAAGGGCGAAAGCCCAAGGTGGATTGAACAGCAGGTCCCTATGCTTATAAATTACAGGAAGCCTTTCTATAATCAATGCTGTTTCAACACAACCGTTAAATGTGTTGATTATCATACCAAACACTAGTGCACCCATATAGACAGCACCGTCTTCTTCACTGTGATTGTGCAGTCTAGTCCTCAGAAACACCGTTGATGCGATCAATGCCACGACTATTATTTGGATGGTTTTAAACACATAGAAGAAAGAGTTTCTCCTTATCAGAAGCCATTCTTTTCCAAAGTTGGCTTTTAGAAGCACTGCCTTGGGAACCGAGTGTCTTTTGAAAACAAGAGCTGCTCCATGACATGCTTTCTTGTCATAAGGAACTGACAGTTCTTCTTGTAGCTGAAGACCAACATGGAAGTTTTTTAATCTTTCTGAGAATTCACTCGGTGTGATGTACTGGTAAGGCTCGATTTCTTTCGCCCAGTACTGTTCCTGGTCCTTTTTCGATGTCACCTGTTACAATTCACCAATTTCGTCAATAACATGCATTATCTTAAGGCACTTCTTCCTTGCTTTTGCTAAAACCAAATACCTCTTGCAAGAAATCAGCAATTCCCTTTCTCTCTGGACATTTGAACCCACAGCTCTCGAAGAACTCAATAACATGCTCTCTAGGTCCACTATAGACAGTCTGGCCTTCGGACAAGAGTATAATATCATCGAACAGGTCAAAAACTTCAGGAGCTGGCTGGAGAAGGGAGATCAAGATGGTAGACTTGGTGAAGTGAACTATTTGCTGCAAACACTTGAGCACCTGAAATGTAGTGGAACTATCTAGGCCTGTTGATATCTCATCCATAAATAGTGTTCTTGTTGGCCCAACAATCATCTCTCCTGTGACAACCACAGTATAAATTAAACCCGATAAACTCTTTACCTGCAACAAACGAATGTAAGCTATCCATTTCTTGCCATTTTCGATTTACTAGTTAGTAGTAACTATTTTCCTGATTAGTCAATTTCCTGAGGCAGGACTATTTTCTTTGAGAAGTTACTATGAGATCGATCTGACAGCATTTTGAATACTATCAACCTGTGGTTACACGCTTCACTTGGCCTCCTGAGATTCCTCGTCTCATTCCATCTCCTACAATAGTGTCTCGACATGCATCTAGTCCTAATATCTGCATGATGAAATTGGTGCTTGATGAAATAAAAAATATTACAGCAGTTCGTTTAACTTTCTAAATGACTTCAACTTACCTTGAGGACATAGTTCGTACTGAGACTGCTCTTAACTCCCTCCAGTGCAATTGCCTAGTTAAAGTAGATTCCAAGTTAAAGAACATAAAAGATGGTTTTGATCAGTGCCATTTATTTCTCCTCACCACATCGAATTTACTCACTTTACCTTCATAAATAGATCAACGTCTGCATCTGGGATAACGCCTGCATCTTTTTCCTTCCTCAAAAGCTCCTCCAATAGTTCTAAGAATGATTTAAACATCAAACCAGTGAAGAATTTCCAAGTTGCACTACATACATTATCATCTTAATCTTATCGGTTAGGTTCACGATTATCCTCTATGGTGAGTACTGTTTGATCTGATTTTCAATGTGTATTCAGTTGAACAGAAAATAAATAGATATAGACAAGCGTATGATCTGCAGGTTGACAAATCAATACCATATCGAGGTCCAATTCCTTGGCACCTTGCAGAGAAATCCAGTGTTTCTCCAACTGTCATTTCTGGTACATGAACATCGTTCTGACTAACATATGCTGATGTCTTCTGTACAACAAAATCATTCAGCTTGTACCCGTTGTAAGTAAGCTCTCCACTTGCCTACATGACATTTGAGAATTTAATTCAAAACAGATTATAAATTTCTCTTCGTATGAAAACTTTACAGATTTAAGACAAACCTTTAGGCTGGAGTTTAATCTGCCTGCCAGAGCCAACAACAGCGTCGTTTTCCCACAGGCTGGTGGTCCTAGGAGGAGGGCCATCCTTTCATCATGAAATGGGATTATATGCACATATATCAGGATTAGGCCTTAATCAGAATTACCAAGCAAATGCTTACAATCTTTTCAAGTTCCAACTTCCAAGATGTTACCTGGATGGTTTTATGATCCCAGAAACATCTCGTAGTATTTGAACTTTTGTTCTCTTTGCCAGTTTGATCCCAAAACAACTCAAAGCTGTCTCAGCAACGTTACGAGTGGCATTTGGCAGTGATGGAAGAACTCTGTCACGGGTGATGCAATCAGCTTCTATGGTCAAGTTCTTGAACCTGACCTCTACTGTAGGAAGTTCGATCTTTGCTCTGACAAATAAAAATAAGGAATGAAAATCGAGGATTGCTCTATTCGCTTCGTATAAAGCGAAACAGCAATGAAGAGAACTTACTCATCAATCCTGTTTCTGAGTTTTGTCAAGAAGGTTCCATTATCTTCCTCAATAACCTTGAGAATTCGGTTAATGAACTGTTGCTTCTCGCGACTGCCAAAGTTTCTAACATCAACCACTTCATGTACAACTGCAACCTCATTCCCACTCCCAGTTGTTCCTGTACAAGATTTGAGAACCGATTTTCGTATCCTGTCATACGTTGCCAATTTCATTATATCTCTTGTCCAGAGTAAGGCTGCTTCATTGTTCTCTTCTCCATGACTGGCATTGCCATTAGCTTCGCGTAACATTTCTTCTTTCACGTTCCTTAGCTTCTGAAATGTACCTAATAGACCAGCCGAAGTTACACAAATTTAATTTTACCAGACCAGAAGAAACCAACCAGGCTACAAACGCTTTGATATTCAACTAGGACGACTGTCCAAAACAGACCGATTTTCCCCCTTAAGTCAACCACCAAATCGAATTCTAGTTTGCAAGTGACAACAGAATCAAAATTGTGATTTAGGTAAAAACCGCCAAAACGCCCCCACCCTAATAGTTAGGTCAGGTGAAGAACATAAAGCTAGAGAAAATGACAACTAAAAAGACATGAACAATAGTTGAGTGTGCAAGTGAAGGAAATTTAATTACTACATTGTACAATCAAACAAACATCAAGGAGATGAACAAATTTAAGCAATCATACAGGTGTATCAGTTTTTAGATCCTCAACTGTGCTTGCAATTGCAAGAAATAATCATATATACTACTACATGGATATTAATTAAGATTGAAAATTGATCGACTTACAATCTGGGAATAAA
The DNA here is from genome assembly GCA_028274465.1 of Plantago ovata. NCBI lineage: Eukaryota > Viridiplantae > Streptophyta > Magnoliopsida > Lamiales > Plantaginaceae > Plantago > Plantago ovata. The sequence continues at coordinate 14,394,512 of CM051457.1, read as the reverse complement.
AATGGAGACAAACTGTGCTTGTTTTGTTCACATGAAGGTATAATTTTTTCCTTCAGTAAATGTTGAAGGAAAACAACTCACTTTTTTCTTTTTTTCCAAAGCATTACTACTTTGATATTCTTGTAACAATTTCAATAACTAAAGTAGGAATAATTGTAATTTGACAATGAGTTAACTACTTTAATAAAATGATTCTATTTCCCTTTTTTTCTTTCCCTCATTTATTTATTTTCTTAATCCGATCATTTATATACCGTTACACAATAAACAAATTTTAAGTTAGCTAGAATTTTGGATTTTTTTTTTAATCCATCGGGGGTTCGAGTCCTATGTTGAGTGAGTGAGTGATTGGTCAACAAAATATTACTGTCGAGGAGGTTTTGTACAATGTATTTTGTAAATTTTGTGTCAATTATACGTTTTTATGTTTCAAACTGTCGTCGAGTTGCAAGATTTAAAAACGCATTAAATATAACTACAATTGTGACCTATGATAACTACCGACCTTAGCTCAGTTGGTAGAGCGGAGGACTGTAGTGTGTGCTGTTATCCTTAGGTCACTGGTTCGAATCCGGTAGGTCGGAAATATTTTAAGGTTTTTCATTTTTTCCATATTCCAGATGGATTTTCAATAGTCATCTACAATCATTTTCGCTCATGTTAAAAACGAATGCCAACTCCATCTAATCATCAATTCTCTTCCCCTCTTGTTAAAACACATAAATTTTAAAACACTTAAATTTAAGAAGAGAACAAGTTGAAAAGTTTAGTTTATAAGAGAATTTAATGACTATTTGAAAGAAAAAATAAATAAATTTTAAAAATTAGTAAATAATATTTCGATGGGTAATATTATATTTACAAATAATTAAATAAGAGTCAATTAAGTTTGTATTTTCTTTTATTTTTATTGATGATTCAATTTATGAAATAGCCCCATAGCATATGATCATTACAACAAACTTATTGCAGAATAAACCAATCGAACAATGTTTGTGATATAAGTTATTGCATAATCGGCCCGTCGAACAATGTTAATGTTCTAAATACGGAATAGATTCGTCGAACACAATTCTTGTTCTAAGCTAGTAGTACATAATAGACCCGTCATATACAATCAATGTTCTAACATTATATATGTGGAGTACGGGAATAGACCCACCAAACACAATTAGTATTCTAAATTATGTGGAATACGGAGTAAACTGATCGAATACAATTAGTATCCTAAATTATGTGAGATAGATAGATTTGTAAATGTAGTATTTGCAAACTCAATTTTATGGAAAAGAATAACTAAAAAGTCAATTTAATTTAATTTACGAGAAGATACTTAAGAAAGAAAGTCTAACCCAACTTCTCTTATCCAATTTACCAAATTTAATTTCAGAAAATCTGTCTAACTACTCAAAAACTAATTTCTAGTACTTAAGTTAAGTGATAAATTAGATAATTCAAATGCAAACACAATCCAATTCTCACCATCACTAGTCGTTGTATGCATTATGTGCTTGCATAGTTGCATTAGATGGGTTCATTTTCTTCAAGCAGTGTGTCCCAACTCCCAAGTCCTATGGACGTTAAAGCAAGAAATGTCAAAACCCTAAACATATTTATTCATTACCACTTGTCGTTGTAGTATAGTGGTAAGTATTCCCGCCTGTCACGCGGGTGACCCGGGTTCGATCCCCGGCAGCGGTGTTATATTATTCTTTTGAAAAACAAATATTTTTTCAAACCTAAACTATCACCTCTCTTTGTACCTAAACTTATATTATTCTTTTGTAAGATAAATATTTTTTTAAATCTAAACTATCACCTAACTTACAATTTTCTAATTTTCTAACTAAAATTTAAAAAGTTACATTAACTAATTAGTTGTTCTTTCCTATCTCAAGTGTCTATTTCGAGGCAATTAATTAATAATTATCAACAAATGTAAAAGGAAATTCTCTTAGGGTAGTAATGATAACTTATAAGGTTTAGTTATAAGTTTAGGAAGTGTTATTTTGAGGTTTATTTAGGAAGTGTTTGAGTTTATGATGGTAAACTTTTATTTTTAGGTTTATTTAGGAAGTGTTTGAGTTTTAATTAGAAACTCATTAAAGTTTACCTTGAACAGACAAAGAAATGTTTCATTATCCCCGACAAATGTTGCACCGCATCTAACCACTAAATACTAATTAAGACCATAGAATCCGAAATTAATTAGGATTTTGGAAAAATATACACTCTTTATTTTATTTTGAGGTTTATTTAGGAAGTGTTTGAGTTTTAATTAGAAACTGATTAAGATTTAGTTTTTAAAAAAAAAAAAAAAGAAATGTTGGTACTATTAATTCTAAGCAACTCACATTTTTTCGATTTTGAAAGCAACTCGTAGGTGTTGGTGATGTTGGTTCCCATTGGATTATTCCCTTAGGTGCTGTTCCAGTCAAGCTGAAGTCGGATTTTGAGTAATGGAATCTGTTTATGGTAAATACTAACACAACCAATAACAAGAAGCTTCGCACACAAAATTAACACAACAAGAATCCATTATGAGATGGCACAACAAAGACATCACCGCTCACAACAAACTGGAGCTCCATTATCAAATGTCTTCATTTTTCTTGCGTTGAGATTACATATTAAAAGCCAAGGCCCAATCAACATCGCCAGTTCCTTTTCCCCAATAAAACAAAAAGAAAAAAAAGACAAAACGAAATTATTAACATCTAAAATTGAATGAACATTAAAAGGATTGACAAGTATGAAAGGAGGTACACAGACTTGAGGCCAGCAGAGCCGAAATGAGCATACGATCCAATCCCGAATTCGCCCTGAGTTTCGGCTTCAAACTTATTGAACTTTGCGAGAGAAGAGTCTTCACTTGTTGGGTTCAATTCTTTTTCTCGTCTTCACCGTAGTCTCTCGCTTCTTCGTCTTCCTTTTCCGCTCTGGTTTTTCTGATTTGGGGAAGAAGGGTTTTAACGGGTTATCGAGATGACCCGTTTTCGAAACCGGGTTATAAGCTGACCCGTGAGTTTTTAGTTTGGATTAATCTTATTTTAATTTGGTTTTGATCCACTTTTAAGTTTCTTTGGTCTCATGAATTATACTGATCTCAAAGGAGACGAACTCAAAAACTATATAGGCAAGGGTGCGGGCAGGTTGGCGGTTGCAACCCACCACACGCCCACCTAGAGGCGAGTGATCGAAAGTTTACCTGCCACTGCAATTTTTATTTGTCACGTGAGCAGGGGCGGCTCTAACTTTTAGAGGCCCTGTGCAAAATTTTAGACGAGGCCCGAAGTACTAAACATAGCACATCAAAACTCTATAGCTAAACATTCAGCAAGAGACATCAACAAAAAGTCTTGACATATCACAGCAAAACTCACAGCAAAAGTCTTGACAATAAAAATAGCTAAACATGAGATAGATCGAAATTATCAAAACTATGACAAATCTTCCACTGTTTTCTTGTTTAATATGAGTAGAGTAAACCAAAATAATAGAAGATGATTGGAATTGAGTAAAAGTAAATTGCAAAACATGATGTATATATAGATTGAAATTCAAAGGGTAACTTACTAACGGTTAGGAAATAGGAAACAGAGAAATTGATGGAGATTGGGGAGTTAATGGAGGTTGAGAAGAAAGAAGGATAGACCGAGAAACAAATCAGAAGCCGTGCTTGAGGAAAAAGGTGAAGCGTGCGTGTGGTTTGACTGGTTTCTAAGCCTAGTACTGGGCTTAAGTATACTGGACCTCGAGGCCCCAAGGAAATTGTGGCCCGGTGCAGTTGGGCTGACTGCACAGCCTTTGGGCCGCCCCTGCACGTGAGTGGTTGCCACATACTTGTATAATTCATATGTTTTTTCCGTTAAATTGAAAAATATCAAAATTGAACAGTATGTTGCAAATTTGCAATGAAGTACCTATATTGCATCTAACCACTCGAAAGTACTTAAATTGGACACAAGAGTTTAGATTCATTTAGTTCAATTAAGTTCAATTCAAATTTGATTATTATTATTTATTATACCACCAATAAATTAAGTTCATTCAATTTTTGTTCTATTTAGACGAGTAGGACCGAGACTAAACAATTTCCATTGTGGAGTAGAAGCTTGTTTTGGGTACCGTGAATGTAACAACACCGCAAATAAACTTGTTGATGATGGAAGATTCATAACTTTTGGAAGATCCCAGATTACAATGAACTCTTTCACTTTTGTTTGGGATTGTTGTCCTGCGTGGCTACTTAGTTTCTTATTTTCAGACATTTCAAACGTTTATTCACGGTCCGTAACCAACTCTATTGCTTAATGATGAAGACTATTTCCTTAAAAAAAAAAAAAAAAAAAATCCATTGTAGAGAAAACCACACCATATCCGTCTTCATTGGGATTTGGTCCAGAGGTCTCCATGTGATCATTAGAATTTAACATCATCCAACATTTTAATAAATTTTTAAAGAAAATCATGAAAGATTTGTGTGTAATTTAAAATAAAATAAAGGTTTTAATGAAATTTTGAAAAATGATGTCAGTGAAAAAAAAAAATCTTGTTTGTTTACTTCTGTTATGAAATTGGAACAGTGAAACCGAAAAAAGAGGGGGAGAAATCATGATTGTTCAAAATACCAGCTGGAAAATACTACACTAGAAAGCATTGAAGAAATCATTAGAAGCATCAAACATTTGATCTGTAAAGCAAAATCTGAGATTAAAAAGTATACAAATTAAAGCAAAAGAAAAAGTTACTGCAGAGACCATACATGCTCTACTAATGTTGTTCAAAATCCAAACACTCTCATTATTAATGTTGCTTCCTCTTTTTTCTTTCTTCTTCTTATTTTTCTATACTTTCTAATATATATCAATCAATCAACCAACACCAACTGGTTTTAAACAAATTGATCACAGCAATTTCACTCAATGTCGATGATCATGATGACTCCAGAAGCTCTCTCCGTGGATTTCAGAGCACCACCACCATCTCCGGTGGGGCCGGGACGACGGTAAGTTATCATTTACCACGTGTTTTCATTATATAGTTAATAGTAATAAATAATAGACTCTTACTTGTTGATATGAACGTTTTTGAATTTCGATGCATTAACCTTTATTCGATGGAACTACGATAGGTCGTCCTATACGAACAACGAGGACGTCCTCACAGAATTTCTCCACCAGTCGCTAAAAGTTCCAGACTTGGTTCTTCCTGACAAAGCCTTTCCCCGCCAAAAATCCACTCGAAATCCACCTGTCATCGATTTGGAGAGATTGGAAGAGATCAGGAGTGAATCAGCGAAGGAAATTGTCAAATTGTTTGGGCAGGAAGTGGGGTGCTTGGAGGTGATCAATCATGGGATTCCGCCTGATTTTGTTAAATATGTCTTAGGTTTGGGGGGTGGTGTGTTTGAGATTTCGGGGGAGAAGAAGAGATCGGTAGCTAGGTCGCATGAGAGGCGGTATGGATTCGATGAGATTCATGGAGGAGAGGAAGAGATTAGTAGTGTGAGAAATGAAGATGAAGAGTTTGTGTGGATTTGTGGAGATGAAGCCTTGAAGATTGAATTGGAGGGAATTTGGCCTTTTGGATATTCAAATTTCAGGTACTAATTTTGCATTCATGTTCTTTGATTAATTTGGATCATGATTTGTAGTATATACTTTTGATGTTCATGGTAATAACCCTAATGTTTGTTGGTCTTTTTTCTTTTGACATTTTGATAGATGGTATTCCACAAGACTTACTAATCTTAAGTGAAGTACTAACTTTGATTTCATGAAATGATTTGATCTCGATATAAATTGTAACTCGTGAGGTCGTATGTACTTATACAGTTATACTCTTTATTTATATTAACTTTATTAGTATATAACAAGTTGCGAATTGTGCAGCGAAAACATGGAGAAGTTATGGGCACAAGTCGAAGAAGTAGGCGGGAAAGTTCTAACATTCCTCCAACATAACAGCTCAATAAACTTGGATACAACTGCGTCAGAGCAAGAACCTGCTGGCGGCAGAATATGCCATGTCCGAAAACATGTGGCAAGCAAGCAGCACTCGGAGAAATCGTCATTGAGATACGATGTGATCAGAATGTTGATAAGCGGATCGGAGTTCCCTCACGCATTGTGCGTTCATATATGCAATGGAGCAAGTGAGTTTCAGGTTTACTCAAAGAAAGGTTGGGTCTCCTTTTGCCCTACTCCAGGTTCTTTAGTACTCACACTTGGTGACAAATTGCAGGTACGTCTTCTACTACTACTCCACTCCGTCTATATATTAGCTTTGTGAATTGTTGTGTAATCTAGTTTAACTTGAAAATTTCTGTTTCAGGAATGGACAAAAGGACAGTATAAGCATGTAATAGGGAGGCCAGTGTTTGGTGGAAATGACAATGTTTCAATGAGTTTCCTTTATAATAATAATATTAATACCACAAACTCTATCAAAGATGACGGACCTATGACAATTTCGATCACCCAACAAATCATTTTTTTTCTAATCCTTATTCTTGCTTATCAACTTTTTCTTCACATTCACAGAATGTTTTACAGATGAGTTGCCTGTATATTGATTGATCCTCATTCGTGTGTAGAGTTTGATTACAAAGGGTTTTTTTTCATCCTCAAGTCATTGAGACTTGCGGCTTGAGAGTGGGTTATGGGTAGACACGGGCAGAGTCGCAGGGTGGGCTCTGCTGAGTTCCGGAGCATGTTAGGGAGTCCTCCGGCCACTGTATAAGTTTTTATCGGAGGATTACAAAGACTCAGACAGCTAGTACTTTTTTTTTTTTTTTTTTTTCACATTGCGAATGAATGATTGTCTTTTTATTTTATACTTTGTTGAGAGAAAATTTGTTACTACTATATTGTTGTTCGAGGATTTGTCTCTCATACGACACAAACACCATATGAACCTTACGCAGTTATGCCTCCCACAATCCTGCACCTCTAAGGTGTGCCTCCCACATTAACCGCCAGGGATCACCTATCTCCACTCTACCTATCTGTATCCAGAATAACAGTGACAACATTAAAGGATGGGTGTTTGAAAAATAAACTTTTGCAGACAAAGGTAACTTAGTTACACTTACACATTCACTTTGCTAGATCTAGATATTTCAATGATTATGGGTTTCCTGACTACCTTAACCCAGGCCATGTGCATTCACCCGAGCCCGACACAAAGGGCCCAAATGTGGCCCAATTGAAATATGTCTGCATCAAGCATCGAATATTAGCATTGCTCACTACTTTCCGGTTTCCATGGCGGCATATAGACACCTAGTACCATACAAAATCACTCACTATAGAGACCCTTTTAAGACTTTCAGTTGTACCACTAGCAAAACAAAACCATAAATTGAAGACAACAATGTGGGTGCTTTTGAATCAAAAGCTTCCAAAGCAGCGGCAACAGCAACACACTTAGTGAAGCTACACATTCTACAGACCCACACTCCCCAAACTTCCAATATAATCTTGATCGACTTGCTTGCATAAAAAGAAGACTTTGTAGCGTTGCCGCCGATTACAAACTAAAACAGTAACGAATGCACACAAGGATAAGAGGAGAAATGAAAGAGAGATGAGATAGTCAAAACTCAAAACTTCAAAGAAAATGCAAGAAATTATCGGTACCAAAGCTGAAAATAAAAATCACTTCCAGTGACTTACAAGATAGTTTATTGTAATGTAGAATACTATACACAGCGGATAGCGATATACTCTTCCACAAATACCTTTTACTCTGCCAGCAAATTGATAAATGCTCAACAGGAAAACACAAGACCCTATCATTTAGCTTCTGTACTTTGACTACTACTCTACCTTGCAGCAACAAGCATTTCAAAGGCCTGGATTACATCCTTATCGATCCCCTTCTTTTCCTTCTCCAGCTAGATACCTCACCAGGGTAAGATCAATTCCAAACTTAAGAAACTGTGCGACCATAGCAAACAGATGCAATATACAGATTTTTTGCCCATTTCTCCTGCAACACAGAATAAATAAATCAAAAGTCAGTTGGTTTTATGTAAAAGGATATTGATATCCACTTCAACCTTCTGCATAAAGGCTAAAAACTTGAATAAACAGAAAAATGACCTTCACATGTGTACTGGGAAAGGCAGATGTACGGAGCGTCTCTTGTGTTTCATCAACTGGTTTCTTTCTTGGTTTGCTCAACACAAAAGCAGCCTGGTCATATGTTGCAGCAGTAGCAGTTACACGGAATCCATTATCCCAGCGCCGGTGGATACCATCACTTGGGTACAGAAAATCTAGTTCCACCACCTATACAAGAAGCATTTATCAGGTTAGACGAGAGGACACTTTGGTAAAGAAATTCTAGATAGGCAACCAATAATGTATTTATCTTAATGTCTGTGAGACCACCTGCTCAGAAAATCCAGCACCACGGGACATGACAATTCCCCATCTATTCCCTGCTGTGGCCATGGAAGTAACAAAAAAACCCTCCCTCCACTTTTTGTTTATCCACTTGAATGGAAATGACTCGCTAACTTTGTAGGACTGTTGCAAGTACTGTGTACCTGTAGCATATTTTTGAACAATCAGTAAATTTGACAAACAACAAAAATTAATATAAATGTTCACAAGCATAATTACCTTTTGACATTACTACTAATGAACTACCATTTGATGCTCCTGCAACTGCAGTGATATAAAAATTCTTTTCCCAGTTTTCCATTATCCATTCCTGAAAGCAAGTGTACAAATAACACATTAAAATATTAAACTTCTGTGTGACATCGATTTTGATCTATCATGTTTTCCAACACCGAAGATCTTAAGCAACAAAAAAATGTTGGAACTTGTGCATGTAAGAGAAGTGCCTAGCAGTTTGTTGTACCTTGTGAAGAAAGATAGGTGAAAGTTCATAAATTTGTGATAGGAAGCCGGTTCCAGCATCCATTATTAGTGCCCATAGATTTTGACAAGAAGCTACACAACTGATGTATAGGCCATCTTCTGTTCCTTTGTCAATGTGTTGGGAAAGCCTTGCATCCATCACGTTATAGTGATACCTTCATATGAAACAACCAAATCGTAAGCTCAGAAAAACACCATTAGGCTCCTCCAATTAGTTTCATGGACAATGAGGAGAAAGGAAAATCATATAGTTATGTCATTCTTTAAAAGTATTTTCTTTATTTCCCATGTAAATTTCTCAGTTGATCTTTTCGTCTCTCTCGTCTCTCTCAATTTCAGGCGGCAAAGCACATAAGCTTATAAGTGTACTTATAAAAGAATCACACGCACAAGAAACTATTACTTGCTTTCTGACAATTTCATTAAACACCTGGAATATATAGAGATAGAGTTACCCATTCAGGGAAACAGGCTCAGAGATAAAGAATAACAATCTCAAGAACTAAAAGGTCAAAATAAATAATGTTAAGTAAATTTGAGCCGAAAAGAGAGAGAAACACTTGGTGGTAAAGGAAAGCATAAAACAAACAGCTGCAGGTCGGCAGGAAACAATTACCTTTGTTTCATAGGCCTGCGAGCATTATAAATGCTAATCCATTGTGTAGCAGGCATACCCAACCGAACTTTCTTTTTCGGTTGTTCATCTTCCTCGTCTTCTAAAGTCAAACGTCCCCTTTTTTGACCAACCTGGTGGATAAGCTTCATTGAAAGAGGGAAGATTAGATATGTAAACAAATTATACAACTTAAAAGTGTTCCGGAAATTGCATCAGCAAGAATCAAAAGCAATCTAAAAAGAGTACCTTTTGAGCACCATCAGTGTTGATAGGCCTGATAGCAGGATTTGGTTCAACAATTCCATCGAAGAGGGATACATATTTAGCATAGTTGGGTTCCTCGTCAAACTTCAGATTGACAACATGCTCGACAAACAATCTGAAAGGCTGTGGACAAAAGCAGCAAAGTGCTTCTGGTGATGTTCCCATCTTCTTCTTGCAAACAAGAAAACCTTTGTTGTCTCCCTACCGAAAAGCAGAATCATAGAAGGTAAAAGGTTAAATGAGAAAATGAGGGCATAAACTACAAGTCTGTGCCTCGGCGTGTGTTTTTTTTTTTTTTTTTTTTTTGGGGGGGGGGGGGGACGTGTATATTCTAAGCAGCCTGCCTTAACCTTGCATTTTGGCCAAAAGGATGTTTCCACAATCCAAGCCCTTGACCTCTAGGAAGTGACCACTATTGAAAAAATGCAGAAAGGAACTATAGATGACAACCATAGTGGAGTCTGGTTTGATTTATTGAAGTAGTAGAAAAATGCCGGTGTGAAAGGAAACAAGAAAAATCCTAGAGGGCTTTGAGGGTGTTCAGGACACAGAAGTTGTGGATGACCACCATAATACTTTTACAGGAAAAAAGCATTGGGGCATAGGCATACATAAATGGATGCTAATCATGATATATCACAACAAATTACCTGGTATCCTTGCCAAGGTAAGCGTCCACGCAAAAGAAAAATGAGGGTGTAAGCAAGAGACTCTAGATCATCTCGCCTGCTACCAGTTCTACCTAAATGAGCATGAACACTAGCATAGCGGACAGTTCCCCTGATAGCCAAAAAGGATAATATTAGACAAGCAAGATGTGATAAAGAAACAAGGATCTTTCAAAATATTAACTGAATGTCCCATACCTAAAGACGTCAGGTCGTTGATCATACTCAACATGCAGTCCAGTATTTACGTCTCGCCATTTTGTAGCTGAAATCCAAGTTATACTTCAGAAAAAAATCCACTAAATATTGAAAATTAGATATTGTACATAGCAGTAATATAGCAAGTACCTAAACCAAGATCCACAAGGTATAATTTTTTCTCTTCAGCGGTTCCAGGTGGACCGAGCAGAAAGTTCTCTGGCTTCACGTCACCATGAACATACCTGCCAGCTTTATGCTATCAGCAAAGTAATACCACTTGGGAAATGCAATCTTCAAGCACAGATATGAGACCCATAAACTGAAGTTGCATATACAAATAACCATACATGCATAGATGTAAGACATAACACAGACAAGTTAACAATTCAACAAGAGGAGACAGTAATCAGGGACTAAGTTGTAACAGAGTTAAAACACAAATAAAACATTCAAAGGAAGTACTGGCACACATTAATGTAAACTCACCCTCTAGAGTGCATCTTCTCTAATATAGATATTGCTTCAATAGCAATGCATGCCACCATTTCGACAGACATCCTGTATCAAGGCCTGATGTTAGTTAAAAACGAGAGAGAGAGAGAGGTTTTCAAGAAATGCAAACTTACGTGTGGTTATTATTGTTCCAAACATCCCAAAGACTTGGTCCCAACATATCCATGACCTGCAAAGTTCACGATCGAACTTACTGACTGAAATTAAATGTAAACAACAAAGTAAAATAGGAGATTACATAGATGTAGGGATTAACATACCATGATATAGTAGTCACCTTGCCGACCCTTGTAGTGCACCCGTGGCACACCATGACTGCCTCCAAGAGTACTGCAATTGGTAGTATGAACTTAGAAAACAAGTAAGAGTAAACAAAACCAGTTCCTTGAATGAGAAAGATATGCTTACTTGTAAACTGTCCACTCACAGGGTGGGCCAAAGTTACATCCCTTACTGTTTCGATGCTCAAATTTAAGAGCGACCTGTTTTGATCAATAACATTGAGGTAAGTTTTCTATAGAGAGAATATTAACAGATGTAACAGAGATATGGAAACACGGCACCTCCATGGCTCCAGGGCCGGTTCTTTCGTTTGTGGCTGAAATGCGGCGACCAACATATACTTGCCCAAAACCTCCCTTGCCAAGTTTCCTTTCAAGTTTGTATGATGGCGAACCACCTACTTGCACCTGTGACAAGTGAAACACAAATTAAATCAATTGCAACTTAAGTATCTCAAAGACCACATAAAATTCTAAAAAGTAAACAAAAGGATCATAATTTTGCAAGAATCAAAATCAAAATAACCAAAAACAGAAGAAATCAAACATGCAAATTTAACAATTAATGGTTTATTCCATACATCTTCACTAACTGAAAACCTTGCAGCTATAAAAGACAGGTCCTTAAAGAACTACTAACATTTTAAAGGATGGGGCAGTTCAAAAATTAGGAGGTTCAAGATGATATAGTAGAAGAAACCCACTCCTTATCTACAAACGACAATAGATATATATATATGCTTGGAGGTTAAACTTGTAGCAATAAAGAACTGGCAGAGAGCATCTCTTGGCAGAAAGGATATATCACATCATACTTTACTTAATCCGGTGTCAAATATCTGAGGTCATCTAACATTCAATGAAAATAAAAGGCAGACTGGGCACCACTAATTAGAAATGTTATGACATAATCATCCCGTGAACTTCCAAATTTTGACGACCATGACACCTTTATGCAAAAGGATCAGCCAATGATTTTTAGCAAGTATAAACAGTAGCATAAAGGACACACATTGTCATTTCTTTAATTTGGTAATCCATCTCGAAGAGATGTTCTCATGTATATACCGATTTTGTAACTTTCCAAACATATTAGGCTCATGAAAGTAAATGTTTTCAGATTCTCGAATGTTCGTGAATATAGAAATTCAATAACCAAACAATCAAAATAGGAGATTCACACGCCATTAAATGACTTTTTGCAAGCGCCAACACATAACTGACAGGCATTTGAATCGGATGATACCACTTTCCGCATCACACACGACAAAATTACAAACGTAAGAAATCACTTAAGCAACCCACTTCAAACCCTACTGAAAACACCTAATCCCCAGCACAAATATCATCAGTCTATTACACACATCCAAAATAAGCATTAAAGACAAGAATCAACAAGCAGCACCTGGGATTTAAACAGACAAAAACATATGCTTTAAACTAATAAGAGTGAATGAATAAATTGAAACCTTCTCAGGAAGGGGGGTGCCCCCCAACTCATCATCAGCGGCATTCCCCTTGTCAGGGCTTTTCCCTCCACTATCATATTCATCCATGGGCTTTTCTTCGATATCCTCTTTCTTATCCACCAATACCTTATTTTCCTCCTCAACCACCCTAACCTCAGCCACTCCCGCAGCTACAGCACCAATTATATTCGCTTTGTCATCCACCGGAGCCTCAACCGCTGCAGCCGCAGCTCTCCTCCGCCTCGTTCTCGTGGCGATAGTCCCCTCAACTGGCCGATTGTTATTCTGAGTATCTGGATTGTTATTTTCTTCGTTCACGGCAGCTTTTCCTCTCCTTCCTCTGCGCGCTCCGCCACGCAGCACCGGCATCCTTATCTACCTATTCTCATGCCTTCTTCACCCTATCTTCTCAATCACACACACACAAATACAAAAACAAACCATCAATTAAACAATCAAACCACATCTCAATTTTTTATTCTAAAAAAAAAAAAAAAACGACTCTGCATAAATCTCAGTCACTTCCATTCCACTTGAGTACAGAAACGAATTGCACACTGAAAATCGAGGAATGCGGAGAGAATTAAGAGAAACACATACCGATTAGAAAAAAAATCGAATCGCCTAAAACAAGCTCGCGATGATCGGCAAAATGCACAGGCAGAGAGAAATTGGAGCTGGAAAGGAATGGCGATCGGATGAAAAATTAGGGATCTGTAGTGAGAGCGGCAATCAGAATTGATAGAGATCGAGACAGGTGGAGTGGAGATGAACAATTTACAAGAGTCGATTCTGGTTTTGCTCACTGGTTTTGCTATTCTGTATCTATATCTGTATATGTATGTACGACGTCTCATGAATTTTACTTGAGACGAAAGATTTTTTTTCCCCAAATATGTTTATTCCAGAGGCTTCTTCTCAGCCGTTGATCTGGATTAAACCTACGGCTTGGATCACTGGATGCCGATTCTTTCCAACTGCGAATTGACGGATGGGGACATGAGTTTTACTGGTGGTGGAGGGTATTAAAGGAAATTTGCTTTAATTGGGAATTAGTTGATCCTGGACGTTGGTCCGACATTGATGGTCAGAAAAGGATCCACGTGTTTTAAGAATTTTGTAACGGTTTGAATTATTTTACCATTTATCTTCTTTTTGGCCTAATTTGTACTCACCTTCCATTTATTTATTTATTGTTATGTTATTATTCTTTGTATTAAACAAAATAGAGAAACTCGATGGGCCATTAACTAGTTACTTATAATTTTTTAAAATTTAAGTTTCACCGACGATAAAGTGACCTTTTGCAATGTGGCTCACGCGCCAACACGTAACGGACAAGTATTGGAATCAGATAATATGGAAGATACGCTTTTCCGCATCACATATGACAAAATCACACACATAAGAAATCACTTAAGCAACGCACTTCAAACCTTACGGAGAACACCTAATCTGGAACACGAATATCATCAATCTATTACATACATCCAAAATGAGCATTATAGACAAGAATCAACAAACATCACCTGAGATTTTAATAAACAAAATCATATGCTTTCAGATAAGAGATAAGAGTCGATAAATTCAAACCTTCTCATGAACTGATGAACGGGGGAGGCCAACTCATCATCACTGGCATTCCCCTTGCCAGGGCTTTCCCCACACTAACATATTCATCCATGGGGTTTTCTCTGATATACTCTTTCTTATCTGGCCACTAATAACCTTTTTTCCTCATCAACCACCAAACTTCCTCAATAATATCCAAGTTTATATAGTAGTTTTAGCTTTCTATAGCTTACACTAAATTGTGTTGGGGCGTATCTAATGATGGGGTTTCTGACTTGTCCTTCTAGTATGAAATCGTTACAAGTCCATTCTTCTCTATCAATTTCTAAAATATGTTAGTGTTGCATACGCTACAGATGATTGAGTTATTATTTATGTTCCAACAGTTGTCCTTCTCGCAAAGGTTGGAAATGAAGTATCTATGGATCTCATGTATTATTTATGTTCCAACAGTTGTCCTTCTCGCAAAGATTGGAAATGAAGTATCTATGGATCTCATGGTCCAACTTGGATCACATGCAATATTTCGTCGTAAATGAATTCACAGTGGAACCTTCTATTGGTCCAGCTCAAGTTTTGGTGCGTCAGATACATATTTCCTAGCTTGTTGAAACACTTGAAAACACAAATTAGTATTTGTAAGCAGGGATCATGAGTTCAAAGGCAAGTGTTCTTTTGAACCACACGCTTTGACACCACTAATTGTTGGGTCCCTGAGACAGTAAAAGACTAGATGAGGGTTTGAATAGTCTTTTAACAATTCTTGATATCTCCAATGAATCTCAGTTGTTGGGTGATACACAGTGACCAACAAACAACTTGTTTATAAATTATAAGGATGTTAGAACTCTTGTTCCTTGATACAACATGATGGTCTCTTCCATTAAGAAGTGCATATATAAACCTTGTTGTTGTAATGGACATGAACACACTAATGAATATTCTTTGAAATTTCGAGGTCAACATGTTTGACGTTGATCACAATGTTTGTGAAGATAATATAGCAAGCTCAGTCTAGTACCTCTGATTGTAATGAAGATGAAGATCCAAGGGAGTTGCCATAAGGAACATCTGTTGCCTTACTTGCGAGAAATCTTGTACATCTTATTTGGGAGTGGATATTGAGATTGAATTTCTTATATTGGTGAAAGTCTTTACTTATTTATTTCTTTATTTGTGAAATTTAAAAATTTGGGTTGAATTTTTAGTAATTGTATTTGACTTTTAATTTTGATAGGTTTAAATATAGGGATGATGTAAGGAGGTGAGAGATAGAAGTATATGGATAATGTATGAAAATCTAATTCAGGTTATAGTTTTTTAATTAAAAGTTTAAAAAGTATTGAATATTTAATTTTCGAGAAGAATTAAAGTGTAAAAGATGACACAATGATTTGAAAATCCAAAATCTAAAATAAGGGCTAATAATCCGCCGGTTACTCTTCCACACACTCAAAACCTATATATCACATTCACATAGAGCCCTGAAAAAAATCGGCTCATTTCACTCAGAGCTCAGTCGGACACTCTATGAGAGCGTCTTATTTATTTGTGATTATTGTTTTTAATTTTTTTTGCAAGTTATAAGTCATCTAATCTAATGTTATTTGTCAACAATACAAGCTATCTAAAAACTCTAAATATATTACTAAAATAATAATTAATAATAAAAGTATTTAAAAATAATAAAGTATACAGAATGTGCTCAAAAGTCAGTCACTGCCGCGGTTGTTTGCCACTGTCTCCATCAAACTTGCCCACCAAACAACTCGAAAAAGTGAATCCTGGATACAAGAGACGCAGGCAGCCTACAAACGCCATCTCTCCACTACCCTGGGCATAATTAATCCAATCGAACTCGGAATTGGTGAACCAGACCAGACGATTAATCAAGCTTTGGACTCCTTACAATCTCATCACAATAACACCACCGGAGATAAGCAAGGTAATAATAATAATACTAAATTGTTCATCACACACAAGTTGTGTGAGAGTCTATTGCCCTAATTATTTAGTATGTTATTATAGGACTAATTCATGGTTTAGTGCTTACAGATTTCTCTACCATGAAATTTCTATTTTTATTTACCACTGATTTTATTGAATTTGTTGGCCTAATTGCAACCAAGGGGATCGATTATGGTGGCTGTATAGGTTGGAGCCGGAGGGACGGGGGGATTGGCGTTGCCCCACTTCCAGGCATTTGAGCCTCTGCAGGTCTGTGTACTTAATTGTTCTTTCTTGATATTGTGGATGGATATCTTTTAGGGAGGACTAGAGTAACTTGCACTTTAGTTTGTGCCTGTCTAAGTTTCATTAGTTAAAGGTGTAAATGTGTAATCACTCGTTTATGACATCCTTCCCACTCCCGGTAGCTCTACCTCATCACCTAAAGATTAAAAATTAATAATGATAATAAAAAATCAAGTCTTTGTTTCAGTTACTGACCAAGCAAGTCCCGTGCACATATCATCACTACATAGCATTCAATCTTCAGGTCTTTAATTTCAATTCCAGAACCTTTAAAATCTTGATGCAACCTAGCTCACACTTAGTTAACTTAGGAACTAGGACCTCTTGTTTAAACTCATAATTTATCTTTATCTTGTCCATAAACTCTTCAACTTTGACATGGTCTAATCACATGTCACTCTTCAAACCTCTTCAACTCTTAAACTTAATAATTACTTAAAGTGCACTTGTAAGGTCCGTCTCCAACCATGCTGGCCTCTTAAATCTTTAAAACACGGACGAGAGACACAAAGACTCTAGGCTCTAGGCGATACTCTTGAACATGTCACCGTACATATAGCTGTGTCCCTACGAGCCCTTTTATTTCTTTTAAGTGTTTTATCTCAATCTTGTTCGATTTTTGATTCAAATATCATGGATTACCTCGCGTCTTACTTAAAGTGCAACGTCGTGGTTGTACATGACTGCACAGTCATATAATTACTCCACCTGCTCATATGATCAGGAAGCTGAGCAAACACTTTAACATGATATAGATGCTCTGTATTAACAAACCTCATGATTATTACAATGATTTAAGCACAAGCAGGCATCAAAGCATCAAACCAACAAATAGAGATTTTATTTTACTTGTTAATCAACAGCCACATCAAATAAAGAAAACAGGCACGAGTTTTGTTTATTTGATCTCTTGAATCTGCAGTAGGTGCTTATTTGAGAAAGAAACAGGCACGAGTATTGTTTATTTGATCTCTTGAAAATCTGCAGTAGGTGCTTATTTAAGAAAGAAAACAGTTCGGGTAAGAAAACAATAGAGTTTTTCTATTGGTTTAATCAACTCATAGCTCCACCCGGACTAACCTACCTACATACATGTTTGCTTTGACAATATCCAACTGTTTTCTTTCTCAAAGCGCCACCCAGACTAACCTTATCCAGCCTAGATAGGATTTGCTGTGTAACTTGTCTGCTCGTAGAGGTTTTCCTATTGGTTTAATCATCTCAAATAAAGCTTCCACAAAGTATATATAGCATCTTCTTCAGGGAATAGTCTAATGAGGTTTTCCATGTTGGTTTATCAGGAAATTGGTGTAATCTTCTTCAGTGAGTAGTCTAATAACCACACGTTGATAATCCATAAAACTTACAATTATTTGATTTTTTACTTTCAAAACTTGCAAAATCAAGGGTAAGTGTGGGCATGACATTATAGAAATTACCAATTAGAGTGAAGGCAAAAGAAGTCGCAAAACCTGAACTTTGCTCAGAAGAAAATCTCACTGGTGGCTCCATCTTCTCTGCTAACAACTTTCGGATGAACAATTATGCTTTCTGAAGACATTTGATCAAAAGAAAGAGGTAGGAGGCGATGCAGTCACAGCAGCAGGTGTTGCTGGGGACCAGAAATTAGAGTAACGTTATTCTAGACGGAGTTGAAGAGATCTTTGGAAGGAGAGAGTAAGGCGCTGATTTGGAAATCTGTAGATGGATGATGGCCTATGATTGGCAAGTTGAATTCAGCTCTGATCGAAATGCAATTTATGAAACCTTTTGTACTCATTTTATGATGAGCTTACTGTCTACAGAAAGATGAACTTGCTGATGTCCTTGCCACTACTTATACTATGTTTAGGATGTGCAGTTGGTCTTTTTTTGTTCCCCTGATCATCTTTAATCTTTTATGTCTTGCTTTTTGTGTAGGTATCGTGTAAGAATTCTAAGTTTATGATCCTACTTCTTCCCCTCAATTTCGCTCTGTGGCTTTGAGAAAGAAAACAATTTCACTAGTTTTGCTTACTTGATCTCTTGAATCTGCAATAAGTGCTTATTTGTCGGAATTTGGATATTGTTGATGATTCGTTTAATAATTTATTTATTCTTTGGTTCAGATATCTGGAAGTTCTGTATTTTGAATCTCGAACGAGAACAACTCCTCCAACACCTGCCATTCCAGCTTCTGGGATGTAGAACTATCAATACTCATAAAGATGATCAAGGGGGGTTTCCATTTACAACATATTGAACTCTAACAGGTTGATTTTTTTCAGGATCCATACTGAATTTATAATTATAGATATTTAGTTCTTTATTCCTGATCACCTTCTCATTCTGGCTTTCTAAATTAACCAGCAAAATATGATAGCCCTCAGCAAAACACTTCAGATTTGAACCAGTTCAGAGAAGGTATTTGAGGCTGTTCATCATCCAGATCCAGAATCCTTGTTTTCGCGCTATCAGAAAGATAACAATGAAAAAATAAGTCATCCTATGTTTCTACATAACAAGTGCATAATCTGCAGTTATCATTATCCACTATATTAACCTAGCTAATCGTATATGGGATTGCAATCCATGTAAAAAATCTAATTTCTGGAAGTAACTCTAACTTTCAGACCTTGCTCCATGCGCATATAGGATATAGTCACTGTAGTTATAGAAAACAAAGGGTAACACTTGCTGTGTTCGCCCCTTGCCTATATTATATACTCACCATACGCTCCGTATACTCACTCACCAATCACCACTTTCATTTCACAATTTATATATATATATTCACGTCTTTGTATATTCTATGCCACTTCACTATGGCAGAAAGTTCTGCTGCAGATCGGGCAATTCGGCTAGAGAGCAGCCTGCACTTCAACCTCTAAACCTTTTTACTCCTGAAATGTGTGCTCCCTTTCCAGCATTTCCTTCACGAGCCTCACACTTCAACCTCTAAAGTCTAAACATTGGTGAAGGAAATGTTGGAGAGAGAGCATGCATTTCGGGAGTAAACTCTCGACAAGTCAGTGTTTCAAGGTTTAGAGGTTGAAATACAGGCAGCTCTCCAGCTGAACTGTGTGATCTGCCGACTAACTTTTCTGCCATAGTGAATTGTTGGGAAAGTACATATGAAGAGTTGAATATATAAAATTGTGAAATGAAAGTGGTGACCGGTGATTGTGAATAGATGGAGCGTATGATGAGTATATGTAGCAAGGGGCAGACACAACAAGTGCTACTCTTTGTTTTACTATGTGCAATCACTATTATAGCGCTTCTAGTACGTGTATATATAAAATAGATAGATCAAATGTAGTGATTTTAATTTAGATAGATACCCTTTCAAGTTTAACACCTTGAGACAGTCAATTTTTTATTTTTTCAGTTTCTGTTCATTTTCCTTCAAACTAAGAAATAGGAAGGAAAATGAACAGAAATAGGAAAAATATCCCCCACACCCCTGCTAGCTTAAGTAATGTAAGCTAGTACTTGTGATGATGAAAATCAGACCTTGTTAAGAAAGCTGGTTTCCCCTTTATATCATCCTAACCTGTATACAAGCTAGCTCTTTTAATGGCCAAATATACCAAAGTCTCTCTCAAAGTTGGAAACCAACAATAGGATCAGACAGTGAGACCCTATATGCCATCAGAAGTACCTGATTCTATTTCCAAAGCCTCTCATCGCCAGTGGGAAGCTTCCTGTTTTTTACTGCACCTGATCTCTTCTCCATCTCTCGTTTTATGCTTCTTCTTGACTATTTATTCACGAGAACTTGTTACTACAATATTTATCCTTCTTCTCCTTGTTATGGTCTTTTCCCCCGGGTTTTGGTACAGAAGAACTTGTTTTTTCTGGATTTTCTCTTAGATTATTTCCTACAATTTTTTCTATCTTCTCCTTATCCTTTTGGATTTAATTTCATTTGTTGTTTTTGGTTAATCAGTTTTCGATATTTTGATTTCACTTCTTTCCGAATCTAGGTATCTACTACTCACAAATTTGATTTATTAATTGTTGCAGATGGCTGGGTGGAAATACTACCACCAGTGAATGATTTCAAGGTACTCACTCGTTGGATTATCTTTTCAATATCAAAACAGATCTGTTATGTATAGAACATCAGGTATGTTCTATATTCTCTGTCTATAACATCCATGCATAAAATTGCTTTGATGATCAGAATGAAGTAAAATGAACGAGCTTCAATAAATGTTCAATATTTACAGCTAACAAAGATGTTGTCATTCAATATATGAGTTTCTGTATAGATGAGAGGCTATGTCTTCGTTTAACATATATTTATCATCACTGAATTACGAACACAAACTTGAACAACCCCTTTAGCTAACATATGGGCAGGGGCGCAGGGCTACCTTTCCTCCTGACACATTAAGGATACAGAAGGAAAGGAACCAAGGAAGGCACTGTATGCACCAATCACATCATTATCATCTTCTTTATAGCTTTTATTCACTTCTATAGCTTTAGCTACCTATGTATCACTTTTTATAATTAATGATATGCTATACTAAATGTTCTAACGCACACCAAGCGGCAAGGCCTGTCACTTTCAAATAACTAAAACTGAAGTGCGAACAATGCACTCAAAACCCATTAGTCACTATAAAAAGTATAACATGGTTTGGTACCAGCTGAGGTGATTTACCTGATCATATTAGCAAGTCAGCTGCTGCATGTTGGGTACCATGACCGAGGAATATATTGAGTAGTAGCACAAGTTAACAAATAAATTGGTAGTAGTTGAGCGTTCTAGATTTGTGAAAAATCCATTTTTGCATGAATTATTTTCACATCACATGCTATTGTAGCTGAAACTTGATGAATTTTTTTTCTTGTGACTGTTACTTCACACCGATTATGCTTTCCAATTGCCTCCATGGTTTGTGGCTTGTGGTGGCGTGTTGTGGAATACATTGTGAAAAACAATATTGTATCTCTGATTTTCTGAGTTGGTCATATAGTTGGCAACTTCTCATATATTTTTGTTCTACAGGGAAGTTAAAATGTACAAAGCTTATGTTTCATGAATTGTGTTATGTTGAGCAAATTCTTTTCAATTGTTGATGTTTCGTTTAATAATTTGATTATTCTTTGGTTCAGATATCTGGAAGTTCTGTATTTTGAATCTCGAACAACTCCTCCAATACTTGCCATTCCAGCTTCTGGGATGTGGAACCATCAATGGTCACACAGAGATGATCAGGGGGAAGCGTTTCCATTTACAACAAAATTTAACTCTAATAGGCTGTCATAAGTAATGTTTGTTCCTTCTGTGCCATTCTTTTTCTTTTTTTTTCAGAAAGCACTTCGAATAAGAGATGAGTAATCAATCTTGTAATTGTTTGAAGCAGATGCTGTAAAGCAGCTATGATAGTAATACAAGAATGGGATGTATGAAGGTTAGAATGTAGCCTGATAATTAAGGGACCTTGAGTTGCTTAAGCCTTAATGGATCTGGAACCACTCAGCAAGCTCCTTAATAAGCTTAATTAATAGTTTAGAGTCACTGAGTAATTTTCCCATCCTCTTTGAAGTCCTGTGAGTTGTGACCAGGTAGTGACTTGATCTAGAAGTTCTAATTAGTGAGAGAGAACTACTAATGAAATTATTGTTATTCTGATGCTGGACTTTCTACACACATCCATGACTTCAGATTCAACCATGGTATGCCATTGCTAGAGTAAATGTTGCAATGAATTTGAATTAAGTTAACTGAACTGTGATTAGGTTTCTGAAAGATGTGATCATGAATTATTAGCACTACATTGTGACGACTTTTAGTCCCTCGGTATATTGAACGATTGAAATTGGTCAAACACTCCATGTGTACTCGGACCAAGCATTCACACCCCATGTGTTTGGGGGTCTCTATTCAGCTTGGATAACAATAGAAGTATCCAGAAAATTAAGGTAAAAATACATTTTACCCCTGATCAAGTTTGACACTCTGCTTTCTTTGTTCTTTCTATTTCTGTCGGTTTAAGCTCTAGATCTGAAAAGATGTTCATCCGGTATAATAACCGTATAAGTAGGTTTTTCAACTTTGAACCCAAGCCATTGAGACATTGCAGCTAGCTGTGACACATATAGTTTCTGCAAAGGAAGCCTGTTTCGTGTAATAAGTGGGGCTTGCGCATAGTTCAAAGCACAATGCCCTTGATTACAATACAAATGAACTTTATCAGCTTTAATAAAGCCTAAAGCCTAAAAAGGATCGATATATATAAAGCCGAAATAGCTATCCAATTGATAATATTAAATAGTACGAAATTAGAGTAATGTTACATTCTGTTCTTAGTAGGAATAATTGTATATGATCCATTTGTGAATATCCAATGAGGTTTATTATAAAGTGACCAAACTTTCTTTTTAACTGTGGTTTAAACAACTCGTTGGTGATCATCATATATCCAGCTTTGTGGATCGATATTAAAGTACGTACTAATGAATATTTGGCATCTACGGCCCACTGTTGATTAGGATTATGCCTTTTAAAACCATACAAGTGCATAAGTACGTACAGAGCTAGGGTAGTGCCCTTGCTCTTCCAATAAATTCTTGTACTACTTCCACCGCAAGAAATTCATAGTATATGTGATTTTCTATAGCAGGGTTTGCACTAATTACAGGGGAGAAGTCATAAAATAAAGTGATGTTGTAGTAGTAAGTGTTCATGGGTAAAATAGAATTCTTAGTAATTTGTCTTAATCTGCAATGTGTTTCCCTTCTTCAAGTGCCTTCCATAGTAACAAGGACATGAAAATGATTGAATTGGGGGGAGGGGGGGGGGAACCGGATAAGTACCACTTGCCAGTTTGTCATGAATCAAACCGGATGAACGACTTTACATATAAATAGCTTATGGCTTTCCTAGTAAATATATTGAAGTTTGAGGGTAATAATTGCTTGTGGATTGATGATGGCCTATTTATACCTTCGCAAATGTGAGCTACAACCATTGAGATAGCATCAAGTCAAGTGTAAGGCTTAATGGGCCTGGACCATGTCCGAAATGAGGGCTCCAATAAGGCTATGGTGGTAATTTCACTTCATGGAACATTCTGGAAGCCATTGCCGTTTTCCTGGTCCGATCTCAGGGTCTGACGTGTTTCCTTGTTCCTTAACCATTTCATGAGGATCCGCTGGTTCTCATGGCCCGAGTTGATTTGACTAGCTCGGACTCATAGTGCTTAGGTGTCTTAACATAGCACTTAGGCTTATGGTACGACTTCTCTGGTCGGACTTGGCCCGGTAAGGCTTCAGTTGTCGTAGCTAAGCCCGGTGAGTAATGGTCTGACTATATGAGTCGGACCCTCTGACTTCCATAGTACTTAAGACCTGGATAGTTCATCTTAGGGTCCTTCATATCCTACGAGTCAGACCCAAGCCATCGTAGGTCGGACCATGGTAGCTCTTAGGTCGGACCTGACTAAGTGTCTGGTTTCACTAGCTGATTGACCTTTTGGGTCGGACCTATGGCTAGGGTATTGAACCCTTATGCCATTTAGGTCGGACCTGTGGTGTTAGAGCGTCTGTTAGATCATCTTAAACAGTAGATCATGAGTTGGACATATCCTAACACCAACAAGGAGAGATTGGGGGTTCAAAACCCCACAGAGTCATAAGATTGGTATAGGCGTATTTGGAGTTATAAGAAGTTGGTAAAATTAAGGAGTAGTGTAGGAGTTAGGACTAGAATAGTTAGATTTGTGATTTCAAAAAACTGATCGGAGGGGTAAGAAATTCTTCCAAGGAAACTCATCAGGATAAAGAAGGTATCGAACTTAACTAATGAGATAATTTATAATTTTATCACTTTAAATGTGATAACTCCATCTCTCCCTCGATCAACAATGACGAAATTCATTTAAAAAAAATAACTAGTCATGTCTTCTCTTATTTTTTCCTAAAAATGTAGTACTAGCTAGTTAAACTATATTAAGTGAATGCAAACTGAACTTGGACAAATCGATTGAAAAAATCGGATTAATGACCATTGAATTTAATCTTTTACTCCACTTCTCATATTCTTTTTTACCTAAATATAATTATTGGAGTAATGGGACCTTGATGCAAAGTGACTATTTAAAAGAGGTGTCATATGTAATACAATTTTTTTTCACTAATCCTATTTTCAGGGAAAATTTATGCTAAATGCAGTGACAACAAATAGCAATTTGACTATAATGCCCTTATTTATTATATTTTGTAAAAAATTATTTAAATATCTAAAAAAATATGAAAAAAATTATATATGTCAAAGATAGGACATAGAATAATTTATGATTTTTTATAAATAAAAAATATGAAAATATAAAAAATAAAAAATAGAAAATTAAATTTCGGACTTTAATAGGCCTGCCGGGCTGCCCTATTTAGAGCCACCGGTGGAACCTTTCGAAAATGAGTCACTCGTGGCTCATTTCATGATGGTCATTCAAAACAAGCCACTGGTGGCTCATTTCGAAATGAGCCACCAGTGGCTTGTTTTGAATGACCATCATGAAATGAGCCACCAGTGGCTCATTGTGGCTCATTTCATGATTGCCATACAAAACGAGCCACCAGTGGCTCATTTTGAAATGAGCCACCGATGACTCGTTTTGAAATGAGCCACCGGTGGCTCAATTTTACTGTTAAAAAAAATTTATATAAGTAGATGGTAGTTTAGATTTTAAAGTGTCAGTTTTCATTTGATTTCTTCAGTTATATTTCATCATAGTAAACATCTTGAATACTTCTCCACAACAACAATGGACAATTCAGTGAATTTTGAATCAGATTCATCTTCTGCGGTATGTGAAGATCATATAGCTTAGTTGTATTTGTAACTTGCTGCATGTTTGGCTTCCAACTTGAAAGGCCTCTGGCCCTGTAGAGAAGCCCACTTACAATTGGCTTTCAATTAAAAAGCCTTATGCCACTGTAGATACTATTCAAATGCGTTTTCTCCCATTATTTGCATTTCTTTCTCTCTCTAGGGACAACATTCTCTCTGTCCCCCTTACTATTCCCCTTTTCCGTCGAGCATGCCGGTGCAGATTCCGGTCATCTCCGGCGCCGTCTCATGAAACGAAATACATGGTCGTGTTCCTCTTGGTCCGATCTACAACCCCATCGGTTTCGTTTTGCGATGTGGTGACCGGAAAAAATCCGATCACTAGCTCGCCGGCGGCCTTATTGAAGCGCGTTAATGGTAAGCTTCACCATCCTTTTATGTTTTCTTTTCAATTTTGGCTTAGAAATTGGGATTGTATGTCTGATTTCGATTAGGGTTTCTTCGTGTGGTGAATTTCTTGAATTCGTTTGGCTCATTGTCGATTTGTCCCTACTCTTTATGTTTGATAAATTATTGAATGACCTCTACTTGGTAAAAATTGTGGGTTCAATTTCCCCCCTTATCGATTTTCAATTTTCTGTGGCTACTTCTGTTTTCAGCCTAATTTCGATGCAAGGGGCTTGGCTCTGTTTGTCTCTGTAATTCGAATTGGAATTGGTTTGTGGAAAGAAAAAAGAAAAAAACTGAAATGTGTTTGCTTTTGGAATCGTACTGTGTATGTTGTGGTTAGTTGCGTTTTTCACTGCTTATTCATATTCTTTTGGGCTAACGAAATCTTTTCTCCCCATGTGATTTTCTGCATAGCTTATGTATTCCAAAATTGGATTTGGTTTGCGTTAGCATCTGTATTGTTTTCCAAGTTTATGTTTTGCCTAATTAAGATATCTAATATGATTTTTTTTTTCCTCTGCATTTGAGTTGGAAGTATTCTGGACTTGGAGAGAGAAAGAATGCTCGATTGTGTTGCCGGCAGTGGTTCTGCTTAGGTATCCAATTCATGATTTCAGGGCGACTCGTGCCATAAGGTAATTACAATATCTTGGCTTACATTTTCTAAGTTCAAATGGATATGAAGTTCGTACTAAAACATGTAAGTAAATATTTTGCTCTTTGGTGCAGGAATAAAGCCACTCGTAACTTGGCGAGGCTATTGGTCAATATGAGAACCAATATGCAGCCATGGCGTTTGGGTAATCTTTATGTGTTGACATGTTGAATAACAGTGACTTGTCTTTAAAAAATTAATTGCAAATAGTAAACCAAACACACAAAAAGTACTTCGTGCATAGGAAAGTGCATTTCATTTTTTCTATTTTTTTTTAGCTTACTTGGGAGCATCAAATTCAAATAAGGTAGAACTACATTTCGTTCCATATGGTCGTACTCTTTCTTAAGGCACTAACCTTTCACTTTTGTTTTCTAAACAGTAATGGAAGGCAACAACCATTTAGCGCAACTAGCCGCACAAGTTGAGATGGAAAGACAACTGCACAAGGAGAGGGTACAGAAAGTGAAGGACGAAATTGGAAGGTTGATGCCACGGCTGATGCATGATGTCAATGCTTTACTGAAAGGTAATCATCGTTTGTTCACTAGTGATCGTGACGCTGAGTTATGGTTGTCTTACGATGACGACCAAAAAGTGAGGT
Source organism: Plantago ovata (assembly GCA_028274465.1). Lineage (NCBI taxonomy): Eukaryota > Viridiplantae > Streptophyta > Magnoliopsida > Lamiales > Plantaginaceae > Plantago > Plantago ovata. Next base: position 14,367,281 of record CM051457.1, on the reverse strand, counting down.
GGTTTAAGTTGTATTCGGACGAGCATAAGTAGTTGGGGCAAGGAAAAAATTGAACTTCCTAATATATCCTTGTCATATTATATTTGTAAACCCTTTCGGTTCGCCCTAAGGGTAACTAGTTTCGTATTTGTATTGTTGGACACCGTGTGGTACCGAATGTATAGTCGTATGATTATTGTCATAAACTAAATAAATCATATTTTCACCGCTATAATATTTCGTAATACGCATTTAAATGTTTTCCCCGACCTCAACTTGTTTCTTTCTTTAATAAGAAAAAAAAAATAAAAAAAATAAAATAAATAAATCCAGGAATGACGCAGAAATTTTGTACATTCAGGTTCTAATTTTACTAAATTATCTTTTATATAATTCATCTTATATTAAAAAATTCAATTCCCAACCAAATCTACTAAATTTCCAATACATTCTTCCACAATCCCAATACAACTAACTATAACTAACCAATCATTCAATCAACCAATCATCACCAATCATCATCATACCTATTAATATTCCCCCTATATCATACTACCTTTTACTAACTCAAACCCAAACCTAATTTCAGAAACCCTCTCAACAGTAATCACTATTCACTTCTCACGCTACTATTCAAAAGGCCTCTCACAAACCCAAACCCAAACATGCAGTTGGTTTTCTTTGTAATATAAGTCGTATTTTCACTTTATGAATTAATTATATTTCAAGTAATATAATTTGATATATCAATAACATGTCAAGTACAATTTAAAATTATAATTAATTAGTTTTTCAATATTAACGTTAATATTTTTAAGTTAAGTTAATTAATTTTTACTTATTTATTCAAATTTAAAAAAATTCAGATGAGCCATCGGTGGCTCATTTGAATGTATAGTGCAGCCCGAATGTTTTTTTTTACATTATAACTATTTTTTTTTACAAAATATAACGATAAAGGAGTATTATAGTCAAATTGCTAGTTTTGTCACTGCGTTTAGCTAATTTTTTCCCTGCAAATGCAAATAGCATACCTCTATTTTTTTGGAAAGGTTTGCTTCACATGAGGATTTGAAAAAGGATAGTAGTAGCATATAATTTCTCATGACTAATTCCGATGCATTTCAGATTGTATTGTAGATTCGGAACAATTTTGCCAACTTTAGGTACAACTGTCCAAAGGACTAAGCACTACGGTCTGGGGTTGGTTGACTTTGTGCGAGATGGGCGGAGTTTAGGTGCTCATATCTCATTTTAAGTCATCATAACCATGACTAGTTAATGATCCAGTCCAGACTAACTAGCCTTGTTATGATCCATAATTCCAGATTCCAGCACAGTGGCCCCTTGCCTTTTTACAAAGGTGCACGCACAGTGGACAGAACACCTGAAATATTCATATCCATGAATCCTTGGAGCTATATGACTTTAGAATTCCACTATTATTAAAATATCAAAGATTAATTAAGATATTATAAAGCTTGGAGTATCATATTATAAAGTGTTAAACGAGAGGAGGATTTAAAACAAAAGAAAAAAAGAAGGAAAAATAGTTCTCCGTCTGTTCTGTAGCCGGTTAGTGAGAATGTGAGATGGCTCGGATTGACCAGAGCTAAGTAATTTTGCTTGGTTCGAGACTTCAAACTAATAGTTCTGCAAAATTTGATTGGAATGCAACCACCTAAAAGTTAATCTGATCGCATCACTTAAAAACGTAAATATAAACTAGTAGTAGGAAATATTAAGCTAAGATGCTGATAAACATAGCATATAATTTTTACATTCTTGGCAATTTCAATAATTGAACCCTAGCTAGCTACAAACATTAATAACCCTCACAAGCACTCAACCTATTATTTTACTTTGGGGTCGTTTTCTTGGCTTCTGCTTTTGTTTTTCAGGTTTAAAAGTCTTTCTTTATTTTATGTTTTTAATCAAAACCTAAATTGGTGGCAAAAGTATGTAGGCCATTTTGCACACACTTGTTTGTAAGTTGTAACACATGGAATATTTTTCTTAAATTTACATCTACATCACAAATCAAGCTAGATTTAACTTTCTACTAATACTTTGACAAGTGTGGCTAATAATGGTGATCAATCTTGCTTGCTAATGAGGTTAATGTGTTAACAAGATATTCATTATAAACTATTGTTCCGTATCTATCTCTGTCGGGTGAAATCTTTATTTAATATTCATGAAAAATGTGAATTGTAGTAAATTATAAACAAGTTAACTATAGTTATTAGTATTAAATATTTTGAAAGTTCAGTCCCAATCAATTTGAGCATAGAATATTTGATATCTGCTATTGAATCTTTAAATGGTGGGATCATCGGTAACTTCACACGAAATATTACTTCTTTTTTTTAAACAAATTAACAAAGTATACTCCTTCTGTATTTACGTAAAATACCAATATTTTCAAGTAATTAAGAAGGTAGTACTCCAATATATTATGTACATGGTTTTAATTAACCCTGACGTTTCTAAGTATTTTTTTCTTAATTTTATACATATCGGTAGTTCGTTAATTACGATACATAAGATCGAATAATAAACTCAAATCATCATAGATTCTCGCCCTGGTAAAACAAGCTTTAAACGGTTCCGCACAAATTATATATATAAAAAGGGCCACTTCTCTTTGCTTATACTGGATAATTGGATATTCCTACCATAGGATTAAATCATTAAAAAGAAATGATGAATACGCATATATGAAGAGAACACGTACTAGCAATTATTGAATCTTGTTGATGTGAATAATTATTTTTCCCTTTGATGGCTATGAAATGTTAATAAGGGCGGGCGGGCGGGCGGGGGGGGTGGCAAGGGAGAAAGTTGTGGCATTTAAAGAGATAAAACTTTTTAGAAATTAAAGCCTCTTTTTAAGATTGCATTTCCACCTATTAATGCCACTTTCAAAAGTTACATTAACATAAAGCTAGCACCCACAAAGGATTTTTTCAACAACTGTGGGAACAATAATACACATAAACCGTAGTACTTGAATTTTGTTTGGCGTAGTATATTACTACTGGAATAATCAAGTACACAATTTTTTAGCAGAATTTCAAATTTCAGTTCGTCAGTTTGAACTGCAAGGCGGGAGATACATAGCCCCAAACTGAGTCAGATAGAATGTAAAGATTCATATATTATGTTACATGAGTTTTTATATGATTTTTTTTTTTAAAAACCATTCCGTCATATATCAAACCTTACACATCTCTTTCTCCACTCTAGTTATATTTCATTGCACTATTTAATTTTACGACTCCAAATATATGAAATACGAAGTATATTTTATTGAAACGTAAATATTACAACTACTCATACACTAATGCTATATAAATGTACTCAACCACCTTATTTCTCTATACGTACCTAAACCAACCTTATAACTCCGTCACCGTTAAGGATCGAACGTGCACCTCCTTCAACGGAGATAGACTTTCATAATGGACTGATAAATTAAAGAGTACCATAGCTCGATCAACAAGTAGGATAAGGCCAAAAACTAGAATATGAAAAAGACACCCGACTCATGAAACTATTGAATTGAAACTTCATTGGTCGTGGCTTAATGACCAAGGCTATGCATTTATTTATTTATATGATAAAGAAATAAATATATAGTCAGACTAGGAGCAAATATTCTTTAAGGTCGCCAGTACATGTGGCTTAATTTGAGCTCCAACTTACTTGGGACATGCATGACATTTTAATCATACAGGGACAAATGTTGACACTTCAATGTTTCAAGCTAATTATATACATGTGTGATAAAATATGTGGAGCCATGCATGGAGGTAATTATATTAGGTAAATGAGTGATATTTATTCGTGTTAAACTAAATGGTTGATGTTTGTAGTTAAATAAGTCACTTTTGTGATTATCTATGATGGTTTTAATTTGTATATTAAGCATATATTTTATTTATTTTCAATTTTTAGGCGACTAATTTAGCCAAAGACTATTGAATTCTTTTTTAAAGATGGTTATTTCAATGTCATTTTTTACATCCACAATGCTCGAATATAAATGTGTTAAGGGTCCTCATGTGTTAATGTTTGGATGTGGCGAATAACATGTCAGTACTATACATTGGAGTGGACCCTCGTGTTTTTTCTTTCTGTTCCTCAATACCCGTAGAAAAATATTTAATATATATAACAAGTCACACCTAGCTCGTATCCAATTCATGCGTTTATGTGCGTGTGTAAGATCCGATCAAAAAATCAACGTGAATATACAATTTTTTTTTTTTAAACGGCAAATATTACAACTACTCCTATAGTCCTATACTAATAATATACAAACTTTCTCACTTTGTATATTGCTTGTTGGTTAATGAACTCTCTTACCGATTTCTATAATACACGTATGCATTTTAATATCTTTCACTATAATTTGCATATAGTAGAAGTCAAGTCTCTTGTAAAATTAGTTTTAAATTTAATATATGGAGAACTGATTTCGCTAGCATTTAGTAGTGACTCAATTAGTTTTTTTGGTACAGAGTGACTCAATTAGTTGCTTATATGATTCTCACAAAATCAATTTTACACTTGTTCAGTGTTACAATAGTTTTTTTCTTTTTTTCTCAACAATAATTTATTATATAGTTAAAACTTCTCATATCCATATAATTATATTGGTACTTTGGTGCCCATTTCGAAAGTCCAGTACAACTTACAAGCTAGCATCAAAATACTTAGCACTACCCTACTCTCTTGTTGTGTACAAAGCTGACATGCAACTCAAATGTTGGGGAAATTAACATCTTCAATTATGCTCGCATATATATTATATTGGTTAAAGCCTTATCTACGAAAAAAAAGGCTATTGTACGTACTAAGTTAATTAATATGATATGAATCGTTCATCACTTTAAACTTTAAAGTAAACTATATATAACTTGTAAATGAGTAACTCAAAATATACTACGATTTTCTAATACTATATACTTTATAGAAATGGAGCAAAAAATATAAGTATACTTTCATAGTGGGATCTTGAGTCTTGACAGATCAATCACTTTCTCGGCTTTTGTTCTGCCACTGGATAAAGAAGAGATCGACCGTCTGCAATCTCACTAATAATATAGTTTCTTTAATTAATTACCCATTAACAATTTTATTTTGCACTCAAAGTTAAGAGTACTAATTAATTATCGTGCAACATTAATCTTTGGTAGTGTTTTGCACTTACATCGTGACATGCCCATGCCCTTATTGTCCAATAAAATAATCACATTTTGTTGGATCTCAAGTCTTAACTCTTATCGACAGCTCGCCAATTTTTAAGAAAACAACACCAAATTAAGCGAAAATTGGACATGACTAAGGTTATCTTATTTTATTTTATATTTGTTTAGTTATTATTTTATTATACTATAAATAATTTAAGTTTAGTAAAAATCTCTATGTTTTTAAGTGTTGGGTTCCAACAAGACACAGAGATTCACTAAACCTCAAAGCCAACCCCCGAGCAATACAGAAGTAAAATGAGAAATATGACAGACCAAAGAACAGATAACAATGAAAACAAGATAAGAACAGAAAGTAAAGCACAAGAGACAGTTTAACGTGGTTCGGTTATGAATAAACCTACATCCACGGAGATCTGTAGATCTCAATCCACTAACAAGATAGATGATTACAAGAAACTCTAAGTTTTCAAGAACAACAGATCTGGAAGAGTTCTTCCCTGCAATCTCACTGATTTTCTCTCACCTAATCTCATCTTACTCTCCAAGCAATATGTTTCTATCACTAGGTAAGCTTATCTCTCTCTCCTCACACCAAAAGCGTGTGTGGAAAACCTTATCATCAGAATTATACAAGCAAACAAGGTGTATTTATGACACTTGTACCTCAATATTCCCTAATAGCCACTCACAACACTCCAACCAACATTCTCTTGATGTGACACCTATGCGTTCACACACAACCACAAAGATTTGGGTGCATGAATAACAAACTCATGAGCTGGCATCTTATCATGTTGATTTCCATCTAGAAGCTTTCAGGAGCCAGTAGAACGCACGTGAGTATATTATAATTGAGATAACATTGGTGTTGAGTCCGTACCAAACAGGGGTTCAGCAACCCCGGGGTCAACACCCACATTAAGGTTTATTATTTCGGAGAGTAATAATTCAGTAGTAAGTAGTAACTAGTAATCGTGCCAATAAACAAAACTTTAGCGATATAAAATTTACTGATGATGGATAATATACGTTTAAGAATCTCAATCTGCCAAAGATCATACCAAAAGATGGGTTTTATTTATACTCATTAGACATCTATAGCTGTAAAAGCTACAATTGGATCATCGCACAATATACAAATTAATCTATCTGGATTCAACACTTTATACTGGAATCATTCAGAATTTCAATAAGAAGGAACTCCATATAGAGGCACACTAAAGTAATATCAACCTTAGCGATGTACAAGTTCATTCACCAATTCATATTGCAGCTCTCTTTTTCCCATTTCTTAACACAAAAGGAAATGAAAAACCACTCCCCAACCCAAATAAAAAGAGAAAAAGCTAATACAACACTTTTCCCTTATTCCAGAAAGACCCCCCCCCCCCCACCTTGACTTTATTGCATACCACTCCCAGCATGCACAAAGGTTTTGGCACCAATCAAGTCCAAAATAACTCCTCAACTCAACAATGTTCAAAATTACACTCATATAGAATATGCCATCTCATCATTTTGGCGCTTCAAGTCTTTGTAAAACCTCATAATAAACTCCTCGGCAGCCTCATCCACGTGGCTGTCCACGTCATTGTCCCTTAGCGGGAACGGCGAGTCTGTCACCCTCAGCTGCCTCACCAACGGGCTGGGCCCGAACCCGGGTAGAGCAGGCGAAGCTGTAGCACTGTTGAGCATTTGTAGGGCAGCAGCCATTAGGAACTCGTCAGAGTACTGTTTTATGTTGTTGCGCTTATTGTTGGTATGAAATGTGGGGAACTGGAAGACCGGGTGGGCGGGGGTGTTACTGCAGCTGAATTCGTACTCGGACGGGAGGTGACGGACGCGTCGGCCATGGTGTTGGTGGAAGATGAGGTTGTGCATTGCGGCCTTACCGGCAAGTTTGCCACGTTTCATGAGGAGGGTGAGATCGGCTAGAAGCTTTCCCTTAGAGAGACCTTTACGTAACATGAAGTACATTACACGGACTATGTTCCAGAATTTTTTGGCTATTATTGGGAGATTTTGTTCCATTTTTTAAAAAACTTTTAGTGAGTATATATTTTGGTTTTGGTTGAGAGGTTTTGAGAGAGATTGTTGTTTTAATTTGATGGAGAGGTGGCAATAACGGAGTGGGGGTATTTAAAGGAACCAAAAGAGGGAAAGGGACACATTGTGTGTACCCCAATGAATTCAACGGGGCCTCAAGTTGCACGGAAACGTTTTTATTTTTTAACTTAGATTACTCTTGAAGTATATCAAGAAAAAATATGACAAACTGAAATAAAATCAAGTATATATTTATATGTACTTTTCAAAATTTTAAATATTTTATGGTGATATAATTTAAGAGTAATTTTATAACGCCCTAGAAATTCAGAGGCTTAAAGGTATTGAGAACGCTACTCATGTCAACAAAGTGCACCTTTCTTTTCGGAATCCACCTAGAAGAACTTCAGAGTTAAGCATGCTTGCTTTGGAGCAATTCTATGATGGGTGACTCACCGAGAAGTTCCCGGTGCTCGCATGAGTGAGGACAAAGTGCGCGGATTAGAACACGTGTTGGTCTGTGGGGCCAGCATATCACCCCGGAGAGCAGTCCAGCAGTAACCGCGCCGGCCCAAAGGTCGGGCTTTCGGTCGATTAGTGGCCGGAGCGTTACAAATTTAGGGTCAAACCGTCAAAGTAAAAAAAAGTCAACGTTAAGAGTTTAAAATGAAACAAATTAGTATGAAAATAATTTGTAAGCTGAAAATAAGTTCGGCAAAAATTTATTTGTATAAACTGAGATAATTACAAGTACAACATTTAAGGGATGGGCAAAAGATTTGCACACCAAAATTTGAACCCAACTACCAAAATCTCGAAGTCCATAAATTTCATTCATTCTATGATGTAAGAATTTTACAACTAACATGTGGTTTGTAGTAAATTTACAGCGGGCTAGATGCAATTCATACATCAACATGAAGTTGGGAAAATGGCGAAGTGAAAACAATAATTTAACAAACAAATCAAAAGACAGTAAAAATGGAGCTATGAATTGTTTGAAAAATAATATTAAAAAATTTAAATATCGCCGTTGCCGGGGATCGAACCCGGGTCACCCGCGTGACAGGCGGGAATACTTACCACTATACTACAACGACATGATATGGCTATTTTGATCAACATATTAATGTGAACGATGCAAATAACTTATAATGAAAAGAGGAATTGTGTGGTAACTAAAGAAACAAACAAAACTTATTTCTTATATATAAAACATGGTTCCTCCGTCTTATTACTACGAGATTTCCATTTGAAAACGTTGACTTTTAAATCTCCGTTTAACCTCATGTAGTCATATTAATCAATGAAAAAATAATTTCTGTAGCTCTGAGTTTCTATAAATTAAAGAACCCAAGAAAAAGAAATGGATTGCATTTCGTTTGTCAATAAGCTTGTCTTCCTAAATGCTTGAGGTAGAAACAGAAGTTATTATAATATTGGATACTAGTATTATGCATGATAATTAAGGGAATTAATTATAAATTTAGGAATTAAGCTGGCCTTTTTTAACTATAGTTGGAGCCTTGGAGGATGGGAAATTGGGAACGGAGAATAGATTAGTGAAAATAATGTAAAATTTCTTGTTATAAAATAATTTATATATAGCTTCTTTTTTTTGTGAACAATGTTTTATTAATTGACTTTTTACAGGAATTCAGTAGATGGAAGGAACCTCTAGAAAAGGCTGTTAGAATTTTCTCCGGTGGATGTAGAACAACCAACTCAAAACCTCCACAGCGTGCGGACAAATTAAGATGATGCAGTTCCTGACAGAAGAATTTGCTGTTGGATTCTATTAATCATAAAAATTCGCAGATTCGTACGTTAGAAGCTGATGTTGTGCGCCAAAATGTCAATGCTGAGAGAACCAAACTAAAGGAGACTGCTTTGGAGTTGCGAAAGATAGTTGCTGAAAAGAAGTTGGTTGAAGGAAGTTTAGAAAACGTTCTGATGACTATGGCGATCGATCATCCGGACACTATGGATACTGTGGTACAGCACTTGAGATATATAATCCAGAGTACAAAAAAGTAGTCGGAGCTTAACTAAGTCTGTTGAACCAAATTCTGAAATTGGAGGACCATGATCTAGGTTAATTGGGAATAGAGAGAACCGCTACGTACGAGGATGATGAAGAGAAGATCCAATTGAGGAGTATGAAGAAATCCCGTGCCAAGGTATATCAAAGAGGAACAACTGGAGAACCAAGCACATACTGTTTTGTTAACGGTATTACCGTATTATCATCCTGGATGAGAACTCACGTGTGTAGTTACCGACTTACAGCATATATTGTTAACGGTAAGTTAGGTTCATATATTGTACTTCATCTGTAAATTAAGAGCCCCAGTTTGTTTTCTTGACCTTTTGATGTCTGGTTTTTACCTCAAATTAATCATAATTCATGGATATCTTGTAATGCTAGATTATAGTATACTCCAGTTCACTCCCCTTAGATTGAGACTTCAAGGGGAAAAATGGAGCTGTACCCCCACAGTATACTGTATTTTCCCAATCCTTTCCCAACAAGCTAGAGGTGTGGAAAGTAGCTTTGTTACACTGTAATATGATGGCCTATTCAATGTCTATATGCAAACATTCATGTTCTAAACTTAAATCATACCATTTCCAAACACTCACCAAAATTTTAACTTTTTACCAGCCCTGAATAACAAGTATGCAGAGTTAATTAAAATTTGTAATCATAATGAATTTTACCAGCCCTGTATTTTCATCCAGGAGCCTGGAAAGTTGGGATCATTATACTTGTTAGTATAAAAACCAGTATCCCTCAGTTGGAAGAAGCATGTGTTCTCGTCCTCAATTCCAGACCTTGTGCTACTACAATCCAGAGAGAATCCCATATGTGTCACCAAGGTTGCTGTTTTAGACCCACACTGAACGTGACACGAGTAAGGTGAAATTTCTGGAATCCCTGATCCTGTCGCGACTGCTTGCCACCCAAAATGGGAACCTGGATTGAGTGTTTTAGCCCCGAGATCTTGATGATCGGATCCACAGTGAATGGAGACCTGCTGCGGAAGTTGATTTATGATGTTTATGTTTGGAAGATGGAATGCTGTTGAGAGTACCTGAAAGTGAAATGCAGAAAAGGAGATGATAATAAGTAAATAGCTCTTCAAGATTGTGGTGTGATACATTTTTCTCTTATTTCTCAATTCAGATTCGGATAGTTCTTCCGTATTTTGCTGTTGAAATGTTCTCAAACTTATCTGGAAATTTATAACCCTGAACGAGTGCTTGTATCATTCAGAATTGAGAAAACTAGGTAGTCCAGCAAGTTCACAATTTTGTCATTCTAAAGGAGTAGTAGTTGAGTCACAAGGACAGCATGTATATCAATAAAGAACATGAGCAGTTGCCTGACAGTGAACACTTGCATTACATTTCCACTCTGACAAGTATCCATATCAAAATGAATATATATTGCCCGCTTGATCAAATACTTAATGTAACCGTTGAATCATCGATATATTTTGCAGTGAAAAAAATTCATTCATATAAAGTTTTAGTGTAAAGATTTGTACACTGTTATAGTTGATTTTTATAGAAAAAAGGGGGAAATATGAAAAATATTCGTCAACAGCAGGATTCGAACCTGCGCAGGCAAAGCCCAACAGATTTCGAGTCTGTCTCCTTAACCACTCGGACATATTGACGTTTGATGTTGAGTTTCACATTTAATTTAAAGGATTTATGATTTTCAACACCCCTGCTCGGTTGCTGCTATGATTTCAAGCAAGTGAGAGGCTAATTGCATGTATAACTTTTCGGATCTTTGCCCTTTTCATTTGGACATATGGTAGGAGCATATCTCGTCCAACAAAAGTAGTACTACTAGTCATACAACTTGCATAATGATTAATTAATTGTGCTCGAAATTATATTTATGTATTTCAATTTTAGATTTGTTGCGAGAATCTTTTGTTATGTTTAGGTACTGGTTAAGGGGTTTCACTTGTATGGACAGAGATGAGGATGATTAAGCATTCTTCTTCATTATCGAAAGTTGGTACTCTGTTTTTGTGGAATAATGTTTTTAACCTGTTCCATAGAAAAATAAGTTGAAATTAAGGAGTACTGTTAAATAAGTTAAAAGGGACAACAAAACTCAGATAGAATTAGTCGTTAAAGTGGATCTCAGTGATAAATTATTAAAAAAAAAAAAAAAAGTTAACAGTGCAAGAATTGTTGTAAAAATAAACACAGCTAGCCAAATGCCGAAATGCAATTGCAACCAATAATTAACAACTTACAAGTTCGTACTGTTTTATTATAACATCCATTTTCTGTTTTCAATAATAAATTAACAAGAAAATGGGCACAGTTTAATTACAAAAGTACATAATAAAAGTAGTACAATTTAATCAATCCTGTTGTTGCCTGATCAAGTCTCTATGGAACCTTTTAATGAACTCTTCAGCAGCTTCATCAACATGACTATTATAATCTTGATCATTGCTCAATGGAAATGGAGAGTCAGTTACCCTCAGCTGCCTCACAACTGGGGTCCGCCCGAATCCCGGTAGAGCCGGTGAAGCCACCACACTATTGGCAGCCATTTCCAGTGCCGCGGCAAACAAAGCATCATCAGCAAGTTCACTACTAGTAATAGTAGTAGGAGCATTGTATTTGTGTTGTTTATTGCGCTTCTTGTTGAGAATGTTGAACTTGTTGTATGCTGGTGGAGGTGTTGTTTTGCAGCTGAATTCGTATTCGTTGGGTGAGACTGGATGCGAGACGTGGTTCTCTGTGGCAGCGGCAGGGTGGTGTTTGTGGTGGTTATGGAACATGAGGTTGTGTATGGATGACAATTTTCCTGCGAGTTGGGCACGGTTCATCATGATGTTGAGGTCGGCTAATAACTTGAGCTTTGATATTCCTTTTCGCAACATGAAGTAAATCACTCTCACTATTTTGTGGAATTTCTTTGGAACAATTTGCATGTTGTTTTCTTGAGCCATTCTTGTGATTGAGTTCTTGGTAAACAAAGAGAGAAATCAAGGAGTGCCAAAGATGTGTTTGTTTAATGTGATGAGTTGGTTATGTGATGAGGGAACCACCACAAGTGGTGTGGTATTTAAAGGGCTCTCTCTAGTGGGCAAAAAGGTTATTTTTTATTTGGATTATTTTGGGTTTTGTGTTGTGGGTTACGGCCAGAAAGATATTTCATGTTTCGTTATATTATTTTATTATTATTATTATTATTATTATTATTATTATTATTATTATTATTATTATTATTATTATTATTATTATTTAGCATTTCCTTTTTCTTGGTTTTGCCATCAATAATTTGGTGTGATTCGTGTAAAGTATACAGAATGGGCATTATTATCTTGTTTTTGATATGTTATCCGGTCTTCCCTTCCCCATCTATCAGGTTTTGTGTCTTCCCCTACCTTGTTTGTTTTATTAAAGTTTTAGAATTATGTTGGATATCATTAATCTTAATTAGATAGGTTTCTTAGTTTTGAATACTTCATTCTCTCCGTTATTTTTATCTGAAAAATTATTAATCTTATTAATTTTAGTTCAATTTAATTTGAAACAGATTAGTTTAGTTTAACTTTGTTTAGTTAATTTAATATACTAAATAAATTTATTAGTTCAGTCCCGTTCAATATAGACCATTAATCAACGAAGTAGACATGTAATCTACTGGTAAGACATAATCCACACACGTTTCTTCTCAAACCAACAGGTTGAAACCATGGATGTTAAATAGAAAACAATGTAACCTGGATATTTCCTTCAACCGCGGTAAGATAATGAAGAGAGAATTTTCAGCTCTATCTCTTGCTTGACCGGACCATTAATGTGGTAAGAAAAAACATAACATCTTCCACATCCATCACTTGGAGTTGAAATCATTGAACTTAATTCTCATGCTACTCGAGAACTAATTTTTCAATTACATATTTACAATTTTTCAATGACATATTTACAACCGAACCAACTCTAAACGAAACCATTAGATGCAAAAGCTCCGCACCTCATTAAGATCATATTGGCATAGTACTCTCTCAAGAAGGATATGTTCAATAAAGTACAATATTTTACTTCACATTTTTCTAACCTGTAGTATAGAATTAAGAAATACACTAATATATATTTTGAAAGAGAAATGTAGATACACAAATTAATATGAAAGAAAGCTGTTATTAATAGCCGTTGGTAATAGAGTTTATGTTGTAAACGTTTGGTTTAGTTGTCATATGTATATAAGTTTACTTAGCAACGGAGGTTTGTCGCTGCACGTGCATTAATCAAATTCAAATTGGAATTGGAGAGATTCATGCATTACTTATAAGGTGTACGTACACAGTACAACCCCTTTCAAAAATATATTTTGTCTTGGTTCATTACATACAAGTGGATTATGCAATTTAAATGTTACTACAAACTACTAGGAGTATTAGAAATCGTCATGAAAGCTTCATGATACGATAAGGAACTGTTACTTTCAGTTAATTAGGGCAATTGAATATGTTATTTTTGTTATAAAAGCTAATTTCTCCGCCAATTAGGGTAGAGGTGTTTTCGAATTGGTGTCTCAAAACTCAAAAGTAGTTTAGCAAACCAAAACCTTATAAGCTGTCATGGATTTTTTTTTTAAGAAAAAAATGGCATATATGTTGAATTCAGTGCACACAAATTAAACAAGATTTCCACAAGTTGAAATGAAATTTCCGGGTGATCACCCCGCCCAGACTGTAGTACTACATGCACACTTTGCAGCTGTTGGCAACAAATAAAATCACCTAAATGGCCAAACTTCACTGTCTCCATTTGGCGGCTATAAAGCTACATTTAAAGCATGCTACTATTGTGATTCTCAATTTCTTAGCGTTAACTTTTGCGAATCTTCACTACTACCCTGCGCATTTCAACGAAAATGTAGTGATTAATGGGCATCGCCATGCTGTGGTTAGATCACTCCTTATGGAGTTTTTTTTTGAGTTTATTTGATTCTTAAAAATTGGTACTTGAAGTTCCAAAGAAGATCAAAAACACCTCCAATTGAGGTTACTATTTAGTAGACTAATAGCCCTTGCAAAAGGGCTACTAAATAGTATCTCTCAGTTAAGCCCTCTATATTTATATTTTATAATTTTTTATTTGTTTAATTGTTTAATGGCGTAATAAAAATGTAGTATATGGGGTCCACAAAGAAGGCCCAAACCATTGGAGGTTTCAATTTGGAAGGGGCTTCTTTTGAGGCTTTTATGTTTTTAGTTTCATTTAAACCCCAAACCATAAGAAATGGTCTTATATACTACGATACACAAAGTTTGATAACTAGAACTCTAAACTGAAAGTAATTATTGATATAAAACAGAATATACTTAGCATCTTATATAATGTGCTAGACATTGCCCTATCTGTAATTAAACAAGACATAATATACACTTCTAGCTACTTCATATAACAACAATTACAACTAAGACACGACCCATGCGTGATACAATGCTATCGGAAGTACACTCAAAGTTCCTGCACCACCTACCACAAAACCTGAACCACAACTAAAATAGAGATTCATCAACAGACCCATACGTACACTCATTCACCATTCGAGCGTTAGACTAGAAATATCAGCATGTATGCATGGTGTGTGAGTGGAGTGGAGGTAAAAAAAAAAAAGGGAAAACAAAAGCATAAATTGGGAGCACGATCTGGCCTGCTCGTGTTGAGGCCATGCTTCACTCACAAGCATGGCTTGCACTCCACCAATAGGAAGGGGACACATGTCCCCTTTCTATTGGTTATCCGGATTTTATAGATAATGTTTTTATCTTTTAATTATCTTCTAATTATCTTAAAAAAAAAAAAAAAAATTATACCAAAATTCATGATTTTTTTTCCTCTATAAATAGAGATCACATTTGCTATACTTTCAATACATCTAAAAAAATTATACCAAAATTCATAATTCTAATTATACCAAGTTTTTAACGTGTTCGTGAAGAAATAATGTATGTTTTTAACGTATTCGTGAAGAAATATTGTAATATTTGAATTTGTACTCTTTTTAATGGATGTTCAATTGATATTTATCTTTTTTTTATTATTTTCCATTAATATAAATACAATGTTTCTTAATTATAGTTATTTATAATATTTGAATAATAATTATTATATTATAAAATAATAATAATAAATAATGTTATATTAATTGGAAGATTGGGTGAGTGGTGAGTGTTGATAAATGATGTTTTATTGTTGTGAGTGGATTGTTTGGAAGATTGGGTATGTGTATGAGAGAGAAATTAATTTTTTAATTGGAAGAGTGGGTGAGTGGGTTGAATTGGAGAGTGTGGATAATCTTGGCCTTAGCGGCCATAGTTTAATTTTGGCCCCTCATTGTTTAGTATGTATTCGGCTATGTTTTTTTCATCTGAAAACTCTTTCATTCCAGTTCAGATCAATTATGTTCAGATTCATTCCAGTACTCTCGGGTATAAATTTGCTTTGTTCTTTGTTTTTATACTACAAATAAGTTTAGTTTTGCTTTGTTCAGTTTAGTTCAGATTTGTCTGATTATTTTTTTATTTAGTTCAGTAATGTTCAGTTCAATTCAAACGCAAATAACAGAGCTTAACACAATTGAAAGAATCAAATTACATTATAGAATGATTTTGTGGGATCTTGGTAAAGTCCTTATTTTGTGAAAGTGGAAAAAAAATTTCATTAATCTGAAATTAAGTGAGTTTAACACACATTGTTCAATGATGGACTCATGAACGAAAGAACATAGTTCAACTAGTTCCCAAAGCATTGAAATTGAATAATTAAGACAAATTTGTTGATTAACAAAATTGAGTTAGGCTTCTTATATAAGCATCCTACCACGTGCTTCCCCTCTTCAACCTCCTCAAACAAGAACGAAGCATCTGGTTTTTACTGGGTTGGCTACATTTTGGTATAATATCTATCCACATATTACATCCGGAACAACCTAGTAATTGATATTTTTTATTACTGTGTGACTAGTTGAGAAATGAAGATTAGTGATATTTTAAGATGTTTGATTTGAATTAGATTTCGTTTACTACCCTGATTGGAGTCATTTGGAAGTATCGGGACAAATTTTACAAAGCTTTTGTAAATGCGTTTGATATTTTAAATAAAAACCTAATATTTGTCGATAGGCTTTTGTATTTTTCTAACCCTTAAGGACAATTACTTGATAAGTACTTTAGAATTATCGACCGTAATCGAGCGAGTTTGTTACGTTTAAGAAGTGGAATCGTACGTTTTCCTTGCAAGGTGTTAAAAAAACTACACTTTCCTTCCCACACAACATACAACTAAACAACTTTGTGAGCTGTGAAGAGTAAAATAGCCGTTAGGCTAGGCAATATACACATGAAGAGGATCAAAAGTTAACATGAATTATTATTGCTTGTACCACTAGGACATAAGTCGATGTATATATGTACTTATTGTACCGGTCCCTGTACCGGTCCCTAATAAAGTGTTGTCCACTTTATTTCCTTTAGACATGAAATTTACGCGTATACATACAAATCTAAAATGTTTAAACTAGGAAGCACGGAGACTTCAAAATGGTTGACGTATCCGTACGGATACATATTCTGACGGATAATCGAGGGATACGTATCCCTTTATTTATTAATTAAATCAGATCCGCAATGGTGTGTGTTTATGATAATTATGCGATTGAGATACAAGATTTATATATATTTTTTAGTTTATTGGACATTTATGTTTTATTTGGTTATTTGGTCTTCACTAAATTTAATTTTTTAGCTTATATGTTAAATATATTAAAATATATATATAAAAATTAAACGTATCCTACACGTATCCGTATCCTACTTTTTTGAATTTTGACGTTTTCACGTATCCGTCTCGTATCTGTATCCGTCCCCGTGGTTCTTAGGTTTAAAGGGATTTAAAGGCGAATTTACAAATATAATTTATGCACGTAGAATCTTGACGATATGCATCAAACGCGCGCATTTGCAAGTAATTGTCCTTAAGGAGTCGATATGCGTAGAATCTCTCACGTAGAAATTTCCGCATATCTCACCAAACATTTCATCGAATAACTTTTATATTTCATAAAGTAAATTGCGCAATAGATCTTTTGGCGAAACAAGGCAGTGCAATGACCTTTGAAACCTCAGTAGTACAAACAAATAGCTCGTATTTTAAAAAATAACCCACGATAATTACTACTACTACATGCACATAGTAGTGGTAATTGAAACAAATAACACTAGCCCACCTAAATATTAGAACTTGTCCATCATTCCTTATGACCTTGTAAAGGGTAAAGGTTATCCAATCTTATATGTTGATTTTAATACTATCTTTCAAGCGATATGAAATGAGATTTAACATGCCCCCTCGGCCCTCACGTGTAGGCCGATATGAACATCCGAATACAACGTGGACAATAAATGTCGGGACATACATCGGTTCAATCAATGAACATCGGCTATACAACATGGATAATAAATGCTGGAATACATATCGGCTCAAACCCAACATGGACAAACAAACTCATTATCGACTTGGGACTCCTCCGATACATAGTATTAAAATTGGGTCATTATCCATTAAAATATCTTCGTATGGTTGTCTCCACCAGGCGGTAAAGCCTAAGCTTTCTTATTTCAAATTTTCTTGTGTTTGCCTTTACACTATTATTATGTAACTGAGTGTTCAGAAAAAGGACACGTGTAATGGAGGGGCCAAATCTTTGTAGCTAAGGAAACCAAACCATAATGGGTGGAAATTGAAAAATGAAACCCATCCAATAAAAGTGAAGTCAATTGAATTGTCGTTAACTTAACTAAGTTGGTTGGTTGGAGATCGAATTCCAATGCAATTTCCAATGATCAAGTGTGTTGTTCAATTTACTTAATTCTCAAGGTCGAGTAGTAAAAAGGGAGATGCCTTAACAACTGATGAACCCACATTTTGGTGTAGGCCAGTAACTTTTTCCATTTACTTTCTCCTTAATTATTATACGAGTGAATATTACTTTTTCCAATTAATTTCCGATTCTATACTTTAAGCTGGCACCAATCACCTGCAGTAACACGTAACTACTTATAAGCACAATAATTTATTGGGTAACATTTTTACTGTGGCACTACTGTGAAATTTCATTAGTAAATATACAACAAAATTATTAATTACACTCGATTTATGATCAACTTCAGAGACAATATATGGTACGTGTAAGTAAGAACACTTAATTCATCAATATACTCGTTGTAACCTAAGAAGCACGGGACGGATACGGGTACGGATACGTATACAAGACGGATATGTGGAAACGTCAAAATTTTAAAAAGTAGAATACGGATACGTGTAGGATACGTTTAATTTTTATATATATTTTTTAATATATTTAACATATAAGCTAAAAAATTAAATTTAGTGAAGACCAAATAACCAATAAAACATAAATGTCCAATAAGCTAAAAAAATATATACTATAAATCTTGTATCTCAATCGCATAATTATTATAAACACACACCATTGCGGATCTAATTTAATTAATAAATAAAGGGATACATATCGCTCGAGTATCCGTCAGGATACGTTTCCGATACGTATCCGTGCGGATACGTCAACCATTTTGAAGTCCTCGTGCTTCCTAGGTTGTAACTTGTATGACGATTGTTGATCGATGTGGTTCATTTCTAACGTAAGAAAAATATAAATCTCCGATTTGGTCGACTAGATCATCTATTAACACAACTAAGAATCTGAGATGAGCTTAGACTCTTGCCTAACTCACTTGAATGCCTCAACAATTCTCGGCTCACTGAAATGCATCATCGATCGGATTTCACCACAGCTCGCTCATTGAAATGGATCCATAGCTTCTGTTTATATAGGTTTTTCTTTTTTGTTTTTGTTTGTTCAAAACTTCAAATAAAGTTATGGCGCAAATGCTAAGCTTGATGAGAAAAACATGCACGAGCCAGACCAGACGAATGCCAGTAAACAAAGGAAACGTGAATGAACTGTACATAAACGCGCACTATATAAAGCTATGGTCAAATCAAAACTATAAAGGCATTATAACATTATTAGCAACATCAACAATAATTAAGAAACTAAAGTTAGTAATAATCAAGCTGTATACTTTATGAAACGTACAGCTGCCTAATTAATTACTTACACTCAAAGGGAACCAATTATGTATTGCTCCAAATCACAAAAATTACAGTCTTAATTACTTAAGGACTTAAAATTCAGCTCTCGCCGAGCTTTATGAGAACTTTTGACCGTAAACTTCATTGGTCTACGTTTAAAAGATGGAAAGCATGCATGAGCAGAGCAAATTACTACCTAACCACATCAATCATTGCTCGAGTCCAAATTATGTAACACATGCACATAGCCAGGAAAAAAAACTAGGAAGTTCCAATTTAAAATTTTATTACTCTTATTTTATTGGTGTTGATCTTCAATAATTTTGTATGTCAGATAAACTGTTGGTGATAGTGGTGCTGATAATTAGCAACAGAAGACAATTTCTTGATGAATTGCAATAAAATAGAAAAATAATGTAATTAGTTATGGTTGACCAAGATCAGGACTTAAGCTTATGGACTAAATTTGACAAAAGATATAAATGTTGGACTAATTAATTCGTCATGACCACCAAAGCCTGTTGTGTGGAGTATATGACAACCCAACAATTTATATCAGACTAAGTTTGCCGTTCCTCCCATTCGGATACATAGATTTTTAAAAGGAAAGGTACACCAGATTTTTAAAACATTTGAGTCGTTCTACAAATCATAATGAAATATATAAAAATATCTTTGTGGTGTACTTGGTGCACGAAAACTTCAAAGGTGGATCTTCTTTTGTGCTTTTCCCCCTATTAGAGTCCTTTAAATACCACCCCACTTGTACCTCCCTAGTCCCATAACCAACTCAATACAATCAAACAAAATCTCCTCTCTAAACAATCTTTGCTTTATCTCTTTCTTTGCCAAGAAATCAATTAGTAGAATGGAACAAAATAACTTGCAAATAGTTCCAAAGAAATTCTACAAAATAGTGAGAGTAATTTACTTCATGTTGCGGAAAGGAATATCAAAGCTCAAGTTATTAGCCGACCTCAACATCATGATGAACCGTGCCAAACTCGCCGGAAAATTGTCATCCATACACAACCTCATGTTCCATAACCACCACCCTGTTGCCATGGAGAGCCACTTATCGTATCCGGTCCCACTCAACGAGTACGAATTCAGCTGCAATAATACGCCAGCATATCACAAGTTCAACATTCTCAACAACATCAAGCGCAATAAACAACATAAATACAATTCCACTGATGATGATGCATTGTTTGCCGCAGCACTAGAGATGGCAGCCAACAGCGTTGCGGCTTCACCAGCTCTACCGGGGTTCGGGGGCACACCAGTTGTGAGGCAGCTGAGGATAACCGACTCTCCATTTCCACTGATGAGCAATGATATTCAAGATAATGGTCACGTTGATGAAGCTGCCGAAGAGTTTATCAAAAGGTTCCACAGAGACTTGAGGAGGCAACAACTCAATTAATTAATTATAAATGTTGAATTGTACTTTTATGTATTTTTGTAATTTCATTTTTGTAAGCTTTGTCCACTTTCTTGTTAATTATTGAAAACAGAAAAATGGATGTGTATTAATAAGACGATACAAACGAATTTGTTCGTTGCAATGGCATTTAGGCCTGTGTTATTATTTTTACATACGCGTAAATTAAAATATGTTAAAACCTAATTAATACTTACTCCGTTTCATTACAAAGTTTCTAAGGGAACTATTCATCGCGAACTTTGACCACATATAACTCCTAAATTACAATAGAGAAAACTATAATAAAATTATATTATGAAATTAAATGGAGTATATTTTCATAATCAACTTTTAATTTATATTGATACAATTTAATTTAAAAGTTATACGTGGTCAAAGATCGCGATGAATAATCCCTTTAGGAACTTTGTAATGAAACGGAGAAAGTATATAGGTATGCTAGCTAATTGCACTTTGCTATTTTTCTATGGTGCGTGTTTTCCGGTCATCCAAAATTGAGAATTTGGAACGAATTTGACCAAAACCAAGGTGTGAAGAACTCAACCGTACTGATAAAATCGCAAGGGGGAATTTGTATACTGAAAAATTGAAAATGCGTACTAGAGGAAGTTATGGGACCAAGAACCTATACCTTCAGCTAGTATGTCGTACTAGGCCAATCAAAAGGGATTCTCTCCGTCTATCTATGAGGACTATCTCTCCGTCCTTGACCCTTTATTTCATACTAGACTTAGTCTATTACACCATCAAGACACATGCTATCATGTGTCTTGGTGGTGTAATAGACTAGTCTAGCATCTCATAAACCGTTCCTGAGGTAAATTACAACACGTACTATCACCTTATCTCGGAGCTAAACTCGATCACCCAGTCTTAACTTGATCTCAAAGGTAAATTATTGACACAAAGCCATGTGATCTCAACCAACAATCAATAATCAACGTAATGAAAAACTAAGAGTCCGATAGGTATTTAAATAGTAGAGCTAAACATGCAAATTGATGGCCGAGTTTGCCAACTATAGATTATATAGATAGATATATAAGACAGAATCTTGAAGAATTCTGGCATACCTCCTTTTCCTAATTTTCTCCTAATCAATAACTTAACCACCAAGTAAATAAAACAAAAATATAAACAAGTCTTCTAGCAGAATCCAAATAACAATAACAAAGCAAATAAAATACTCCTGGCCGCTTGTAGTCAGCCGTGCCTAGTCGAGGTACTTTGGGTTCGAGTGACGTTCAAGCATGCATAGGTATAATCCCACCAACTTCATTGCACGCACAACTTGTCTTTCCATCACGAGCACATCTTTGTCTTCATGCTTCATGACTCCCTTGACCGGTGGTTTTTTCTGACATAAAAGGCATCTGCAAATTTGTAGAAGATATGCATTCATCATGTGCATGGACGTACATTGATCAACTTTAAACTAATTACACAAAAGTTGCAAGTTGTAACTACATACAGTATATAAATTAATTATGCATTAACCAGGAATGTGTTATAAGAAAAACCTGTCCAGTGTGCTTTTGATTATCCATTGCAGCAAGTTCTTGAAGTTGCCCATTGCCATACACTTCTTTGTTGGTGGAACTATTCGGGTTTGTGCTACTGTGTGCATCAAATACCAACTGCTCATCAGGTATGAACATTTGGTTTGACGGCAACCCGATGGGCATAGATCCCTCAATTTCAATATCATCTCCAGCCTTGACAAAGCCCTGCAGAGGACGAACTTGTTTGTTCATGTTAGCTTGGTCACCTGCATTGTGGACTTCATCAACAGTCTTCGAAGAATTCTGTTGTACGTTGAATCCAAGTTTTGGAATTGATTCTAGACGGGGCATAGTTCCAAATCTTCTTTGTCTTTTTGGGGGGACTCTAAAATCAGGAGGAGTCATCTTTGGATCATAATCGGGGTAAAGTCTCCTTTGATGATTTACTTGCCAATCTCCATATCGACATTTCTGTTGTAAGTAAAGAATAAATCATTTTATCCACAATGATTATGATATTATTGAAAATTCAAATAACTAAAAACATGGGTGGAGCCAAGAATGAAAAGTGGGGTGCCGAAATATATTATAATAAGATATTTATTTGAAAGTTAAAAAATTTGATTAAAAAAAATACACTAACAAAAAAGTTTAGGGGTGGCGAAATGTGAATTTTGCAAAAAACATACATATGATAATTAAAAAAATTAAAAGTTTGTCACGAAATGTACCTGGAGATGGCTTGCCACTTGCATTCTTGTTAGGCCTGGCACATTCATCAGTTCAAGGATCTCTTTCGGATAGCATCCTATATATATGTATGTGGCAGAACACATTATAATTAATTTTAACCGGATAAAAAAACATTATGATAACATAGCTACTCTTGAGGTTCATAAATAGATCAAGACACACTTACTTCCTTCTCCAAGTTGTATCACCGCATTCATGAACTTTCCATGTAAATCTGGAGTCCATTCAATCCAATCCTTCTTCTTAGGCCTAACAACATTATGTTTTTCCACGGTGACACCGTCATCTATGGCCGAGTTTATTTGATTTCTTACTTCTTTCACCGACTTAGAGTATTGCCCGATATTGTTACGCTCATTCATACTCCCACTCTGAAACTCGTAGTGTGTCATCAACCCTCTCAGTTTTTCATCATCTTTAATTTTGCGTATCTTCTCTCTCAATATATGCTGCCATAGGCAACTTACAAGTTCCATCGTGACCGGCTTCTGGATACAAAAAATAGCCCCCTCTTCTATGCCTCTCATTATTATTGAAGGATCATCTCCATCCGTCAACACTACATTAATTAAGAAACCAATCATGAGTAGAATTAGATGTATTTTATACTATTTTTTTTCTAAATTCTAAATTTTGATGGTAGGTAACCTATCAGTTCTAGAAACAAAAATGTATGAGTATAAGCGATATATTCTTGACAAAAACTACCAAACATGCACATTTATCACCAAATTAAATTTAAAATTCAAAGTTGTAAAGATACGAAAGTTTATTTTTTATGATTTTATTATTATTAAAAATTAGTGACTTTTTTTATTACTTATGACTCGGGTCAATTCAGGTTAACCCGAGAAAAAAAACTGGTAACAATCCGAGTTTCAGCTTTTTGATTTTTTTTTTCTTGCAATTTAGAGAGCACCTAAATCGGTTAAACCGGACTGACCCATTGAATTTCAAAACATAGTAAACTGTATAATACTATGAACAAAATACAAAATTCAAACGCCTATTTTTTATAACGAGAAGTTATACTTACAAATAACAGGAAGGTCCATTCTTGTAGCATCTCGAAGAAGTTTGAACCCGCATTCATCAGGCGAGTGAATGTCTTCCATCACAAGATCAAATAGAAAAGTTCCTTCCGCTAGCATTTCTAAAGCCGTGGAGGCAAGCTTCACTATCGTCACTGAAAACAAGAAATCAATACAATCTAAGTGATCCAATAAAATTTAGTGAACATACTTCTACAAATGAAATGACTCAAAAACAATAATTTTAACAAATTTCGTGTTTTAATAGTTCAAGAAAACCATTTATTTTTATGCAAATCATATCTTCATTTTGAGTATGATAAATGCTAAAATTCACTGATACCTTCGCAGGAGAAGGATGCGAACATGTCTTTCAACAAAGAATCATACGTACAATCATGATCAACATATAATATGTTAACCTTTTGAGGTACATATGATGGAATGCCCAAACCCCAAGTCACATCCATTTTAGATATGGTTTCTAATTAACAAGATCTTTACCCCTAAAACAGCTAGAGAGAGAGAGGAAAACGAAACTTTGTTGAGCGTACAAGCTTGCACATCCAGGCTGCTGAGTAGAGTGAGTGCTATTTATAAAAACAAAATCATACATAACGTATTTATTAGTTTACCATAAGATTATGTTAATTTCATACTTTCTAATTATCTTTTATGCCTTTTATTTGTTCATTTCGGGCAACTATATTAATAGTCATATTTTTTTATGCCAAAAAAATAAATAGTTAACAAATTAAAGTATGTGATTCAGTCAAAAAGGCATCTTTTCAAAATAAATATAGTTTCATTTTTATAAAATTTTAATTACGACACTCAATAGATTATTTCCTCAATTTAGATATTAGGATTTAAGTCAATTTTGACTAGATGTTCTGACACATGCATGTAAAATTGTAAATTACTTTCCTGACATAAATCAAACTTAGTATATACCATACTATACAGAGTTTTTGGTGCATTACCCCATATATTTTTCGTAATAGTCAACAATGCTCCATATATTAATTATAAAGGTTTATTACCTTCTTGTGTTTTTCTAAATAGGTGCACATTACCCACTCATTAATGATTTGCACCCTGCATTTCACTTTAAGGTCCAATTTACACCTTATAAACTTCATTGTGTACTTGCAATATGATTAATTTGCTATAAAATTCATATATAGAGATTGCGAACTCTGGGACCAGACCACAAGATCCGTTAAAACCGTAAAGAAAATTGACACTAATTGAGATTTGTGGTAAATTTAGAAAATGAACACAATAATTCAAAAGTGTAATAAAGTTATATATATATATACAAAGTCAACAACTTATATATGTTGAATTATTGTAATCTTGTTATCTAAAAAGTATAGTTTTTCAATATAATATGTTAAAATGCACCTTTTTAATAAATTCGAGGGAAGAATATGCCTAATAAAAAATACATAGGAGTAATTGCCTTTTATAAAAAATATAAGAGGGGGGAGAGGGTTGTTAAAGCAACTATTATTACCTAAATCTACATTAAATGAATTGAATAAATGTAGACCACACATGTTTCATTTCAAACACTTTTTAAAAAAATTATAAATATATAACTAAATTACATCTTCATCATATACCAATATTAAAAAATTGTTCTTTTCGTCTGAACAGAACTGAATGGAACTGAACAAAACTTAACAGAATTTTTTCGTAGTATAAAATATAACTAAGCAAGTCTGAAAAGAACTTAACAGAATTGAATTGAACTGAACTGAACTGAAAATAATGAGATTTCATACAAAAAGAACATAGTCTAAAACTTAAAAGTAGCTAGTTGAAATTTCATCAGAATGTTCATTTAACAATTTGTTTGGAAAATTATACATGATACATAGACCTGGCAAAAGTCATCCGAATCCGAAATACGACCCGACCCGACCCAAAATACGAAGTCTCACCCGAAAATTTATGGTCAAACATCTGAACTGTGACTTGAAACCCGTTCCGAATTCATCCGATCCGAAAGCACCAGAAATTTTGTTATACGAATAAAACAATCCGAAATCTCCCGAACAAATTCAATCCGAAATTCACCCGATCTGAATTAAATGTGACCCGAGCTCTTTCAATCCGAAATGACCCGAATTAAATTTATAGGGAATACATAATTATTTTCATTTGAAATATATATTTTATATATAACTAACTTATAATTAAGATTTTAAAGTTGTAATATTTCATAAATTTTCATTATAAAAATAATTTTGTGTTTAAATATTTAATCAACACTGAATTCGGTTTGCCCTGATCCGAAATCTTTTTGTAATTCATTATCCGAATTACATCCGAATCCGATAAAAACCTGAAATCCGAACACACCTGAATCCGATCCGATCCGAAATCACCCGAAACACACTTGCTTACCCGAAATCATTCGATCCGAACAATCCGATCCGTGGTTTGGGTTTTCATTATTTGTGCATTCCTTATGCACCGAACTTTGTACTTGTACTATCTATTTATTTATAAATAAAATTTGCCGCTTAAAAAAAAAAAAAACTAGGTTGTTAATTAGCGATCATCATGAAAATTCAATTGAACAACACCACAAGAAATCCACCAAATAGCGATGGATCGCTCTCGTCGCTATTTAGTGACATATAATGATGAACTGCGCTCTAAACCCTGTTCGTCTCCTAATTCTCCAAATTATGTGTCTATCCGGTCGCTGTTTAGTGACAGATAATGATGAACTGCGCTCTAAGCCCTATTCGTCTCCTAGTTTTTCAAATTCTGTGTCTATTTCGTCGCTACTTAGTGATGGATAAGTTTATTTGTTGCTACGGTCGACCATTTTTAAAAAAAAAATCTTACAAAATTAAATTAAAATAAATAGTTAGCAATGGATAAGCTTATCAAGCTTATTTGTCGTTAATTCCTTTACAATCGGACTAAACCCTTTCTTACCCATTTCTATTTTATTCCCAATTCAATTCTCCCTTCGGCCACCACGATCCCCCACCGGCCTCCGCCATGATCCACCATTGCAACCACCACCAGATTCGTCTTCGATCCGTTCCTCTCTGCACCATCATCGGCGAGCTCCTGATCTTCAGTAATGCTCTCTCTGCGACCACCACCATCCCAATCTTCCGCTGACCACCATTACCACCACCACCGGCGAGTTCAATTCCGCCTCTAGTGAACTCCTCTCCTTCCACTACTTAAACTCTAATTTTTGGATTTTTTTTTAATTTCAACTAATCGGCTTGAATTGTAAGTATTATGTTGTTATATATATTCATGTTAGAATAGCTTGGATTAAGGTTACCTTTGTCGCATTGGTAGAATAATGTTAAAATTGAATAATATCGGTTGAATAAGGTCGGAATTGAACTGAAACTGGTTGAATGAGGTTGGAACTGAACTGGTATATATTTGTAATTGTAGGCGTATGAAATTGGAATGAAATTTGTAGACTTACGTTGAATTTGAACTGAGATATATCACCATTGATTTAGGTTGAAATTGGTTAAGGGTTTTTTTTTTTTTTTAAATACAGCTTACAGTTAACTTATAGTGTGCTGAATCTTCAAAGAAATTTCACTTAAATTCCAATAAAATTGAACTGATATTCCAGTGAAGATTGAACTGAGATTGAAATAAAAATCAACTTAAAAGCAATTGAAATTTAAAACAATCGAAACGATTTTGGACACCTTGCGGATGCCAAGACAGAATCTTGTAATCACCTCTTACTAAATCACTTTTCTCAAAACAAAAACATCCAAAATTCAAAAAAAATGTTGATGAGCTGCCAATTGCCAGTGCCACCCTACATATGTGTTTGCACTTTTAAGGTGTACTTGGTAAATACAGCAAGAGATTCGTATCCGAAAACTGAAAACTGTAACAATGTGCATGCTTTGTTCCAAAGCACATCGTATAATAATTTATAATTAAGTTAACAACACATGAAGATTACTTAGCTGTATGTTGGATGTTGGTGAAGCAAATCAAAGCTGGCTGTATCAATTAAAGTGTATTGTACCTGCAGGTGATCTTATAATGTGCATAAAGGTGATTAAATACACCATAATTTGGTTTAAAACTTATAAAGGTAATTAGACATCATTAAGAAATACTGAAATAGTACTATGTTTCCACTAATTAGCTGAAACGGATAAGAACAAATACAAGCTAACGTTCAGAAATTTATAGTTCCAATTTTTAAATACTAATTAGTTAATAATAAGATTTTGGGATAATGGGATAATGGGATAATGGATATAAACCTTACAACATCCGTTCAGTAAATTTTACTAATTTTACTGCCGGTTTGGCTGACGCAGACCGACTCTAAGTACTACTAATAGTCTTCCCCTCATTTGAACTTAAATTCGTCTAACACTCCTATGCGCACACAATCATAGGCTCAGGAGTTATAAGGTGGTGCAGCGGTAAGGAGGTGAGATAGTGAAGGGGAGGTCCAGAGTTCGATCCCCGATTGTGGCGGAGTTATAAGGTTGGTTTAAGGTGGTTTAGAAAGTTTGTATAGCATTAGGAGAAGTTGTAATATTTACCCTTAAAAAAAAAAAAAAAAAAACATAATCATAGGCTCATTTCTTTTTGAAGAGTCCAACAAATAGAGAAATTAATATGGACAAAGATGCGCAATTTTTCTTGATAAAAAACCTTAAATATAATTAAACATTTTCGACCGCATCTGTATGGAATGCCTTCATATGTTCGTGTGGGGTAGCTATTTTGTTCGAACTAAACCCACATTTCAAGAAATCCAATCGTACTGAATATTGGAGCATCACTAAAAATCCCCTTGCTCCGACTTTGGAATAGCCCCGTTAGAGGCGGAGTCAGGAATGAAAGTGGGGATGGCCCCCTGTTTTTTTTAGAGTTAAGAAATTTTGATTGAAAAAAACACTAACAAAAAAAATTAGGGGTGACGAAATGTAAATTTTGCAAAAATATACATATGATAATTAAAAAATTCGAAAGTTTGGGGTGACGCTCGCTTCCCAACCACCACATGTATTCGCCCTTGGCCCCAGTCCCAAAGGGTCTGCATTTGGTAGTAGCGCCCCCAGCTTTAATATGATCTTCTTCTTCTTCTTTCATTGATCTTCCGGGATCATTTCAACCTCTCTTTGGGGAGGTATCCTTACCTAGCTCTTCGAAAGTTCTTATAGGATGAAATAATTCATCACATCCAAAAACTCGAATTATTTGGGAGATGCGGAGTCTGATAGAATTTCAACTCTGCTTAAACTTTAAACTTTTGGGAGAGTTGGAATTCTATCATCCATGGTATCGAGCCATCTGGCTCACGTCCACCTGGGTTCGAATCTTATCGCAGACAAACTCTACCCCATATTAAATTTCCACTCGATTGGCCTTCCGAAAGAGGTTGAAATTGGTCACGAGTGCGGGGGAGTGTTGGGGAATTAATATAAATGACTAGATTCCGGACCCAACACCTTAAATAACTTTTGGGAGAATTTAATTTCTATCAGGTCTAATAATTATATTAATTCTCTAATATTTTCCTGCACCGAGTGGTATTCCCGTTTATTACTATTATTTTTAAAAATATTTTTATAAAAATGCTAAATTTTATTATTACGTAAAGTTTGATAGAGTCTAGCAACAAGTTGTGCTCCCACCCCTTTTTTAATACAAAAAAACTCAATATATGAAAAAGAAAAATATCACTATTATTTTTTTTTTATTAATGAATTTTATTATCACATAAAGTTAGATGAGAGTCTAGCAACAAGTTGTGCGTGCTCCCAACCTTTTTTGAATAAAAAAAAAAATTCAATATATGAAAAAGAAAAATATCACTATTATTATTATATGATGGAACAACACAAACCTCAGTATTTGTAAGGAAAATGTTGCCTACGTCCAAAACTCCAAATCCTCCCTCCCTTACCTGGCCTGTTTATTGCGGGATTCATTTCGGAAGCAATTAATTAGGGATTTTCTAGTTTTTCTTTAAGAAAAAGAAATTCATTCATTCAAATAGGAGTGTCACAAAAGTTTGGTTCAAGTCGTACGTATGCATCATAGGAATTTCCTAGTTGATGTAACAAACTAACAATAATATTCCACATCAATCCATCTTGGGCCTAATTGGCGAAACAAATCATGGCCCAATCACCCATTAATGGATTTCGGATGAACGGAAGAATCGGGGGGACTTTTACTTCCCAGTTCCCAGACATAAGTAAATTTTCCAAGGCTTACCATTTGTTGCCTTTGAAGGCTTTTCTTTGTTATCAGTTTTTTTTAAGTATGCAATAAAGAAAAAGTCGGAGAACTATGAAGAATCTCTTTAAAACGATAAAAGGAAAAAAGAAAAAAAAAAAAAACTACTGTGCAGAGAAGAATCTCACAGAAACAGCAGGAAGTACAAGTTATATGAATTCCTTTAGGTTCACGCCAGATAATATTATCCACATTGGATTAGGTTTCTTCATCTTGGAGGAGTGAGTAATGATACTTTCTTCTTTTTATCTTTTCTATTCTATGCGAGTAATGATAGAATTGGATATTGGATAATTGAGCCTCTTTTTTAACATGAGTCTAGGAGTATTTCAGTAAGTGACACGTTGCTTATATAGGCTATACTCTTTCATGCTAAGTAAACTAAACCGTTATTGGCAGTTTGGTACTTACCTATATAAAGTCAAAATAAACTCCATACCTATGGGACCATACTTGAAAATGAAATTGATTTTATTTTTAAATTGTTAAATGTTAGAAATATAATTAAAAAAAAAGTTCTAAATCGTCTAAATCAGTACGGGCAATAATACAACACACCAAGAGTATGTTGAATCCAATGCTCAAAATAAAATTGATGATATATTTAAAGTATGCTGAATTCTCCGAAAAAGTTTTGGGACGGAAAAATTGTGGATCCAGAAACTTAGAGGTGTTCATCCGTGTCCATGTACTGATGTACGGACACACTGATTGTGTCTCAACACCACCACCCCCCCCCCCCCCCCAACGTTTTCCCCACAATACAACATAACCCATATATATTAAGAAAATATGCATAAACTTTTTACTGATTATGGTTGTGGAAGATTACATGGAAGAACAGAGCAGCAGCTTGCTGCTTTTATACAATCCAATCGACGCCCTAACCCTAACCTAATCGTAAAAATCCACCATCATAAGAGGCGTAAATAGTACAGAGTAAAAGTCATGAATTATTACATCAATAGTGATACAAAACAAGGCGGAAGCATAAAGATAAACACAATTCTAACACGTAGAATTGAAGATAAAAACTACTAGAATCCACTAGTACATGGCAAAACGGCCATTGAAAACGAAGCTACAACTTCAAAAGTCAAGAGGCAACGATTGAATTATCCCGCTTGTGCAGCTACAATTGGTGTGGCTAGTTCGCGTGTTCTAACGCTCTATTGAACGAATCCTTCACCTCAGGGCTCGGTTTAGGGCGTTTTGATTCCCTGGGCGAACTGGTTATGTTCTTCCTCTTATTCTTCACTGATTCTGTCTGAAATTTATTATGTTATTGATTGATCGAATTATTCATTTTAACACATATATATTCTTTTTAGTGCATTCTGTCATGAGTGATACACAACTACACATCATGGAAAACATAAAACACCAAACGATTGACTATAACTTGGGAAGTACTACTGTATGAAGTACTCATTCCTTTTTCTGAATTCCATACGTTTGCTTTTGGATCGGAATTTTAGGAGGTTTATATAATGAGTGTCGTGTATTAGTTTAGTGGCAAGACCCACAATAAGTTGTGAGATAAGAATTTACCAAAAATAGAAATGTATAGAATCTAAAGAAACGGACAAAAATGAAATACGTATAGAATCTAAAAAAACAGATTAGAGCATTTCTTATGGTTGGGGCTTAAATAGAGGCTTTTAAACATTAGAAGGCTAAAAAAAGTCCCTCACAAATGAAGTCTTCAATGGTTTGGAACTTATTTTAGGCTTTATTGTGGGTCACACATGCTACATGTTGAGTAAAAATGGGAGAGACTAGTACATATTATTTGGAGTTTTCCTTGTGGGTTCCATATTTGGGACTTCTTTTGGGGCTACTAATTAGTAGTCCTTTGACATGAGTACTATTTAGTACTCCCTCGATTTTTATTTATAAGTAGTTTTAGCATTTTAAACTCTTCCTTAAATATAAGTAGTTTTAGTTTTTTTTAGATTATTTTACTCTTTCCTATGTAATTTTACTCACTTTTAGTATGAAAAATGCATCTCTTCCTTGTTCTCTCTATCTCTTTCTTATCAAAACAATAAAGTTACATAGATTTACAACATTAATAAGTGAAAGAATAAAATAGTGAAAATCAATCATTTCCTTAATATGTGTGAAAACACCTAAAACTAATTACAATAAAAAACGGAGGGAGTAGCCCCTAAGAAACCCCAATTGGAGAATTTTTTGAGGTTCTTTTGGGACTAAAGTCTCAAACAAGACCCAAAAAAAACTCCATTAAGAGTGATCTTAGTAGTATAAAACTATAAAATTGAATAAATGGGGTAACGTGCCGTTGAATGTAATGTAAAGAGGGTCGGTCAAAGGCTTGACCAGGAAGATGGAGAATTATAGAGGTAAAGCGGCACGTTCATCGAGTTCTTTTAATTTTTGATACATAATGGCGCCTGTAAACGAAACAAACTCTCTTCTTACTCATTCCAAGAATGTTTACCACTTGTGTAAAGTTTATCATAAATAAATTATAGGTCCCTAAATTATAACTCCTCCGTGCCAAAATAAGTCCAAATGATCTGAATTGAATTATTGTGGACCACTTATATTTACAAATACAAATTAAATGGCATCCATAATACAAACATGTAAAATTTGATTCAAATACTATTGAATCAAGTAATAATTTTGTGGATTAGAGCGGTCGAAAGTCATTAATCAATCAGAGATCCTAATTGCCAGGTTGAACTGATTTTACTTTTAACAGCAAAATTTTATTCACATATTCCCCAATCACATCAAAAGTTTGTGCACAAAAATTGCAAAGGAGCATTATAAAATTTACACAAGTATCAAAGAACCAAAACCCAATTACACTTCACCCAAAGAAAGTTATCGTCGGGATTTGGTCTTAACCACACGTACCATTTCCGTCTAGTATGTCTCCCCACTAGTGAAGAGTCGAGAGTTCAAAGGTGACGAGAAAACATAAAAACCCTAACCAAGACTAAGGAGGCGGAATATCAAACGTAACTAGCTTAAGTAACTAAGTAAAAAGTTTGATGATGTACCCGGGTTGAATTGAATGTAAAGTAAAGTAGATATTTTAGTTAAGAAAATCGATCCGGATTTTTTCAGGAGACAGAATTCCACAGATTTATGCCTACTTAACTTATGCTGGAATCCACTTGTTTATCAGACTTAATGAATCGGATTAATCTGACGTATAATTACTGTTATATTATTACTACTAGTACGTAGTGCTTTTGGCAATAATTACCAATTAATAATCCTTGTTAATAATCCGGCCAGTGTTCAATTCAAATATCTGACCAATTCAAGAACTAGAAGCTTCGAAAGTATCCGGGATGGACAAACCAATTTGTAGTCTCAAAATTACTTTAGAACCCGCACTATGGCCTTAAATGGATACAACTACTACTACCTTTGCTGCATATGTTGCGTCCGCTGAGGAAAAAAGCACTCAAGTCCAAATTAAGTTGCCAATTTTAGGTACGTACGTACATATAAGCTCGATCGTTTCCAACACAAACTCAAATTCATTTCATATCTACCATAATGTTTTAATATATAAAGGTGTACCTACTATGATGGCTTTCTTAGCTTATCAACACAAACTCAAATTCATTTCGGTTAAGGTTATTTCCCTTTGTAATTGAATTTTACTCGAGTATTATTTATTCTACGAGCATTAATGAAATTATTTTAGCCGCTTAAAAAAAAACAAATCGCAAACACATGCCCTAAACAATAATATTATATGTATGAGTCTGGGGAGTATATGTTGGTTTATTTTCTTTAAATTAGTTTATAAATTAGCTAGGCAATACTCAAGAGTAAAGAATGAATATTTATAATTGGAGCATCATATGAATTATAAACCAATCAAGAATTTTTTATCTTTTATTTGAAACACCTGTGCAAAGTAGATTACTAGATTAGCATATTACTAAATCGAAGAAGTTATATAGTACAAATGGTCTTAGCAATGCTACAAGGAAAAACAAGTTTTAGATAATTTATAACACAAAAGAAAGTCACCCTTGTATTTCTCGAAAAAGTGATTCGATTGATGGGATTTGCTATGAGATCGATGAGATTGATATTCAAATATTTCTTCTTAGAACGGAATTGTTCCAGAGCAACTAGAAAAGATTCTTTAACCAGAAAGAATTTGGTTCAGATATAGGATACCTATCCAGAAGTTTTCGCAACTCAATCATAGATGCTCTTCTTAGTTGTCCATTCCTCCTGCTTTCGAACCAACCTTGGACTTCGATGTGGGAAGCATTTGACTAATTTGACTAGCTCTTTTTCTTCTAAATAAAGTCTACCAAACCTTGGGAAATTTCATCTAGTTTTCTCTCTATTTGTAAAGAGGCAGTTGCTCTACATTTGGTATCTATACCTGCAGGTTGCATGGGGATCAATCTGGGTAATAGTAGATCTAAACGATCCTGCACTACTGTCGTGTATATCCAATATGTCTGCGGGTTGACTTGCTTCCAGATACAAAAACAACACATGTTATTCTTCATGTTCCATCTAAGAATTTGTTGTTGTAGTAGTTATAAGGTGGTGCAGGGGAAGGGAGTTTGGACTGGTGGAGAAGATGTGTTGAGTTCGATCCCCAACGGAGGTATAAGCCGATTTAGGTGTTGAGATATAAGGTGGTATAGAATATTTGTATAAAAGTAGTGTAGATGAGTAGTTGTAATAGTTGTCATTTCAAAAAGATTTTGCTGTTGTAGTTGGTAACTATGTTTCTATATATGAGGTTAATATATGATAATGTAATTATTAGTTGGACAAATAATATCATCTAGAGTGGTCTAGGAATAAGTATGTGTTTGGCGTCACCTTATAAGGTGATCTCACCTTAGTTGATCGTTAACCATAATAAGTTTGTTTGGTGAATGTTAATAAAGTGACTATTTGAAAATTTACACTATATGGTGTTTTAAAAAAAATAAGATGACGGGTCAACTACTACTCACTTTATCTGTTCGTTTTGCCAAACAAACACTAACTTCGCCTGTCAAAAGGGTGGAGCGTGTGGGAAATGTCACATGTTTTTATGTCCAATCAACAATTCAGCATATATCATGATTTAGAGAACCGTCAAAAAATAATCACTCGCGGATAACTCAATAATTTTTT
This sequence comes from Plantago ovata, assembly GCA_028274465.1. Classification (NCBI taxonomy): domain Eukaryota; kingdom Viridiplantae; phylum Streptophyta; class Magnoliopsida; order Lamiales; family Plantaginaceae; genus Plantago; species Plantago ovata. The sequence goes on along the minus strand of CM051457.1, from coordinate 14,331,709 downwards.
ATTTATTTTATTAAATAGTTTAGATGAATAGGGTTTGTAAATGCTTCCACTCCAATTAATATGTCGGGCATTCGAGTCACAACGAAGATAAATGGGGAACCATTATTGATTCTCACTTTGATGGTTAAAAAAATAATTTAAAAAAATGTACGTTAAAGTGAAATGTCGTGAAACTCGCGGATCGCCATAAACATCTAGGTGGTGGGCATCCGTTAATTAATAAAGGTTAACTTTACCGTTAGAAGATTTCAAACTTGACACATTTGTGTAATGAAATTTACAATCAAACCCTTCAAATAAAATGAAATAGAAAAAGAAACCCTCTTTTCTATTTGGAGGCCTTTAAATACCTAACTCTCTATGTGTCTCCACCCAAACAAATGAAAACAATCTCCTCAAATAATACATCTAAAGCCCTTAGCTTTCTCCCCCACCAAAAACAGGTCGTATGAGCAAGCAAGCAAAAGAAATGGAACAAAATCTACCAATAGTAGCAAAGAAGTTTTGGAACATAGTACGTGTATTGTACTTGGTCTTGAGAAAAGAAATATCCAAAGGGAAGCTACTATTCGATCTCAACATGGCCTTACACCGATCAAAACTAGCCGACAAACTAGCACAAATTCGAAATCTCATGTTCCACCACATCTACCACAACACCAACTCATCCGTCTCCCACCACCACCACTTCCCCGAACCTGTAAAGGAATGCAAAGTCCGCATCAAGAACGGACTAAAAAAGCGTAAAAGCCACCATGGCCCACCTCCGGCTGACAAGGATGATTTCATGGCATCTCCGCTCGAGACCTTCCACAGCGCCTTGACATCACCGGCTGTTTTCGGAGCTACTCTGGCGCCGGTGAGGCAAGTGAGGATAACCGACTCACCTTTTTTGGTTACTGGTCAAGAGGAGACTAATAAAGGTGTAGATGAGGATGCTGAAGAGTTCATCAACAAGTTCTATCAAAAATTGAGGCGCCAATATGGAGTGGCTAATAATTGTTAATTAGGTACCTAATTTGTTTTAAAGAATATAATATATAATAGTAGAAAATATATAGTATGTAACACACAGTATGTATGTACGTACGTACGTATTAACCTTGTTTTTTGTTGGTTTTGATTATGTAAATATCAGGTATTAAGATACTTGATGCAAAACATATTTTCACTTCTTTGTATATAAATAATAGTACCAAGTAAACTGTATAAAAAGCTATTGTTGTGAATTTTTTTTTTTAAATCTTCTCGAAACCACAAAATATTTTTTTTGCGTGATAAAAATGAAGTGGGGTGGTCTAGCTGATGATGATGATAAGGGTCTTGTATTACAATATATATGAAACTCATATAGTCATATAATATGTCATTGTAAATTCGATTCCAATGACATTTAAATCTATGAACAATACTGGCCAAGAGTTATACTACGTAGTTTAACCGATTCATCCAAATTTTATTCTTAAAAAAAAAAAATGGAAAAACAGTACCTCCCTCTGTTCCAAATCAAACTTGGTAATATTGATTTTTTTTCGAACTTTACCAACAAATTACTCATACATTAAACAATAAAAAATATAATAAAATTACATTATAAAAGAAAATCAATTATATTTTCTAATATAACTTTATTATATACTAATCATATAATAATAGTAGTAATTTACGTTCGAAAAAAAATGAAGAAAGTTTGAACAATGAAGAATTAAGGTAATAAGGTTTGCTTTGTATTGCAAAAATATGAATATGGTGTCATTTATTTTTACGCTTTTTTTTTGCTTTTTCTTTCTTTTCAATTCTTTCATATGAATTTATTTCATTCTTTTTCCCGGTCACGCACGAGATGCGGATTCTCAAATCGTGGTTTAAGATGTCCCCTGACTTTTTTCTTTTTTCTTTTTGTCTCACTGCAAAATTTTCAGATAAAACCTAAATAACAATTAGAATGGCAAAATTAAACAAACTACTTTAATTAGTATAGTTAATTTCTATGACTGAATCTTTATTTTAACGGTTTATTTTATCATGGGATTTCCACCCATTTAGCTGCTCCGCACGGCAGCAACTGGCCGGGCTAGAGTGTCGCCGAAGGCCTATTTACGGAAGGGTTCTAATAACTTATACTATGTTCTTTTTAGAGAAAAATCAACTAGAATCTTACAGAACTTATTCATGTTTTTTGTTGCGTTTGTATTGTTTCTTGAGTTCTATAACTTGTCAAAAACAATTGTTAGCTACTACTAATATGTACTAGGGGCCTGTCCTAAAATCAATAAAAGATTATTTATGGGACCGAGAAAGCGGACCTACACGACGTTGCATATTCGAACTCATTAACGCCCTATTTAAACGATCAACTTAATGAAGAAGGTCGTAGCATTGGGCGGGATAAACCTCAATGATAAATAACTGATCAACTTCCGGCGGAACGATGTTGTTTTACCTTGCAAGGAACCCTAACTTCTCTTGCCGTGGTGGTGTTTCTTTGTAGGTGGTCTTGAGGTCCTTTTGGCCGTGGCGTGGATCGGAAGGTAGGAAGGGAGGGGAGGGTGAGGAGCGTGGCGGATATTTTTCAAGACTTAGAGTCAACTCGTTAAGGCTATCCTTTTCGAGGAAAAACCCGACTCGGACAGTCGTTGAGGTATTCATTATGTTTTCTCTTAACCTCTAAGGGCTTAAGTCAACTTGTTAAGAAATCCCGTATTTATTTTCAAAGTAAAAACCCGACTTGGAAAGTCATTGAGGAATTCCTTTCTCTTCTCAAAGTTGGTGCGACGACTTACCATGTTTACTAACTTGTGTGTTCTTTCTTGGGTTTAGACCTTGTTGGTATGAACTCTTACTTCCTCAGTTTTTACTTATGATCATATTTTAAATTGTTTGCCACTTGGTGGTTAGGGAACATTGTTTTCTCTTCGGCATAGGGTGTAAGAGTTGAGTATAAGCAAAAACCGAAGAATTTGAGCGGTTTGGAGGTGTTCCGTCCCTCGTCTCATTTTGGGGGTATGACAAGGAATAGACTATAATTCCACTGCGATAAGAAAACCGTCGTTGAATGGAATATAGGTAAATTATTTTAAACTACTTCACATGCCCTTGATTTTCGTCTTTAGGTGGAGGAGGTCGAACATAGAGTATGGAATATAGGGAAATTATTCTAAACTACTTGATCTATGTTTGATCTCTGCTTTCGTTGCTTGGTTGGTCGACTCCTCTTTGGATCCTTGGTGTGTGAAGCTTCCCTTCCCCATGGTTGTTCTCGGCTACTTTGGGCTCTCGTCTTTCCCTCGGTTGCTACTACTTCCTTGGCATGTTTTGTTTAATCTGAGTAGAGGTTGGTTATGGACTTGAGCACCCGGTGTCCTTGTTTGGCAAGTTGTTTTAGATAGCAGTTAGGGAGCCTCGTGCATTTTTTTTCTTCGTTGTACTTTTCTCGAGCATTTTTTATACTCTCTTATTATTAATATATATAATTTGGTCGTTTCAAAAAAAAAACTCCTGAGTGCCCTTTGTTTTGGGTACTACATTTATCTATCTTGAGATCGTTTTATCATGGCGAGATCGTTGGTAATTCATTTTCCACAAATTATTTCAGGATCCATCCCTTTATAACAGTTTAATTTAAGGATATCTCTTAGTAGCTTTAATCCTTGCAAATTGTTTAACCAAAAGAGCCAATCTTTGCGGGGTAGGATCTAAATAATCTGTTAATTAGCCTTAACCTCAAAATTTCTTTTAATTAGCCTTAAACATCAAAATTTCATCCAATCCAGTGCCAAACAAACTGGAGGGCTTTTGATTTTCCAAACAAACGAATTAGATTGTCCAAGTGTAGTTTGTGGCAGTTTTTAGTGTCGGCCCAATTCATAAATGCACATCAGAGTCCAATACCTATCTAATCGCAACTTCCCGTTAACCTACTTAGATGATGACGTAACTCTTGTGTCAATTAATTATAAATTGACATTGATTAGATATCGGATACTATTATGTAACTATAGTCTAGTCTCCATCAAAATGTTCCTTATAAATTTATATAATGACAATCATATTCGCACACTCCCCCACTCCCACTACTATATCCTTTGATTTTTTTCCATTTTTATTTAATTATAAATTACTTTTAAAGTATACTATAAAAATTAGTATAATCGTATTATTAAAGAGAGGGGAAGTAACACCCTAAAATTTCAGAGAGTTTAAAAGGGTTGAAAACGTTACTCATATCAATAAGTTGCACATTCCTTTTGGTGAATACAACCAAAATAACTTTAGAGTTAAGCGTCTGGAGCAATTCTAATTAAGAGTGCACACAGCGGCACGAGTGAAGACATAATGCGCAGAAAGAAACATGTGTTGGTCTGTATAGCCAACATATCACCTTGGAAAGCAACCCAGAAATAACCGTGTTTGTCCAAAAATCCGGACTTTCGGCCCATTAATGGCGGGGTTACATAGAGGGTGTGGAGGAAAGGCTATTCCTATTATTTTGCACAACAAATCTAATAAGGAGACTTTAAATGGAGGATAATAATATTATATATTTATTTAATTTAAAATAACAAAGTGAGGGGCCAATGCTACAAATCTATGGTGTTAATGATATGAATATGATATGTCCATTGTGAAGGAGACTCCATTATTAAAGTTTCTTTATTTGATGAGTTTGTGTTGTGAGAAAGCAACATTTTCTCTATTTAAACCACTTTAGTGCCTTAGTGCTAAGAGCACAAATGATTGTGAAATCCATAATTTTGATATAAAGAGCTATATGTGTGTGTCTAGTATATAATTATAATTTAAATATTTTATAGAACTAGAACAAACTTCCACACATCACTCCACCCTTTTATGTTTGTCCCAGATATAAGGTTTTATGCCAGCAATATTCCCTTTTGTGAAATTATCATTACTTTTGGAGCGTGAAAAAAGGAAAGGAAAAAAAAAAAAATACTTGGACATTAAGTTTTACTACTACTATTTACTTTTGGATATGGATTCTCTTGGCTAGCTTTCATTTGGAATTCCATCGGTATCCTGAAGTTTGATAAAGTTATTGGGTGTGATCAAATGACTTTAGAAGATCATGGACTTGTTTGCAATTTTCGGAAGGTGTTTGTCGGGGGTGCTGCTATTGGACAACTTTAGCAGTGCGTGCATGGAGGATTGTATAATTGTGTGCAACTAGCAGTTCAGGGATTCATAACTTTACTTGGTTCGCAACATGTTCTTGACCCTTGTTCAGTGCCGCACCATATGTACAACCCTGCGGTCTTTTTCGAGCCAACTAGGTTGCATGCAGGACTTTCTCCTGAAACCAATGTCGAATACAACAGAAAGTAGAACACAATTGTGACACGATAGAGCCCCAGTGAACCGATATCGAAGACTACCATCACAAGGTAAAAGTAGTACTCAGACTCGATCAATTTTAAGCCATATTGACAGTTTGAGCCATCAAAAATGTTTAGCACACAGAAAACAGAGGAGCAAACTAAATAGCATCTCTTAAACAAGAGTAGTTTCGTTCTGTCATTGAACAAAAGCCAAACACGAAGGAACAAGACGAGTTTACGTGCCATGAACAGTCAAGACTTAAGTTTTCAACATTTCGTAGTTTCTAGCAGAAGCAGTTAAAACATAAATCAAACAAATGACCAGTTGACAAACATAAAGCAGATGCAATGGGCAACTTCGTCTTCGTTCAGAACTTTCCATGCCACTGCTCTCTCATACGAGATTGGTCTTCCCATGCTTGACAAACAAATGCCACCTTGAAGAGATGCAGAGCCCTGTCGTACAGTTTTGCCAAAACATTAGCTACCCCGTTGGTTGCAATTTCTAAAAATTCCAGATAGATAGACATACAGCTACTTATAAGATGGAGATACCTGATGCATTATCTGTGGAAACTCGGTGCATAGATTCTTTCGTCCATGATCATCAAATATCTTTTCCAGAGAGATGTCCTGAAGTGCAACCAGTGTCGTCTCCAGCATGTCAAGACCAGCCTGGTTTGCAAATGTAAACACGGGTAGTGCCTGCGAATTTTCAAGTTCATTGATATATGATTAGATTAACCACCAATGTCAATAATGACAAGTTAGGGCCTACGGGAATGCGCCTAACACTTGGGTAGTTGATACTCGTGTGGTCTCCCCAATTACTCTGAACATGCATGAGGCTAAAAATAAAACATAACATATCAAATAGATGTGCATGACTAAAAGGTTACCTTCATGGAGCAGCATAAAATAGCATCCGAGTGATGCCACAGAGCTTTGAGAATGGACTCACTCCCTTCACCACAGGATTTGAGAAGGTCTGCACCCATGTAGCTCCTGCCAAGATAGATCACAGTTAAGCAAGATGTTAGGAGTGCGAGAATAGCATCGATCTAGGTGCGCATCAGAGGTATTTAATCACTGCAGGTCTCTTTTATTCCAATACTCGGGGTTGTCGCTGTTAAAAAAATCTAATGTTTGATCCCTTCCAAGAAAAAGAGATGTAGAATCATATATCCGTGAACACCAACTTCGGCTTCTCTCACTATATAAAACTTAGTTAAAGTGGAGAAAGATTTGTTTGCAAGTTCTATCACAGAAAGGCACACATTTTCTCAATCAAGATGCCTGCATCATTTATTTAATCAAAGAGTAGGATCCCACGATCGCATTTTACTTGGCCTAGAAGACTAGAACTACCATTAATTTTGTAACCAAAGTTAAACAGTTTTTCTCACAAATGATCTTTCAGCCTTTTCCTGAATGTTGAAGCAGAGAACAAGCATGCAACTCCATTCAAGCACATGCAGAGGCAGGAATGCAATGAGGGATTGGATGCTTTATATAAAGAGAGAAATAAAATATATACATAAATAAAAGCTGAAGGAAATGTCCCCCCCCCCCCCCCCCAAACATAAAAACAAACTAATTTTTCTCAAAAACCTTACAATGAGACACTCCCTCACTCCCACCTGAAACTAGGCAGGGCGGACGGAGTATATATTTTGACATGACCAGATCAGAGATAAGAGCATTTATTAAACACATACAGTATGACCTAACAAAAGATGCCAACAAGGATCTCTAAAAAAAAATCTCAAGTCTCAACTATAATCTATAGAGCAATGGCTTAGTATTACATTGGATTATAGAGCAAAATCTGTTAATCATTTATGCAACGTTATTTTTAAATGATCGCAAATAACTAGAAACAATCATCAATATGAAAGATACTGATTTGGCTACTGGCCAGTAAGCCCCAGAAAACACAACATATGAAGTCAAAATGACTTGAAGAACCTATTGAACTGTACATACCTATAGCTCTGGCTTATCCAACGAGCAAGCGTATGAGCTTCAGGAGTACCCAGTGGTGACCGGAGACCAGCATGAGTTCCCAGAGATGGAGAGAGAGCCAATGCTACCCTTTGAACTGATGATATAATGCTACGCACATATTGTCTAGCCATCGATGCAACGTTTTCCTGCATGTGGCCTTCAAATGCAAATTGAAATGCAATTGTCATGACAGATCTAGCAGTGCCACTAGAAGCAGCAAGGTCGCTTGATGGTTTGTTGCCAGTTGCCCCAGTTTCAAGAGCAGAAGCTAGGTCTAGAGTGCGGTTTGGACTTGGAGCTTCCTACAATGTTCCAGAAAATTTCACAGGTATAAGCAAACTTGAAAAGGGAAGGTAAGAATTTGATAACAGGAATCCATTTAATGAATAATAAAACAATACTCCAGATTAAGCATGATGATAAGTCCCCCACTCCCCATGAATTACAGGAATTGTGCATCTATGCAATATTATATAATGAAATTATCAAGGTACTCCATAATATATAGGGCAGTTATTACTAGCGAACACTTACCTTGACAGGATCAAGGGGGATAATGCGGAAACCAGAGGGCAAAAGAGGAGCATCATCAGCAAAAGAGGCATCAATAGGAGCAAATATTAATTCAGCGCATGTGCCGATCGCATTTTCATCCATTCCACTACACAACTGCCGAATTACAAGAATGAGCACCATAAGGTATGAGTACTGGCCAATAGAAGATATTACATTTATATATTAGATGCAATGTTCTACCATCTTAGCGCCCCACACCAACCCCCCAAACTCAACAAGACCCGTCTAAAGTGAAGATACATGTATTCTTGTACCTTGAATGGTAACTTTTCAAGATCTTTTGCACATAAATGGCCACAGTTGTTTCAGAACAAGAATAAAAGTCAGGTATGCTTTTATTTAAATCTCATCTGATAAAGTCAGGTATGCTTTTATTTAAATCTCATCTGATTACAAGTGGCAGTTGTTGATGACCTTTTAGGAGAGAATGTATGATGCAGGAGGGTGTAAGGTTTGATGGCCAACCAAAGGGGGAAAAAACAGAACCATGCTACAGATCGCAAGAAATAGAGTTACATGCCTGCAGGAGGATCACATCTCTAGGCATCATAGAGTCTTCAGGTGAATAGCTAACACCTTCCAGTTTAATTATCTCCAGCAGCTGCAGCAAATCATGAAACTCATATAGTAAGTGAAATCACATGAAAAGAACCAGTAATCACATCCAATACAAGCTAAGAAATCAGTGATAATTAGCCAAATGAATGAGCTTAATGATAGTACGAACCTCTTCATGTTCAATAGTCTGAGCTAAAGGAAGGATCACTTGACCCCCGAAATTGCCAACTCGAGGCCCTAAAAAGGAACATGGGCTGATTTTAACAGCAGCAGCAGAGTAAGCGTCGATGTTGTTATCTGCCCATTCTGATCTGTGTTCCCTCAAAAATCTAAGCAGTATCGCAGGAGGCACATTCTAAAACAAAACGAAATTAATAGTTAAAGGTGGCTGCAGATAAAACCAACTGTCAAATATTAGTACAAGAAAACATCATAATCTACTTCAGTTGCAAGAAAGTCGTACTGTAGAGTAGAAGAACTCCAACCAGATGAACAATTGAAAATAAATTTTCTAGTAGATTCATACATGCAAGCAATGTGTACAATGTTTATAAAATCAAGATATTTACAAACTTTCCACAAGTCAGCTAGAATTTTTGGAATTTCTGATAGATTCACCACATGTAAGCAATATGTAAAATAGTTAAAATCATATACTAACATCTACAAATCATCACATGAGAGATCCTTGATCATCCTGGTTTCCAATGAAAAGTTATAATTATATTTCTGTATTAGCAATATCACCTAATATATCAATCCAAGAATTCTCATCCTCACTCCACTTTTTACTGGTAAATCTATGTCTCATCACTTTTGAGAAAAGAACAAAAAAATGCAATAGGTTTTGTGTCTGGTACTGACCTGTAACAGCATAGATGCCTTGGCGCACAAGACGGCATTGCAAATGGAGTTGTACCCATTACCAAAAGATGTATTTAAGCCCATTAACTTGTCTGGATTGGAGTTCACAAGTAAAGTAACATCATCCATACCATCACTGCCTATCAACGACCAACCTTCATCGTTGAACCCATTAAGGGACTCATTGAAACCCCTGTGACAATATGCAGAACGATGTTGTCACATTCACATTATCAAAAACGCTATGCTTCTTAAAATCAAGGACAGATCTTTCCGTCCTCTTTCTTGTATTTTTTGGCTGAAAATAGACTTTTCTTAGAGGAAATAATCCAACCTGCTCAGCCGATGGCTAAGTGCTCGCAGAGCAGCTGGTCTTCTACCCCAGTTGGTGACATTAGTCTGTGAGACATCCTGAGCAATCTGCTTAAGTTGGCGAAGAGCCTGGAGAGGCAAATGAAAGAGGTAAAGGCATCAGTTTCAGTTTAAGGAATCAAAAACTCCTCTTGATTACCCAAGTTCAGAAATTTTTTAAGAGACTGGGACAAATTCTTACAGCCATTGTGGTCTTCTGTGCAAGTACAGTAGATGATTCGTAGAGTGGGCGCAGCACCTCAGGAACACTCGATGTCTGGTAACAAAGCATTAAAAGCAACAAGATAAGGAGCAAAACAAATATTATGTATACTTCTATTTGTTTGATAAGTGAACGCTTTTTCCCATAATAGAAATTGAGTAAAAGTTATAGATACCTCCAAATTCATGTGATCTACAATATGGATAATTGAGCCTCCTCCCTCACATGGTCTAATAAGGAAACCACTGGGTAACATCTCAGCTCTAACAAAGTTCTGCACAGGGGGCATGGCTGGACCATTCTGGGTATTGGCTAAAGATCTCTCACAAACCTGATTTGTAAACAAGCTAAGTTAATGCCAAAAAAATTGCAGTACATTTTACAATTTAAAGATATACAAAACAGTAGATCTTTTACCACTAAACTGCCATCATCCATGACAGAAGTGTAGCGTAACAACCAGAAGTCACGACCAGGCGCCAAAGTTGTTGGCGCATATAACTAACAAATTTCAACATTGCAGGTCATTATTAGTTTGGAGATTGAATAAGTATGACAATGCAATGGTGTCACATCTTAATGATAAATACGAACCTGCATGTACAAAAGCTCAATGGTTCCACCATTGGCGGTAGGCAGTGCACTTAGCACATCCACGGCTCGGCAATCGCGAAACCACGAAGGTCGATCCTTCAGGATTTCAGCGACCTGAAATATTGACAAGTTGAAGTTCTTAAAATCAAGACTAGGATATTAAAGCAAAAGCAACATAATAATTCATCACAGTGAACTTACCCTGGTAGGTTCTAGACCAACCAGGCCACAAGCTCGTGCTGCCACACCAGGGCAACCATGAGAAATAGCAACGATTCCAATGGAATCCGGACCAGGCTGCACGAAAAATACAAATGCAAAACTCATATAAGTGGAGTCGCTAATATTTATGCTTATGGTCAAACAAACTGATAAATGGGTAGCTTGTATTGCCGTGCAAACTCTATGCCCTCATAAAAATTATTTACGCCCATCATTTACATCGCAGAGCAATCCATATCTTTTAATGAGAAAATAAATGAACTATTCACGACGAAGTAGTCATGGTGCTCATAAAACTCCTGAAGCAGCAAGTAGAGAGGGTAATAACACTAACGAATGCATAAAAATACTGGGTCAACCCTTGGTTCCCTACCCCCAAACATCCCACTCTCAAGGACATAAAATCACATTACAACAACACTATTGTCCAAAACAGGCTTATGAATGTAATAGTACAATTTAATATTTAAGTGGTTTAGTAATGAAACAAAATTAGAGAGTAAAACAATACTACATGGTTATAAATTCAAGGTAAAAGTGTACCTTCATTCCAGGCATTTGGACCCACTCAACAGCAGTTCCAGTGGCCTTTGAAAGAAACTCTGTTAAAGTTTCTTCTGCAATGGACAAAAGTCTGGAACCAATACAAAAAGCAAACGAAAACCAATAAGCCATCACACACAAAACAGATAGCACGGTAACACATTAGTACTATAGATATATTCTTCCATAGTTCCTTCACATCAAGAAATTGACCCCACAAGAGCATTAAGGCAATTGACTGACCCTGCAGGACTTGCATCCCTTGGTGGATGCTGCTGCTGAGGCGTTGTCAAGTGGTGCTGTTGTTGACCACTCGTCACTACCGACTCGCAGCTGGTGTCTTTTGTGGCCAGTGCATTCTGCAGCAGAGGAATAATTTTCTTGGAATGAGACCCCATTACAAATAGCTCAAGATTACACAATTAAGAGTTGAGTGGAATTTAATCAGGTTTTAGATGCAAGATCCTCACAGTTGGGGCATGCTGACGGAAGTAAGTATTTTCATACACCAAATGTGAGACCTGCTTCTGCAGCCTATCATTCTCCTCCATCAAGAGCTTGTTCATGGCTGACAGCTTCCTGTTTACAGCTTGTAGCCTTGAAGCCTCTTTCCTCTGCTTCTCTCTGCACCTGTATCCCAACAAAATACTAATTCAACAACTTGTCAAGAAAAAATGATTCTTATTAGAACCACAAAACTCAGAACATTGAAACAGAGGCATTAAACACTAGAGGCTCTGCGGGAGCCAGTGGAGGCTGCTTCTACAAGTAGGCTTATTTATCATTTTCAGGAAGTGGCCTTTTCCGGTAAGCGAACTGAGTCACTAGCTATTGTAACACTAAAGCTCAACCCTACTTCATGATATGACCTTTCCATTTGAACAAGAAGTCAATTCTTATCAGCTATCATTACCATAAGGCTCGTATGCGTAACATCATATTTCCATTTGAACTAAAAAGAACCCTACTGTATAACAAGATATTTTCATTTGAACAAGTCTATTTCTTATCAAGCCAACCAAAACACAATTATTTGATCATACAAGAACAAAGGGATTACTACTATTTACTGTAGTACCTTCTGTTCTGAAACCAGACTTTGATTTGCTTAGGTTCAATGTTGGATAAGATGGGACACTCTCGAATGAGCTGCTGGCGGCGCATGGAGCTAGGCTTAGGACACTCATGGTACAGCCTCTCCAAGGCCTCAACCTGTTCCGGGGTGTACCGAACATACTTGCCGTTATCCAGGCCGGAATCCGAACCCGCCTTGCTACTCTCCTTGTAAGACATTGCCATCTCCAACTACTCAAATCCCAAGAAACAAACCAAGCCAAAAACTTCCGAACTTAATCACTATCCACACCTCACAAACAGCCAAGAAAAAGGGAAAAGTCTAAACTAAACAAACCTTGAAGCACAGCCCCATATTATTAATTTCTCCTTAATAATTTACTAATACCACCAAATTAACTTAAACAACACTATAGTACTACTACTAAGTACAAAGAACAGACAAAGTGGAGAATGTTTGAGAATTCTGGGAAAGTTTATTATACTAGTACTAGTATAACACAAGATTTGATTGATGATGATAATAGGTCACGGAAAGCAAGAAAATTGCTCAGCTCAAACGGCGTACGCACCAAACACAAGAAAACAAACCCCCAAATTATTACTAGTATTTTTTTTCTTTTCAAAAGCAGTAAATTTGCAACATTTCTTGCCAAACTAGCAGACTCCAATCCCACAAGTTGTTCTCCTTCATATTACTACTACTACGACTACTAACTGATTCAAGATTTCAGAAAGAACTATTCCTGTATGAATTGAAATAGAAGTATTCCCATAATTGAGTGATAAGCAGTATATATTGAAGAAATCTGCTTCCACATGCATGTACTAGAGAGACATATAGGGAAAAAACAGGAGAAAGAAAAGATGGATCTGGGTGATGGATGGAAAGAAGAAGTTGTTGTTGGTAAAGAAAATGGAAGCAAAAAGGAAAAGAAAGGAAAGGAAGGAAAGTGTGAAGAGTGCTTGGTGGAGCCTTTGTTTTTTTGCTATTGGAGTGATTGGGTTTTTCTTGTTTCTTTAATTTTCTTTTTCTGAGAGATGAGGTGAGAAGAATTGAAGCAAATGGTGGTTGTTGTTTTTCTGAGCAGCTTTTTGGTCTTTACAGTGGTTTGCTGTGATTGGCTAGTAGCATAGCATTGTACTATAGTGTATTTTGTTTGAATATCCATGGAGTAGTGTGGCATGGGCATGTATGTAAAAGTAAGTGCATAGGAGATTATTATTATTATTATTATTAGGAGTAAATATTTTCCTCTGTTACTGTGCAACTGTTTGCAGGCAAACACCACTGGATTTGGAATATTTTATGAATTGGACTTTTGTCAGGACTATCTATCCATATTCCATAGGCAGTAGTAGTAAGCATCACTAGGAGGATATTCACCCTACCTCCTCCACTAACCATATTTTCAATACTGTCCTTCCATACCGTCACATTTACCCAAAAGGTACATACTACATACTCTATCAGGAATATACGGTGTACGTCGAGACTTAACCAATATTCAATTACAATCATGTTCGACTCGTGCAATAAGGTAGAGAGTCGAATTTATGTTTTACAAGAATCATGTTCTACCTAACGAGTTAAATTGAATAGATCTGAGTAAAATTGGTTACAACTTAAATCTAGATGACCCGTATCAACTTGTCATTTTCTCCATTATTATCAAATCTATGGTTTGTTTAGAAATTTGGTTCATATTGTCTCATAACAACTTTTTATCGCTTTCATTGTTTACGTCATGCTCACATTAGGTTTGTTTGGAAATTCAGTTCCGATTGACTCATAACGACTTTTTATTGTTCTCAATGTTTACGTCATGTTCATGCTCACATTACAATTTGCGGTTTGTTTGAAAATTTGATTCAGATTGACTCATACCGACTTTTTATTGTATTCACTACTTACGTCATGCTTACATTAGAATTTGCGCTTTGCTTGAAAATTTGTTCTTGAACTGTATATCACTATATTGTATTAAAACCCTTTTTCAGTATACGTATGAATCAATTTACTAGTACTCTTTTACTTCGTAATTTGTTTTAAAAAGATTTGTAGTGATTATCTGTTAAACCGACCACTACTTGTAATAAAATTCTATATTATCTTCACTTAAAAAACCATTCATTTTTTTTATCAAAAGTTGAATTTAATTCAAATTTTTTATTTAGTTTTTATATTATAAACAAATTTAGTTCAATTGATATCATAGTTCAGTTAGTTATTACTTCGTATATATGTTCATTTCGATTCAATTTAAAACCTATCTTAGAGCTAACATAAATAAATACTAGAATTGAATATGAAATAGACATTTTGAAACTCAAGGATATCATCAAATCTATCTAGTTACTCGTTTAGCATCAACCTAGAGATCTTGGAGTAATAATTTCTGAGTTGTGAGCTTAAAGTTCAACCATATTAATTGTGGTGAACATGATGGATAATATTTATTGATCCATAAAAAGATGGGGAAATAAATTCAATCCCATCCCATACATAAGAGGAACGTCATAATGAGGTACAGTTGTGTGTTGTGTTGTAAATATGTAGACAGACAAAGGTGTAGAATGATGGAATAAGAAAAGCTAGGCATGGATGGTAATTTAAATAGATATTACTTCTTTAATCCCAAAATAATCGTTACATTTTTACATTTTAACACTTTTACATTTTAAGCCTTTCGGTGTCCGATGAAGCCGTTACATTTCATTTCATCCTTCATTTTACATTATACTAGGACATTACAAGTTTACGTTACATTAGTACAAACTGCGAATTTAAATGTAAAAGATGTTTCGAAACAGAATTACAATAATACAATTACAAAGGAGGGCAGGCAGGTAAGTAAGTAGGCAAAGGCAGCCACGTTGAGTTTGGGCATGGGAGATTGTTGCGTGGGGAATTAAAGACACAATGATTACATCTTTGCATGCGCCTCCTTGATTCTGCTCCCTTTCCATTTCTTTACACAAGCTACAATACTAGATTTTATTATAATACTACTACTAGTACTATACTATACCCCTAGTGCTACACTTCTTTATTTGAACACACATTTTGGTAAATCTTTCTTCATCTTTACACCACCATCTATTGGCATTACAAGTCCCCAGCTCCGGATATGGTTTAATTCATCCATATCCTATTCCTACCTAATATGGGCTCTTCGCTAGTCGTGTTGTTCCGGACTCCATAAAAGTCTTGATCTTGACTCGTGTGCTAAGAATTCGAATATCAGTTTTAGCTCGTTTTTGTAATGTTGGTGATCAATAGACTCGTTCGAATTCATACGTATCTATACATTCACCGTAAATTAATGAGGTCTATCACTGTATTTTAGTTAATTTACAACTTAAGACAATTTACATATAAGTAGTTTTTTCATTATCACGTGATCGGTTTATGCTCTTTTATTTTTTTCGTATTTTCATCACAAGCTCAAATTAATGTCGGCCCAATCGACGCCATCAACCGGAATAAGAGGTGGAGAAACCACGCCTCAAGATGTGTGCCGCTGTAAGGAGCCATGTGCATTTGCGCGTGAGAGATCAACATTAGCGGGCGATTTTGCTGCTTGGGGGAGCCGTGCCCAGGGGCGGAACTAGGGGGGGGGCGCGGGGGGCCTTGCCCCGCCTCCCCCTAAAATTTTTTTAAAGGAAGAATTTATGGTTTTTCAAAAAATTTAAAGGTAACTTTTACGATTTTTCAACTTCCCCCCACCTTCAAAAAATGATTTATATGTAATTTCGCACCCCCCTAATTATAATTCCTGGTTCCGCCCCTGACCGTGCCAACTACTAAGAATGGGGTACTGCGAATAAGATAATGAGAGGGAAGAAGAATTGAATTCCTACAAATCGAGAAAATGGACAAATATGGGAAGGCCAACAAACCCGGGTGGGAAGAAAAGGAAACTCGTGAATCCCTGACAAGGCATGGCTTCTAACGCCAAATTCAAGGATTTGGTTAAATTGGAAGGAGTTCTTGGAGATGAAGTTGAAAGCTCAGGTAATCAAGAATTCATTAATGACACCGGAGGAAGTAAGAGCTTAAAGATGATGAATCTGCAAGCGAACAAACCAAGACTGAGATTTATGATTCAAGCATTGAAGTCCAGCTACTGCCTCCCAGGTCGCGAGTGAGCACCCACCAAAGGGATTCCATTGGTATTTATAACATTTGATGGAGACGTTCTTGTTTACTGGATTGCTCGTGTCGGGCAATATTTTGGCATCAATGAGGTACCACGACGGGAGAAGGTTCAGATAGTATCTTACTATATGGATGAAAAAAGCTCACCAATGAAGCCATCAACAAACTCAAGCAATCTGGAAACTTTCGCAACCTCATGCAAGAGTTTAAGCGAATGGTAAGCCATGTGCCATACTGGCCACCAAGTGCTTTGATGGGGGCCTTCGAGTGAGGCTGAAACCCGTGGATTGCCCTGAGTTCAGGATGTGGGATCCTCAAGATCTGCAAACAA
Organism: Plantago ovata; assembly: GCA_028274465.1. NCBI lineage: Eukaryota > Viridiplantae > Streptophyta > Magnoliopsida > Lamiales > Plantaginaceae > Plantago > Plantago ovata. The sequence continues at coordinate 14,314,868 of CM051457.1, read as the reverse complement.
CCATCAAGCTAGCGAGGAAAGATGAACGATTGTAGTTGACCAAGAGTGAAGCTAGCACGAGCAAATCGACCGCCAGGTCTCCCAACCAAAATGTTGGAACTAGTGGAGCAATCAATCGCCCCGAGTCAACCAAGAGTACGGTTGAGTGGCGAGGAGATGAGAAGATGTGGAGCCTAGGATACTTCGCAAGTGAAACAAAATACTCCTACATGTGTGCCCAAAAGTGAAAGATAATTATTCTTGAAATCTTCGATGCGATCAAGGAAATTAATGCGGGAGTAGAACCACCCGAATGGAAATTACATGAGGCACCTATAACTAGGAAGAAGGTGACGTGGTGGCACTAGGCGAAGAACTTGAACCCTCCCTAAGGGGATGAATTTCATCTCCACTCGTATTGAACGACTTAGCTGGCCGATGTAATTGAAAATCATCTAACAATGTGTTAATGTGTTGAGTGCAAAGTTTACAATAAGTGGGGACTGATGTAACTAAAATCTCTAAGAGCCCGTTTGGTTCAGTAGGAAAAGGAAATGTTTTGGCAAAAATTCGTCATTTGCGGTTTTGCAAAAAATGTAACCGGAAATGTTGGTTGGCTGATTTTGTGTACAAAAACTTAGTGTTTTGGAAATCTACCATTCCATATCTGCCCTTCCAATCAATCAACTTTTCACCAAAATATCCTCATAATACCATCAAATATTAATTATGCCATCTATCTTCCATTTGTTTATCTGTTTTACGTTTGAGATTCTGCCAATCTCCAAACGTTGCGATGAAGACGAAGCCATCTATCTTCTTCTTCCTAATCTATCTTGCTTCTGCCAATTTCGTCACTGTATCAATTGATTAATTTCATCATCAATCAAAAGCAACATGATAGATGATGAGATTTCAACATGATAGATGATGAGATTTCATCAATTGCTTCCCCCAATTTCTTCTTCAACAATTGCTTCCGCTAATTTAACCAAAATTGATAGATGACCGGATTTCATCAATAAATGAAATCAGGCGGCGAAATTTGGGGAGGAATTCGAGAAGGCCCATGTTGGCCATTGATTGTGTCGGGGCAGACAGAGAACATGGCTCATATGCGGCAAAATTTGGGGAGGAATTTGAGATTGCGGCGGCGCTGCATAAGATGAAGAAGGAGACGCAGCTGGAGGTGGAGGCCAAGATTGAGGAGGGGAGGAAAAAGGTGGAGATAGACGATTTGAACTGGCTTTGTTGGCAGAGGGAGGAGACGATTTGAACTTGTTTTGCCGAGGGTTTACTGTAGACTGAAAAGTAGAAGAGAAGACTGTTATGGGCTTGGAGACTTTGGACCAGATTTCCTAGTTTATTTTAACAAACCAAATATGGAAAAAGTCCAGTTTATTATTACATTTTCTAATTGTAGGTTTGGACCAAATTTCCTAAAAAATTGTTGGTTTTCCTTTTACTATTCCTAATCTAAACAAAACGGACTCTAATAGAGAGTCCATAAGCAAATGGCTTGTATCTTATCTTATGTTATTTATTTCATCTCGCTTCTTTAAAAAATATTTTTAAATCCACTGTATGCGAGTCTTTCATGGTGGAGGATTTGGGGCCGGACGGACCGGATCAATCGGTTGAACCGGTACCCAGAGTCTCAGCCTCCACATTTGCCCTAGGAGTCGAAATTGAACACCGGGATTATTCGGCCTAGTCTTTCCTCTGCTGTTCCCACTCTCTCTCATCAGTCGTCGCGGAAGTTTGGTTCAGGTACTACTAACTGACACACTCTTCTCAGTCTCGATCTTTCAGTATCCAATATTGATGTTGATTACTTTTTACAGAGTTGCTTGATTTGTCAAACTGTTGTTCCATTTTCAATAATATTTAATCTCTATTGAATGATTGATTGATTCAATTTTTTGAAGATGATGGGTAGACATTCATGACTTTGTTAGTTAGATTATGTGTATTTGTGTTTGTCAGACATTTATGGCTTTGTTAGTTTTTAAGCAGTGCGTCCAGATTGATTTTTGTTTCGTTTTCATAACTGTTGCCGGATTAAAAAGCAGCTGTAATTTGTTTTCAGTTTTGCTGGAATGTTATTGTTGAATGGCATAAACAAGTAAGTAAGAGCAGTAGGCCAGTAATTCTAGTAGTAGACCGGAATACCCTTGTCACCGGAATAAAATGATATTTGAGTAGGCATTCATGATAATAAATAAGTTGGGAATCTTTTGTGTATAACTTGACTAAACGAGTATCATTTGTGAAATTAGCCCTTAGCTATAGACGAAAGACGAGTATAACTTTTGTTAGAAGGTTTAATGGGTGCAAACTAGAGGAGTGTGCTCAAGTGGTGATACTGTTCTTCCTCATATTCATGGTGGATGTGAGAATTGACCAACTTTTAGGTTGGTTGGGTAGTGGTGTGGTCCTTCCTAATGTTTGTCATATACAGTATATAGTAGTAATACATGGTTATGATGACATCAAGGCCAACCTACTGAGCTAAACTGGTTGAACCTCGGCCAGTAAGGTGACTGGGTCAATTACCCAGATCAGGTTTCAGTACATAGTTGCTTGGGCTGGTGCCCATTCACAATCCTAATTGCAAGAGTACTATGACTTTAGATGATTGAATATATCACTGTGGGTTTTGTTTTGCTAGTTTTCTTCCCAATATCAAGGATAAAGGGAAATGGTTACATTGTTATCATTACACTATTCTCAGTTGTTGTTCATTTTTCCTCAAGAGTAGATGCATATGGAATAGCGTTGTCTGCATTGCAGAAATGGGAAGCACAAGAAAGTGCAGGCTATGGTGGCCATCTAACCTCACCTATCTAACCCCAAACACTGATCCCTCTTGTTTCCTATTTGGATGGTCCGTTCCCTCTTCCAATGCTTCATTTGATGTTGTGGTCGCTTTCGCCTGCGAAGAGCGCAATCTTAGCTCAAGAATCTGTTCATACTCGGACATAAAGGTATTACTGGTTCAGTTTTGCAGTCAGATTCAGAATGTTTGATCTGCTTGCTCTTTTGTTTTGTTTTATCCCCCCCCCCCCCCCCCCCCGCCCACACTTATTTTTTTGGCTGTAAGGTCGATATTTTAGTCATGTCATTAGACCATATTATCTGAAACAGTTTCTGGGGATCTTTTGAAGTGTATTGAGATTGTGTCTGCTTGTGAATTGGGGATTATGTTTTGGTCTACTGAATATTAGCACAACTCAATTTAGTATTTGATACCATCTAATTGAGCTACTTTACTTTAAAATTGTTGTTTATATTATAACAATTGCTGCTGTAAGCTGTTGTATATGTTGCTGAATCACGGAGTTGAGAATCCACTCTACTGGGTAGAAGTAGAACATGTCCTTGTTTTCATTTTTGGAATAACCTTGAGCTTCTTATCAGTTGGTGTTGGCTTTCATTTATATCCTATGTTGAACTGGATAAACTTTAAGAATCGAGATCTATACCTTAATGGTTGCCTATGCGCCTCTACTTAACATAGTTGATAGATGTATTTAATGCAGGACAGGATTTTCAGTTTTCCTTGGATCATAAAATACGTGCCTCTCCTGTCATAATATATTATGGTTTACTTTCTGTTCTCTCCCAATCAGGGACTACTAGGGGGGATAAGCAAAAACATGCATGCAATTCTACAGGATAACTGCAAGTTCTCTCTGCTGGGGTGTTGTGATCTTCATTCCTGTGACAATGGCCCATTGGTCGGATCTGGAAGTGATAAACATAATGTCTCCAGAGATAGACAATATTCAGATGTTTGTTCCAGTAATTCTGGGAGCTCGAGCTGTGGATGCTCTAAACTGAATGGGACTTTGGAACAAGGCACACTTGCTTCTCCAGAAAGCATGTGGATCAAACTTATTTATAGTCATTCTAAGACTACTGCCAGAAGCCACAATGGCATCCCTATATTGGATCATATACACTGGAAAGGCGAGTCAATGTTCAAGTTCGATCTTCACGTATGTAAGTCTTGTTCACCTGTACTGCATATGTTTATTTCTTTTGCTTAGCTATATGATACTGGTTAACTTGGTCTTATAATAATTGTAGGTAATAATATATGAAGTACCCACTTTTGCTGGTCAACATTATTCCCTTGGTGTTCAGGTTAATCCCGATCTAGGGACATCTTATAAGACCCCCAAGTGGTTTGACAGCCTTCACCAAGAAGAGCCACTCCTTGATTTGGTTAAGATCCCTAACTTAAATTTTGAAATCTCTATATTCATTTATATGAGTTGGTAGCTCAATTTTACATGTGACAGGATACTATCATTCGAGCAATCAACAGTGCTAATGCTGCTCAAGTGTTGTTTGGTGGCAATTGTCATCCCGAACTTGGTCTTCTGCGTCGCATTTTCTGCAAGTAACCTCTCGAGACTAAGACAATTGTATCTTACACAAATTTTATATATTAGTGTAACAGCCTTGTCATTTGCTTATCAGGTCGACTACCGTGGTGTGGAATCTATTTGCTGTATCTGTGGCTTCACTATCAACATTCATATACATCATTCTTCTGTCTTCCTATGCTCTTTCTGGATGGCTTTCCCGCCCTGGCATAACTGTCATGCTGTCTAATGTATTTAACAAAACATGTCGAAATATCCATGTCCGCTGCCGTCAACTGTTGTATTGGCCACTATTTGCCGAGGACCATGATCTAAGGTATTATAATTAACTGGTTCTGTTGACAATATTGCTAGTTGCCATATGTTTTCAGTTTAATTTAGCTCATGCTTACATATTTCTCGGAAAACCTGCTCAGTTATAAAAGTACTATACATGTATTCGGCAGAAACACCAAGTGCCGAATAGTAAAACATACCAAATTGATCGTAATTTGCATTATTGAGTTTTAACCACATCTAACGTTAAGACAGCCTTTCGAATGACTGTTCAGCTGAACCGACATATTTACATTGAACTAAATCATCAGATGGAAGGATAAAGCGACTCCATAATTCTGCTATGTTTCTTTTCTGTTTGAAAGAAAAGGGTTTTGTTCTATTGTGCAAGGAGAAGGTAAATCATATAGATAGTACGGCAGTGCCATCAATGTTATGTCTTATCTGCTAACCCTTCGCTCTTTATAATTTATCTGTGTAATTGAGTTTTATTTTATAATACAAGGGGAGTTAAGTTGAATAAGACATAAATAGACTGAGGCAGTATATGTCTTATCTGATAACCCTTCACTCTTTATAATTTATCTGTGTAATTGAGTTTTAGTTTATAATACAAGGGGAGTAAAGCTGAATATTCTCGACCCACCAGTGATTTGACAAAGTTAAATTTGTTGTTTCTAACAGCTTTAAAATCTTCCGGTGCTCTTCAGAGAAGGCACTTTCTATTAAATACAATGTCTGGTTCATACTCTAAGTTGGTGGTGCTCTTGGGTCTAATGTCTGTATAGGTACTCATCGTGTGTGGATATTCAAGAAAAAGCTGCATTCCAGAAACATTCAATGTGGTCCAGTGCCTTGGTTGATATTCTCCTAGGAAATATATTTGGAATTGTACTATGGTGTATGGCGGAACCTTTTTGTTTATTGGTTTCAAATGTTGCTCTGGATATCACGAATTACTGGTTGCGAACTGGTTGTGTATGGCTGATGGGAAATCCAGCAGGATTCAAGTTAAATACTGAGCTAGCAGGAGTTTTAGGCATGATATCTCTGACTGCTATACAAATATGGTCAACTCTGTGGGCATATGTTGGATTTCTCTTGATCTACTTCACAAAAGGACTCTCTCTCTGTGGGATTCTTTTTGGTTTAACAACTGCTGCAGCTCTAGTCATTGACATGATTTCTCTTGTGACCATGCATATCCTGACTCTTCATTTGTTCTTATCACTTCTCTATTCAACACAAATTCAGGCAGTTACAGCGTTATGGCGTCTTTTCAGGTGAAATGCTTTGTCGTTTGTCTTCTCCGGTTAGTTATGTATGTCAACGTAGTTTTGTTCTTAAGATGCTACGAGCATAGCTTTCTACTTTGAAACTTGTTTAATTGGTCCGCAGTCTTGTGAATAGTTAGCACTTCATTGTTGTAGCTTTTCCTCATTAAAAGCTTATCAATGTCATGAGATGGTCCGTTACGTACCTGAATTTTACTATTTTACTATAAAATATTCTGTTCCGTATCTGTTTTACAGTTCCCTATATAGTGTTTTGCTATCAATGTAGCTTGTTTATGAGATCAACATTAAGTTGCTTTCTGATTCAAATTCTAACTTTGTTTCCCTATTTAAATACTAAACGTTTATGAGAAAATGCTGCTGAAAATCTTGATGTTTGGACTTGGGATACTATAATCTCAACTCATGGATCAAAGTTTTGTCCCAGAGACATAATTTAGTACTACTAAAACAGAAACTCGTCAAGTTCTTTCTGAAATAATTGACGTTATTCTGCAAAGCAATGGCATAACTGAACTTTGAATCCATAGAAAAAGATATTTTCAAGAGATTTAAATGTTTTTGTAATTACATATTCATTTCTGTTAAATAATGCATGGAGATCTTTTATGGATTTGAATGAACCTTTGAAACCTTTAATTTTATGCTTCAGTCCAAATGGTGCTAATATGAAAATGAAGGTAACACTGTCCAATTAACAGCATCTTCATAATGATTTCAGGGGTAAGAAGTGGAATCCTCTACGTCACAGATTGGATAGCTATGACTGTTCTGTGGAGCAACATGTTGTCAGTTCACTCCTGCTTACGCCCAATTTTCTTCTACTGCCAACTACTTCCGCTTTCTACATCTTTTTCACTATTATGCAGACTGCTGCGTGCATTACCTGCATAGCTGTTGAGGTTGCCATTTCTTTTATCCATGCCACTCCATATGCTAAGATTTTTCTCTGGTTGAAGTCTAAGAAGAGATTTCCGTCTGGGATATGGTTTGAAGTTGCATCATTCCCGCACATTGATCATGAAGCTGCTATTACAAATATTTCATGCTCTGGAAAGCTGCAACAAACTGCTTCTGCAAGTAGTATTGAAACCACTCTTCTGGTTTCATTTCTTCGCAGCAACTACTTAAATTTAGGTAATATTTTTTGGATGCCAAACTTATGAAATTTATGACGTGTCTGAAACTGGTAAGATACTCCTTGATTTCCTTTTGGCCGTTACTCTGTGACTTCATCTGGGACTGCTTTTAGGTCTTTGATTTACTTTTACGATCAGGCTTCGTTATTTAAAGTTGCAAACCGATGGGTCAATCATTTAGTCATCCTCTTCAAAAGGTCGCATTCTTTATGTGACACATCATCCTGGGATTTCATTCAGCTTACATACCAGATAATTTGTGGTTTGCGTCTGATAGTTCCGCACATTCTGTAATACTGTATTCTGAGATAAGAAGTTGTTGACCTCTACACGATTCTAGGTCTCTTCTACAGAATATTGAACTAGATTATTATTGTGTATTACCTTTAGACATGGAAAAGTTCATGCATGCTGTCGGGATATTGTGAACCATGCATAGTCACTACAGTGTTCTAGTGTGGATGTGGCTTCAGATGATGCAGTAGTTTACTAGGATATACAAGCATACTTCATCATTCCCATGCAGAGCATGTTTCATGCTAAACTTTGGGAAGGATATCTTTACATATGCACAATGGTCCTCCAATGCTTTTCATTTATGTATGCTTGAATTTGTGTTTAATTTTGCAACTCAGGAGAAGTAGTCTGGCCTCACTATAGGCGGATCTTTTCAGCATTCTCTTGGTCATCCACCGCCACATCAGCTTACGGGCTTCTCTCAGGAAAAAGGTATGGCGATCACGGACTCTGATTCCACAGCCTATTCTGATATCAAGGATACTAAATTGCTTTCCGTTTAATATGCAAACTGTTAATTAGTGCTCTTGTACATGCAGCATCCCAAGTTCTCTTGATTTGGACTTCCCTCCGAAATTGCCATGGATAGAAATCCCGTGGAAAGAATACTGGCGTCTTTGCTATAATGCGGTCTATTCATGCAAGGAAGGTCTGCCATCTGATTTGTGGAATTGAAACGAGTCCCATAATCATAGGAGTACTACGTTCTCAATTAAGGAGGCTGTTTTGACTGAATTCTGTATAAGAGTTCCTTTTAATGTTAGTTTCATGGTTCATTTTTGCTCTCTGTATCCATAGTCATGCTATACTGATCATATGTTTAAGCTTCTAACTTAACCTCAGAGCACTGTAGAAGAAAATCTTAACTCCCTGACAGAGTTTCATTTCAAAAGCAGAGCAATTTTAACGACTTTTCAATCGACGTTTCATCTTATACCCCTTATATCTCCGACTCCGCCAAGGATCGAACTTCACCTCTCCTTCACCATTGCACAACCTTATAACTCCCATCCAGTTTTAATTCCTTTCAAGTATTCCATAAGGTGAAGCGACGAGTGTTGAGTTGATGAAAAATGTTGGATACGTGGAGAAGAATCCGCTCGTGTTTATCCATGCCACTTGCTTTAGAATTTTACATATATAATTGCTAAAGTCTAGGGAGAGGACGGCCTTTCCTAAAACGATGGAAAGGGCTGGTTTTGTGATTCAATCAGTGGTTTTGGTCAAAATCTCGCTCAACCATAAACCGGCTGGTTTATTTTAAAAAACTCGGTTCACCTTGTGATATAAAAGTAAGTGAACAGACACAAAACACATAGTAAAACGTTTTTTGTGTGTGTTCGTTCTCTAAGATCGTTTTTCCCCCAATTCTCCTTCTTCTCTGATATTCGATCGATCTATCTACTACATAATTTGTTGTTCTCTGTGATTTAATCGATCGATCTATCCATTCGTGTTGTTATTCTCCTTTGTCTGAATCGTTTTTTCCTTTTTCAAAGATCTAGGGTTTGAATTTCATATCTTCTCAGATCTGATTTCAAATATCTAGGGTTTTTGGTGATTGAACATGGCGAAGAGGAAGGTTTCTTCCGATGTTTCCGATCCACCTGCAACGAAGAGGACGTATGTAAGGAAAGCTGCTTCCAGTAAGGGTATGTCTCCGATTTCATACATATGTTGGTTTTTTTTTTTTTTTATGGATTTAGTGCATGTGGTGGTTGTTTGTATGGTGTTTGTTTGTGTTGTTTTTGTGGTATGCTTATTAGTATGCTTTGTTTCTGTTTTTCAAAATTGTTTTGTATTAGTACTGTGTTTCTGTATGCTTATATCGGAATTTGGTGTGGTTTTAAATGTCTTTTGGTATGCTTATAGTTGTTGTGTTATTCTACTTCTGCTTTTTGTATATATAGTGCTCGAGTTTCTCTGGTATGGTTATGAATGATGTTGGTGTGGTTTTAAGTGTTATTGGTGTGGTTCTAAGGTTTATTAGTTTTGTTTATTTGGTGTGCTTCTAAGTTTTTTTGGTGTGCTTATAAGGTTTTGTTGTGTTGTCTTTTGGCTTAGCTGTAAGTGTTGTTAGTGTGGTATAAAAGTTGTGTTGTGTGTGTTTTCAAGTTATGTTGGTATGCTTTAAGTGCAGTATGTGTTCTTTATAAATGAATTTTTGATGTTGTTATATTTTGTTGCTTTATGTTGCTATTTTAAGGTTTTTGGTGTGGTTGTAGTTTTTTTTGGTGTTGCAATATAATTTTATGTTGGTGTTTTTGTTTTCTTTTTTTGTAGCAGCTTCTCAGAGTCTTGAAACTGCTCCCACACATACTGATGTTATAGGCAGCGAATCAACTGAAGCCTTTGCTTCAACAAACACACAGTTTGTTGGGAGCACAAGTACTGGTACCGGTGGCACTCAGGTGCTTGGGACAGGGGGTACTCAAGTTGTTGGGATAGGGTCTATGCAGGTGGTTGGTGTAGTTTAAGTGTTCTTTGGTGTGGTATAAAAGTTGTTTGGTGTGTTTTTAAGGGAGTTTGGTATGCTTGTGAGTGTATCAGGTGTGCTTATAAATGAGTTTTTGGAATTGCTCTATGGGTGATTTTGTTGTTGTTTGTTTAAGGGCTCTTGGTGTGGTTGTAATTGTTTTTTTGTGTGGTATTAATTTGATGTTGATGCTATTGGCAGTGAATCAAGTGAAGCCTTTACTTTAAGAAATCAAAGGTAGTTCTTGTGAATCAACTGAATGAGAAAGAGCATGTGAATGTCAAAAAGAAGAGGGAGAAAGTTCCTGCGAAGGCCACGAAGAAGTTTGTGAAGAAATCAAAGGTAGTTCCTATTGTTCGGAGAGAGTTAAGATCAAAGGCCAAGGTTGATGCCTCTATTGCTGTCTCTGTCAGAGAAGATGGTGAAGAACCGGACGTAATTGACAATTTACTTGAAACATTGAATATCACGATTAAGGATTGACGTTAATTTGTGATTAAGAGTTTCTAGTTTCGTATTGTTTTTTTTTTTTTTTTTTTATTTTATTTTTTTTTTGTTTTGGTTTGTGATTTGTACTTGGGAGAAAATTGTCATTGTGGTTTAATATAATACTATTGTATGTTCTGGTTATTGTTTTTAAACAATGATGCTATGGTTTTAAGGGTATACATTATAGTTTTAACACGTCTTGTTATGGTTTTAGTATACAAGATGCATGCTCCGACTGTTGGTATCATGTCGCAGCTAGTATTGTTTCAGATTCTAAAGAACCGAGCAAAATTGAACAAGTGATTGAGAAAGTGCAAGTTAAGGTAAGAACCGGCAAGATTTCGAAGAAGTAGGGGGTGTGTAATGTGTTTTGGCTGGACAAAGTGTGCATGTTGGATGTTATTTTGGAGTACTGTATGATTTGAACAATTAGTGCTTTTAAGATAATTAGTTTGTGTATGTTTTTAAGTGGAATTAATATGCAACCATTGTATGTTTCTTATTTGTTTAGTTTTAATGAAGTTTACTTTGTCCATTAAGATCTTAACTTGAGCTCTTAGAACGATAATAGTGGGTACTTAAACCACAACTTGGATACTTAAAACCACATCAAGGGTACTTATAGCCACACCAACTGCTACATGAAATATATAAGACCAATGCGAACTAGTGTAAAATTGAATAATTCTAACATGTCAGGACTGAAACATTCAGTCAATTGAAGTTTTTAAAACTAGTATTATCAAAGCAACAAAATTACAACAAGCGCTGATGTGGTGTTTCTGATGAAAATTGAATCTGAGTCTTCGAAATTGGCTTCTTGCAAGTAAACTTGTTCGTGATCTTTGAAGCACCAAATGTGGTGTTACAACCATATGAAGTTGTATTTGGTGTTCAGGCGTTGTATGTGGTGTCAAATATTACTACATTCCGAAATGACTTGTAGTTATCCTTCATCATTCCATCTCTCTAGAAAATAGCAGTCAGTCTGGCATCTTCACCATACATGTAGCGGTGGTAAAAGTCTGGATCTTCATCCTTTTGTTTCTGAGAAAAAAAATGCTTTGCTTTAATTTTTTTTCATTTACTGCTTAAAACATACATGATCTATTAAAACCACAATAGTATACCTAAACAAACATACAATTGACGGACGAAATATTAACTGACATTACTAAAATCCATAGCATCAAAACTTCAAACTACAACAACATGCCTTAAAACCATAAGTGGATGCACTAAAATCATAACAATATGACTCAAAAGTTTGACAAGTGACAACCACAATAAATCAAATATTTACTCCTAAAACCACAACATCATGCCTAAAAACAATAATATCATGAGGATGTTGAAATTACCTGCACTTTATTCATCAGTATGAGTATAATACGAGGTCTTAAAATGATAACATGTTCTCTTAGAAGTATAATTATAATAAATGTTTTTAAACCAATTACAAACTAGTCGTCAATTGTAAACAAACTGTAAGACCAGTTCTTAAAACCACAACAGTTGTACTTTAAACTATAATTGGTGGCCTTCAAACTCTAATTTGGACAAACATAAACCAATAGTTTTCAAAAGCATTACGAATGGTCTTGATAGTGTAATAGAGAAACACGAGATTTTAGAATAATAACATGCTGAATAAGTAAAATACTATAACAATGTTGCTTAAAACCAAGACACGACATATAAAAAAAGCATAACATGACGATAAATATTCATAACATGTTGAATAAGGTAAAATACAATAACAACGTTGCTAGAATCATAACATGTTCCCTAATGCGAACCTCTAAAGTCTAAACGTGTTGTGTAAAATCATAACAACAGAACATGAAATCATAACCAGAAGAGCTTAAAACCGTAACATATACGCTAGCTAGAACTGTAACAATCAGACTACCGTAGAAACTGCAATTAACCATAACAACCACTCTTAAAAACTACAATATGCTGATTAAAAACAATTACACTGCGCGATTCAATGAATAAATGCAAAAACATAGTAGACAAACAAAAAAAAGCAACAAAGAGGCTTTAAAACAACGTCGATTAAAACCATAACACGCCATTTGAAAACCTCAACCTTAAAACCGCAATGTATGTTCTTAAAACCATAACACCACGTCATTCAATGAGAAAATGCAGAAATGTATTTTAGAAACTTAAAACCACACCGAAAAGGCTTAAAAGTACTTACGAATATACTGAATTGTTGCTGAAGCTGAATTTCTCCAATTTCTTCCATATCAGATGAGCATTATTCTGATTTGTTGTTTTGTGTATTGAATCAACTGAATCTCCAAGTTTCATCAACAAATATGAACACAAAACTTTCGAAAATCAGAAAAATAGATCTGAATCCATAAAAAAAAACACAAAAACACGATAAATTCTGAAATTACGCATAGAGAAGAGAAGATCGATGTTGATTCAATGAAAACGCACAAACAGAGATTGAATTCTCAGATTTAGGAGGTAGAAACGAAGCTTTTGGTGTGGTTTTTTACCTGATTTGTGTCCATTGAAGCTGGATTCATTGAGATATGATGGATTTGCGTCTGGAAGTTGAGATTCCGGTGAGATTCCGGCGAGAATCCGGTGAGCAGGATCGATTTGGGGAGAGATTTTCCCGTGAAACACGCAGTCACACCGTTTGTGTGTGTTTCTGTATGTTTTGGGATTCTGCGTTATTTAGGTGCTATTTATAGGGCCGAGTTTTTTCATTTTCTGGTCAAAATCGGTTCCTGGTTTTGGAATGTGGTTTTTTGGCTAAAAACCAGTCCTTTCCTAGATGGTAGGAAAGATCTGCCTTTTACTATACTTACTCTATATAATTTAGGGTTATGATGTTCATCGAATCGGAGTTGAGACTGATATATGTATCTCTGCTCCAGTTGCAACTTGCAACACAATTTTTCACCAAGAGGTGTAATGGTCCGTAATAATTTTTTCAGCTCTCATCCGAAAGGGTATTCAGTTCAACATCTGTGTTAAAGACAATATTTAACCCTATAACAAAATATTAATTTTCTTATTTTGCTCCTTAGTTCTAACTATTTACAACTTTTAGTTTTTCATAATTAACACACCAATCAACAATTTGAGCATTCATTATTATTTCACCAAGAAATTTTAATAACAAATGTTCGAGTGTGTTCTACTATTTTAGTTTTTTTGGAATCGGCAAAATTTATTAATAAAGAAATATTTACAAGAAAGACAAGTGCACAAGAGTTGCGCTTAACAGTTTACAACCCGGTGACTACAACGCCCAAACCTTAGTCTACCAATATTCGAAGATTGCTATGGTCAGAGTAAATTTTAACCACATTTTTCATCTAGCATGTAATACATTAACGGTATGCCAAGAGTCCAAAAGTGACGAGATAACAAGAAATCTCTAGCTAATACCGAGAATATGAATGTCAAAAGTGTTATGCTATTTTAGTAGATTATTTACATTTAAGAAAACTCCATTTTCAACTAGTGAGACCTATTTTAATTAATATTGCATACTCATCGATAAACTAACTATAATTTTGCTAAAATTCTAACATACTTTATCAGTTTTACCACTCGGTAACCATTTATCCATTATAAATTTGTAAGCATGGCACTAGACTTCTAGTACTAGGTACTTAATACCTAGTGTGTGTATACTCATTGTCGGTAGATAATATCATGGGATTAGGACAAATTACTAGGGCCTACCCCTGGGTAAAACGTCAATGAATTACCCTACATGTACATAGCAAGTTAATTACCGTCCACACTCTCAATCTTTTTAGTGGCATTAAAAAAATACATTTACTTGGTACTGTAGTATGATGTTAGGGTTATGGAGTAGGAGAAAACGTGGGACATGATGACTGTGGTTAGATGAGGTCCAAGATGTAACCATCGTGTCTAAACGTGGTTTAAGGTATATTATAACATGTGTCGTGTTTTTTCCTTCTTAACTACTCCTTGAGGTGAAATCAAAGTATTGAAAAGATTACACCTTTTTCCTATAACTTAACGTACTTCACATATTTAGTACTCCATAGAAATCCTAAAATCGACTAAACGGCTAAACCCATGATGTTGAGTTTAGATTTTAGTCCTATGATAGCACTGAGGTGGATTAACACTCCCTTATAAACATCCCCAAATCAACAAAAAATTCAAACCCTCATTTAAAAAAAAAAAAAAAACAAACTTGAAGCTCAATATAAACTATAAGTTTCACGTCTAAATTAGATTGAGCCTTTGTTTACAAAGCTTTCTGATTCAAAGTTTTGTAAATAAAGCTTCAATTGGTTTTGTTATACATGACGAATTCCTAGTTAATTCTTTATTCATGTAATATGATGATAGTAGGAGACTTGTATAGTTGTATAAATCCATGTCATGAAACGCGTATCCTACCTCCTAGGAACCAAAGTTGCAAAATGAATCCTGTTAGGACCTGTTTTGCCGAAGACTTTCGATTATATGACCATGGTTTAAAATTTAATAACACAAAGATTAAAGGGTGAAGCGCCATTCCCGAGACATAATTATAATTAGAGAGGGGAGAGGGAATCCGGATGTAAAATTGGACACTAATGGTGGAGTCACGGCGACAAATGCTGCTAGATCGATTCTTCAGGGAACAAACCATTTTTCAATTTTATCATTTCTTACTTATCTTTAATTTAATCCATTCTTACTCTATTTGTTCCACTTTCCTCGTTTAAGTTGACTATTGTTAATTCTAAATTACATCTCTACCCTTTCTTATTTTTAGTATATGTATATCCATCCATCATTTTCAAATAGGGGTGTTTTTGAGATTTCAATAATACGTAGAATTGCTATGATTGTTTAAGATTTAAAAAAAAAGAAAAAAGTTATCTACTCTGAATATATATCTGGTCGATTGTTAAACCTCTCTACTTACTACTTAGAACATGTAACTAAAGAATGTGATTTTTTCCGAAAACTCGTACTATCTTTTGTTTTGAACCTAACTTTTTCGATTTGCTTTATTTTCTTTTTTAACCAAATGGAGCATTGTATGCTCAATATAAACTACATGCCAGTTTAGCTACGCATTGGCTGAAGCATGCCAGCTAAGAATGTTAGAAGGACGAACGATATGTTCTAATTCCTGCCCATTCTTGAAAATGTTGAGTTGATAGCTTCGTAGAATTCAACTATTAAGTAAAGTAATGTAACGTGTTAACATTTGTTTTTTCACTCACATAGAGCTATAATGCTCATCATAATGTTCATTTTGTAAGGGGTGTATGACTGTACTTGCAACTGTCATGATCAGTTTAATGATATAAATGTAAACTACAGTACTAAGTACTCTTAAGCTAAAGGGAGATTAGTGTAATTTTGGTGTTAAGTTTAATTTACTCAACTGGCCTTTGAGGAGTGCATCCTGGTAATGAGTGCACATGGTAATGGTAACATGAAATCTTGTATTTAAGCTAATGGCATCATCAAATAATCAAATATTGAACAGAAAACTAGTAATAAAGAAAATTGTTTTGTATAGTATTTTTCATGAATCATTGGCTACTGAAAATGAGAATCCCAATGCTGAACTGCTGAAACTGAAGCATTTACATATGGGGACTAAATAAATAAAAAGGAAAACAAAATAAAAATAATAAGGGACACTGCACTGTTCTCATGCTGAGCAAAGTCAGTGGAAGTTAGTGGCTTTTCATGTGAGGCAATGTGCTTTAAAGGCACTATCCAACAAAATAAACACATAAAGGAAATTGTTCTGTGCCAAGTTTAATTGGCTTTTTGATTGATATTTTCATCGAGAGATTGAGTGTACAATTGCTTCTCTTCATACAATTTTGTCTCAACAAAAGTGAAATTATACAGTAGGGACCATCCAAAATTACAGGATGTTTAGTACGAGTATCTATTTGCACCCCGGCAAGTTCGATGGAGATGTTAAACATTTAGCGGGAGTGCAATGTAAGAGTAATTCTACATCCGATGAAAAACTTATGGGTGGAGTATATGAGATCATGGACTGTGCAAGTAGCCATGGAACATGTCATTGACCACGATATAGATTTTACCCAACTATGCAAAGTTCATGGCATGTTATGAAATTTGAGATGTCATGAAATTGTACATAAGTCATCACCCAATAAGGTGGTGACACGTCAAACGTACATTAATTCCAATTGATGATTTTTACTATGTATTTCAAATCTCGTTATGCACATGAGGTAAAATCATGTCACGAATTATATCATGCGCTGATGACAGTTGTCATCGGTGTTATGGTTGTCATGCACAATCCATAGTCTGATTAAAGATGCACGCCCTATTTGTGATATGGAGATCTTTATTGTCATTTTCAAAGTAAATCCGTGAGAGTTCGGTACAAGGCAGACATGATCATTTAAATGATACGTGTGAGGGTTCATCCCTAGTTAATTGAACTATCTAAAGGGCCGTGTTCAATCCATGAGGAGCATGATACGTGCGCAATTAATTAATTAGTAATTGCCCTATCAAAAAGGCCTGGTTTTTGACTTAGATTCTGTTTGATTCAATTGACAAAATCTGAACCAAATAGAATTGAAATGAACTTATTTTAAGTATAAATTTCAACTATGTAAACCTGAACTAAGTTTAACTAACCTAAACTTACATGAAGTATAAATTTCAACTACTTAAATGTGAATTCGGTTGAACTAAACTAAATCTATGTATGGTGTATAAATTTCAACTATATAAATTTGAACTGAACTTAAAATTACATTTTTTTAGGGACACACTAGAAACTTACATAGTGGTCTTGATGTGTACTAGTATATGACCAAAGCATCATGAGTATGGTACAAATATCTTGTGTTTAAAGCAAAGTTAGAGAACATATAAACCAATAATTAACCTATAGAGAAATGAATTGAAGGAAGCATCCAACTTTACAGTAGTAACAAGTGAAGTAACAAGAACTGCACAAAACTGAACGCAACAAAAAAATTAAATGTATTTACAAGCATTAAAAATCAGAAAAAAATAAGAAAAACAAAAAAAACAATATAATTAATTAATACTAATAAAAGAAAAACTTACTACTAGTACTGTGCAATCACATTAGAATATTGTGAGGAAATTCCAAGTTTACCCTTCCAGTCAGTCATCAAAAGCGCACCATCTCACCTTCACTTTCAACACCAAAACAGTTTCTCTCTCTCTACCCCTTCCTTTCTCTCTCTTGTTTCTCTCTCTACCGTTAGCAGCTCTATTCTTCCTCCACAACACAAGACAACACTCTCTGAGAGAGAATCGAATTTAAAAAAACAAATGGAATATATCGTTGGAGATTACAGTGAATTTATGCCAGTTGATAACGCCAATTCCAACAACAACAACAATAATGCTCATTTCACCGTCGACGATTTGCTCAATTTCTCCAAGGAGGACGACACAATCACTGACGGTTTCTTCGACTCCAATTCCGTCGATTCCTCCTCCCTCACGGCCGTCGACAGCTGCAATTCCTCAAATTCCGGTAGCGCCGACGCCCAATTCAACGGCAACGTCAGCTCCCATAGCTTCAACGACTCCAAGTTCTCCGGCAACGAGCTCTGTGTTCCGGTATATATTTTTATTCAATTTTTCTTATTTTTTGTGCTTAAAAGTTTGTTGAATTCAATTCTGATACTGGTATGAATTTGTTGAAACTCATGTTTATTATAATTAATAACTTTTGCCTCAGTAATTCTGTACATCAAAATTGACTTGCGTTAATAAATTGGAGCAATTAAATGTGATTTTAATTTTGTCACTGTAAATTGTTTTTGTGATATGTGCATGAAATTCATTGAAACATGTGCCTCCTCTGTGTGTGAGTTTACACCGACACTCAGTGTGTATAATATTATTTTTAATTATCTTGCCATTATAAATTTGAAACTAAATTATATCTGTACCTAAACTTAGAAAATTTGTTGTGACTTAGTAGTAACTAACTAGGTTAATTAATGCAACCTAAAAATGATGTAACCTTGCCAAAATTAGTTGGACGATCAATTATTATTTCCCGAAATAGTGAAATTTGTTTTAAAAATACATTCAAATAAATAAATGAATATAGGTGGGAGCCTTACTCAAAAAATTGTTTGTACATGGTAGGTTTTAATTAATTGTCCAAACCTGATGCTGTATTTTCATTTTTTAGTTAATACTATACTACTTATCAAGTGACATAGCGTGCTGTTGTGCGAGCGTCACGATTTATTTTGCTATACGCTTTTAGTTAATTTATTTACGTTTGCTAAATTAACAAAAATAAAATAAATTAAATAGTAGTACTAGTACAAATAATTTGATCAATTTGTTTAGTGCAATGAATATGAGTAAATGTTTAATGAATTGTTATTGACATATTGTTGTTACATTTTGTAACAGTATGATGATATAGCGGAACTGGAATGGCTATCTAATTTCGTGGAAGAATCATTCTCAACCGAGGATCTCCATTTCATCCCAACAACCGCCATTGGCGCCAAACCCAACACGAACACCACCTATGCGCCGCCACCCGCACCGTTCCTCCCTTCCGAGGTGTCTGTCCCCGGGAAAGCCCGCAGCAAGCGCTCTCGCATTGCCCCATGCGACTGGTCGTCTCGCCTCCTCCACCTCACCACGGCCTCCTCAAAGAAACGGGAGCCCGTAGAGACTCCGGGCCGAAAATGCCTCCACTGTGCCTCGGAAAAGACTCCACAGTGGAGAACAGGACCCATGGGACCAAAGACACTCTGCAATGCATGTGGTGTCAGGTACAAGTCGGGCCGGTTGGTACCTGAATACCGACCCGCGTCTAGCCCCACTTTTGTCTCCGCGAAGCACTCGAATTCTCACCGGAAGGTTTTGGAGCTCCGGAGGCAGAAGGAGGTCCGAACCCACCACCCGAACCCGATGATGATGGGTCCGGTTTACAACGGTTGTGATGAGTTCATGATCCACCACCATCATCATCGTGGTAGCATTAGTGGTCAGGATTTTAGGCACATGATCTAGATTTAGTAACATGTGAGTGTCATGTGATGTGTTGTTTCACTAATTTTAGACTTTTTAGTCCTAAGTCAGTTTGGTCATAACCCAATTTTCCTAATTCACTATTATGGTTTAGAAGAAGATACTCTTTGTTTAATTTTCAAGTAGAAGTGGAGGGAGAAGATGGTCAATTCAATTTATAGAATAATAACTTGTATGCAATTTGTTTCTTAAATTTTGCTATAAAATTCATAAATGTTAAATTACCTGTTTAATTCGTCTGAAAGATTCTCTTCGACTCAGTTCATACATATAAATTAGTTTGGATTTTGTTCAGATGAATTGAGCGGGGCCTAATTTAATTACTTTATGTTTTGATTTCTTGGTAATATCTTCTTGTTAGATCATTTAGGCCAATTGGAATGAGTAATAGTGTGAGTGAGTGCCACGAACTTTAGGTGGAAAAGTGACTAGGAACTTGGCTTTTTATTTGTTTTGGTTGATTTGGTTGATGATAAAGTAAAGAAAAGAAAAGAAAAGAAAAAGTGGTGGATATTTCGGGAAGGTAAAAAGAAAAGAAGGAAATTTTAGTAAAGTGTAGATGAAGAAACTGTATCAGATGGAAAGTGGGTTGCATTAATGGAAATGGGTGCAAAGCTTTATGGGCCATGAGGATTTTGTGTTAGGGTGTCTATTTTCTTCAAAGTTTGGGCATTTGCACATGGCTTCCCTCGTGGTTTCAACCACAAACAATGGTCCTTCACTCATGCTCTTTTAGATAAGTGTAACGCAAAAACAAATTCAGTGAATCAGGTATCTAACATCATATAATGAATTGATTGATGTCAGGTAGAGCGAAGTATGCGTATCAAACAGAGCTAAGCCTGTCTGACCTTCAAGGAGCGAATCTAAACATAGCGTTGTGTGCGTCTTAGAGCAATGAAGCGTAAATATTAAGCTCTTGTATGGCCCCAATGCCTTATCCTTTTGTATTCAGCCCAATATTACTTAACCAAGTCCAACTCAAACCTACCCTTTATTAAGCTCATTTAATCACACAGTGAACTCCTTTACAGTTACATAGGGATCAGCTGGACAAGGTGATTATAACTTGTACAGTACAAATACTGCTCTTCTTGTCCAGCTGAACCTATGAATCCTCTCATTAAAATTGTTCCAGAATGAAGTAATGAAAGAGCAGAGTAATTTGCTGCTCTAGGAAACATAAAAATAACAAACAAATGGAAGCTAGTGATGGCTCCAAATCATATTATGCTGTTGAGTCATGAGCTTGATCAATTTGCAATTCCTTGCTTTTTTCTTCAGATAAATTGTTTGTTACTGAGCGACCCCATCTCTTAACACGATTTTCTGCTTCCGATGCCTGTATGTACAACAGAAACACGAAATTATACAACGTGGATAAACGTCTGTTTGTAACATATAATTTAGAACGAAAAATGTATGAACTCACTTCTTTGTTCCAGTTTCTAGTTGAGGTGATGACTATCAAGATAAATGTCTGCAACACAATTCCTCCTATCATTCCACCCCATATGCCCTGCATCAGTTTACAAATATGCATCATGTTCCAAAAGCATTCCGCATAATCTGTCAACTGTACAGACTTATCTAGTCTGAATCGGCATCCAAAGTGTCACCTTCCAAATTATGCAATCTTACCATTGCACGATACTTGAACGTGAAGCCCAAGATAATGCCGAGAGGAAGTCCTACAATGTAATAGCATGCAATATTTATGTATGCAACAATAGCTTGCCATCCAGCTCCAATAGCCACCCCTACAGTAATATACGACAAGATTACTTCACAGCTAATCACCTGAACAAAATAACGGCTAGCTAGTTCTTAACAGTATGCGATTTATGGGCTTAAGTGTTACCGGATAAAACAGGTTGAAGACCATTGAGGAGTACTGTGAGTGCCAGCAGAGTTGATAATTTTGTGGTTTCTTTAGCTACTGCATTGCTGTTTGTGAATATGTGCGGGAAAACGTCTCTAGTTGCAAGAACAATAGCCATACACACAATTCCTATTAACACTGCTGCGATTGAAACCACTACTACTGAGAACTTTGCAGCTTTGGCATTGCCAGCTCCAAGTTCATTTGATACTCTTACGCTTATGGCAGCGCAGATACCAAGCCCAATCATAAGATCCCAGCAACTGATATTGATGCTGCACCAAATGTGTACAATAGCTATAGATGCATCATAAATTATGCGTACAATAGCAGTGGGAATTAGAATACAGTGACATACCAGATAGACATAGCATCAACTGGTACAACTGGGTTTTCCAGGTGACCGACTAATATCACTAGTATCATCAAGTACCAGAACTCCAAGCTGCATGTGTACATGTTTCATATATCCAAGGAGTTATACGAGAAATTTAGTACTAATCAAGGCGATATGTAAACAAAGACAGTAAACAAATTCTAACCATAGCATTATAGCAGAAGCTAAAGAGATCTTGACAAAATCGAACAAGTCCTGGAAAGCCAATAATGAGAATCCAGTCCATGCACCATCGGACTTGGTTATGAAGATGTAGACCAACTGAAGTATGACGACTAGCCACCATGAGGTATTAAGAGTAACTGCTGCTCCAACAAGGCCTCGTTCAAGTTTTAAGATTACAAGCCAGCTAAAGACTACGTGTAGCACAAGGACTGAAGCCGAAATCCAAGCCATTGCCATAACCTTCCCTTGTGACTGTAAGAACTTTTGTATCGGAAAATTTAAAGAGTATGCAAACAGTTGGGGTATCATCCAAATAGCAAATTGGCCTAAAACGGAAAATTGTTGCACTTGTTCGATCAATTAAGCAGAAAAACATTCATCTTGCACTATTATGAATGAGATAAAAATGAAACATAAGTAATGATTGGATTTGATAAAATACCTGCAGCTTGAGAAATATTAGTAGGTACACCAAGGAGATGAAGTATAGGTTGTGCAAAGATGTAAACCGGAAGCAAGAAAATGGCAGTTAGGAGCAAAATGACCCATGATCTTTGCATGTATATACCGAGCATCTTGAGCTGCCCTGCACCATATGCCTGCCCACATAATGTCTCCAATGCACTTCCCATTCCCAACTACACAAATGATTTATGAACATTAGTGTACCTGTAGCATAAATAGCACAAGTAGTAAAATTTCATGTCCAAATCTCAATATGTTCATAACTGTTTCAGGTAATTGTATCGCAGCTGGAAGAGTAGTGACATCTCACTGGCTCCTGAAGTTCTGATTATACAGCGTTAAACAAAACTTCTAGGGGCCTAAACTCGCATATAATGTACTTTAGTCGGAATCAAAACCAGATCTTTAATTAGAACAGAAAGAAAATCTAGAGGGTAAGATAAAAAGAAGAAGAGTTATAGTACCATGATACCGAAAGCAAGACCAGCAATGACAGAGTTCTCAAAACAGACAGCAGCAAGCTCGAGTTCACCAATTTGACCAGCAAATGTCTGAGTGAGTGCACCCAGTGAAAACTGACACATGTATGTGAATATTGCAGGCCCTGCCAGTATCCATAACGCCTTACATTCGTCACAAAATTCTTTACCGAAACTCCTATTCATCAGTACTGTCAAAGGGGGATCGTTCGCCATCTTGGTTCTTGACAATTTACTACTACTACTAAGTTTTAAAAGAAGAAGATTCGCTCCCTTGCACCGTTATAGAAATGCTTTCATGTTTCAAGACAAAACAACAACAGTCCATGAAAACAATGCAGCAGTTGGAAGGTTAACAACAACAAGTATACCTTTTGTTCGGCCGATTCTTGATATCTTCACTGTCACTACCCTTGACTTGTTTTACTTCATTTCTGAACATTATGGTCATACGAATATACGATATACTTTCTTCTTTTAGTAAATTGATATGTAAAATATACTTTTTCTTAGTTACAAAATATACTTATCAGTTACCATTATCATTTGTTGGCTTAATTACAAAAATCCAAAATAGACATTTCCAAAAGAAAAGTCTGTTCTTCTTATTTGGTAAAACGTCAAACGTACACTTGTGTGGATTATGATCCTTGATTTCTTGCATAATTATGATATGTTCATGCTTGTGTTTCATTATCTAAGAAATTCCCTATCTTTTGGTTTACCGCGAGATATTTATAAAACCAAGTGTGACTAATCCAATTGAGCACTTTCAAAAGCCTCTACTAACCAAGCTATCAAAAGATTATGCAATTAAGACAAGGGGTGTCCAGTATCCTAACTAACTCAAAGCTGGAAATTGATAAGTATTTAGAGGAGTATAGATAGAATAATGTGTGTTTGGAACTTAGTAGTAGGAAGGTAAGACGAAAAGGAGTTAGCCATGGTTTTAGCGATAGAGCCATAGAGGTAATTACAATACAAAATTTATATTCCAAAGTGCAACCGTGTTTACGTCATGGTTATGAAAACTAAGATCATGAAAACAACCAATACTCATCATCTCAATGATTTTTCTCTCACTTAGATAATTTTTTATCATCTAGATATATCAATTTTGAGTAATATTAACTACAGTCATTGACCTGACCCACTAACGGGCCGAGACCCAGTCCAACGGGCCAGCAAGGTTACTCATGGGTACTCTCCGGGGTGATATGCTGACCCACAGACCAACACGGGTTCTAATCCGCGCACTTTGTCCTCACTCGTGCGTGCACCAGGAACTTCGTAGTGGGTCACCCATCCTAGAATTGCTCCGGAGCAAGCACGCTTAACTCTAAAGTTTTTCTAGGTGGATTCCCGAAAAGAAAGATGCACCTTGTTGGTATGAGTAGCGTTCTCAACCATTTTAAGCCTATGAAATCTGGGGCTTACAGTTAATTTAGATGAAGTAACATATATGTAGATGAGATAACATTAATAAACAAGTACTCTACTACTTCTTCAGGTTCCAAACAAAATCCCAATGTAGTTTCAGACAGGACATCGCTCTTGATAATCCAGACATATATGTAAGGAGTTTTATGGTGTAAAACAGAACAAATCTTCCATAATTGCTTACTTATCATATCTGCCCCCTTGCAAATATATTTAGTATTAATTTGCAATTCGAACAATATCCTTTGATGGAATTTTTTGATGATGGATCAGTTGTCGATCTGCTTGATGTTCTTTTGCCTTCACGCGACTTCTATACTTGCTAGTTGCTCCCTTGCTTTGCCAAATCAAACCCGTACGTACATCTCTTGTCGGTCACCCTTGTCATCGGTGGTTAAATCACTCCAAATCTTCCTGAGGCAAGTTGGTTAAATTAAAGTATCTACCTCATCCCATCTTCTACAGGGGCACATTTATAGTCCGAAGCAAGAATTATTCCTAGGATTAAATTTTTAGCAAGAGTTTGAATATCGTGAAGTGATAATTATTTATCCGGTTTAGTTATATATCATCAAAACAAATCCTCTGGCGGGCTCGGTTTCTTTTAAAGGATGATGATGCTGAAGACACACAATAGATCACTGAATATAGTAGAGGGTTATACAACTAATTAATCAACTGCTCATGGCCGGCCAAGACACAGGGCGTATTATACGTGCACATCATGTGTTGAATGAATAAAAGGGTTGACGATACGATTGTCAATATTCGTAAACTTATAAATGAACCAAGTGGACTTCTTTTTCTTATTAAAAAGTGGACGAATATTATTTATCTATGTTAAAGTCCGAATTGGTTGTTAGAACTTAGAAACGAATACTCCATCGGCTTAAGTCAATTGCACCATTTTAATTTTTTGGTCAACAGTTTGACTAAATAGTAACTTAGATTATAATAGTAAAATATTTAAGAAAAATACATATTAAAAATTTAGAATGAAAAATTTTATAATATAATTTTAATAAATATTATACATTACTACTCTCTCCGTTCCATAATAAGCTTCCTAAGGTTGACTTTTTTTTCAAACTTTGACTGCAAATTAATTATTATAGAACAGAGAAAATATAATTTAACAGTAATTCATAATTACACTTGAAAACTTTCGATTGTAAAAATTAAACAATGATGCAACTCTTTTAAAAATAGAGTACTCGTTGGTTGATTGCATCATTTTTACTTGACACAACCTACATGTATCTCATTTTAGTCAATGGGCCAATTAGAGGTCTATAAATTATAATGCATCTCTAAGTGCTGATCCTGCATTTCAATTTAATTGTGTATGTCATCCATGGCTAACAACATGTCTTCTCCAAAACTAACCCCAACCAATACTTTCACAATCCTCATCTTACTAATAATTTCATCATTACACATCCCAACAAAATCACAGCAAATGTTTTCGCGGGAGAGTACTAAAGAGGATATAGGCCTCCAGAGACAAAAGCTCAGCCAGCTCCACTTCTACTTCCACGACATTGTAAGTGGCACCAACCCCACTGCCGTCCATGTGGCCTCCGCAACCACCACAGACTCCTCCCCCACAGCCTTCGGCTTTGTAGCCATGATTGACGACCCATTGACCATAGGGCCAGACCCCGAATCCAAGGTTGTGGGCAGGGCTCAAGGGGTGTATGGGTCGGCAGACCTGACAGAGTTCGCCCTCTTGATGGCATTCAACTTTGTGTTTACGGAGGGGGAATTTAACGGAAGCACGCTCGGTATCCTGGGGCGAAATGCGGTGACTCACACGGTCAGAGAGATGCCCATAACCGGAGGCACCGGAGTTTTCAGGTTTGCACGGGGATACGCGGAGGCCAGGACGTATAGTGTAAATTCGACCAATGGAAACGCCATTGTGGAGTACAATGTCTACGTGTTTCATTATTGATCAGTAGTTGCATATTGTAGTGTATAATTTCTTAATTTGTTAATTATCAATTATCTTGTTTGTTTCAAAGTTTGACATTTTTCGCTCTATTGTTCCGTTCATTGTTTCAAATGTTTTTGCAATTAAAGTTCATAGTACTCATAATTCAACAAGCTGCAATTAAGGGATTCGCGTTCCTGAGGCGTAGATGAATATAAAGTGCACTGTGATGTAGGCATGTAAAAAAGTCAAAATGTACAATAATCTTACTTTCAAGGCTAAGGCTCTTAATGGCCCCCACAAGCCGATTATGTAGCGCAGCGGTCCAAATAATTTTTTGCTTTATGCGTGAATCAGTTTTATTACATTCCCGTAGTCTTCCATGGAACCCAATGCAAACCCGACCCGACTCAATCTGGATAGAAATTTGAGCCTGCCCTAAATATGAATATCAAGTCCGCCTAATTGCCTAACCCGTTTTCCCATGAAGTTTGAATTGGTCAATGTAGTAAGACGACTAAGTTAGGAGTAAGTGCACCAATGGGGAGTAGTCGTATTTAAAATGGATGGATGAATGGATGAGATTAGATTTTAATGTTGGTATGACTATTATCTTACTTTAACATGAGGTACATCTACTATTGAGCCGTAGAAACCTACTAGACAATTTATCTTGATGTTTTATAAATGTCACTTTTATGAAAATCAGGGGTGTCTAATTAATTTTATTATTATTTTTATTTTTGTCCACAAGGACATTTTTTTACATTTTAACTCAAATTTAACGTTGACCCAGTTTAACTAACGACAACTCGACAAGGGATTTGAATGTAAAAACTAACATAGTTTGGACTTTAGAGTTCAATGCAAGAAACTCAGGCGTGTAAACATAATTTTCCCATATAGTAAAGTCCATTATCCTTGCAGAGTTGCAGTTGGCTATTGAGTATAGAGTCTATATACTATAGTAATCTCCTGAAGAGACAAGTCGAGTTGGTACATTTTTAAAGACTAATACACAGTGTTACTAATAATTGAATAATTGAAGAAAATCTCACAAAATCTTACCTTTTTCATAGTGAAGGCCCTAAATTCCTATGTTCGAGATCTCGTCTCGGAGGCCGTCTCGGACGACCTCCTGAGAAGGGTAAACCCGGGTCATCTCGGACATTTGATTCGGAGTTGTCTCGGAATAGATAGAAAATATGTAAAATTATATATAATAAATACTATACATATTTTATATATTTTGTAGTCTAAAAATAATATATTGGAACAAGTGGGATGTGATTATAATTTATAAATTTATTGGAGGTTTGAAATCTAAATGAATGAAATCCTTGGATGTTATTTGTAATATACCAAATTGATATGTAATGCTTCTGCTTGTCTTCCCCAAAGCAATCCCATTTTTTATTTTTCACGATTGAAGCCTAGTCTTTCTTCTTCACCTTCCATTTCTCCAATCTCCATCTCCACAAACCCAATCCACCACTCCATGCCTCCATTACTTCCGGATTCTTCTCTTCTTCCTTCTTCTCCCAAATTTCATCTCCTTCTTCAAAATTCAGAAACTTTACACTACGTCCCTACCGGAGAAGACCCAAAAATAATGGTAGCACCGGAATTTTCAAAAGGAATCACAGCAAGAAAACTGACATACCTGAAGAAGAAGCAGAGCAAGGGACGACGAAGATGATATGAAGCTTGGAGGATATGAAACTCGGGAAGTCAAAAAGACAAAAACCCATGGAGATCAGTTAGTCGATCGATCAAGCAGAAAAGGGAGAGACCGAGAGAGACATATGAACAAAATACTGAAAATATCGGCGAGTAATGCTAGATTTTTTTACTTATTATGCCTTTCCCCCCTTTTTTTTTCTTTTTTTTAATTCAAAACCGGGTCAACTCGGGTTGACCCGGTCCAACCGCCCAAAAACTCAGTAAAAATCCCGGGAACCGAGATTTTCCCGAGTTTTTACATAACCGTTCCGTTAGTGCCTCCGAGAAGCGGTTAAACCGGGTCAACCCGGCGAGATCTCGAACATAACTAAATTCTAATTCAAGTTCAAGTTTCCAATTCAACCATCTACTTTCTGAATCTTCTTCTGGTATGTCCTTTTTCCATAGTGCTTTTAAGCAAACCATCAATTTTCTTATGTTCTACTTTAATCTTGTAAGTTGAATTTATTGTTCTTCCTTCCTTTAGGTGTTTAAACATCAGCCAAATTTCTGGGATTTTGTGTTTATAGATCCTCTTTTACGAAGCTCCATCCTTGTTTATAGGTCCGACCCGGGCTTGGGCCTAATGCTCAGGCCCGCCCCTGGTCCGGGCTTGATGCTAGTTTCCTCGTGCCCAGCCTAGTCCATTGCCATCCCTATTAAGAGTATATGATGCCCATCTAACATTGTGGCTGGCTAATCGTATGGACTTTAATCGGATCATTTTGGAAGGTGATTTCCTTTTGATTATCAATGGAATAAACCCCGAACCGATACAACGGTTTGCCAATGGTACATTTTATGCAGCACTACGACACCAACTTTCAACTTTTTTTTGAGTCACAA
Organism: Plantago ovata; assembly: GCA_028274465.1. Lineage (NCBI taxonomy): Eukaryota > Viridiplantae > Streptophyta > Magnoliopsida > Lamiales > Plantaginaceae > Plantago > Plantago ovata. Next base: position 14,286,134 of record CM051457.1, on the reverse strand, counting down.
GCAGTTCATGTACGTGGTGAAGCCAGCCTTCTAGCCCGGTCTTCTGAGTTGGGACTTTCATGTCGATGAAATGGGCTTCATGTCACTGGCATTAATGAATAAAAAAAAAAAAGTGAGTACCTTTCATGACTAAAAAAATAGTGATATTAAGATCCTAAATTTTCTTGATACAACTTTGTTAAATATTAAAAGTAAATTCTAATAAATATAAAAAATTATTACGAGTACATTAAAATAAAATTAAAAGGATAAATTTATACTAGGAGAGTATTTCCAAAGGCTGCTTGAGCGGGAAAACGTCGTCACCCGCAAGGAGAAATAGAACACAAAGATTAAATACCACGTGGCAAATCATTATTCGTCCGTTACCCTTCACCCGGATTAATTGTCCGGAATCGGATCGCAACCCTCAACAAATCCCCACCATCAAAGCAAGTCTAATCAACGGCTCACAGCCAGCCCCATTCTAAAGCCCCCAAAACCATTTCAATATATAAACCCACCAAACCCCCCTTTGTTGTTCACTCACAAGTCACAAACAAGTACAAGCACACACAGCAAACACACAAATACAGATCCCTTGTCATTTGTGAAATGGCTCGCACAAAGCAAACCGCTCGCAAATCCACCGGCGGAAAGGCGCCTCGCAAGCAACTGGCCACAAAAGCTGCTCGCAAATCTGCCCCAGCCACCGGAGGAGTGAAGAAGCCCCATCGTTTCAGGCCCGGAACCGTCGCGCTCCGAGAGATCAGAAAGTATCAGAAGAGCACCGAGTTGTTGATCAGGAAGCTTCCATTCCAGAGGCTGGTGAGAGAAATTGCTCAGGATTTCAAGACTGATTTGAGGTTTCAGAGCTCGGCTGTTGCGGCGCTACAGGAGGCGGCTGAGGCTTACTTGGTTGGGTTGTTTGAGGACACAAATCTGTGCGCGATTCATGCGAAGAGGGTTACGATTATGCCCAAGGATATCCAGCTTGCTAGGAGGATTAGAGGCGAGAGAGCTTAGAGTGTTTCCGGGTTTGGATAATTGGATCTCATTATTAGATTAGATATATCGATGATGATGGTTACTTGATTAGGTTTTGAGGTTTAAATCCTGTGATTTGTTAGTTTAATTACTACTTGTGTCTAGTGTTATATTCTGTACCTGGGTTGCTTTGTTATGAAATATACTATGAATGACCATTGTCAAGGTTCATAATTTCAATCAATTTACTTCTTAATCTTCATATATGAACTCTAAAACTCGGTGTAAAATGAAAATACCTACTCAACAAATGTCCTGAAATTACTTGGGATTTAAATTTAGGAATTTTGCATAGACATTCATTCCTTCAATGGCAATAATATTTGTGAGTTAAATATTTTTGCATTTTCTGCGGTGTGAGTGAAGAATCAACTGATTACCTATCTCTTGGATGTTAAGCAATTCTTGTCTTTGTCCACTGGTTGCATATGGCCAGGTGGTCTATGGAACTTGGAATGTGTAATATCCCTCATATTTGCTGTGAATAGAATAGTGACTAGTCCAAGCCAAACATATTTTCAATCTTGAATACATTGGAGTTTGGACATGAAGCAATTGTTTATAACTTTATATAATAAAAAGTGCATATCATCACCACGATATAATTGTAAAATTAAATATCAATGTAAACAAAAAAGTACTCGTATAAAATTGTCAAACACATATCAAGCATCAATAGAGAAAGGTCTTGGATAGTGTTTATCACTATTTGAAATGGACTTTATTTTATACCATTCTAGTTGGGGAATCCATGGAAGTACCATCTACAATTAAAATTTTGAGACCTTTCTTACTTGTGACTTAAAATAATGCAACATACAATTGGACGGACGTAGGTGAACACTAACACTAGTTTTAAAGATAGAGTACAACATTAATCAAATATTATCCTTGGCTCTTGTTCATAGTGACCGCATGGATGATTGCAAGATGTTGTCTACGTTGGAATCTTATTGGTAATTTTTTATTATCACTTGGTGACAAACCATACTGGGCACGAACCATGTTTCCGGCATTCTTCATGTATAATGTTCATCACCTTGATAATCTTTTCACCAAGTGCAGTTACAACCAGTCGAGTTCTGTTACAATCAATCAATCGATATGTCAATTTAAGAAGGTGGTGAGAGTTGAATAGTACCTGATTTGGATGGAGGAAATTGAAGTATAGTTTCACTGTTTGAGTGAGCTTAAAATAGATCCAAACTTATCGGCAAATTTAGTGAGGGGAGGAGTCTCTCTTACTTAAGTGCCAAACATAATGAGTGTTTGCAAATGCTTTTAGGAGGTACTTTTGGCCTACTTTTGTTAGAAGTTAAATAAAACTGATTTTAATCAAAATTGGTGTGTATTTGATATTTTAGTCTAAAAGCAATTTAAAATCACAAAAGTAGAATCTGTAGTGTTTGGTAAATGCAATGAAAACACTTATTTTTAGTTTAAAAAGAATTACGAACTGCTAAAAGCAGGTAGAATCATCAATTTACATGCTTCTCAGCTTCTGGCGGTTACGTGCTTTTTACGAAGAAGTTGCAGCAGAAGTTGTAAAATAAAACACTGAAAAACTACTTTTACTACTCCAAAAGCACAAAATTACTTTTTTTAAGCATTTGCAAACACTCACTTAATGTCTTCAACAATATTATGGTGCAGGGTGAACCCCCACTTCGAAAACCTCAAATTTTAACTTCATAAATAAAAAAAAAGGGTTAAGATCAATGGATTTGATGTGAGCAATTATGGATCTACGGGAAGTAAAATCTATAGACTTAAATGTCTTCGTAAGAATTATTATTAATTCCTCATTTCTCTGTTTCGCTCCAAGCTTTCCATTTGTTTTGTTTATCTTTCTTAAACTATTGTTTGACTTTGAATAAATTCTAATTCATACCGAAAGAATTAATTTTGAAACTTATATTATAAAAAAATTTCCAATTTTATAATAATTATTCAAATATTAATTCTTTTTAGTACGATTTAAAATTAATTTGAGTTTAACTGATGATCGAAATAGTGAACAAAATAAATGGAAAGGTGGAGCGACACATAGAAATGTAGTATATACAAGTTATAATATAATAAATTTAAGGGGTGTATTAGCAATACTAAAATCTGTAGGAGACATTTGCAAATAAATTCTTAATTCAGAATTTCTGATTCAAAAATGTTTGAAAACTTAGCCGGTAGGGTTTCTCACATCTCTCTCGCTCTCTTTCTGCTCTTTGGGGAGCATTGTGATTGAAGCTTCATAAGCCCCAAATTCAATTTCTGATCGCTCTCGTAAACCAATTCGAGGTACATCTTACATATTCTTAACTGCTTGCATACCAATTTTTTGTAGTTCTACACCTGTAATTTTCAATTGTTGAAGTGTACGACGCTATGTCTTTTTGCCGATTCACTTCAGCTCAGGTTTATGCGAATGTGTGTTGAATCGGTAGTTTTTATCCTCATTCTGTGATTAGATTGTAGTTTCAGCTGCTTGCATCATCTCTTTATGTTTATGCTATGTATGTATTAGGTTTTAGGGGATTTTCACTGGCCAGTGTATGCCAAGTAGAGTAAGCTCGCTACCTGGATGAGGATTGTTTGCTATTTTATCTCTCACCTTATGCTTAATGCTTAAAAATTTAACAGCAAGTTATTCTTCTCAGTTGTTTGTTTCAGTAGCATCGGTTTGTTAAATTTGGATGAGCACTATCAAAGTATGCAATATATTGTGGGCATATTATTTGTGTAGATGTCTAGTTTCTGGCTGTAGCAGGTTTTAAGGTGTAATACATGAATAATTGTGTGTTTGGAATTTCTTCTTGCGGTGTCTAAATAGTTGTTGCAAATTTCTATAGGAGGTGCCATAAAGAAGAATGAGCAGAACTGTCCAGAGAACCCCCAATTCCGGCAGGCAATCTTTATTCTTTCAAGATTTAGCATCACCTGTTTCTTCTAGGCGTTCGGGAGGAAGATTCACAAACACTGGTCAGGCTGCAGCTGTTTCAGCTCTATGGCGTGAGAATTTTGCTGGCTCTGACCTTCCTCCTCCACCAGCTTTTACGCTTGAGGACCGGTCTGATTTTTCTCCGGAATCTGGACTTCTGGACTATCCGGTGTCTCCAGAAGTAAAATCAGATCCTAGAACCCCAATACAGAGTATAGGCCGAGAGTTTTCAACTCCTAAGAGCAAATCTGAGGCGAGTACTTCATATGCTGGAACTAGTAAGCAGCTACAGCAGCAAAACCAGCAAAGCCCCCTGCCAAACTCTAGCTGGTGGTCACCTGCCAAGACTGGTGGTAGTGCAGAGCAAGAAGATAAAGGGAAAGGCTCACCTGTTGAAGGTGTGGTTCAACCTTATGCTTTGATAACTCTGCCACCACCCAGGGAGGTTGCCAGACCTGAACTGAAGAAAAGTTTGTTACCTGTAGGAAACCTGGACGAGGAAGAATGGGTCACTGTCTATGGGTACCATTTTTCTCTATATTCTCTTTTTTCTTTCTTTCGTTCAGTAATCAGTTAATATTTTCATGAATCATAAGTATTTCTTAATTGTGCACCAAACACTTGATGCACAAGTAACAACTGAATCATTTAGGATTTCTTCTTGTTCTGCATTAAGTTACATGTGGTAGATGAAGAATAAATTACACGGGGGGTGGGGGTGTTTATTCCATGTTAAACTTCACATTGTATGCTTGTATCCCTTGGTGGCATGCATTTGTACTTTCGCCTTTTTGTCGGATTGAACCCGTACCGACTGAGTGACTGTCATGCACAGGATAATTTTGTCATACTTTTGACCAAAGTTAGTCTCTTGGATTATTTCTTTGGATCCTACACACATATACTGCAATTATTTAGATTCAAGCTACTGTGTAGGTATCCTGATTTTGAATGCTTTTGAGCTGTATTAGACATACCCAAGCGTCAGTCCACATTAGGCAATTGTAGCTGTTTTTACTGAAGAAATGTGTGTGTGTGTGCGTGAAAACATTTTCGAATGAATTCTTAAGTTTCAACGTAATCTGCCCTTTTAGATAATGGAAAGTGGAAACTATGATTTCAGTCTAGCTTCTTAAGTCAAGTTGTTGATTGCCTTACTATGCTTTCTAATTCGACCCTAGTAGCAAGTGAACTTCCAATATACCAGAAGAAGAATGTCTTTTAAATTGACCTACAAGTCTGATAATACTTGTTTATGGTATCAAAGTCCCAATGAAATCAAAATCCTTGAAGAAAGAAAGAAAGCTCGAAACTCCAACGAGCTCACTTAACTAGTCTCACACTAATGTTCCACTTGAAGTAGTAAGGGTGAGGCTTAACTCAGGAAGAAAATATGATGGCATTATCTTGACAATCTTCGTCGTGTCTCACTCCCACCAAAATTTTGCATTACCAGCCATATGAGGAATTTCAACCCTCAGTAATGCTGTTTCCGGAAAATCCAGTGATCATAATTACTCCTCAATCCCCTCCCAACGGATCCAATCCACTGATCCAATGGAAACTGATATCGGGGTGATTGATGAGAAATTTAGATCACTGGAATTTCTAGTGGAATCCTGGCTAAGGGTTGCTAGACCTCATATAGCCTGGTGATGAAAGTTTTGGCGGGACAAGTGGAAGATTGCTCAAGATAGAATCATGATATTTCCTCTTACTGAGCTGTAGCTCATTTCTTCCACCTTTTCCTCAGGAGAGCAGTAGGCAGTTGATTGCTCAAGATAAATGCAGTCGTTATTTGTTTTTAAATTTATTTTCATTATCCATTTGGTTCCCTTTATTCACTATATACCATTTTTCTATGTACATGATATATCATGATCACTCCTTTCTCTCCTTGATATGGTAGTAGCATACTAAGCTTATGCCTACACTTCTACTCTTTTAGATGTATAATGACTTATTTATCCATCTACTTTCGTTCAGTTTATCATTACATTCTAAAGATGAAACTATGAAGTAAAAATCTTCTGACTCGTACCACTTTATTGACTAATCACTCAAGTCTCAGCAAGTTAATTCAGAAGAAAGCAAGTTTGCTCAAAGAAATTAGTAATTGTTACATTATATTTTGGACAAGTGTTAATAGTTTAAAGTATTTACTATGTTATCTAGTTTTATACCTCTGAATTTCAGTTCTGTATTCTAGCGTGAACTGTTCCAGAATTACTCCATCGTGCAGTTGAGATCAGACTGTTAGCCTTTAGTTCAGGGCTTATCCTGTGTTATCTTACATGTAGACGTCATGATACAATTGATCATTCTATGAACCATGGAAAGTTGTTTGTCTGCTGTTCCCATATTCGGGTGTCCTGCAAGGAAGAAATATTGCTGATCATACTTTTTCTTGATCTTGATTGATTTTGGATACGTTCTGACCCATAGCTAATATGGCCCTGGCCATTTTTACTGGTTTCCATTTTGGTGTTACCTTGAATACTTGGGGAGTTTTCTTATCTTTGTTGTTCTTCTCATGTATACTTATTTATCTGTCCTAACCATCAACTTCTGGCATTATTCCTCTTATTTCTTCTGCCCTGTTCATCTAAAACCTTTGCTAAATGGCATCTATTTGTAACAATTCTACATGAGCGAGACGCAATTTAAGATAATCTCTTTTGAATATAGTATTTTATGTGTTATTAAAGTGAGGTTTCGGATTATGTAGCGCATGATATTTTCTTTTAAATCTTCGAAGGACATTTGACCCGATGAGCTCTTTGATACTATAGCGACACTTTGGGTCGGGGCTATTCCTATAATTTTTTATTCGTGTTATTTCCTTTTACCACATGATATTTTCAGTATGTGATTTGCTTTCAAATTGCTTTTCTAGATTCCCACCAGCTGATACCAATCTTGTATTGCGGGAGTTCGAAAATTGTGGGGTGATTCTGAAACATATTCCTGGCCCAAGAAATGCTAATTGGATGCACATTCTATATCAGGTTGTTATCCTACTACTGCCTCATATATGATTTATCGGCATGAGCTATAATATTTTGTACTGCAATACTGTTCCTATCGACTTGTTTTATTTGAGATTTTGTGCTTATTTCAAGCTGTTATGTAGTGGCCATGGTTTATATTTTTTCACCTGTGATGTGTGTGTGTGTGTGTGTGCACGCGCGCGATGCAAAACATCAAATCATGCCAGTTACACTGACAAACTTCTTAGAGTTATTATATGATGCCATTAATCTTGCTGAATGTATACAGTCTGTTATTTGATATACTTGGATGAATCTTCTGATGTAGAATTTGATTTATGGAATTTTTTGTCTTTACTCTGTATTCTGGATAATAAGCTTGCTACCTTGCTTTTCCTGATCAAACTTGGCTTGATGAATTTCTATGTTAACGTAAAGCTGCTTTGCATGTTTCGACTCAAGTATTAGAGTATTTGTGATGAGTTCTTAACTTCTTATGTAGTTATGTGGGGATTAAATCTTGCCATATTGTGTTAAGCAACTTGCAACATGAGGATAACATCTCAATTACAGTGCTCAGATTGTAAAGCTGAGAAGGCAATCCATGGAAGTCTCTTTAACAGTTTAACTTGGTAATTTTTTGTTGCAGAACCGATCTGATGCTCAGAAAGCACTCAACAAAAATGGCATGGACATAAATGGAGTGTTAATCATTGGAGTCAAACCGGTTGATCCAATGCAACGCCAGGCTCTGAACGAGAGGCTTAACAATCAAGGATTTATGCCACTGCCCCCAGCATCTTCTAACAGAAACGCGGAGTTGAATGGTTTTAGAGTCAGCCCATATCCTAATTATGTCCAGAATAGCAGTTCTGGTGCTCGTCAGTCTTCTGGGACTATGGCAACCCCAGCTAAATCAGTGGTGTCAAAAGTTATGGATTTGATGTTCGGGGTTTAAAACTTGCCAGCTCCAGTTTCGAGGCTTTTCGAAATACTGTTTCTCCCTATGTTACAGAAGTTTGGCGGTGCTTTGTGAAACATGGGAAGTTTCTCGGTGAACTACACTTTGATCATTTGAGTTGTTTGGGAATTGTGATTTATCAATTGTAAGTGTGAATTATAATTGGAGCTTTAATGTTGTCTTCTATGGGATGTATGCAACTGGCTTATGGCGTACAATTTTTGTAACGAACCGGAGGTTAAATTGGTGTTTTAGTCCGCTCAGTTCACCTTAAATTCAATTCAAATTTAATAATTTCCTAGCTTAGTTCAAAATAATTAAGTTTAGTTCAGGTTTGCTTACTTCAAATAATTTTAGTTCAGTTTAGTTTAAATTTTTCAGACAAATCAATCAGCCTTAAACTGAGTTATGCTGAATTCATCCCGTTTGAGTTGTGTATCTCAACTCTTGGGTGTTTAGGCTTTAGGTATCGGACAAAGAATTTAAAGGTGTATATTTGATTTATTTTTAAACGACAAATATTACAACTAATATAAACGTCCACGCACAAACCATTTTTATATCTACCGATAGAATTTGAATCTTCTCGGAGACACTCCGTCTCATATTAAATTTTCACTCGATTAGTCTTCCCATTCCCATAGAGGTTGAAATCGGAAACGAGTGCGAGAGATTGTTAAAGAATTAAATGACTAGACCCCATTCCTCCTAAACATCTTAAGCTTTTGGAATGAGAGTTAGAATTCTATCTTCTACCATACGACATAGATTGAACTCTGACTCTTTCATTCACCACTTCATCTCCCTCCACTGCACCACCTTATAATTCTATTTAAAGGTGTATAATGTGGAATTCTATAATATTATTTTAAAAAAAAGCCTAGTTCTAATGTAGTCATTTGAATGAATAAAAAGTTGAAGTCCCTCTGGATCGATCACTCGGCGCATCCTTTTGGATGGCCATGACCAAAACTGAGTGCAGATATTTTGGGATAGCTAGTGGACAAGTACAATAATACTATGAAATACTTCCTCTATTTTTTTTTATAGTATATCTTGAATTCCTTGTTTTAAGTTTCTAATCTTGTTTAACTAAAGCCACGCCTGATTTAAATAGACTTGACCTGCATGCTATTTGGAGTTTGGTTACCGAAGATCCGGAAAACGTTATCAACTCATTGAAAGTGACACATAATTTCAGTAAATTATTGATGCTGAGGTAAAAGTAGAAATGTATAATTTACATGATTTCTTTCTTATGAGTAATGAAATTATGATAGTAAAAGTTTAAACTTATATCAAAGTGTGAAATACTCTCTCCTTTAACTATTCTTATCTAACCACATAGGCTTCGCCCTCTTATGATGTTGCTCTTGAAGCTAATGACACACTTATGTAGGCAAGAGTTTCCATCGTAGTAATATCTAATGTTCCAAGATATTCTACCATGTCCGCTCCTAGTGTTTCTATACGAATTAAGGCTCGGTAAGTAGTTGACATGTACGATAAAATTAATCGAGTGGAGTTGAAGCCGTGGTAATATGTTGGAACTCGATAGGGAAACCTCGAAAAAGTGAACTAAGTTAATGAGCCCAATGGAACATGAGTCTACAGAAAGAGACAAGAGAAACTGAGACGACATCGAATATCCCGTACAGTACTGCTACTTCACGGGACTCTCCTCAAGCCACAGTCAATTCCTTTGACCCACTACCCCTCCCCATCGCTCGCCACGTGTCCATCTTCCAAATAAAAATATATAATTTGCCTAAATAAATAAAGCACACTGCTACTCAACTTTAAAACAAACTCTTTCTTGTTTTCACTAGTTCCAAAAAACGCAACAGAACACAAACAAACAGAGAAATCGGAGGAAATTTGAAAGAAAGATGACAAATGGGCCGAAGAACGTGCCGGAGGTTACCATCCAGCTGCCGGAGACCAAACTAGAGAGCGGCCCAATAAGTGGCCCGTTGGTATCTGAAAGAAATGTGGCGGTCCATCACCGGAAAGGTGACGTCATGCATGTGGTGGTACGGGTGGTGTGTTTGGTGACTAGCTTGACTGGACTGTCAGTTATGGTGACGGCCAAACAGCGGTCAACTATTTCTCTGTACGGATTCAGCGTTCCTGTCTACTCCAAGTGGTCCTTCTCTGATTCTTTTGAGTAAGTTTTGCTTCTCTCTCTCTGTTTTGCCACTCGGAACAATTTCTTTGTCGTATTCAGTATTCATTGAGAATGATACCCATACCAACAACCGTACACACTGATGAGTGAGTACAAAGTGTGGTCTTGTATTTTGTTTTTTGTATGGGAAATTTGAAATTTTAAAATAATAAAATAATTAAACTGGGTTTAAGGTGATGGAATTTGGTAATAATAAAATAATTTTTGGTAGTTTTGGAATTTGGTTCTGTTTAGTTTGCTTTAGTAAGTTAAATTTTTGTAGATAGGATTTGGGATTTGGCTTGGTTTGTTTAGTTTGCAATTACTACTAAATCATATTGCGAAACTGAAAGGGTAGGACCGGAAGGAAGGATTACAAGTTCAGCTTGTAAAATTTGATTAAGATGAGATTGGAAGTATGATGATTAGAAGATGCACAATGCATTTTGGCTGAAGATAGAGCGGTTAAATAATGTAGATTGTGTGCTAAACTGAACTAACTCTCATTTCAGTAGGTGTTGGGTTCCAAGTTCCTTGTATTCACTCCAAACTGAGCCCCTGTAGTTACTCCGAATGGACCCCTAGGGATTTGTCCAAATTAGAATTTTTCATTCCTTGAGAAGTCAAATTAACATAGATTGTGTATGTGATGATGAAATGATCTTATCAATCAGGTATCTGGTTGGAGTTTCAGCCGCGGTAGCAGTTCACTCACTGCTTCAACTTCTTATAAACGCCTTCAGAATCTTGCGTAAATCTCCAGTGATTCCTTCAAAGAATCATGCTTGGCTCATTTTTGCTGGAGATCAGGTAGGAAATGAATATTTTGAATGCTCTAAACATGAGTTTTTGTTTAGTTGATGAGAGTAGCATTCAGTTTCAGGAGAAACTATGGATCATTCTTTTTTTTTTTTTTTTTCATGATCTGATTATGGTTTTTGCTCAATATTCATGTAGATATTTGCGTATGCTATGATGAGTGCTGGATCAGCTGCATCTGGAGTAACCAATTTGAATCGTACAGGGGTTCGCCATTCTCCTCTGCCGAATTTCTGCAAACCATTATCTGTTTTCTGTGATCGTGTTGCTGTGTCAATAGTATTCACTTTCTTCAGTTGTTTCTTGCTTGCGGTTTCTGCAGTTCTTGATGTAATTTGGCTATCCAAGTTCTAAGCTTGTATGAGTTGTATCTTAACCTCCATGGGAATTCGATACTTATTGCTAGTTTGACCGGTATTAATGTACGACTTGTACTTGATTTATGAAGTTATTGCTTTCCCTGTGAAGTTTGAAAATCTATCTTGTAAGCACAATAACAATGCTGGGCGCCCGGGCTAGATTTCTAGAATTTACTGCAACTCTGATGAAATAATGTATAAAGCTTCGTTTGGAAAACCACCAACTACGATAAAAGACATGAAATTATATCCAGAGACTAGCAAGCAAAATAGAGAATGGGTGGTACTAACAAGAATATGCATGTATGTTTCAGAAGAACAGTACCATGATTTATGAAGGCTCTTGCCAATCAAGAAAAGAAAATATGGAAAAGAAAAAAAAGCTTATATCTATCAATTTACACTTGCGAAACAATCGCAGTCTTGTAATCTGGTCAGAAAGGGTTTGCCAGTTGGTAAGCGTATCTATCATTCATGAGCATGAAAAGGATCCTACAAGACCTTTGAACCGAGCGTATGAAATTATGAGAATAAAAAGCACAAAACTGAAGACGCCAGAAACGATAACCACCTGAAATGAAATAGATCGATCACCAGAAACATTATTAAGTGGGCTCTTCACTTGCAAATCAAAATAACACACAAGAATACAGACTCACCCATTTAAACATGTACCCATGCTGTTCATTCCACGTATATGGTATGTTCATACCAAATATTGCAGCCACTAGAGAATAAATGGACAAACACACAGTCCCAGAACTGAGGAAGAGCTCCAACTAGATACAAAAAATAAATAAGGGGAAATAAATAAATGAGATGAGGCTCATAAATATTTTAACAGGGGAACGTGTAATAGGCAATTAAGATTATGCAGATCTTTTCACAAACCTGAATGAGCTGATTTCGATGGTTGTCAAGCTGCAAAAAATGATACAAGACAAATTAGAATGTTAAAACATGAAAAAATGAAATGAGATTTACTACTGACCAATCGAATTCTCAGTACTGCGGTACCTGAATGTTGATGTAATCTTCAGTGTTATCAATATACTCACGCAGCTGCAAACACTAAATCACATTAGATAGCAGTAAAATCCAAATCTAGCTACTCTACGCTGTATAGTACAATTTTCGAATGTAGCAGAGCTAGCATGGAACATATTCTCCTGCAGCAAAAAGCTTTGGCGGGAATATCCTTGTTAATAAAAAAAAAGAAAGACCTAAAAGGAAACCCATGGCCCCTGGCTTTATGATAGTGAATACTTGGACCAAGAATATCAGTGCATTTGTACCGACCTGGTGACCCTCGAAGTAATTAAAAAGAAAAAAAATAAAAAAATAAAAAATTCAGTGGTGAGAAGGTATGATGGTCGCCCCCTATACAATTATCTTCAGCCCTCTTCCCCAATCATTCAATAAAAAGCCAAATGAAATCAGCCCAGTTTGGTTTTATTGTGCAAGAGAGAGAAACTAGATTCACCCAATTTCAACAGGATTATGTACAAATGCATCCATAGCGACCGGAAAAACAGAAAGAAGCATATGAAATGACATTTCCTTTATAATTGCAAAAGGATCGACATGGTTATATAGCATTGCTTACAAAGAAACCTTTATGCCAATAGCAATCTCAATACTATACACGTTCTATTGCTGTTTAGTTGTCAAACTACACTAGCCATTCCAACAACTCAATATATGAGGCGCCATTTCCATTAATAAGTAAAAGGGTAAAACTATTAACAATTTCTAGCATTTAAGCAGCTGTAAATCAATCAATGTTGATTGAGCAAAGATGAAGCTTGTGTAAATACTTAAAAATAATACATTGACATAATGCTATACCGTGGTTAATTTGTTGAGTGTGCCGTCAATTTGCATAAAGTACGCCTGCAAAAATAAATAAATAATGTAAATAATTTAACAAATCATTGCAGAACCAATTCCAATAAAATCAGTCTTACTTCTCATTACCTCAAGCAGCATTTCTAGTTCCTCAACATCATTTTCATCTCCATGAACTGTAGCAATACTTGCCCTACTAGCTCTTGATATCTTAGAGCCAATGGTGGGTGATGCAAGGAACCAACTTGCAGCACCTGAGCCACTTAAAGGCGATGCACTAGCCAACTTTCTGGACAAGTAAAGGTCGGCCATGTCATCATCATCATCCAAAAGTTGTTCCAACTCATCTCTTACCTGCAAGAGACTCAGGATTCAAACTAGGATTAACAAAAATAATTTTCCTATGTATAATGAAATACTGGCAAGAAAATATCAACATATACTTAGCTGACCCGTAGAAAGACTTGTTTTTGCTTTTAATTAGATTATCCTACATCACGTATTTTACTTTCATATCTTAGAGATGCACAACAGCCTCTTCTAGGTGCAGAAGTTTGATCCCAGCCATTCACTTGTTGCAATAGGATGTCATAAAAGTGAAGCAGGGGCACATTTCATGATAGCATATCACATTTCAGGGTTACTTACAAAACTACTCAACACCCAGCCCAACAAAAGTCAGTTTGATGACTAATGTGCAGTATTCAAAAAGGATAAACAGAAATATCTAATGCAGAAGAAAACTTTTTCAAGTAGTATGGGTAAGGCTAACACCAAAAATGATAAATAAAAAGGTAAACAAGTATAAACAAGAAACACGACAAGGATAAGAGGCATAATTAAAAAATCTTCTTCAAATATAAAAATAAAATGTGATTGCAGGACACTGCTGTAACAAAGAGCAACAAAAAAGCACAGCAGTAAATTAGCATAGGGGAGGGGGTGGAAAGGGGAACCCTACCTTTTGAACTCGAGCAGTTAACCTTGTCATTTGACTTTTTAACTTTCGTACACGGTCTAAATTGCGGCTACTGATCTGCAAGAAATATCAACATAATACTGACAAACAGATACCGATGGAACTTCAGTTTTAACAAATCCAAGGAGAAAAATATGAGAAGCTGAGGACAAATGCACATAGAACAACTAACACATACAGCTCTACACATGGTGAAATTATGTGAGGAAAAGATGACAAAATGACTCGTTTAGGTCGAATCCAACTACATACGTACGGATCAAATTCTATTGTCATCGGGAATTTTAGGTGTCTTGATGAGAAGCATAGTTGTCATGAACCAGGAAAGTTACCTTAGATGTAAGCATATCCAAAGCTGGATAAACAGCAGTTTCCAGCTCTATCGTGCGGGCAGACAGGAAGCTACAAATACCTTCCAGTGCTACCTCAAGAGCTCGAAATTCAAATGGAGAATCTACAATGAGGAAAACAGATGATTGACATTAAAAATAAATAAAAAGTTACATATAAAAGGGAAGACCTAGTTGTTGAGAAGATAAAGCAGTGCAGAAAGAAAAGATATCGGATACTATGACATATGCCTCAAGCAAGTAAACAAATTGATCAACAAATTCGAAAAGTAATACGATTTTTATTTATAATAAAATGATAAGAAGATGGGATATAGCATATACCATCTCCTTCTGCAGCTTCAACGTCAGGTTGCACAGTCAAGTTCCCGTCTCCATTATCATCCCGGTTAACATTTGCTTGCTTCAGACGCCTTCGGAGGTCCTCCACTATAGGGACAACATTATCATCTGATGGATCACGAAGTAACACCTAGACAACACGAAGCTTAAATAAAAATCATGTACAATAAACCAGTATTATTAAGTGTCCTGAAACCCTCAGGGATGATTTACTTAGCATAAAGTGAAGCCATTGGTTTAATATTTAATGTTAATGCATGGTCAACTGCTGGCAGCACAAAAACATGGACAAATGAAGAAAGGTAGGAGTGCTTTCCAGGATGAATAGAAACACACAACATAACAATGTGAGTCAGCTTCTTTAGAAAATATAGATAGATTTATAAACATTTGACATGAACTTTTGGCAGAGAAGAGATTATCTTAAAAAACTGCTTACCATTGACACCGTCTCAATCACATATTATTTGAACCACTCAAAACAAATTGTGTCAATCTAAAGCTTAGCAAATTGTGCTAGTAACTACATCAATGTAGTAAGTACTAGAAGAGCACAAGGAAATCTCAAGCACTCACCTCATCAGCTGTTATAATAGCCTTGATATGCTGCACACAAAAGGAGGGGAAAAAAAGGTAAGTAAACAAGTACAAACTTATGAAGTAAATATTCAGTTCAAACGTCAAACACTAAAATGATTCTCTAATAGAATTCAATATTTAGGAGTTTTCTTTTACATGACATTCTGGACTAACCTCTAAATTGAGAACAATGGCTCTCTCACGGCCAAGGATAGCAGAGGGGTACGACAAGAGGGGATCTAGAATTCTGAGATCACGTGTGTGTATCTGCACGCGATGCATTATCTCATACTTATCAACATCCAATATAATTTCTTCGCCTGAGGAATCCAATAGAATCCAGCTTCTTGGCCCAGCATTCTTTTTCTTCAACCCCTCGACGGATGTGGCAGGATCCACAGGCACAACATACCCACCCGTCATTCTCAATTATCATCAGAGAACGAAGAGGATATTTGTTTAAACTTATATTTCTCTACTCTACTTAAGGTGCATCAACATGTCTATTCCACAAACAAACAAAAAAAAAACAAACAAAGAAATAAAAGAAAACAGTGAGTATCTACCAAAGGCAAAATCAACATAGGTAGTAGTACTTATGAAACATTGAAATCATCATCATATGTATACAGCAGTATCATATATTGACAAATATGATAAAATATGCTATAACCCAACCACTACAAAACAAAAATTCACGCAAATGAAGTATATGACTATATTGTTAAAACCCTAATATTGAACTCAAAGGGCAAAATGCAAAAACCTAGAATTGATTGATTACCAGGAATTATTAAAATTGATCAACGAATAAAAAAGGATCACTGGACGAACAAGAGATGAATGAAGATTGAAAGACTGAAACAAATAGAACAAGCAGAAGAATAATTACCAGAAGTTGCAGAGTTTGCGGTGATGAAAAAGATTGTGAGAGAGCAAAAAGATTATGACCTGAATTTAACAATTTTAAGCCCACAAGCCACAAAGAAAAGATTCTCTTCTCTCAACAAATTTTTACAAAAGGCCTTTTTTCTCTTTTGGTAAAAAGTCGTTTTTCCCCAAGTTTGCAATTTAGCCCCAAAGTATTAATATCGGTGCATTGCGGCCCCTAGAAGTAATTTTATGTAAACTTCCGATTTTTGAATGTTATTTATTATACACGCTCCAAATTTCCAATCAAACTAAAAAATTCTAGAGATTCAATAAATCCAAGGAATGCTCAGGAAAAAAAAAAAAAAAAGTAAACAGAAGCCAAAACCAAATTCAACAGTCTATTATTATGTACATAGCTAGTGAAAGTATAAACGGAGCACAGAATCACGAAATAATGGAACGTGCCCAATCAATTGAAAACCCAGCGCTATCCATTGCTTGAATATACGAGGAATGGATGCAATTTTTGTCAAATTGGAAGCATTGAAAACCTAAATTTTAAAATTGGTTTGAGCAGTAAGCAAGAGAACAAAGGGCCGAGCACAAGAGATCGAGAATCGAGATGGATCAGAAGAGAATATCATAGAGATTAGAGAGAAAGGCGACCAGGAGTCGGGCGTGTCCTCTGTTTCTTCAGGCAGGCAATATTTTTGACTTTCCCTTTGGATCAAAATTAATCTAAGGGGCTGATTTTATTTAATTAAAACAAAATGTTATTTTAAAGAAAAATATATTAGGAACGTAAAATCTACTCGCACGTGTTATTCTAGAACTTGACAAATAACAAGCATGTACTAGCAATTAACTTGCTGAACCACACCTGTTGTTGAGAAAGAGAGTCTATTGTTCAAGTGACATAGCTTGCACATCTAGTCCAAGATGGCAAGATCATTGAGTAAGAACACACAACAAATTGAGTTTCTTTGAATTGAGCCAATCGTCCAAAATATGTAATATTAAACCGCGGAATAGTCACGCATCCAAAATTATAATGAGAGTACTCAGTATGTTGTGCTGTGCTGCGGTGCTGGTACTAATTTAAGAAAAGAATTATTAATCATCATAAACTAATTTCTTCAAGTCAAGTGTAGTCGAGCCGCCATCTATTCTTCAAGACTGAGTACTGGTGCTATGCAAACAGGGCAGAATTTCAGTAACTTGGCCTTGAATTCTTGGTTTTGGGTTTCTTGTCTTTCGGCGCGAACATCTTCTCTGCCCGGTCAATTGTTTTGGGCACAAAAGGCGCAGCATATGGATTCAATGTGGATTGCGACCGAATAGGTGCAGCATCAGCAACAACATGAGTGGGATTTGAGAAAATCCACCATCATGGTGTCATCGACTCTCCTGATAACGATATCGACTGGAAAGTATTGCATTGGAGTCACTGTCGACATAGTTTGCTTCGTGCTTTTATTGCTGGGAGAGAAATCTACCTTCATGGTGTTATCGACTCTCCTGATAACGATATCGACAGGGAACTGGCGTTGCATCACTTGAGACATGACCGGTTTTTCTTTCTTTCTGACAAATTCGCAGCAGTAATCTTGTTGTTCGTCGGAGAAAGTATAAGGCTAATGTAAAGCAGAGGAATTAATGAAACAAAACAGGTTTTAGTCTTTCACAAGTATTTATTGGGGATACACATCCTTAATTAGGGAATAATTAAATTAGATTCCTAATCCGTGTAGGATTTTCGTGACTTACCTTTGATAAGCATATTTTTAGTATATAATTACTTGACTCATATTTTTAGTAGTGTTTGTTTTTGGTGTATGAAATGTTTTTTGATCGTTAAAGTTGCTATTTGATCATAAGGGAAACATAATTAAATTTCGTGGATTGGAAGAACACTGATCACCAGAAACATGGCCGGGGACATATTACATATATATTTGTAGTTGTACTAGTTCGTATGATCAGATACAACCCAAGATCGATGATCTGTCCAATTACAGTGAATAAAACACCAGGCATTCTAATACAAAATATAAGTTTCTCGATCACAGTTGATTAATTAAACAACATCAGGTGAAAGAGCAGCCGTGGAACTCATGTCTGCAGCTTCTGCGGGTGGACAGGAATAGGTGCAATGACACATGGAAACAACAACATGAAATCGTATTGCTTTTAATATGCATGTAGACTCAATATACTCACTTGCCCCAACATTACTCTCACAGACAAGCTTGCACCTATCACCCCCACCAATGCAAGGATAATTAACATCCCGAACGCATGCAGTCTCTTTAGCTAAACAACCTGCACACAAGAACGGCATCACGCTAAAGAAACAACTCTTCAAATATGTATACCAGTAAGCAGGAGTGGATCCAGAAGGGGCATTCGGGGTAGATAGGAAACATACCACACACGTAAAGAGGTAAACATAGTTAATTAGTACCTGAGGCAAAAACGAACAACACAGCTGCAACAAAAAACAATGCTGAAAGCTTTGCCATTTGCAAGGATGATATATATATCTTTAATTCTTTTTTGAAATATGAAACTTTTGAGATGTTGCTTCAAGTGAGAAAGCAATAGCATATTTATAGGCTTCCTCTAGCTTATATGCGCTCATTTATTGGAAATATTGAAAGGTTATAACTACTCATAAATTGTAGTAGATTTTTTTCCGTTTCATTTTCCAAAATTAATAAACTTATTGAGACTTATACACTTTTTGAATGTAATGATGGGTACTGGGTAGACAATAAAATACAATCTTGAAGATTGAGTTTAATTCTCAATCGTATATTGGACTAAATCATTTATTGGAAAAATTGAAAGGTAATAACTAATCATATATAAATGGTACGTAGAATATTGTTTTCAAAACTCAAAAGGTAATAGAGCATTAGAGCTCAAGGTAATAACTAATAACTATTCGTGCATGCCCACTAGATCACTCTGGAAGAGAAACTTACATGCATACTCTGTTTCATCGTTACTGCAGGTTCGTGAATCCTACACTATTTCTTTGGAAATCCAACGAATTATAAATCTTTACAGGTTCGTGAATCGTACTTGTGTTTTCTTTTGAGGATGTTTGCAAAAGCCTTTTGAGATAATAGCCAAGCATAAATATCATTCGAATCACCTCTTTCCTTTCTCTTTCACAATAAATGGTGACTAATAACTATCACAATACAAACGACAACCAACTCAAGTGCTAATTAACTAGATCAAACGTGCCTATTCAAAAGGTCCTATATAAAACCTGACCACAACACAACACAAATGCTAGACTAGAGCATTACATACTGATCACAACGAGAGTACATACAAGTACAGAACCATTTCTGTAAAGGCCGAGAACTTTGATTCTGCACTGGAAGACGAAGACTGTGCATGCGCCGGAGAAATATCGGGTGCAACGACATGATTTCCACCATTAATCTCTGCCCATTCTTGAGAAATCGACCATCATAGTATAGTGTCATCGACTTTCCTGATAACGACTGGAAAAGTATTAATTGCAACGGAGTCACAGACATAGTTTGCTTTGTGATGTTATTGCTGGGAGAGAAATCGACCTTCATAGTGTCATCCGTAGGAATTTGGGCTAAATCCAAATGGGTGTTCTATGACTTTGTGGCTGAATCAAAGAGCGCTAAGACATTCAAAAACTTGTGTTTATTGAATGTGCATAATCTACTATGATAGTAGAAAACACTTGAGAAAGAATTACTAAAATTATGTTGGTGATAAAATAGTAATTAAAACTCAAAGTGTGTTGGTTGAGAACATAGCTAGGAAGCTCAAGAGATGAAATTGGGAGTTATCCCAGATAGCTAAAATGGGAAGAGTATGAGCAAGACATAAGTGTCTAGTTTGCAAGAGGGGTTGGGGCTGCAAGGGGTACCAATGATTTTAGACGGGAGAGGACCTAGATTGCTTCACGGTCGCTCACACACACCCGTTAGGCTAGTTGGTGGTGGTGTATAATATTCTTTTTGGACAAACTATTAACTCTATTTTGGTATCTGGAAAACAGTTGAACGAACTGACATGAAGCATCGTTTCGCTGAAAAGCTATGTCACTTCGTTATAAAGCATTGTTCGGAACTTGAAGTTTTTTCCAACAGTCATGTCCGTTTAAGAACACCAATTCGCTACTATAAATAAGACTCTCCTGCAGTAGCCAAACTCGCTCATTCATTCTGATCTCTTCTCATCTACTACTTAATAAAGTCTCTTCTTCCTTATTGAAAAAAAAAATCAGTTCGAATTTAGTTTGGCGTGCTACTTACTAAATTCTCCTGCAGTCTTATCTTGGGGATATATTTGCTAGTCTATTTGCTATACTATGAGCACTAGTGCAGGGCAAATATTATATCAGAGAACTCGGGCTATCCCGTTATTCTGCAGCATTACTTACACCTACATATGTACTCTCTTCCAGTTTACTTTCTACACAAATAATTTCCTTATAGAGCAAATATTCCAACATCATCAACTTTCCTGATAACGATATCGATGGGAACTGGTATTGCGTCACCGGAGACATGGCCGGCTTTTATAAATTTACAAAATCAGTCGTTTATAGTACGGGAACATTAATACTCCGCCTCCCTTTGTCTCAATATTATTTATTCGTTTTAATTTTTTTTTGGGTCAACAAATTTCGACTTTACACTTCAAGCCTTATAATACTAAATAATAGCTCTCTTTAATTTGTTTTGTCCAAGCCGAGAAATGAAACAAAAGCAATGGAGTAAAACATAATTAAGTGAAGACATATCCATTGAATAGTTGCTATTTGATCATAAGGGAAACAGAACTAAAATGCGTGGATTGGAAGAACGCTGATCACTAAAAACATGGGGACAGATTACAATTATATTCGTAGTTGTACTAGTTCGTATGAAGATACAACTGAAGATTGATGATCCGTCCTATTATTACAGTGAATAAAACACCAGGCATTCTAATACAAAATATAAGTTTCTCGATCACAGTTGATTAATTAAACAACATCAGGTGAAAGAGCAGCCGTGGAACTCATGTCTGCAGCTTCTGTGTGTAGTGGACAGGCATAAATGCACTGACACACGGAAACAATGACATGAAATCGTACTGCTTTTACCTTGCATTCAGAATCAATATACTCACTTGCCCCAACATTACTCTCGCAGACAGTCTTGCACCTATCACCCCCACCAACACAAGGATAATTAACTTCCCGAACGCATGCAGACCGTTTAGCTGAACAGCCTGCACACAAGAACGACATCATGCTAAATTAAGAAACAACTCTCGAAACAAGTATACCAGTAAGCAGGAGTAGATCCACAGGGGGTATTCGGGTAGGCAGGAAACATACACACACGTAAAGAGGTAAACATATTTAATTAGTACCTGAGGAAAAAACAAACCACACAGCTGCAACGAAAAACAATGCTGAAAGCTTTGCCATTTGCAAGGATGATATATATATATATCTTTGTTTTCTTTTTGATGAAATATGAAACTTTGTGATGGTGCTTCAAGTGAGAAAGGAATAGCATATTTTATAGGCTTTCTTATACGCTCTCATTTATTGCAAATATTGAAAAGTAACTACTCATAAATTGTAGGAGTACAACTTTTTTCTGTTTCATTTTCCAAAAATAATAAACTTATTGAGACTCATAAGTCATACACTTTGGATGTAATGGGTAGACTATAAAATACAATCTTGAAGATTGAGTTTAATTCGCATATGGACTAAAATCATTTATTGGAAAAACTGAAACGTAATAACTAATCATAAATTTGTAGAATATTTTTTCTTAAAACTTTTTTCTGTTTGAAACGGCAAAAAAAACTTTTATTAAGGAACCTCAAACATCAGAACTTCAGTTACAAAGAGTATGCCAGGGACAGTTGTTTGATTTCTTACTCGGTTCTCTTGGATTTCCTACATGATCATATACCATGCATATCTCGGCTTTGGATTTGCTATCAAAATATACTTTAATGTAGAGGTAGTAGCTTAGGTCGCACTACCCCTCTAGTGTTCTGGGATCCGAAGTGGCGATCATGGCGTACTTGGTAGTCGGTCTGCAGAAGATAATGTTAATCAGACCAATTTATCGACATCTTCTTGCAAATAACTTATCAGTCTGTTAATGAATGTTTGATGCTGTTTGCAGAAACTGCTATTAGAGAGACTTTGGAGCATGTTATGGCAGATGCTCTTTCAGATTCAGGTTCAACGCGGTCTGCTGTACAAGCCGTTTCTCTTTCAGTATCTGGTGTTAACTAACCATCCAACAGCTCAGCACCGTATACTCAATTGGTTGAGTTATGCCTCAATAAGAAACTCTTTGCCATGGCATTCAGATATGCATGCTACTGTTATGTGCAATTGTGCATATGTGTGTGTGTGATAGAGCTTATTCAAGTTGAAATTTTTTAACTCTCAAACGATAAAAACGATAGCTTAGAAATCAACATTACTATCACAATACAAACGATAGCTAATCAAACGCTAATTAACTAAGACCAAACACATATATTAAAAGGTCCTAAATAAAATCTGACCACAACATGCTAGAGCACTACATACTGATCACAACAAGTACATACAAGTACAGAACCATTTCTGTAAAGGCAGAGAACTTTGATTTTGCACTGGAAGACGAAGACTGCGCATGCGCAGGAGAAATCGGGTGCAACGACATGATTTCCACCATTAACCTCTGCCCGTTCTTGCAGTTAGTCTGGTTACCACTCGCAAAGTAAACCGAGCCCGGTTGCTCCAGTTTCACCACCGTGTTTCCGTCCTTGAAAACCGATATGGGGGAAGTCGAACAGTGATAGTATCCCCATCTGTCAACTACCTGCACTGAATCGTTCTTGTACACGAAGCCTGATTTGTAAATAAAATAAAATTGTAAGTCCTAACAACAGAACCGGAGTGTTTTTTAAACTAGGGGCGATCTACTAGTACATCCGCTGGAATAAAATGTGAGACCACGTTATCCCGCCCAATGTCAGGGGGTTGGCATAAAATAAACCAAATAACAGAATGAGATAATGATATAGACTTACGAAGAGAATCTCCGACATGGAACCGGAAACTGGCGGCCCAGCGAACGTACATGTCAGTTTCATTTGGAGACAGCGGACGCCAGCCATCAATGCCGCCAACAGGGAACTCCTCGGCGACTGCGAGGGGCGCAGAACATGTGATGGAAAGAATGAGGCAAGTAGTTGCAAAGCACAGAGAGAAATATGACTCCATTCTGTATCTTAGTTTACAATATGTAAATGAGTTGTGTAGAGACAGTTCGGAAAGATTATATAGTGTACAGAGGTGGTTTTTTATAGGAGGGCACTGGCTACAGTTCAAAAGTTAGTGGGAGCTATGGCAGTTATAGGCAGTTTCTCAATCTTTTGTTTAACTTGGTCAATTCTCATTTGACTCAATTTTTTTTCTTTTTTTGATAAAAAATCTAGTTATCAATTCAAGTTCGGAACTTAGGCCCCAATAATTCAAGTTCACCCAAAACTGATCATTGATCAAGAGGCAAATGCCACTGTTCGGGCTGGATAAGCGTATCTGATACTGTAAGTCTCAAATAGCAAAATTTGCCATCCATTGCACCGGATCAGTTTTATCCGGGATTATAGATTTTCGGATACAAATATTTCAGCTTTCGCGAGTAGAAAGGAAGAAAAAGCATACTAAAACTTGCAAGAAGCAATTGGGAAGGATAATTTCATATACATATAGCATGGAATTTGTTTTTCCTTTGTCATGGCCTAATATGTTATTGACACTCCAGAACCAAACAATACAAAACTTGATCTACCTAAATAATTTACGAAAAAAAAAAGCACTCTTTATTTGTGAAAGAGAAGAATTATTTTCAGATGTCTCTGCCCAACTTGATTACCCTGAACAGCGGGTGGTCTGCGGTCTTCGTTGACACAGTGTCACCGAATAATGTACTTTTCATACCCCAGATAAGAAAGATGCAAACGTCTCAAGGACCAAAACGCGAGGACGGAATTCTTTACCTGGCAGGTGAAAATAAACAAAATAGAGCAGCATAGCCCTTGCATGAACCATGGAGAGGAAAAAACAAAAACACCACGGCTTCATCTTCACAGACTGCAGCAAATCCACAAAAACAGTAAACAGATCTTAATGAGCTGCTGCAATGTGTCTCTGTGTCATCTTGTTGGCTGTCGCTAGAAGTGCATGTAAAAATTAACCTGTAACCACATGATAATACACTATATAAAGAAGAATAGTTTGGAAAGAACATGAATCAGACAACATTACAAATGAAACAATATTCATAAAGCACCAGATAAACACTTCTGAAACATCATAGACTTCACAATTTAGATACAACCTACCTTCAGAATTATGGTGACGTCATTTCTACATGAGTTTCTTCCTTGTTGGTAGCAAGAACATTTTGCAGTTCTAATAGTTTCGAAGACCTTATATCGAGAATGCTAGGTGGTAGAGGTTGAAGAGATCCATGCAAATCAACTAAGTTGAACAATTCTTGCTTGGTTAAACTCTTCTTCTCCACAAGAGTATGGATAACAGCATCCATAAGTTGTCGATTTTGCTGAAGAATCTACATAAGATATGAAGCAGCATGTTAGTTTGTTATCAACAGCTACTGTCAATGTCAATAATCTAGTTTTGTATGCTACCGTTTTTGCACGTTCATAACACATGTCAAGGATCCGCAGTGCCTCTGAATCAATATCCTGAAAAAAGAAACATTACCAAGCTTAATTGAGACTATATAGTAATGTAGCATGTGATAATTAACAAAAATTAAAACTCTAGAAAATCCATTTAAGCAATAATTAACATTCAACTAAAAAAGTCCAGGAGACAAATAGAAAATTACATCTATCTTTTCTTCTGTCCAGAAGTTATTCAAGCCGTAATGCTTCTCAGAAAGGCCACCAAAAACTAAACTCCGTGCAGCAGACCTTGCATTATCTGCTGTCTCGGCCCAGATGGTACTAAACTGAAAACAAATCCAAACCATAGTGTGAACTATTCAGGAAATAATTAACATAATAGCATAACTGAAGACTTGGGCTCCAAATCTATCAAGCAGGGAAAAAAGTATCAAACCGGAAAGAATAAATTGAAGAAATAGACACTCATTAGAAGAACACAAACTTTTGATCATATACTAAGGCTAGTAGAGCTCCTGAAAACTAAACAAAATAGATACCCAAAACTATTAAATGTATGAGAATATTTTTAAATACCATTGCTACTCTCTGTCCTTTCACCTGTCTACTATGAGTCACCAGCTTACCCTTCTCTGGTCCTCGAATTCATACTCACAATAATAAAGAAAAATAGCCTGGGTTTCTTGGTACCACCAAATTTGAGATAGCCAAGTGATATAATTTAGACATGTCAGCAGTTACGGTGTATATTTGTTAGCCACCATAGTACATGAAACATGTAGCATAATACTTTACCACTAATTTGCAACTTTTATTGCCTTCTCATCTCAAATCCTTGCACTTTGCAGCGAAGTTGAGGATGCAAGTAGTTATGGGATGGCGGGAATAAATTTAAGATCAATGAGTAAAATACTCCAAACCATGCTTAAGAAATTTTTCCTTCAAGGATGCTGGTAATATCAAGAAAACTCAATTATGGAGGCAAAATGTAGACTAATTACCTGATCTGAACCATACCACAGGTCATCAGCTGCTCGTGGTGCTAGCTGGACAGTGATGTGATCCAAGATTGATTGCCGACTGCAAAGAAGGATAAAGCACATCAGGCACAGCATATCCATATAATAAAAGATGATTTAATTGTTCTATGGAGAATATAAGATACACATAAGAATAACAAGTGCCAAAAAGAAGGTGAAAGTAGCATCTTGATATTGCTTGGTAAGCCAAAGCACAGCTGATAGTGTATCTACGAAAAATAACATTAAATGAGATTAAAATATCTCTCGACAGATTTTCGTCCAAAGGAACATAACTAACAGTATATGGTGGGGGGTGCTATACCTTAACATTCCTTTTGTAAATTTCATGTTGTCCATTTTCATTCGTGCATAACCCAAGTCCCTTCCAGCTCTTGGTGAAATCGTCACCTAACATAACACAGAAATATGTGAAACTTTAAGACCAAGTAGCCATACAGAAGAAACATGCATTGAACAGGATGTATAATAAAAACCCGACAATCCTCCAATAAAAAAGTGTAACTGGTCATCACAGCATACAATGAACATGTTGGATGGGAAAAAAAAAAAAAAATTGGTGACAAATTTCTTTTATGCTTCAGACATCAGCCTGGCACACAGCGATTAAATTACATATGTAAATGGTGAAATGATATAGCCAGCATTTGGTGCGGCTTAGGAAATTAACTTCAGGAAAATTGAGAAAATCTGGAAAAAGTTTTGAGCCTATCATGTTATATCGTATAATCCTCTCATACTGAAAATAGGCAGCTAATAAATTTCCTGAAAAACTAAATAATTCCGAACATTGGAACATAACAAGTTTCATTTTCTCTAAACCTTTTCCCAGAAAACTTGATGTTCCTTTTTTTTTTCTTTTTCCGTTTCATAACTATAACCTACTAGCAGTTAATTGACTGGTGATTAAATTATATAGACTTCATGCACGTATTTTTCCACACTAAAGACATCAACACATAAAAGGGCGCTTTTGCAGAAATTGTCTTCAAGAAAGCATTAGCTGAAGGCAATATGAAAAGGGGGGGGGGGTCAAGTTCGTTGCATGGTAAGGCATAATGATTTTGTTCAAATTCTCAAGCAAAACAAATGCAGCATATATATATCTATATTAGGTAGAAGGTGGTGCAGAACGTACAAACTCAATATTTCTGAGATCAGGAAAGTTCATAGCAACAACAGCCATTGCTGCTTCATTGATGGCTACTTGCTTCCACATCTCAGGGCTTCTGTCTTTCTTATCTAGCATTCCCCGTTCTTCTATTTGTGCAGCTTGTAACATGTCATCAGTAGTGATCTGCACAAGGTAAGTAAACTTATGATTATACAAAACCCACATCTTATGCACTTACAACATCAAGCTGCCAAGCCAACATGTCGGAAGCAACTATTGCTATTTGTTGGTTTTGCATCAAGTACACTACTGTTGCCATCTTTCATAAAAATTATCGGAAAGGAAGGGACTATATACTTCAGAACATTGATAACACGGGCATAAACATATTCCGTTTAGTCAGCACTTTGTGCTACTCACTTTTCATCTCTCAATATGCTTTTTAAGATATTGTACTACATAAACAGTCATGATTGACCAGTGAGTCCCAGGAACTGGACACGAGTCTAAAGCAAAGATGTATTCTCTCAATTACAGATTTATAATAAGAATTCTAACAGTAAGGACCCACGCACAAACAGATAGTGTCATATATTTGTTGGAAAGTGTCACATCTTAAAGAGCATGGTCAAATATCAAGTTGAACTGCAATCTTCATGTCTGCCTAAGTAAATAACAGCATATAGACATTCTAGCATCCAAGTCAAGATATGATTTTTCACAAGCTTCTAGTTCATGCATTCTTCTCACAAACATGAGATAAGATCAAGTCATTTTCGCTCCTAATCCTTCAAAAGGCATCTTTTTCCCAGATGGTTACACCATTACAAAATAGAATATGTTTTTAGAATTTTCAGCATTATATATACAATACCTCAGTTCTTCCCTCACGCAGCACCCTTATAGCAGCAACCTCAATGATGTTGGCTAACTCTGCGCCAACCATCCCATCAGTCATAGTAGCAACAGCCATATAGTCTACATCTGGAGCGACTTTTTTCTTTCGGGCATGGACCTAGAGCCCAAAAAGATAGTGAAATAATAACAAGGAAAAAATAAAATCAAAAGGTGAACTCAAAAAGATAATCAAATAATGGTAACAAGTAAGACGATGGAGTGCGAAGATAATGAGGTTGTTATGGCTAAAGAACCTCATGCAACGTTGCATATAAAAATATCCATTTCAAAATAGTGTTCAAGCAGGAGGTATATAAGGTGAACTCATAAATTATTTAGGAAGCAACCCATACCTTCAGAATCTCTTCACGGCCAATCAACCCAGGCTTAGGAATGTGTATTTTCCTATCAAACCTTCCAGGTCTCACAAGTGCTGGATCCAATATGTCTGGCCTGTTTGTCGAAGCAATAGTAATAACTTCACCTCTGCCTTCAAACCCATCCAGGCACACGAGAAGCTGAAGCATGGTTATGGCAAGTGAATATGGGCTACTACATTAATCAATTGGAAGTTATAACATGAAATGATGCGGGGACCTGATTTAAAGTAGCATCACGTTCTTGTCCACCAGAGCCTTTGATTAAGCCACGCTCCCTTCCAACAGCATCCAGCTCATCAATAAATACAACAGATGGAGCCTGCAGAAATCAAATCAATCCCAACACCCAACATCTTGTTACAATTTCCAAATAAATCAATAAAAACACACAAAGTTGGTTATCAGAAATTAATGAAGAGAAAGATATGGTGCCCTGGATAGTGATAGTTCAGAAATCGAACCCCTACATCTTATTCACACCCACACACCCAACCAAAAAAAAAAAAAAAAAAGAGAGAGAGAGAGAGAGAGAGATGACTCACATTTTCCCTAGCTTCTTGGTAGAGTGCTCGAACACGAGAAGCACCAACTCCCACATATATCTCAACAAACTGAGACGCAGAAATGGAGAAGAAGTTTACACCAGCCTCACCAGCAACAGCTTTGGCCAATAATGTCTTCCCTACCCCAGGGGGGCCACAAAGAAGTATACCGCCTGAAGTATTTGAATGTTAATTAGAACTCGACATCAAAGCACATGATTGGACATAGAATAGTTAAGCAAAGACCAAAATAATTGAATGATAGCAGATTTGGAGAAATAATGCAACAGCAGATTTACAAAATACTGGTAAGTTGTTCACAGGGTATGCAAGTCTAAATACGCTAGTTTAAATAATGATGTTAAGTTGATAGGCTAATAGGTACCTCTACAAGCATGTTCGCCTTCGGTAGGTTTCTGTAGTAAACTTGAAATCAACATTAACATATTTTATCAATTGCCTTGAACATAAGATAAAGACCATTGTTCGAGAAATGACCCGTCTAATTAAGATAGCATTCAAGGACCTTCTATGGTATAATAAAGACAATCACAACATGTTGAGCATCTAGTGGTAGCTGTGGCATAAGGCACATGAAAGAACTGGAGATAAACTTGTCAAGTTAAGGTAAAACAAGCTGAAGCAAAAGAAATAAATAGATAGATTAAATGATTCTAAGCTGAGCGTTAAAATCTAAACTAACAAGCACAAATAACATAAGTGACGGGATAAGAAACACAAATAATACTCATACTAAATACGTGCATCAAAATCTGTGAGACAGACCTGGAATTTTGACTCCACGTCTCCTATACATTTCACCGTGCGTAAAGAATTTCACAATCTCCTCAAGCTCAAGCCGAATTTTCCCAAGCCCTGCAACATCTGTGAACTTCACGTCAAGCCCTCTTTCCAAGTACTGCGAAACCCCTTTACTACGAACTCGCCGAACTCGAGCACCTGACTTCATAAATTGCTTTGCCGTTTGCATATAACGATTGTCTTCCCCTGTTTCTCCTTCTTCCTCATCATCAGCCTCAAGACCCTCAATTTCCCTCTCCAGCTCCCTCATCTTCTTCTTCTCCTCCGCGTCTGCCTTTTCTATCTTCAACCTATCATCATAATCCTTCTTCTGCTTCTTATAGCTAAGAACAACAGTACGATAAAACACATAGAAGAAAACAAACCCAAGAGCCAAGGAAAAATTAGAATCATTAGCCAATGTGTTCCACAAAACCGACATTCTTTCCGATTGCTGACGCGTCTTGATCAACCACTGCTCTTGTTTCTTCTCCTGCATTTCCCTCCTCTTTTGCTTCTCCATTTCTTGCTTCTGCATCTTCAACATCTTCTCCATATTCTCCTTCTCATCCTTCATCCTTTTTAAATCCGCATTCATGTTCCTCGCCAACTCCTCCCTCTTTCTCTTCATCTCTAACGCCTTCTTCGACTTGGGTTTAGACTTAAACTTTCCAAACAGCAATTTAGGCCCTCTAGACAAGAAACCAAGATAAGATTTGGGTATCTCAGGGCCTTTCAACGGCGGAGTATATGCATTCATACAGAGAGCATCAAGCTTCAACTCATCCCATTCTTCCCAAAACTTGGGGTCACCGAGAACCGAAGGCAAAACAACCCTAACAACCTTATTATCCTCCAAAACAGCCAAAACAACATCAGACCCCTGCCCCAATCCAACATTGGAGGGCTTGATAATATGCTTGAGCCTATTTTCCCTTCTCAAGTCCAAAATATCAGTATAAGCAAGCCTATGGGATACCACAGGAAGGCCTTGAGTCCACTTGTTCAACTCCTCAGGGGTTAAAGATTCGATTTTTTTGGCAGGGCGTTTCTTTTCGGAGAGTTTAGGTGCGGCAGAAGAGGGTTGAGGGAGTGAAACTGAGATAACTGTTAGTGTTGCCGAGTATTTGAGTAAGTTTAATGAGGCCTTCTTAAAGATTGATTCTTCATCTTCATCTTTGTGTGGGGTGTTTCTTCTGTGGCTAAGGCTACAACATGAAATTGGGATATGGGTTTTGCGCAATTGGAATTTAGGATGAGAGTAGAGAGGGGGAAGTAAAGGTATGAAGGATGAATTGAAGATGCAGTTGCAACAAGCCATTAAAGTACATAAAAATTAGAATGACAAGTAGTAATTCAAGAATTGGGGAATCGGGTTACCTGAAGAAAACTAGCTTATGATGAGGAAGATAACTAACGAGATAAGCAGCGAATCCGGCAACAAGCAACTGAGCTGAATTAAGAAGCTGGCGACAATGTAGAGAGATTAATACACCTGCAACAACAACGGATTTTCAAGTTCTTTTCAACAATGGATTAGAACGAACCAAGCTGGCCTAAACCGCTACAAAATACTCACCGAATTCGAATCGATCCCATCCAATTGGAATTCGAATCGATCCCATCCAATTGGAAGTCTGACTCATAATATCATGGTCAATTATTCGAAATTTGACCAGTTATCTGATCCAACAATTTTTTAATATATAAGTCTCGAGTCTCTGGGTAAAAGATCGAAGTCCATCACAAAACTCTTAGAATTCTTCATAAAAAAAAAAATCAAAGTAACAACCATTGACAAATTCAAGATAAAGTACAAGTGGCCTTTAAAGAGGCGTTCGTAACCAAGTTCAAGAAAAGTCGAACCCTTTTCAAGTTCTAGATCAAACTGTGAAGTTACTCGAATTCACAAATTCAAGTCAAATCCGTTGTCCTAATCATGATCAAGCCAAAACCCCTTGAACAAGATAAAGACACACATATCAGGAAGTTGAAGATGACATCCCTTGCTAATCGATCAAGTAAGCAAGAAGTGAACAATCTCTCGGCGCCGAATTGAAGCGAAGATTTATAAGTTGCAAAGGCCCTTGAGGTCAACCAACAACTTCAAATAAGTTAAAACATCGTCACAAAACACACACAAATTGCGAAGGTCTTTGAGATGACAAATCTAGATATCAAAATCAACATGTTGAGACTCTTCTTTTCCTTTTTTGTTCTTTTACGGGATAAGAAAAATGTATCAAGTTCGCTCGATTTCTCAGAATTTCAAATTCTAAATATTTTTTTAAACAGTCAATTCCGAAGATTTATAAAAAATTATAATCTTAATTATTAATTCAATAAAATATTATTTGAGCAATTTTATTTACTTACAACATCATCATTCACTAATGTTGGGCCGAAACAAATTCAACCCAAGAGATGGTTGAGAGGTTTAGTTAACCCAACAGTTGAAGGCCCATTATTTGGCTGTCTTGTTTGTTTCTTTCTTCTTCCATGAGATGGGTCTCTTCTCTATTCTGCAATTTCACTTGAAAAATTAACGATACCACTAGAAACTTCTGCATTCTCTGATTGAGTGATGAGGTCTCCGTATTGGGGTTACGTTAGGATCATTACAGGAACTATAGCTGGTGGGATGCTCGGATTCTACTTTATGCACCGAGCCGAACTCAAGTACAAGGTTGTTACTTCTTTTTCCATTTTTGCTCCTCCTGGTTTACCCTTTTCTTGAAAGTTCATTTCTCTGATCTAGGATTTTGGGTTTTATTGCTTTGTCTTTGTATCCATATCTGTGCAGGACATGTGGGAAGACAGATTAAGAAAGTACGAGGAAGAGCTCAACAAGAGGAAGCAGCTTGAAGAGGCAAAAACATCTAATGAATTCCAAGAATCCCTCTGATTATTAATTAACCATTTACCTTCTTTATTATCTACTGTCATGAATTTCCTCATTTTGTACCTGATAGTACTCTTTATGT
The DNA here is from genome assembly GCA_028274465.1 of Plantago ovata. Taxonomy (NCBI): domain Eukaryota; kingdom Viridiplantae; phylum Streptophyta; class Magnoliopsida; order Lamiales; family Plantaginaceae; genus Plantago; species Plantago ovata. The sequence goes on along the minus strand of CM051457.1, from coordinate 14,253,424 downwards.
GTAGGGATTTCTTTTTTTGGGAAATCTTAGGACTCGAATCAGCAAGAATTTGTTCTAGTGTTTAGGAATGTTGAAAAACAACTCAGTGTATGATTGACAAATGATACTCATCTTCTAAAAATCATTGGAGAAACAATTTACTTCACTAAGTTTTTTCATCTCTCTTCAATTTGATCTTTTAGATTAAAGGGAAACCATCTCTATCCAATTTCTTGTTTTGTTGCATATTTACAGTTCATTTTGAGAACAAGTCATTGTATTTTTCTTTCATCTTGTGCTGGCTGCCTATTTGTTTAGGTCACATAGTTTATAACTATTGACTTGATTTCAGCCGTTACAAGACAAATGTAAACGGCTAGAAAACTTGTGATTTTAAGATTATGGGTTTTGACATCCCAATGCTGACTGTCTTAATAATTTGATATTAGATGCATACAATACTTTGGTTGGTGATTACCATGTCTCCATGGAAGTAAGATATCCTCATAATTTAGAGTATTTTGGTCTTTAGTCTCCCTTGAAAGGGACACATTGTGTGGCCTAATCTATCACTTCCAATTTTATATATATGTTCCAAATCATATAGAGCAGTTTAGTACAAGGTAATCTAAGCTAGTCAGGCATCTTTTCTGAGGAAAAAGAATGCATTTACCTCTGTTCTGTTTCTTATACTGGTTTCTCTTTACCAACTTGGCGGCATCACAAAATAATACATCTTCCAACACTACTTTCACCGGAAGCAATCTTGCCAAGCCAGGTTGCCGTTCTAGATGTGGGAATGTCACTGTTCCGTACCATTTGGCATTGGGATCGGAACAAATTGCTAGTTGAACCCATGGTTCGATGTCTTCTGCGACATATCATCTGACCCACCTGTGATGTTGGTTTCAACCCGTGATGATTATCACCTCATCGACATCTCGGAGTCCAATATAAGGATTAGGATTCCATACTTCTCTAGTCGATGCTATAGTTCAAGTGGAGATGGGACAACACTTGATGTAACTCTTGATTTCACAGATACACCTTATTCCTTATCTGTATCCAACCAGTTGACGCTGATCGGCTGTTCTGACTTAGCTGTGCTGGAAGGTAATTCGAGGCAGTATCCGGTGCCAAATCTTACTGAGAGTAATTTTGCCAGCGGATGTGTTTCCTTCTGTGCTGATGGGGACCAGTCCAGGAACGGTTCTTGCCCAGGGAATGGGTGTTGTCAAATCCCCGTGCCTAAAGGAACCGTCATCCTGAACGCTACGATCTCTGGTTGCAAGATCAGTTGGGGAGTGGAGGGATTAAGCCTTGTAGTTACTCTTTTATAGGGGAGCGCGACAGTTTTGCCTTTGGTGCAGTGTCTGACTTGTATAGACCCCCCTTTTCAATACTGGATTGGGTAGAGACAGTACCTGTGATCTTAGATTGGAGGATTGGGAATGAGAGTTGCCAAGCAGCACACAATTCCACTTCTTTTGCTTGTCAAGAGAATAGTATTTGCATTAATGCTGAAGCTGGGGTTGGAGGTTACCGCTGTATGTGCATGGAAGGATACGAGGGCAATCCTTATCTTCCTCAAGGATGCATAGGTTAGTTTCATTAAATTATGTCCAACTTTGATGGGATACCTTGCTAGTTTTGTAGCGAAGTTTCTTGACATCAAATGCTAATTTAGATTAATAATGTTGTTACTTGTTCATAATTAAGTTTCATATATTCTTACTCTCTTGTGTGTCAATGATGTAGATGTTGATGAATGTCAAAGCAACCCATGCGCATCAACAGGGATTTGTTCAAATATTCCAGGAAATTATGCATGCGGATGCCCAAAAGGCTACTATGGTGATCGCAGCAACACAGCCGGGGAGTTTCGTTGTCACCAGATTCCTCAGCCCGATCCCGGCAGTCTTGCAATTGGTAATTTTCAGATAATCTAAAAGTTCTAGTAGTTACAACTTACAGCTAATAGGCATGGGTTTTTGCTGCTCAATTCAAAGAGCATATTTTAATGAAGGAATCTGAAGTATATTGAATCTCATAAAATGATAGTTACATAGATAAGGGCCATACCCCTCAAGAAAGCATAAGGCCAACAAATCTCAGATCAAAATACAAATATCCTTTTAAGTTGCATGCATCTTGCATTTTAAAAGGTGGCGGATGCAGGATTTTGGGGGGTGAACGTTACTGCAATGAAATAAGGCTGAAGATGTAGTAGCATAAAGTAAATTATAAACACACTTGAAATCCTAATTTACAACTGAGTGCCGAAGTGGTGAAGTATTAGATTCCTGGATTATGTTAAAAGTGAAAAGAGTTTTGTTGATTGCGATATGTTGACCTCCTACCTATGAAGCACAAATAGGTTTTTGCATGAAGTATTTTAGGAAAAAAAAAGTTTTCGAGTGTATGAAAACTCTTAAATACAGCACAAACAATTTTAAAAATAATAATTTCTGACTCCTTCCCCCCCCCCCCCCCCCCCAACCTTTTCCAGTTTGTCTGAGTAAACTAAATGGCTAAATGTAAAAGCAAAACACTGCCTTTTTTCAATGGCCTTTTCACCCTTCCTCACTTCTCCTCATGAGTAAAAATCAAACTTGCTGTGTCTCTATCTTACGTGCTCTGCATCTACCTTCTTTGACAAGCTTATTAGGGGTGTTATCTGTGTCTCTGGATTATCTTGTCTTTTTTTTCTAAACCTTATATAGTCTAACGGGCTGGATAGGGGTACAATGGGAGTATTTGATATTTTAATCTTTTTCCCTTTTTTCGTATTCATTTCACATATTCGTCTTGGTGATTTATTGCTCCCTACCAACCCCCCCCCCCCCTTCCTGCGACACCCCTATAAGACAAATCGTTTATCGAGTTGAAATGTCCAATTTCCATAACTTGTAAACTATGCAACAGTATGCTGTCATTCACTTTAAGCTTCTGTCATGTTATAAATCCTATCACTCAGCACTGGATATATCAGATTATAAATCTGGTTCATGTGTCTCACATAAAATATACGAAGTACTTCACAGGTTTGATCTTGGGAGCAAGTTTCCTAGCACTGTTATCATTTTCCTTTGGGTTTACCAAATTTGTGAAGAAGAAGAAGCAAAAGTGCAAACAAAAATTCTTCAAACAAAATGGTGGACTTCTCTTAGAGAAAGAAACATCAGTAAATGAGGGAATTCTGAAAAAGACTAGAATTTTCACCGCAAAAGAGCTGGAAAAAGCCACTGATCGGTTCAATGAAAGTAGAATACTAGGCCAAGGAGGGCAAGGTGCAGTCTACAAAGGCATGTTGGCCAATGGCCAAATCGTAGCCATCAAGAAATCAAAATTAGTTGATGAACGCAAGTCCAGAGACTTGGTGGAACAGTTCATTAATGAAGTTGTGATCTTGTCACAAATCAGTCACAGAAACGTCGTCAAATTATTAGGATGTTGCTTGGAGACGAGAGTCCCTCTTCTGGTTTATGAATTCATGCCGGAACTCTTTTTAGCCTCATCCATGACAAGAATATAGAATTACCGGTTACTTGGACCATGCGGCTGAAAATTGCGGCTGATGTGGCAGGAGCATTTGCCTATCTACACTCTGCCACTTCCATTCCTGTATTTCACAGAGATATCAAGTCTACCAATATACTTCTAGATGAAAAATTCATTGCAAAAGTGTCAGATTTCGGAACTTCGAAATCAGTGGAGGTAGATCAGACACATCTGACTACACAAGTCAGCGGCACATTTGGATACATTGTTCCTGAATACTTCCAGTCGAGCCAACTCACAGAGAAGAGCGATGTCTATAGTTTTGGAGTGGTTCTGGTAGAGCTTTTGACTGGTCTGAGGCCTATTATACCTTCTACTAACACAGAAGATGACAAGAGCCTGGTGTCACGTTTTCGTTCAAGAATGGAGGATAAGAATCTGGAATTGATTTTAGAAAGCCAGGTTTTGGGTGAAGGAGAAATGAAAGAGGTGATGGCAGTAGCAGAGCTGGCTAAACGATGCTTGCATTTGAATGGCAAGAAAAGGCCAACAATGAAAGAGGTGGCCATGGAATTGGAGACTGTTAGAAAATCTCAGCTTGGATCTGCTGATAAACAAACTTGCCGGAAGATTCGATGTTTTACAGTGATGTATTTGCGATTGAGAATTCAGACTGTAATTTGTCAAATACATCAGATTTCAGCACTATGTCATTGTCTGATCTTTACCCAATCTTGCATGTCACGGTATGATAGAAACTTTTGTGTAAGTTTGGACTCTTGTTTCCTTACTTTATATTACTGATTGATATAGCTCTATCAGAACTGTTTCTATTTCATCTGCTTTAAATCTTGTTTTCCCTGGATCTTTGTATAGTCAGTGTTTAAAAGAAATTGAAATTGTTATGTTAATATGCTCTGAGGAGTATATTTCACTTCACTAAATTGCTCCATCATGTGAAAAGTCTAACACTGTTGCAGTTTCATCTTTTTTGATTGGTTGAGTACTTACAATTTTTTTTTTAATATTTTTTCTTTTTGCTCAACTTTAGCAAGAAGAAAAAACATAAAAAAATTGCTAGCCGACGCTAAGCTTTTAAAGCTACTTGTACTAATGAGTTCTTATACACCTGTTTTTTTTAATTCAATAAATCAAGATCTTAGGGGGGAAAGGCATACATGCATAGTTGTTCGGGGCGCCCAAACTGGAGTGACCCCGAACAAATTCAACCCGAGAAGACGGTGGGGAAGTTAACCCAATGAAGGATATTATTTGCTTGTCTCGTTTCTTTCTTCAGTTAGGTCTCTACTCTGCAACTTAGCTTGAAAATTGATAGAAACTTTTGCATTCTTTGATTGACGAGGTCTCCCTATTGGGGTTACGTTAGGATCATTACCGGAACTATAGCTGGTGGGATGCTCGGATTCTATGTTATGCACCAAGCCGAACTCAAGTACAAGGTTGTTACTTCTTTTCTTTTGTTTGCTTCTGGTTTACTCTTTTGTTGCACATTTTTCTGATCTGGGTTTTTGGTTTTCTTGCTTTGTCTTTGTATCCTTGTCTGTGCAGGACATGTGGCAAGAGTGATTGAGGAAGTACGAGGAAGAGCTCAACAAGAGGAAGCTTGAAGAGGTAAAAGCATCCAATGAGTTCCAAGAATCCTCTGGTAACTAATTAACCAGTTTTTTTTTTTTTTTTTTCAATTTCTGCTGTCATGAATTTTCTCATCTTGTACTTGGTAGTACTCTTTATGTGTAGGGATGTTTTTTTTGGAAATTTGACTGCAGAAGTATTTGGGAATGTTGAAAATGGTCCAGAAACCAGTGGATACTCGTATTATGAAAATCCTTGGAGAAATAATGTAAATGAAAAAATTATTTCTATTCTTTCTCGAGCTTGAGATTTTAGATTAGAGGAAGTCATTTCTATCCAGTTTCTTTTTTTGTTGCATGCTTATGATGGGCACATACATATATAGTGCTGAATTGTATGCTTTGCCAGTTGAATTTGAGGAAAAGCCATTCTTGTAGTCCTCTTTCATCTGATTTCAGATGTTTAATTGTTTATATCAGATAGTTTTCAACAATTGAATTTGACTCATCCTTGGCCAGACAAATGTAAACAACTAAGGAAACTTGTAAATGCAAGACAATGAGATTTTGACATCTCAACGCCTACTGTTTTAATAATTAGAATATTAGATGCTTAATATTCTGATGGGTGATTACCTAATCATCATGGAAGTAAGAAATCCTCATATCTTCAAGAAGTAAATGCATTAGGGTCTTAAGTCTCGCTTGAAAGGGACACATTGTGTTGATTAGTCTACCACTTCCCATTTAATATATTTTTCATTTCATATAGAGCTGTTTAGTACAAGGTAATCTAATCTATTCATCCATCTTTTTGAAGATATGCATTTACCTCTGTTCTGTCTCATATACTGGTTTCTCTTCACCAACTTGGTGGCATCGCAAAGTAATATAACATCTACCAACAGTACTTTCACCGGAAGCAATCTTGCCAAGCCAGGTTGCCCTTCTAGATGCGGGAATGTCACTGTTCCGTATCCATTCGGCATCGGGATCGGCACAAACTGCTCGTTGAACCCATGGTTTGATGTCTTCTGTGATACGTCATCTGACCCTCCTTACATGTTGGTCTCGACCCGTGATGATTATCGTCTCATCGACATATCGGAGTCCAACATAAGGATTAGGATTCCATACTTCTCTAGTCGATGCTATGGTTCAAGTGGAAATGGGACAAGATCTAATCTAACTCTTGATTTCACAGATACACCTTACTCCTTGTCTGAATCCAACCGGCTGACGCTCATAGGGTGTTCTGACTTAACTGTGCTGGAAGGTAATTCCAGGCAGTATACAGCCCCAAATCTTACTGAGAGTAATTTTGCTAGCGGATGCGTTTCCTTCTGTTCTGACGGGGATCAGTCCCGGAATGGTTCTTGCCCAGGGAATGGATGTTGTCAGATATCTGTGCCTAAAGGAACGGTCATCCTGAATGCCACGATCTCTGGGTTACAAGATCAGTTGGGGAGTGGAGGGATTAAGCCTTGTAGCTATTCTTTTCTTGGGGAGAGGGATAGTTTTGCTTTCGGGGCAGTGTCTGACTTGTATAGGCCACCCTTTACACTAGTGGATTGGTTGACGACTGTACCTGTGATATTAGACTGGAGAATTGGGGATGAAAGTTGCCTTGAAGCAGCACGTAATTCCACTTCTTTTGCCTGCCAAGAAAATAGCATCTGCATTAATGCCGAAGCTGGGGTTGGAGGGTACCGCTGTAGGTGCATGGATGGATACGAGGGCAATCCTTATCTTCCTCAAGGATGTGTAGGTTAGTTCATTAGCTTATGTCCAATTTTAATGTAATTTCCTTATGAATTTTTTAGCCAAGTATCCAGACATTAAATGCTTCAATTAAACCAATAATACTAGTATTCATTAAGTTTTACTTGCTGAGAGTATGTGTATGATGTAGATGTTGATGAATGCGAGAGCAACCCATGCCCATCAACAGGGATTTGCTTCAATACTCGAGGAAGTTATGAATGTCGATGCCCTCCAGGCTACTATAGTGATCGCAGCAACACAAACGAGGAGCTTCTTTGTTACCAGCTTCCTCAGCCAAAACTCAGCAATCTTGCAATTGGTAATTTTCAGATAATCTCAAGAATCTAATAGTTACATGTGTATTGTTTACTAATTGAGAAAACATAACATCTTACAATTACTAGGTTATTCGCATAGTGCTGAGTATTAAATATTTTGCTTGTTTTGTGTCCTTCTCTGATTCTATCACATCACTTCATATTTAGATAGGTGAAAATAAACTATTTGTTTGATAATCTGGCCGGCTGATCACATTCACATGGATTTTATAATCTGGCTGACTGATCACATGGATTTTGTAATCTGGCCGGCTGTTGTCATACTAATTATGTAGATGGTGAAAAAAACTATTTGTTTGACTTAATGCACTTTCTTGTTAGTGTTGTCATGTAGCTAATGCTGAATAATGCATACGGATTTCTGTTCTGAAAATACCTTGCTTGGAAATTTATGCTAACGTCGACCATGCATATACAGTTCTGTGATGACCTTATTTGTGACCTTTTACTTTTGGAACGTATGTAAAAGACTTGTATGAGTATGACCTTGGGATTAGAAATAATTAGAGTCTGGTTCTAGGTCAAGTCCTCTCGGTAAAATGATTTGTTGTAATTCATACTTTATTTCCTTAATAATTGAATAAGCACTGTAGACTTAATAATATGCTATTTTGGAAGTAGTATTAAAACAAATCGAGTTCTAATCTTATCTGTAAGCAGCATGTATAAATCTATAGAATTCCTAACATACACCAGTTCTAATAGATTAACATAGAACATTTTCTACCATAAACTTCACCTATTTCACCATGAACTGGCAGTCTCATACTTGCCTCTCTGGTTAGCCGGCTGCTTGTTTTTGTATTATTACACTGATGCAAGATATATTTCCAAGAGCCGTTTCTTCTCTTAAATTATGCCCTTGTTATTAGTGATCTTTCTGTAGCTTATCCTGGTGTTGCTTTGGGAAAACAGGAAGGTGTACTTTACAGTATAATTATTCTCAGCATCTCAAGCTGTCCTTCATTATTTCCTTCAGAAATGTCTGCAACTAATAAGCATGACTTTTCACTTCTCAAGTCAAACCTTTTGTATGGAGAAATTTAAAGTATATTGAAGACCATGAAACATTAGTTACAAACATAAGGGGTGTATGCCGCAAGAAAGCACCTGGCATTCTGGCAAAACCTATCTATACCAGCTATCCAAGGCCCAACAAGCTCAGAACAAAATTCAAATTACACCAATGGCCCTGCCAATCAAAGAATGTACCTTCCCTTAAATTGCATGCAACTTGCTTTGTGAATTCTCGATCAGGGGTGGATGCAATATTTCGGGTTAACATTACTGAATGAAATAAGGCCCAAAATGTATTAGCAAAATATAAATTACAGATACTCTCAAATTTCTAATTTAAAACCGATTGTCCAGATTAGTATAAGATTCCTGGGCTTTCTTATTGTGATTATGGTGCCTTCCCTCCCATCATACCACACCCCCATTAGCCAAATCGTTAGTCAAGTTGAAATGTTCAACTTTCATGTCTTATAAACGATGCAACAATATGATGTGATTCACTTTAAGCTTCAATCATGTGTTAAATCCTATCATTCAGCACTGGATATAGTATCAGATTATAGATGTGGTTCATGTATGTCACATAAATTATTGTCTTTGCAGGTTTGATCTCGGGGACAAGTTTCTTAGCATTGTTATCGTTTTCGTTTGGGTTAACCAAATTTGTGAAAAAGAAAACGAAGCAAAAGCGCAGGCAAAAATACTTCAAACAAAATGGTGGCCTTCTCTTAGGTAAAGAAACATCAGCAAATGAGGGAATCCTGGGAAAGACACGAATTTTCACCGCAAAAGAGCTGGAAAAAGCCACTGATCGGTTCAATGAAAGTAGAATACTCGGCCAAGGAGGACAAGGTACAGTCTACAAAGGCATGTTGGCCAATGGCCAAATTGTAGCCATCAAGAAATCAAAATTAGTTGATGAACGCAAGTCCAAAGACTTGGTGGAACAGTTCATTAATGAAGTTGTGATCATGTCGCAAATCAGTCACAGAAACGTCGTCAAATTATTAGGATGTTGCTTTGAGACGCGAGTCCCTCTTCTGGTTTATGAATTCATGCCGAATGGAACTCTTTTAGTCTCATCCATGACAAGAATATAGAATTCCCAGTTTCTTGGACCATGCGGCTGAAAATTGCGGCTGACGTGGCAGGTGCGTTTGCCTATCTACACTCTGCAACTTCCATGCCCGTATTTCACAGAGATATCAAGTCTACCAATATACTTATAGATGAAAAATTCATCGCAAAAGTATCGGATTTCGGAACTTCAAAATCGGTGGAGGTGGATCAGACACATTTAACCACACAGGTGAATGGCACATTTGGATACATTGACCCTGAATACTTCCGGTCGAGCCAGTTCACAGAGAAGAGCGATGTCTATAGTTTTGGAGTTGTTCTGGTAGAGCTTTTGACTGGTCTGAGGCCTATTATACCTACTACTAACACAGAAGATGACAAGAGCCTGGTATCACGTTTTCTTTCAAGAATGAAGGATAAGAATCTGGAGTTGATTTTAGAGAGCCAGGTTTCGGGTGAAGGAGAAAGGAAAGAAGTGATGGTAGTAGCAGAGCTAGCTAAAAGATGCTTGCATTTGAATGGGAAGAAAAGGCCAACGATGAAAGAAGTGGCGATGGAATTGGAGATTCTTAGAAAATCTCAACTGGGATCAGCTGATAAACAGAACTTACCTGAAAATTCTACATTTTGCAATGCTGTATTTTCAACTGAGAGTTGCGACTATAATTGGACAAATACATCAGATTTCAGCACTATGTCATCGTCTGATCTTTACCCGATCTTGCATGACACGGTATGATAGAAATTCGTGTGAGGTCTAGACTCTTGTTTTCTTTTATTGGCACTATGTTATGTACATGTTCTATTATTGATTGATATAATACCATTAGAATTGTTTCTCTTTGATTTGCTTTAAATTTCATTAAGTTTTAGGCATACTTGCATAGAGAAATTTTTACTAGTCTAATTCTTAGGAATAACTAGTTTTCCTTGCACAAGTAAAATCTATTACACCACCACCTAAGCATTTGACACATTCTGCCCATTCACACTTGTGTGTAGTAGTTTTCTTTTTTCTTCTAATGTTAAAAGTAAAAACAAGTTTTTTTTTCTCTGAAACTTCTTTTTTACTATTGAAAAGAGATCCATGCATCATGCTCTTAAAATTATTGAGTCAAGTCGGTCAAGTCTAGTCTGCAGATGTGTCTGTCGTGGCTTAATTAGTCCGGTGCTGGATTTGCTTTGGCTTTACAGATTTGGCTTGTGTTTGTGTTGTAAAATATCTCTCTTTGCCGGTTTGATCTCCGGAAACTGTACAGATCACTCTTCTCTGTGAACTGGCTTGACCCGAAGTATCCAAATGTGTCATTCACTTGTGTAGTCAAATGTGTCTGATCCACCTCCACCGATTTTGAAGTTCGAAAATATGATACTTTTGCAATGATTTTTTCATCTAGAAGTATATTGCTGGACTTGTATCCCTGTGCAATACGAGAATGGAAGTTGCAGAGTGTAGATAGGAAAGTGCACCTGCCATCAGCCGCAATTTTCAGTCGCATGGCCCTCCCAAGGGACCGGGAATAAACAAATTTGTGAAGAGGAAAACTAAGGGAAACCTCTGTTAAAAATTCTTCAAACAAAATGCTAGCCTTCTCCTAGCTAAAGAAACATACGCAAATGATGGAATTCTGGAAAAGAAGATAATTTTCACTGCTAACGAGCTGGAAAAAGCCACTAATCGGTTCAATGACAGGGTACATACAATCTACAAAGGTATGCTGGGCAATGGCCAAATTGTAGCAATCAAGAAATCAAAATTAGTTGATGAACGCAAGTCCAGAGACTTGGTGGAACAGTTCATTAATGAAGTTGTGATTATGTCGCAAATCAGTCACAGAAACGCAATCAAATTATTAGGATGTTGCTTGAAGAGGGAGTCACTTTTCTGGCTTATTGAAATCATGCCGAATGGAACTCGTTTTAGTGTTATCCATGACAAGAACATAGAATTCCTGGTTTCTTGGACCATGTGGCTGAAAATTGCGGCAGATGTGGCAGATGCATTTGTCTATCCACACTCTGCAACCTCCACTCCCATGTTTCACAGAGATATTAAGTCTACAAATATATTTCTAGATGAAAAATTCATTGCAAAAGTATGGATTTCGGAAATTTCGAAATCAGTGGAAGTGGATCAGACACATCTGAATACACAAGTCAATGGTACATTTGGATACATTGATCCTGAATACTTCTGCTCAAGCCAGTTCACAGAGAGGAGGGATGTCTATAGTTTTGGAGTTGTCCTCTTAGAATTATTGAGTCAAGTCTTGTCTGCAGTTACCTGATTTAAGTTAGGCGCCAACTTGTACTGCATTTCTATGTTGCTTCTATTTCTATTAATGTATTTGACAATCGGTATAATTAAAGTAAAGGTAATTGTTATATATGCATACTAATGTGGTTACTATGTTGCACTACTAGGTAAAAAACCTCAATTGTTATGCATGTACATGAACCAAAATGCACTTGGCTATCAGGTTGGCCATGCCGTCTTGTAGCTTTATTTCTAGTAAGCGTGACTCAGACAATGGCTCTAAGGTACATTAGGTAATTGATGTGCATGTTTGTGAATGAGATTAAAGTAACAAAATTCACTTGGGTATGCTCTCTACGTTCGGACATACCTAATTATGTTGCTTCCGCCTTCCAGATTGGAATTTTATTGAATCAAGTATTCAAGTCATCGTTTATGCAGATTAATAATTGCTATAAACTTACTTGGTATGCATGTTACACTTTCAGTCCAGTAGTACCAATACACAGTTGAGCATATATATCTTGTGTTATCACCAGCCACCATTCACCATATCTTGTTCTGCATTTAAATTCATAAAACAAAATGCAGTTGGTTATGCTCTGTTCCTTGTGCTCCTTGCTTCTTTTCACCAAATTGGTGACATGTTCATCAGCTTCCATTGATTATACTAATAGCTTCAATCTTGCGAAGCCCGGTTGCCCTTCCAGATGCGGTGATGTGATCATTCCTTACCCATTCGGCATCGGATCCAACTGCTCATTCAACTCATGGTTCAACATTTCATGTGACACATCATACATCCCTCCACGTGTATCACTCCCCATCAACAATAGTCTCTCTGGTATCGGTAATATCTCACCGTCTAACTTCAGCGTCATGATGCCAACAATCCCAAGACAGTGCATGAGATTTGGCTACGGTGTGACGAGCAGTCTATTTCTGAATTTCTCCAACTCTCCTTTTTCTCTATCCGGAGCTAACTTGCTGATGTCATATGGATGTTCCGATGTGATTAATGTGGAAGGACGTTATAGGCAACGATATGATGCCAAGAATTTGACAGAGAGCAATTTTACCAATGGCTGCATTTCTGTCTGCGCCACCACGGCCTATGTTAGGCTAGGCATTTCATGTCCTGGAATCGGATGTTGCCAAATCCCCATTCCAGATGGAACGGTGATTTTGCATGTTTCAACCTTTGACGTGCGGGATATATTGGTTGAAAATACAAGTCCATCATTTTTCCAGCCAAGACCTTGTGGCTATTCTTATCTTGCGAGTCAGAACAACTTTGCACCTTGGATTCCTTTCGACCTTGACTACGTGCAGAAGCCAGCATCACATCCGGTGATCATAGACTGGAGGATCGGGACAGAAAATTGTAGCGAAGCAGCACATAATTCGACATCGTTTGCTTGCAGTCGGCCTAATACCATTTGCATTGACCCAGAACCTATGCAAGGTGGATATTATGCTTCTACCGAACATGGGTTTGGAGGATACCGTTGTGGTTGTAAGGAAGGATATCAGGGCAATCCTTACCTTCCTCAGGGATGCACAGGTTAGTACGTATATAATTGTTTTCATTCCATTGATTTATACCTTTAATTTTACCACAGTAGTATCTTTATCCAGTATTGTATTTAAGTATTTTTAAGTCCAAAATAGTAAGTCGGAGTCTCTGAGAAAGTATATCTCATTTTGTATTTAAGAAAAAAGTCTGTCAATTTCAAATTATCGGACAAAATATATCATTTTATTGTATCCAGACATCAAATGCTATGTTTTGATTAGTGTCATTTTTGCTTGTGCTTAATTGATTTTCATCGATTTTGTTTTTACTTTTTGAGTGTATGTCGTCTATGTTGTAGATGTTGATGAATGTGAGAGCAACCCTTGTCCGTCAACATCTATCTGCTTCAATAGTCCAGGAAGTTATGAATGTCGATGCCCTCCAGGATACTATGGTGATCGCAGCAATGAAAGAGAGGAGTTACATTGTTACCTGCTGCCCCCTCAGCCAAAACTCACCAAACTTGCAATTGGTAATTTTCAGATAATCTCAAGAATCTAGGTTCTAAACTTCTGGTAATACTTTGTTGCTTAATTGGTCTTTCTCCTTTCAAAGTATATATTTGTGTTGTTGATTTAGGAGTGATTCATGTAAATTGTGATATTTGTCGATAGATGATCTTGCAGCCACACGCTAAACCTCTTCGAGCTAGCTTCATAGGAAGCTGTACTTACAGTGCAATCATCATCCTCAGTAGTTAAATGGATTATCTCATGTCTCTTAACCATTTCTTCTTAATTAAACTACTTGCAACTAATAGGCATGCCTTGTTCGCTGCTAAACTGCATGCAACTTGCATATTTATGAGCTAAGGGCTTGCAAAATTCCTGCACACAGACAAAAAATCGTTAATTTAGTTCAACAACTTACACGGCTTGTATTTGTGACGTAAAATTGTCTATTCTTGCAGGTTTGATTTCTGGAACAAGTTTCCTGGCACTGTTATCCTTTTCCTTTGGGATAACCAAATTTGTGAAGAAGAAAAATAAGGAAAAGCTCTGTAAAAAATTCTTCAAACAACATGCTCGCCTTCTGCTACAGAAAGAGACATCAGCAAATGAGGGAATTCTGAACAAGACGCGAATTTTCACCTCAAAAGAGCTGGAAAAGGCCACCGATCGCTTCAATAAAAGTAGAATACTTGGACAAGGAGGACAAGGTACAGTTTACAAAGGTATGCTGGCCAGTGGCCAAATTGTAGCAATCAAGAAATCAAAAGTAGTTGATGAACACAAGTCCAGAAACTTGGTCGAACAGTTCATTAATGAGGTTGTGATCATGTCACAAATCAGTCACAGAAACGTTGTGAAACTGTTAGGATGTTGCTTGGAGACAAGAATTCCTCTCCTGGTTTATGAATTCATGCCGAACGGAACTCTTTTTCATCTAATCCATGACAACAATATAGAATTCCCCGTTTCTTGGGCCATGCGACTGAAAATTGCGGCTGATGTGGCAGGTGCACTTTCCTATCTACACTCTGCAACTTCCATTCCTGTATTTCACAGGGATATCAAGTCTACCAATATACTTCTAGACGAAAAATTCATTGCAAAAGTATCGGATTTCGGAACTTCAAAATCAGTGGAGGTGGACCAGACACATTTGACTACAAAAGTGAATGGGACATTTGGATACATTGATCCTGAATACTTCCGTTCGAGCCAGTTCACAGAGAAGAGCGATGTCTATAGTTTTGGAGTTGTTCTGGTAGAGATTTTGACTGGTCTGAGGCCTATTATACCTACTACTGACACAGAAGACGATAAGAGTCTGGTATCACGTTTTCTGTCAAGAATGAAGGATAAGAATCTGGAGTTGATTTTAGAGAACCAGGTGTCTGGTGATGGAGAAAAGGAAGGGGTGATGGCAGTGGCTGTTCTAGCTAAAAGATGCTTGCATTTGAATGGCAAAAAAAGGCCAACAATGAAAGAAGTTGCCGTGGAATTGGAGACTGTCAGAAAATCTCAACTGGGATCAGCGGATAAACAAAACTTGCCTGAAGATTCGATGTTTCAGAGTGCTATATATCCGACTGAGAATACTGGCTTTAATTGGACAAATACATCAGATTTCAGCACTACGTCGTCATCCTCTGGTGTTTGCCCAATCATGCATGACACGGTATGATAGAAATTTTTGTGTAAGGTTTAGACTCTTGTTTTCTCTTCTTGGAACAATGTTTATCTACATGTTCTACTAGTGATTGAATAAATCCAAATAGAATTGTTTCTGTTCGATTTGCTTGAAATTTCGTTGAGTTTTCTAGTTCTAAATCAAGGTATACATGCATAGAGAAATTTTTACAAGTTCTTAGGAATGACTAGATTTTCCTTACACAAGTAAAAATATGTTACACCACGCTAATCATTTGGTACATTCTGCCCATTCTCTGCCCATTCACACTAGTCTGTAGTATTATGTCTCTGTTTCTTCATAAAGACCTAGATGGTTTATAATGTAAAGGTAACTGTTATGGGGCAAAAATGTTGTTACCATGTTGTACTACTAGGTAAAAGGCTCGATTGGTATGTATGTTCATGAACCAAATTGCACTTGGCTATGCTCTGTAGTCTATACCTTATGAGTTCTAGTGTTACTATTGAGTCAAGTTGTTTTCGCATATTCCAGATTTATCAGGCTGGCCATGCCATCTTGCAGCTTTATTTCTGGTAATAATAACTTTGACAATGGCTATAAGGTAAATGTAATCGGTGGTATGCATGTTACAAGTTTCAGTCCAAATATTGAGGCTAGTGTGATTATTGACTCAAGTCGTTCTATTAACAAATACTGTTTTTGATGTGTTATCACCACTATCACCATTGAGTTCTTTTCGGTGTGCATGTTCAAAAAACAAAATGCACTTGGCTATGTTCTGTTCCTTGTGCTGGCTGCTTCTTTTCACCAAATTGGTGACATGAAGAATTCTTCTATCACATATATGCAAAAGCCTAAAGAGTGTGGTCCATTATACAAATTATAAGAAGCAGCAGCACATAAAAGTTCAGTATGTGCTTCTTCAGCTTGTTTGACATATGGGCGTTTGCAATAAATTTTGGTACAGATTTTTTCATTCCAGTAATTCTTTCAAGTACAATTCAAGTCACATTCTATCCGGCCACAGAAACTCACTCTAAACAGAACTATATCCCAAATCCCCTATCAGTACCAAACAATCTTCCTAGCTACAGGAGCTAGCACAACCAAAATATAATGCAAACTTCATTTTTATGTTGTTAGGGAATTTTATGGTGCATTTTTTGGTTCTTGCTGTTTTAGCTTATTTATGAGCCTAAATCACTTGCATATACTTCAAAATACATGTCAGGTGTGCTGAAATGAGAAGTTGACGTACTAATTTCCCTTTTTTTTTTAATTTGAAAAATGGATCACCTTAAAGCAGGAGCAGCTTTGCCCCTGATGCGTGTCCTCTTAGAATTATTGATCAGTCTAGACTCTAGATGGGTCGAGTCTTGTCTGCAGATACGTACCAAATTTAGGGCGACCAACATGTCTCTGTACCCTCTATTTCTCATAAAAGACTTCTACAATGGGCTATATATAGAGTAAAGGTAATTGTTATGGAGCAAAAATGTTGTTGCCATGTTCCACTGCTAGGTAAAAGACTCGATTGTTATGCATGTTCATGAACCAAAATGTTATTGATCAGTCAAAGTCGTTTTGGTGTATTCCAGATTTATCAGGCTGGCCATGCCATCTTGTTGCTTTATTTCTGGTGAGAGTGACTAAGACAATGGCTATAAAGTACATTAGGTCATTGCTGTGCATGTTCTTAAATAAAGTAAAGTACAAAACGCACTTGTCTATGCTCTCCACCTTACGTACATGGACGGACCCATGATTTAAAATTAGGGGGCTAAATTATACATACATGATTTTTCAAAAGTTCGGAGGGGGGACTTGAAAAATTGTATATATATATATTGCCTGTAAAAATTTGGAAAATCATATAATACTACTATTAACTATAAAAAAAAATCAAAATTTTGGAATTATTGAATCAAGTCAATATTTCATTATAGTGATGGTGATGGTGTTATTGAGAATACTCTGGATTGAGTTTGTGTAGCAGTGTATGAATTGGACACGAAGCTGCGTGTATTATTATACTGCGGTTGAAATGTGTCTTTCTTTCTAGTAGTGGCTATAAAATAAAGGTACTGTAATTGCTCTTGTGCAAGTTCATAAAATCAAAAAAAAAAAAAAAAAGAAGTTGACTATGAAGATGCTCTGTACCTTGTGCTGGCTGTTTCTCTTCACCAATTTGGAGAAGACATGTTCAGCTTCCAATAATAGCAGCTTCCATCTTCCAAAGCCCGGTTGCCCTTCCAGATGCGGTGACGTACGTATCCCTTACCCGTTTGGCATCGGATCCAAATGCTCACTCAACTCATGGTTCCAACTCTCCTGCGACAAATCATACATCCCTCCACTTTTTTCCCTCTCCACCAATAATGTTAATCTCTCTCGCGATCGTATCAATTACATCTCATCGTCCAATATCATTATGAGGTCGCAACACGTCTGGAGACTGTGCGACTCTCATGATCCTATGCCTAATATGTTTATAGATTTGTCCAACTCTCCTTTTTCCATATCCGGAACCAACTTGCTCATGTCAGTTGGATGCTCCGACTTTATTGAGTTGGAAGGTTATTATAGGAAATATAATGAAGCTCATAAGTATTCTATAGAGGGAAATTTCACTGATAGCTGCGTTTCAGTCTGCACCACTGAGACCAAGTTGCAAAGCATTTCTTGTCCTGACAGCGCATGTTGCCAGATCCCAATTCCAGATGGAACTGTGATTTTAAATGCTTCAATCTCTGACGTGCGGAATACTTTGGGTGCAAATTCAACAACCTTTTCACAACTGAATCCTTGTAGCATTTGTTATATTGGCCAGGGCAACTTTGCAGTTTCAAGTGGTGGTTACTTGCCACAGTTTATGCCTTTTGTCGGAAATTCACCCTTTATCTTAGACTGGAGGATTGGGACTGAAAGTTGCAGGGTAGCAGTGCGTAATTCCTCTTCTTTTGCCTGTGGACCAAATAGCATTTGCATTGATCCACAACCTATGCAAGTTGGATATTATGCTACCAAACAGGGGTTTGGAGGATACCGTTGTGGTTGTAAGAAAGGATATCACGGCAATCCTTACCTCCCTCAGGGATGCACAGGTTAGCATTTGCTGGTTTCATACAACAGTACGGTTATACAGGAGTATTAAAAATTAAAAATAGTATATAATCCACAACTCGACTCACCTCTGACTAGCTATCTTCCAATTCAATTTAAATCTTATCCGTTCAATATTGTGTTAAGTAGAAGTTGTGGATTCAAGTCCATTTGCTCCTATGTTCTATCATTTTTAAATTCTTTTCTTCTATTTCAATATTGTCTATAATGTAGATGTTGATGAATGTGAGAGCAACCCTTGTCCGTCAACATCTATTTGCTTCAATAGTCCAGGAAGTTATGAATGTCGATGCCCTCCAGGCTACTATGGTGATCGCAGCAATGTAAATGGGGAATTACTTTGCTACCAGCTTCCTCAGCCAAAGCTCACCAAACTTGCAATTGGTAAGTTTTAGATATTCTCATATATCTAGTATTGTTTACTTATTTGCTTTTTGCTCTTCTCAAACTGTTCATATTTTACTATAATTGGTCGACTTCAATAATCTGGTTGGCTGTTTCTATACTTGGTAAATCGTGACAAAAACAATTCGTTTGGCCTATTGATTAGACTCTGTGGCTAGTGTGGTCATGTAGCTAAAGTTTTCATTTAGTTTGGTCGAAATCGAAAGGTCGAGCCAAGTTTGAAATTAATTAAACCTGTGGGTTTGGCAGAGAAACAAGCAAATTATTTTGATGCTTCTTACTCTTTTAGTTCATGAGAAATTTGCGCTTTCTGTTATCTGTCTGTTGTGGCTCAATAAGTCCGGTTCAGGTTATTGTTTGTCAGTTCAATCAATTTAGAAACATCTGAGGTGCTGGCCGGTTTATCTCTGGCTTTACAGATTTGGGCCATTTTGCTTGTGTTTGTGACATAAACATGCCTGTCATTGCAGGTTTGATATCTGGAACAAGTTTCCTGGCATTGTTATCATTTTCATTTGGGGTAACCAAATTTTTGAAGAAGAAACAGAAGCAAATTCTATGTAAGAAATTTTTCAAACAAAATGGTCGCCTTCTGCTAGCGAAAGAAACATCAGCACATGAGGGAATTCTGAAAAAGACTCGAATTTTTCACAGCAAAAGAGCTGGAAAAGGCCACCGATCAGTTCAATGAAAGTAGAATGCTTGGCCAAGGAGGACAAGGTACAGTCTACAAAGGTATGCTAGCTAATGGCCAAATTGTAGCAATCAAGAAATCAAAACTAGTTGATGAACGCAAGGCTAGAGACTTGGTGGAACAGTTCATTAATGAGGTTGTGATCATGTCACAAATCAGTCACAGAAACGTTGTGAAATTGTTAGGATGTTGCTTGGAGACAAGAATCCCTCTTCTGGTTTATGAATTCATGCCAAATGGAACTCTTTTTAATCTCATCCATGACACGAATATTGAATTCTCAGTTTCTTGGGCCATGCGACTAAAAATTGCGGCTGATGTGGCTGGTGCACTTTCCTATCTACACTCTGCCACTTCCATTCCCGTATTTCATAGAGACATCAAGTCGAGCAATATACTTCTAGATGAAAAATTCGTTGCAAAAGTATCTGATTTTGGAACTTCAAAATCAGTGGAGGTGGATCAGACACATTTGACTACAAAAGTGAATGGCACATTTGGATACATTGACCCTGAATATTTCCAGTCTAGCCAACTCACAGAGAAGAGTGATGTGTACAGTTTTGGAGTTGTTCTGGTAGAGCTTTTGACTGGTCTGAGGCCTATTATACCTACTACTGACACAGAAGACGATAAGAGTCTGGTGTCACGTTTTCTTTCAAGAATGAAGCATAAGAATCTGGAGTTGATTTTGGAGAGCCAGGTTTTGGGCGAAGGAGATAATAAAGATGTGATGGCGATAGCAGTATTAGCTAAAAGATGCTTGCATTTGAATGGCAAGAAAAGGCCAACAATGAATGAAGTGGCCATGGAATTAGAGATGCTTAGAAAATGCCAATTGGTATCAGCCAAAAAACAAAACTTGGTTGAAGATTCTGACTAGAATCAGATTTCAGCACTTTGTCATCGTCTGATATGCTACAAAATTTTGCGTAGTACTTGAATTTTTGTTTTCCGTTCTTTCACCATCTTGTGCGCATGCATGTTCAGATGTTCTACTATTGATATTTTGAAATTTCTGATGGGATTTTCTTTGTCCACTTTGGTGGCTTGAATTATTATTGTTTTCAAATGTTGAGATATATATGTCGAGACAACATGTTCTACTATTGTTTTCTTTCTCCTTAAACTTGACCTTATGCGTGCCAAATGTTGTACTGTGTATTGGGTGATTTTCTAGACTGATAAAATAAGTCTTATTGCACTACTGAACGTGGAAGATGATATACTTGGAGGAGAAGCTACATGAGTACAATCGAGCGAAGCTTGCTTGTTTTTTACTAATCATTTTCTTTCACTTGTCTTCACTATAATATAGTGTAGACGAAAGTTTCTTTGAGAGTGATCAAGACTTCTCCTTCACTTTTAGGCTTAATTGAATTTTTTGAACTGCGTAGTGGAAATCTTTCAAGTGTGTTTGAAAGATTTCATTTTTCGTTGATCACGTTTTATTTCTCATAATGATGACTTGAGACTATTTTTTGATTGTGTCTACACTAGAAAAGATTTGAAAGGTTGTTCTGAACTGGCTAAAAGTTCAACATCAGCCATGTGCCTGGACTGGATCTCCAGAACACCAAAGGAAAGGGGAGTCACGCTTAAAACTGCTCAGTCTAAGACTATCTATTCCATCTGGCAAGTGAGAAATGCCTGTGATTTTCCAACAAAAACTACCTGACCAAAATTTATTTGCCAATGCGCATTATTCAGATTGTGAGGAGTCGATGTGGTTCGAACAAGAAACTGTGTGAGTTCATGCAGAAATCATAGGGTACTGTTTGTAGATGCTGAATGAATTTTGTATTAGGATGTTTTTTTGTGAATTTTTTATTGACATGCGTCTTTGATCAGCTTGAATGTACTGTATTTGTTTTTAATTGGATAATAAGAAAGTGATATCTTTGTTCCAAAAAATAATGACTTTATCATAATGGCTAATTAAGCAGGTTGTTGAAATCAAGATAAATAGTGTGTGAATGATAGAATTTATTGATGGACGAAGTTATACTGCTTTTATCACCTAAGGCACTCGACGAGGACGTCGAGACTTTGGGGATAGTTTGTAATGCTCCGCATCCCACATCGCTTAAGAGTGAGTGAAATAAAAGGAATATATGTTAGACCACCACTCTCACATGGCATAAGCCCTTTTGGGTGATTCCAAAAGCAAATCCGTGCGGGTTCAGGCCCAAAGCGGACAATATCATACTGTTGGGACGTGTGTGGGTCCGTCCAGGAGTAACCACGCCGGCCGTTGGGACGTGTGTGGGTCCGTCCAGGAGTAACCACGCCGGCCGAATTGGTCGGGTCGTTAAAAAAATCCGTGCGGGCTCAGGCCCAAAGCGGACAATATCATACTGTTGGGACGTGTGTGTGTCCGTTCAGAAATAACCGCGCCGGTCGGATTGGTCGGGTCGTTACAAATAGTATCAGAGCCTAGACCAACCCAAAGCCCGCACCGGGTGGACGGTTGGTAAAGGTTATTGTCAGTTTGTCACCCCCACCACTTAAGGCGCTCGACGAGGACGTCGAGACTTTAAGGGGGGTAGTTTGTAATACCCCGCATCCCACATTGTTTAAGAGTGATTGGAATAAATGGTACATATGTTAGACCACCACTCTCACATGGTATGAGGCCTTTTGGGTGATTCCAAAAGCAAATTCGTGCGGGCTCAGGCCCAAAGCGGAAAATATCATACTGTTGGGACGTGTGTGGGTCCGTCCAGGAGTAACCACGCCGGCCAGATTGGTCGGGTCGTTACAAATGGTATCAGAGCCTAGACCAACCCAAAGCCCGCACCGGGTGGACGGTTGGTAAAGGTTATTGTCAGTTTGTCACCCCTAGGGATGGCAATGGGCCGGGCCGGACCGGGTTTCCAGAGGCCCGGTTTTAGCCCGGTAACTTCATATCAGGCCCAAGCCCGGCCCTAGGCCCGACATCGGGCTTGAACTTAGGCCCAGGCCCAGGCCCATTACTAAAGGTCGGGTACCCGGCCCGGCCCGACCCAGGCAATTTTTTTTATATTTTATTTTTTACATGTGATTTTCTCTAGTTTCTTATATTAGATTTGTACTATACATTAGTAGTTTAGTACATTATTTATTTATCTTATTTATTAGTAATAGCAGTTTTTTTAATTATATAGTTTAGGGTGTTAGGGTTTAGGGTTTGAGGGTTTAGGGTGTTAGGGTTTAGGGTTTAGGGTTTGAGGGTTTAGGGTATAATTTTTATATCCATTTTATATGAATTATTATTTACCTTCGAATTATCTAAATTGTTATTGGAAATAGCATGCTTCAGCTTAGTTTTCGTATATGTTACTCACTTACTTTGTGTAACTTGGCAGATTCCATCATAGTACTCTCTATAAGCGGTAATTCTTGTAAAAGTCATGGTCTTCTTAAGTACGAGAGAAATCAACATCCTTTTCTTCAACTGTTAGACTCAAACACACTCTCATGATTTATTATTCAATCTTCTACTTACCCTTGTTTATTTACTATATAAGATTGAGTTCAATTGTATTTGTAGTTTTCAAAGCTCCACACATTCACTCTGTAAGACTGTAACTGTCTCCACAAGTTCAATTCAATTCAATTCTATCTTTACCTTCGAATTATCTGTAAGACTGTATATGAAAGTGTATTTTTTAATAATAGTTTAGCATTTTTTTTTCCCGAAAAGGTTCGTACAATTCACTCGGTCTTTACTCTTTCCCAATTTACTTGAAAATAATACTTCCTACGTTTCATTAATAATTTCTAAGGGGACTATTAATCGAGACTTTTGACCACGTATAACTCCTAAATTACATTAGAGAAAAATATAATAAAATTATATTATTAAATTAAATGGAGTATATTTTCATAATAACTTTTAATTTATATTGATACAATTTAATTTAAAAGTTATATGTGGTTAAAAATCACGATGAATAGTTATATTAAAAAGTTATTAATTGAATGGAGGAAATAAGTAGATGATATTTAATTTAAAATCATTCTTGACTCCGGAGCGGGGGACTCGAGTATATATATAAAAAATACAATTTTATTACTCATGAAATCTTGTTTGTCCTAGTGGTTAATATTAAACTGTATATATAAATAAAGTTGTAACTATTTATTATTTATACTACTAAATAATATGAATTCCAAAAAAATAAAATATATATATATATATGTATGAATGTATGTATACGTACATATATATTTCTATGCATGTAACGGGCCGGGCCGGGCCTCCGGGTACGAGAATTAGGCCCGGGCCCGGGCCTGGAAAACTATCCAAGCCCGGCCCATCCTTATCATCGGGTCGGGCCTGGGCCCGAAGAAACGGGCCGGGTAGCCCAAAATGCCATCCCTAGTCACCCCCACCACTTAAGGCGCTCGACGAGGACGTCGAGCCTTTAAGGGGGGTAGTTTGTAATACACCGCATCCCACATCGTTTAAGAGTGATTGGAATAAATGGTACATATGTTAGACCACCACTCTCACATGGTATGAGGCCTTTTGGATGATTCCAAAAACAAATTCGTGCGGGCTCAGGCCCAAAGCAAATCCGTGCGGGCTCAGGCCCAAAGCGGACAATATCATACTGTTGGGACGTGTGTGGGTCCGTCCAGGAGTAACCACGCAGGCCGGATTGGTCGGGTCGTTACAGCTTTTCATGCCAATGAATACGAGAACATAAGTACTTAGTAATTACTATCTACTAACTTCATTATTTTTTTTATCACGCGTCGTTATATTTTTTGTATCTGCTTTTTAGTTCCACAACGAGTGGGTTTTAGGGGATTGAATTTCTATGGCAAATGTCCTTTCACCTTTGCGTTTTCTAGTGGAAATGTAGAATTATTGAGTCAAGTATTTTATGTACGTGGATTCCAGGTTTAAGCGGGCCATATTGTTGCTTCTAGTGTCTAATTGCTAATGGCTAGCTATAAAGTAAAGGTAATTGGTCTGCATGTTCATAAAATTAACAAGTTCACTATGAAGATGCTCTTTATCTTGTGCTGGTTCTTCTATGGTAGTTACCTTATTTATTTATTTATTTAAGAATAGGAAAAAAAATTTAATTATAAGAGATAAATTTTATTACATGAATATAATTTAAATTAAATATAAATGAAAATAAGTTTGATTTATATTATTGGAACGCTAATTATTTTGGATGAGCACGGTACCACGTGCCTGTTTTTCTAGTGGCTATAAATTAAAGGTAAATAGGCATTTGGTCTGCACTGCATGTTCATAAAAGTAACAAGTTTACTTTGAAGATGCTCTGTATCTTCTTGTGCTGGCTTCTTCTCTTCACCAAATTAGAGAAGACAAGTCCAGCTTCCATTAATAGCAGCTTCGATCATGCAAAGCCTGGTTGCCCTTCCAGATGTGGTGATGTGATTATTCCTTACCCGTTTGGCATCGGATCCAATTGCTCATTCAATTCATGGTTCGACGTCTTCTGTGACGTAGAACACACCCCTCCATTGGTGTCGCTCTCTAACAGTTACAATTTCTCTTTTGATTCCATCTCACCGTCCAATATCAGTGTACAAATGCAAAGCATGCAGAGAAGCCATCATCATAGGCCTAGTCTATTTCTTAATTTTTCCAACTCTCCATTTTCCTTATCTGGAACCAACACGCTCATGTCATTTGGATGTTCCAATTTGATCGTGTTGGAAGGTCATTATAGGCGATAAAATGAAGCCCGTAATTCTATAGAGAGAAATTTCACCAATGGTTGTGTTTCCATGTGCACCACCAAGACCACCAATATGTTGGCAAACATTTCTTGTCCCGGGAGTGCATGTTGCCAGATCTCCATTCCAGACGGAACTGTGATTTTGAACGTTTCAATCTCTAACGTGCGTGATAAGTTGGGTGCAAATAGAAGTGAACCCTTTTCTGGCTATTCTTATCTTGTTAGTCAGGGCAACTTTGCACCTGGGAGTGGATTCCTTCAATACCGGAAGATGGGTCCTGATGATTTTTTTCCGGTGATGTTAGACTGGAGGATTGGGACAGAAAGTTGCAGGGAAGCAGCACGTAATTCAACTTCTTTTGCTTGCGGCCCACATACCATTTGCATTGATCCAAAACCTATGCAAGTTGGAGGATACTATGCTGCTACCGAACATGGGGTTTGGAGGATACCGTTGTGCTTGTAAGAAAGGATATCAAGGCAATCCTTACCTTTCTCAGGGATGCACAGGTTAGTAAGCTAGTACTTCGTTCATATATATTGACTTTTGTAGGGTCCGTTTGAAATATAAACTAAAACTGAAATGGAAGAATAATTTATAATTTTTCGGAGTAAAATGATTAGAAAAAAAAAAAAACCTTAAAAAAACTAATTTCATAAATTAGCAAAAGATGCCCTCTCCCTGAACTTTTAACTTGTGTAACTTTTCAATTTTGTATTTTTTATCCATATTTGACAACTTTTTTTTCGATAATCACACACATGGAGAAATTCACAATTTTTTATTAATATTTACTCCTTCATGAGCTCCATTGCGACCAGGAAAAATAAATGTAAAACTTCAAGGGGTAGTGTGCACGTATTTTAATAATTGAGGGGGTAAAGTGCAATACTAGCCAAACTTTAGGTCGTGAAAACGTAAACAAAATTTCCCAAATTGAAGCCAAAATTCCCAAATTGATTTACACAAAAACCTAATCTAACCTAATTCACAAAATTCCCAACTTAAAATCATTTCTTAACAAACATTTCCAGATGCTCTTCGATCTCTCTCGTACGATGCCATGTATGGAATTGTACATTTAGATTGATTGATTTTGTCGATGATGTAGATGTTGATGAATGTGAGAGGAGCCCATGCCCATCAACAGGGATTTGCTTCAATACTCCTGGAAGTTATGAGTGTCGATGCCCTCCAGGCTATTATGGTAATCGCAGCAATGCAAATGGGGAATTACGTTGTCACCAGCTTCCTCAGCCAAAACTCTCCAAACTTGCTATTGGTAATTTCTCAGATAATCTCAAGAATTTAATATGCGTATTGTATTGTTTTCGAGTTCAGAAAACATGTTAAAATTGACTAGGTTATTTGCATTGTGCTTCTAAAACTGTTCTAATATATTGTTGGTTGGTCTTTTTCTCATACTACATATCATTTGTATTTTTAATTGAAGTGGACGCCCCACAATTGCCCCCCACTGGTTCCGTCCATGAAGACAAGATTGAAATTAATTAAATGTACTACTATAGTTTTTGACATAGAAACAACCAAGTGATTAGACAAGTTGAATTAGTTACTTTTACTTTTTGGTTAATTAATTAATGGGAAATTCATCCTTTAGGCAAGGTTAGAAACTGATGCATCTTACACTTTTGGTTCATGGTTAATTCAAACTTTAGGTTGTCTGTCCGCTGTGGCTCAATTAGTCTGTTTCAGGTTGTTTGCTGGATCAGTTTGTTTAGAAAAGTTAGATGGGTTGCATGCGTGGTAGGTATATATTTTGTTTAGTCTAGTTCATTTGGTTTCGCTTTCGCAGTTTCGCCTTGGGTATGATTTCTTGAGGAAGCAGGTTGCCAAATGAATAAGGCTGAAAATGTAGTAGCAAAGTCGAAGTCATAAATAATTTAGAATGAGAGAGTCCAAGTGGGAAAGTTTGAGATCCCTTATGGTACCTACTTTAAACCTTTGCAAATTCCAATCAGCACAGGAATAATCAGGTTACTGATTTGGCTTGCATTTCTCATGGCGCGAAATTTATCTATCTTTGCAGGTTTGATCACTGGAACAAGTTTCTTAGCACTGCTATCATTTTCCTTTGGGTTAACCAAATCTGTGAAGAAGAAAAAGAAGCAAAACCTCTGTAAAAAATTCTTCAAGCAAAATGCTCACCTTCTCATAGAAAAAGAAACATCAGCAAATGAGGAAATTCTGAAAAGGACGCGAATTTTCACTGCAAAAGAGCTGGAAAAAGCCACCGCTCGGTTCAATGAAAGTAGAATACTTGGCCAAGGAGGACAGGGTACAGTCTACAAAGGTATGCTGGCCAATGGACAAATTGTAGCAATCAAGAAGTCAAAATTAGTTGATGAACGCAAGTCCAGATCCTTGGTGGAACAGATCATAAATGAACTTGTGATCATGTCACAAATCAGTCACAGAAACGTCGTCAAATTGTTAGGATGTTGCTTGGAGACGAGAATCCCTCTTCTGGTTTATGAATTCATGCCCAATGGAACTCTTTTTAATCTCATCCATGACAACAATATAGAATTCCCTGTTTCTTGGGCCATGCGACTGAAAATTGCAGCTGATGTGGCAGGTGCACTTTCCTATCTACACTCTGCAACTTCCATTCCTGTATTTCACAGGGATATCAAGTGTACCAATATACTTCTAGATGAAAAATTCATTGCAAAAGTATCAGATTTTGGAACTTCAAAATCAGTGGAGTTGGATCAGACACATTTGACCACACAGGTGAATGGAACATTTGGATACATTGACCAGGAATACTTTCGGTCGAGCCAGTTCACAGAGAAGAGTGATGTGTACAGTTTTGGTGTTGTTTTGGTAGAGCTTTTGACTGGTCTGAGGCCTATTATACGTTCTACTAACATGGAAGATGACCAGAGCCTAGTATCACGTTTTCTTTCAAGAATGAAGGATAAGAATCTGGAGATGATTTTAGAAAGCCAGGTTTCGGGCGAAGGAGAAACGAAAGAGGTGATGGCAGTTGCAGAGCTAGCTAAAAGATGCTTGCATTTAAATGGCAAGAAAAGGCCGACAATGAAAGAAGTTGCCATGGAATTGGAGACAGTTAGAAAATCTCAAGTGGGATCATCTGATAAACAGAACTTAACTGAAGATTCTACGTCTTGCAGTGCTGTATTTTCAAGTGAGATTTCTGACTATAATTGGACAAATACATCAGATTTCAGCGCTATGTCATCCTCTGATTTTTACCCTATCTTGCATGCAACGGTATGATAGAAAATTATGTAATATTTGGATTCTTGTTTTCTTTTCTTGGCACTATTTTATCTACATGTTTTACTATTGATTGATATAATGCAATTAGAAGCGTTCGTTCCTACTTGATTTGATTTAAATTTCGTTGAGTCTTCTAACTCAACGAATACATTCACAGAGAAATTTTTACTGGTGAAATTCTTAGGAACTATAACACCGCTACCCTATGCGTTTTGCACACTAGCTCTGCCATTTTAGACCTGATCAGTAAAATGGTGGCCTTCTCTTCTTCCTGCCATTGATCATCTTACTTGCAGTTTCTTTTTTTATATTTTATATATATATTTATTTTATTATTATTATTTTTATTTTTTTTGAGAATGCAGTTTTAGTTCGATGCTACTTATATTTTATGGTTTACATCTTTTACTTATTGTCTTTAAAATTTTGCGGTACTGGTCTGACTACTAACACATAAGTTGATAAGAGTCTGGTCTGGTGTCACGGTTTCTTTCAAGAATGAAGGATACGAATCTGGAGTTGATTTTAGAAAGCCAAGTTTCGGGTGAAGGAGAAAAGAAAGAGGTGATGGCAGTACTGCAGTAGCAGAGCTAGCTAAAAGATGGTTGCATTTGAATTGCAAGAAAATGCCAACAATGGAATTGTAGACCGTTAGATAATCCCAACTGGGATCAGATGATAAACAAAACTTGGCTGAAGATACAACGCTTTGCAAAGACTTATTTTCAACTGAAAATTCTGACTATAATTGGACAAAATATATCGGATTTCAGCATAGTGTCATCATCTGGTCCTCGCCCGATTGTGCATGACTCTTGGTATGACAGATTTTTTTTTTCTTGTGTTCTTTTCATGTAACTATCTTATCTACATGTTCTACAGTATTGTGTTTGATATAATGCATTTAGAAGTATTTCTACTTGATCCAGCTTTTAATAATTTCTATGTGATCATGCATTGTTTGTGTGTTTCTACTTGATCCAGCTTTCTTAGGGTTAACATAAGTAAAAACTGGTGTTAGGGAAAACAGGTGTGCATGTGTTTATATTTTCTTTCCGAAAGTCTACCTACCATGCGAATCGTAGAAGGATTTTGAGTTAATGTGGCCCCGGTGTTGTTCTTTATGCTGATTCCAGATCAAAGTAGGCCATGCATCATCTAGTAAAATATATTTCCTCCCTTGTAATAAATAATTTCACTTATGAACCATAGGTGATTCTTAATTGGCTTCAACCGGAGATGATTTTTGGATCGTTGGTGGGGAGAACTGAGAACTGAGAACAAAGATATTTGTGTTGTGTTGTGTTGTGCTGTTGTAATTTGTAAACAATCACCAAGTCAGTCCTAGTAGAAAAAGTAATTCAATAATAAAAATAGTAAATTAAGTTTTTGCCCTTCTAACAAGTTTATTGAGTCAAAGTCGTGATGTTTGCAGATTTGGGATTTAAACGGGCCATCTTGTATACCTTGATTTGTCATAATGACTTGACCATATGGCTACAATTCGGGAAGGTAATCTGTGCATAATGCATTCTAATTCCCATTCATTCTCATGAACTGAAAAATGAAAAATATTAGTTATTGATCAAATAAGAATTTATTAATGAAATGGAGGAAGTACTACATTTATTTACATTTAAACCCTTTCCAAAACCCTATATTCATTTCCCCTTTCCAAAACCCTATACTCATTTCAATGAGAAAATTGTCCATAACCAAAAACAATTAATTATTTTTTAAAATACAAAATCTTACATTTACACCCCTTTCGAAACTCTAAAATTAGTTGGTCATTTTTGCGGGACAACATTGTGATCTTACATTTACAATTACACCCCTTGGGTACATTTGAAATTACAAGTTTCATCAATGACATCATTAGGATATTTTATGTATGACATCATTAAGGGTACACTTGGTCAATCACATCAAAATTTTGTTATCGTCATTTAATTTTTAGCTACATGGGGTAATTTGTTATATGTGAATAATGACAGAGGGTTTAAATGTAAAAAACTACGAAAACTGAGTTTAGAGGTTAATGTAAGAAGGGTAAACTCCCTAGCGTATATGTATATTCGGGTCATTGCATATTTTATCACCCATTATAATAATCGACGAGAAAGTAAGCCATAATCTTGTTCTTTGAGATAAGAAATTATAATGTTAATATCTTTTATCTTTAATATTTCATAATTATGACTCGACAATGCCTATAAAATATAGGTAATTGGTGTGCATGATCATAAAACAAAATGAATTTAGCAATGTGCAGAGCCTAGTTGGCTATTCTCTATACTATAATTTTATTTATTATCTTTTCGGTATGAATTAAGATATATGGGGTGGATGATTAAAAAAGCTAAATAAAATAAACGTAAAAACAATCACCGGGACGAAGGGTAATAGGTTCGTTGCAAAGCCTGCAGGTTGGAGGTTGCCCCTCCAGATGGGGCGATGTGATTATTCCTTCCTCGCCCATGTGGTCGTCCTGGTATATAATAACGCGTCTTTATGTTTCTCGTACATGCTTTTAACTTATATATAACGTGTAGAATCTGTAGATCTTTGGGAAGCGAATTTGGTATGACCAAGAGCCAAACAATAGCCAAGTCGTCTCTGGTTTATAAGTCGTCAGTCCTACTAGTAGGATGAATAATTGAGTCAATTAAGTCGTTTATGTAGATTCCAGATTTAAGCGGGCCATGCATGCATATATCTTGACAGTGCATGTCTATAAAGGTACGTACGTAATTTGTCTGCTCTACAGCATATTGTTCACAAGATTAACAAAATGCACATAATTTCTATGCAAACGCTCTGTACTTTGTGCTGCTTTCTTCTCTTCACCAAATTGGTAACATGTTCTTCTTCCACCAGCTTCAATCTTGCAAAGCCTGGTTGCCCTTCCAGATGTGGTGACGTGATTATTCCATACCCATTTGGCATCGGATCGAATTGCTCATTCAACTCATGGTTTGACATCACCTGCAACACATCACAGTACTCCCCTTACCCTGCACTTCAACACTTTCCCACTTTGGCAAATAGTCGTCTCTATGGTATCAGTAACATCTCATTGTCGAATATCAGTGCCAGGATGCCAAAAATCATTGGCAATCTATTTCTAAATTTGTCAGGGTCTCCTTTTTCCTTATCCCAAACCAACGTTCTGAGGTCATTTGGGTGTTCCAACTTGATCGTGCTGGAAGGAAATTATAGGCGACATAATGTTAAAGAGAGAAATTTTACCAATGGGTGTATTTCGGTCTGCCTCAGCGAGACTGATGGAATGGCAGACATGTCTTGTCCAGGGAGCGCGTGTTGCAAGATCCGCATTCCAGACGGAACTGTTATTTTGAATGTTTCCATCTCAGACATGAAGGATAAGTTCGTTGCAAATACTACAACTACAGTACTCTGTTCAGGACGAGAAACTGATATTGGCTCGTATCTTGTGAGTCAGGGCGGCAACTCTAATCTTGAAAGTGATTACCTGCAAGACGATATGATGGATCAATACATTGACTATCGGTCAGTGATGTTAGACTGGAGGATCGGGACAGAGAGATGCAGCCATGCAGCAAGTAATTCGACTTCTTTTGCTTGCGGACCAAATACCATATGCATTGATCCAGTACCTATGCAAGGTGGAGGATACTATGCTATGGAACAGGGGTTTGGAGGATACCGTTGTGGTTGTAAGGAAGGATATCAGGGCAATCCTTACCTCCCTCAGGGATGTACAGGTTAGTTTCATTTCATACCTATATATCATCGTACGTACTTATATGGTTAATTGATCTTTGCAGTTTTTACGAAATAAAGTATCCAAGCATCAATTGCTACATTTAGAAGTTTAAAAATCTTCCACCGTTTTTCACTGTTCTCAATTGAAAATCAAAATAAACAAATAATATCACAAATGCAGTTGATCAATAATGTTTCAGCACTATTAATTTAAAACACTGTAGTTTCACTTTCTGAGTGTATATATGTTTATGATGTAGATGTTGATGAATGTGAGAGCAACCCATGCCCGTCAACGGGTATTTGCCTAAATACTCCAGGAAGTTATGCATGCTTATGCCCTCCAGGCTACTATAGTGATCGCAGCAATGCAAATGGGGAGTTACATTGTTATCAGCTTCCTCATCTCAAGCTCAGCAAACTTGCAATTGGTAATTTTTAGATTATGCATGTCAACAATCCAGTATGTATTGAGAAACATAACATCTTGATTTGCAATGTGAGAAGTGGAATAGAATTACTATGAGATCCTATTGACTATCTCACAACTTACAAGTGAAAAGAATCTTGCCTACCACAGCCCCTACAGACAAATCGTAAATTAAGTTTAAAAGCTTAACAACTTTTTTACGGCTTGTAAATGATGCCACACTACGATTTTAAGCAGTATAAATCATCACAAGCAACCCGAATTGGAATAACCAGATTGCAGCTCTGGCCTGCGTTTGTGATATGTAAAATTTATCTATCTTTGCAGGTTTGATATATAAATTAAATAGGTTTCTGTTTGGTCATGAAATTGTTAGTTAAGTTGAGGATGTCAACCTAAGATTTCATCAAGTACAACGTTCTTCCCTGTTTAAATTTTGCAATCAACCGCGGAATATCAGATTACAGATTTGGCTTGCATTAACGTTTATAAGGTAAAATTTATCCATGCATATATCTTTGCAGGTTTGATCTCTGGAATCAGTTTCCTGGCACTATTATCATTTACCTTTGGGATAACCAATTAGTGAAGAAGAAACATAAGCAAAACCGCAACAAAAAATTGGCCAAACAAAACAGTCATCTTCTCTTAGAAAAAGAAACATCAGCAAGTGAGGGAATTCTGAAAAAGACGCGATTTTTCACCGCAAAAGAACTGGAAAAATCTACAGATCGGTTCAATGAAAGTAGAATACTTGGCCAAGGAGGACAAGGTACAGTCTACAAAGGTATGCTGGCCAATGGCCAAACGGTAGCGATCAAGAAATCAAAATTAGTTGATGAATACAAGTCCAGAGATCACTCGGTGCAGGAACAGTTCATTAATGAAGTTGTGATCATGTCACAAATCAGTCACAGAAGCGTCGTGAAATTGTTAGGATGTTGCTTGGAGACGAGAATTCCTCTTCTAGTTTACGAATTCATGCCAAATGGAACTCTGTCTGATCTCATCCATGGAAAGAACATAGAATTTCCGGTTTCTTGGCCCATGCGACTGAAAATTGCTGCTGATGTGTCTTGTGCACTTGCATATCTACACTCTGCAACTTCCATTCCCGTATTTCACAGGGATATCAAGTCGAGCAATATACTTCTAGATGAAAAATTCAATGCAAAAGTATCAGATTTTGGAACTTCAAAATCGGTGGAGGTGGATCAGACACATTTTACTACACAGGTGAATGGCACATTTGGATACATCGACCCTGAATACTTCCAGTCGAGCCAACTCACAGAAAAGAGTGATGTGTACAGTTTTGGAGTTGTTCTGGTAGAGCTTTTGACTGGTCTAAGGCCTATTATACGGACTACTAACGCAGAAGATGATAAGAGTCTGGTATCACGTTTTCTGTCAATAATGGAGGATGAGAATCTGGAGTTGATTTTAGAAAGCCAGGTTGCAGGTGAAGGAGAAAAGAAAGAGGTCATGGTAGTGGCAGAGCTAGCTAAAAGATGCTTGCATCTGAATGGAAAGAAAAGGCCAACAATGAAAGAAGTGGCCATGGAGTTGGAAACTGTTAGAAAATCCCAACTGGGATCAGCCGATAAAAAAAACTTGGCTGAAGATTCAATGTTTCGTAAAGATGTGTGTTCAACTGAGAATTCTGACTATATTTGGACAAATATATCGGAATTCAGCACACTGTCATCATCTGATCGCTGCCGGATCAGGCTTGACTCGGTATGATAGAAATTTTTGTGTAAGATCTGGACTCTTGTTTTCACTTTGTGTGACACTATATGTGTGTGTGAACTCCATTACGATTGGCTCGTAACTAGCTAGTTCGTGGACCAGGTTGTCCAACAGCGGAAAGTATATAGAATAGTTTGGTTTTGGTCTACATAGACTAGTCTCTAGGGTTTTCGAAGATTCCCCGGAGATAATACGAGTAGATCTTATCTATTTTATTTAAGTAAGTGTAAAGTTTTGTTTTTTTCGTCTAAAAACTCATTAATCTAAGTTCAATTCAATTTTGTTCCGTCCGGTTTAATTCTTTTCAGGTTTGCTTAATTAGTCACGTTGTACTCTTTACACTACAAAAATAAATTCAGTTCTGTTCAGTAGTATTTGATGATAACTTGAATACATAACTCACACACAAGAAGAAACATTGACAATTTTGTGTTAAACCTTACTCCTTCACGAGTTCAATTGCTGCCAAAAGAAGAAAAGGTTAAAACTTCAAGGGCTATTGCGCACGTATTTTAAAACTTAATGTGGTTAAAGTGCAATATTGGCGAACCCGTAGGTCGTAAAACGATAAACTAAATTCCCAAATTGAAGCCAAAATTCCCCAAGTGATTTACCATAAAACCTAATTCACAAAATTCCCAATTCTTCTCCGATCTCTCTCGGACTATGCTATGTCTGGAATGGTACATTCAGATTGATTGATGTCATTTATCACTTGTTCCTTGGTTTTGTCTATGATGTAGATGTTGATGAATGTGAGAGGAGGAACCCATGCCCATCAACAGGGATTTGCTTCAATAGTCCAGGAAATTATGAATGTTGATGCCCTCCAGGATACTATGGTGATCGCAGCATTAATGCAAGTGTGGATTTACTTTGTTACCAGCTTCGTCAGCCAAAACTCAGGAAGCTTGGAATTGGTAATTTTTAGATAATCTCAAGAGTGTAGTTTGCGTATTGTTGTTTTCGAGTTCAGAAAACATCTTTAAAAGACTATTTTATTTGAATTGTGCTTCTCAAGCTGTTCTAATATATATTGCTGCTTGGCCATTCTCTCATATGGGTTTTTGATAATCTGGCTGCCTGGTTTTAATTTTTATACTAGTGACAAAAATGATTTGTTTGGCTTATTGCACTTTCACCTTGTTGCTAGTCTTATCGTGTAGCTAATGCAACAACTAAGCATACCGGTTTCTTTTAGTTTGGTTGAAATCACAAGCTCAAGGTAAGCACGGGCAAGACCTAGAATTTGAAGTTTGGGGAACCTTGAATCATTGAAATATTACATATCATTTCTTCTTTTAATTTAAGTGGACGCCCCACTGGTTCTGACCTTGAAGCCACCAAGATTGAAATAAGATGCACTATAGTTTTGACATAGAAACAGGCAAGTGATCAGTCGAATTTAACTACTTTACTTTTGGTTAATGGGAAATTCATCCTTTAGGTTGTCTTTCGGTTGTGGCTTAAATCTTATTTAGTTTGGTTCAGTTTGTTTTTTGTTGGTTGAGACAGTTTAATTAGAAAAGTCAGAGGTGCTGGATAGGTGTACATTTTGTTTAGTCAAATTCATTTGGTTTTGCTTTGGGTCTTATTTCTTGAATCTTGATCTTGCCGGCTGTTTTTATACTTAGTAGATTCCGACAAAAAATATTTTTATGGATTATTGCACTTTTGTTTGCTAGTGTTGCCAATTAGCTAATGTTAGAACTATGCATTTGGTTGAAATTAAACGATCTGAGGCAAGGTTGAAACTGAATGTGTGGCTTTGACTTTGAAACTGATGCATCTTACTCTTTTGGTTCATGGTTAATTCAATCTTTAGGCTGTCTGTCCGCTTTCGCTCAATTGGTCTGTTTCAGGTTGTTTGCTGGATCAGTCTGTTTAGAAAACTTAGAGGTGTTGCATGGTAGGTATACCTTTTTTTTTAGTCAAGTTCATTTGGTTTCGCATTGGGTATGATTTCTTGAGGCAGCAGGTTGCCAAATGAATAAGGCTGACAATGTAGTAGCAAAGTCGAAGTCATAAATAATTTACAATGAGAGAGTCCAAGTTGGAAAGTTTGAGATCCCTTATTGTACCTAATTTAAACCATTGCAGAGTGCAATCAGCACAGGGATATCAAGTCTACCAATATACTTCTAGATGAAAAATTCATTGCAAAAGTATCTGATTTTCGAACTTCAAAGTCAGTGGAGGTGGATCAGACACATTTGACTACACAGGTGAACGGAACATTTGGATACAGTGACCCGGAATACTTTCGGTCGAGCCGTTTCACAGAGAAGAGTGATGTGTATAGTTTTGGAGTTGTTTTGCTAGAGCTTTTGACTGGTCTGAGGCCTATTATACCTTCTACTAACACGAAAGAAGACCAGAGCCTAATATCACGTTTTCTTTCAAGAATGAAGGATAATAATCTGGAGATGATTTTAAAAGCGAGGTTTCGGGCGAAGGAGAAACGAAAGAGGTGATGGCAGTTGCAGAGCTAGCTAAAAGATGCTTGCATTTAAATGGCAAGAAAAGGCCGACAATGAAAGAAGTGGCCATGGAATTGGAGACAGTTAGAAAATCTCAAGTGGGATCATCTGATAAATAGAACTTACCTGAAGATTCTACGGTTTGCAGTGCTGTATTTTCAACTGAGATTTCTGACTATAAATGGACAAATACATCAGATTTCAGCGCTATGTCATCGTCTGATTTTTACCCTATCTTGCATGACACGGTATGATAGAAATTATGTAATATTTGGATCCTTGTTTTCTTTTCTTGGCACTATGTTATCTACATGTTTTACTATTGATTGATATAATGGGATTAGAAGCGTTTGTTCCTACTTGGTTTGATTTAAATTTCATTGACTCTTCTAGCTCAACGCATACATTCATAGAGAAATTTTTACTGGTGAAATTCTTAGGAATGACTAGTTTTTCCTAACATGAGTAGAAACTATACTAGCTCTGCCATTTTAGACCTGATCAGTAAAATGGTGGCCTTCTCTTCTTCCTGCCCTTGATCATCTTGCTTGCAGTTTTAAATCCATGCTACTCATGTTTTATGGTTTACGTATTTTACTGATTTGTCTTTAAAATTTGTTGTTTCTTTTGTCTTCATTGAATGCGGATAAGTCAATAAATATGCAATATCTTTATTTCAAGGGTGGTATGGTGGTAACTGGTAAGGGTGCTGGAGTAGCAAGGAGAAGTCGGGGGTTCGATTCCTGATGGAGGCATAAGGTCGGTATAGGTGTATTTGGAGTTATAAGGAGGTAAAGGGGTAGGAGTAGGATTACTGTAGTTAAATTTGTCGTTTCAAAAAGAAAAAAGAGAAGAAATAATCTTATCTAGAGAAATAGCTATTCCTGAATTCAACGTTGTGATGTCACTTTAATTTGTTAACGTGTTTCATTTTGTTGTTTTGGTTGTAAGCTTTCATGATGGAAATGAAGATGAATTGCTACCATATTGTTAAGAATTATGTACCTCTTCCAGTCCTGCGTTGAGTCTCTGTAGCTGAAAGTTTGGATGTGAGTCCTTTGTGACAGTATTAGATGCAGTGATCTATAAACGTAAACTGCATTTACTGTCTATGTATATTAGCAAAAGTCTTGTTCTAATTACAGTTCTTGACTTTGTCTAAACATAGATGTGATGCAGTATGCCAGCTTACGTAATTTTATGTTCTAATAATCAGCACCTGCACCCTGAAGCCGGAACTACTACTTAATTCCCTGCCGCAAACAAAGTAAAAACCACTGGCTGTCGTGCAAAGAAAGAGAAGCTGATATATATATATCAATTTGTGAGTTTACTCATTCTAATTATGTTGTTCTCGTAAAATCAATAAAGAGTAACAGTGCTATATGAAACAGGGAGAAGTGTTCTCAAATGCACATATAGGCCTGTATTACCAATCAACTCATTCTGGGGCATCAAAATAATTCTGTAAATTTTTGTGGTTTGGTGTAATTTGGAAAGTTCATATGGTCTGTGAACGTACTTCACCCGTATGTAGTTAGAAGTGTTTCTATTTGATCAGCTTTGAAATTCTTGAGTTTTCTAGATCTACCTCAAGGTATACATCCATTGATGCGTATATAACTCTTACGTTTTCTAGATCTACCTCAAGGTATACATCCATTGATGCGTATATAACTCTTACGTGTGATTAGAAGTGTTTCTTAGCACTTGTTTGTGTATGTGTTTATTTTTTTCTTTGGACTAACGTCAGTAAGAACCGGTGTGCGTTTATTTTTTCTTTCCGAAAGTCTACCATGCGAGTCGTCGTATAATTATTGAGTCATGTGGCCCGGTCTGGTCATGTCCTTTGTGTAGGTTCCATAACAAGTAGGCCACACCATCTGGTAGTGCATGTCCCTGTTGCCTTTCTTTCTCATCTCATAAAGACTTTTACAATAATTTGTTGGCATATTTCATAAAACAAAATGCACTTGTCTCTGCCCTGTACCTTGTGCTGGCTTCTTCTCTTAACCAAATTGGTGACCTGTTCAACTTCCATCAATAGCAGCTTTGATATTGCAAAGCCCGGTTGCGCTTCCAGATGTGGTGCAGTGATTATTCCTTACCCATTCGGCATCGGATCGAATTGCTCATTCAACTCATGGTTCAACATCTCCTGCAACGCATCATCCCACCCTCCAAGTGTCTTGCTCTCCACCACCGGTTACCGTCTTAATAACATCTCGCCGTCGAATATAAGCGTCAGGATCCCATACATCTCCTCCAACTGCTACTACAATGCTGTTCCAAGGAGTAACGGGTTTACTCTACCTCTAAATTTCTCCAACTCTCCATTCTCCTTATCCGGAACCAACATGCTAACTTCATTTGGATGTTCTGACATCATTGTGCTGGAAGGTAAGTACAGACGATACCAAGGCCAGGATTTTACAGAGCAAACCAATTTTACCAACGGCTGCGTGTCGTTCTGCACTGCAGAGTTCGATGGGTGGAGTAATGTTTATTGTCCAGGGAGCTCATGTTGCCAGATCCCCATTCCAGACGGAACGGTATTCCTGAATGTTTCAGTCTCTGACGTGCAGGATAAGTTGGGTGCTACTGCTATGAGAAAAACCTTCTCAGGTTCAAAACCTTGTAGCTATTCTTATCTTGGGAGTCGGGGCAAGTTTGCCGCTGGGAGTGGTTACATGCCCCAGCTTTTGATGAGTTCATATGGAAGTTTGCCGATTATCTTGGACTGGAGGTTTGGGACAGAAAGTTGCAAGGAAGCAACAAGTAATTCGACTTCTTTTGCTTGCGGACCAAATACCATTTGCATTGATCCTAAACCGATGCAGGGAGGATACTATGCTGCTACACAACAGGGGTTTGGAGGATATCGTTGTGTCTGCAAGAAAGGATATGAGGGTAATCCATACCTCCCTCAGGGATGCACCGGTTAGTTTCATTTCATAACATTAATTAGCTAGCTTATCTCCAACCAGTGTGTGATTATCTATTAACCTATTACGTTTCTTGTAATAACCTGCGACTGGCACAAGCCAAATAAATTGCAAATAGTTGATTTTATTTTTATCAGATGTTCCAAAGTTTCAACTCCTAACTATTTACGCATGCGTATGTTGGTGTAGACATTGATGAGTGCATTTATGATACTTCATGCCATCCAATGGCGAGTTGCATCAACCGTCCAGGAAGTTATACATGTGTATGCCGGGAAGGCTATTATGGTGATGGTATGAGAGATGGCATGGGCTGTTTCGGTATTCCTCAGCCCTTACACTCCAAACTCAGCATACTTGCTATAGGTAATTTCCTAACTCGAATACTATAATGATGCGCGCTTATAAATTACATTATCTTCTTAGATTGTTGAACAGCAAGAAAGATATTGCATTGAATATTTAACTTTTAGCTAGTTTATTTTAGAATTTTTCTCAAAATAACTTATTGAACACACCAACACTCGGTTATAGGCACTAACATACTGATGTCTACTCCTAAGACTCATCAAGTAACTTCCGATTCTGACTGTGAGAGTACACTTAGCTTTTCTAGGAAAACTAAGGTGTATTCTCAGCTCCCATCTATCTAGGAGCTGGGGACTTGATTGAATGGTGATCTTTCTTACATGTGTTACATGAATATCTTAACAGGTTTAATCTCAGGTGCCGGTTTGATGGTATTGTTATCAATGTCCTTCGGGTTAACAAAATTCGCCAGGAAGAAAAAGAACCAAAAACAAAGACAGAAATTCTTCAAACAAAACGGAGGCCTTCTCTTACAGCAAGAAAAACCAGCCAATGAAGGCATCCTCAGAAAAACACGAATTTTCACTGCAAAAGATCTCGAAAGAGCCACTGATAGGTTCAATGAAAGTCGCATACTTGGCCACGGAGGACAAGGGACGGTCTACAAAGGTATGCTGTCTGATGGAAAAATTGTTGCAGTCAAGAAATCAAAATTAGCCGAAGAGAAAATGTCTAAACGCCTAGTGGAACAGTTCGTGAATGAAGTTGTGATACTGTCACAGATCAATCACAAGAACGTTGTCAAGCTGTTAGGGTGTTGTTTGGAAACAAGAACCCCCCTCCTGGTCTACGAGTTCATGCCTAACGGAACATTATGCGATCTCATCCACGGCACGAATATAGAATTCCCAGTATCATGGACAATGAGGCTGAAAATTGCAGCTGATGTGGCAGGAGCGCTAGCCTATCTACACTCTGCAACTTCTGTTGCCATCTTTCACAGGGATATCAAGTCTAGTAACATACTTCTAGACGAGAAGTTCGTAGCAAAAATCTCTGATTTTGGGACGTCAAAATCAGTCGAGGTGGATCAAACTCACCTGACTACAGGAGTTAACGGCACTTTTGGATACATTGATCCTGAATATTTCCAGTCATATCAATTCACCAATAAGAGCGATGTTTACAGTTTTGGAGTCGTGCTGGTGGAGCTTCTAACAGGACTGAAGCCAATATTAGCTTCCACAGACATGGAAGATGGTAAAAGCTTGGTTTCACATTTTCTGTCGGCCATGAAAGATGACACGCTAGAGACAATAATAGAGAGTCAAGTTTCAGAGGAAGGAGAAAAGAAAGAGATATTGGCTGTAGCAGAGCTTGCAAAAAGATGCTTGAGCCTGACAGGTAAGAAAAGGCCATACATGAAAGAAGTTGCTATGGAATTGGAGGCTGTAAGAAAGTGTGATCAGATTAAGATATCAGATGATGATGATGCC
This sequence comes from Plantago ovata, assembly GCA_028274465.1. Taxonomy (NCBI): domain Eukaryota; kingdom Viridiplantae; phylum Streptophyta; class Magnoliopsida; order Lamiales; family Plantaginaceae; genus Plantago; species Plantago ovata. The sequence continues at coordinate 14,211,857 of CM051457.1, read as the reverse complement.
ATGGAAATGCAGGAAGATTGTATATTTAGTAGAGGTTTACTTATGATAGAGAACTCTGAGTATAGCTGGACAAATACTGATCAAGAATTTGGCTCTTCATCATCAGATGTTCAGCCGCTCAAGTTCATCACAAATTAATTGACAAGGAATTTATGTTTTTTGTTACATTCAGGGTCCTCTCTTGATAATTTAGCAAACTTAGTTACTTCTATTGATTGCATTGGATTATCTTGAGCTATATCATTTCCTTGCAGATCACAATATGGAGATTGAAGATTTTCATTTAAAAATGCTCCTCAAAATTCGCATTATGCTAGTTTATTTAGACTCACGGCCATGTTTTCATCTGTGGTTCAGGTTCTTGAACTTATTGAGAAGGATCCCTCATACACAGACAATAATAGGGTTGATGCATCTGATTTGTTACTAGCCTTGAATTTGTTCAATGTGGCTTTTACTTTGCACTTGATGAAAGAAGTGTTGGGGATTACTAATGAGTTGCATTGTCACTGGCCTGGCCTTGCAAAGAATGGAGCAAGAGATAGAGAACGTCATGGCACTGGTGAGTGGTGGATATAGCTAAACAAAGGTTACAATTTTTTAGAGATCATAGATGGGACAAGTTACTTGGTGAAAAGTTTATGTTTTTCCGTAAAGAATCACATAGAAGGTCTTGATATATATGCTTATGTAGCTCCAGGACGCCCTAGGCCTAATATGGTAACTAATTGTATCAATTAGCTAGCCCAAGTTGTTGCCTGAAGATTCCTGTTATTAATAAATTTAATTTGCACTTGAAAAGACTTTAAAACAAAAACAGATTCAATGTGAACATCTTTTCATCTTCGGCTAATCAAGTACCTAAAACAAAATTATTTTTATTTTTTTAACGGTTAAAATGAGCAATTGTGGTTATGTGTAGATGTTTACATGAATCTGTATATGTTTTTTTGTTTTTTCTTAAAAGATGTTCACATTTATACTTTTTTCGGTACGGTTAACATATATTTCCATGTGTTATTTTAAATTGTTTACGTACTCCTTTTCTATTCGCCTTTTAGATTGTTATTTATAAATTGTTATCTCACACCTTTAATATATATATCATTCCACTAAATTAAATATCACACAAATAATAGCAAACGTAAACAATTTTAAAAGACATGAGAGAAATAATTAATTAAAGTGCACATTATTATTATTATTATTATTATTTTTTATTTTTTATTTATTTTTTTTAATTATAACTAGACTTTTATTAATCACGCAAAATTGGAAGGGAGTCGGGAGACGAGCTGTGCTCCCACCCCTTTCTGAATACAAAAGCTAAGTCTAGAAAAAAGTAAACCACCACTCCTAACATCATTGGAATGGCTAACACACAAACGCTTAAGGCGCGAAAAAGTAGCCAAGGCCTCCTCGTCGAGCTCCCCAAAAGTGGAGAAGGCAAACGGGATGAATGAGTAGCCGTGCTCTGCACACTTAGAAGAATACTTGCTCTCCTTCTTCTGAACGGCAGACTGCAATGCAGCTCCAGGGACCCAAGAATCCAAACCCCCACCAGCAAAAGGAGAGACACCCGTAACATCCAAGCAAGCGTCTCGACCTTGGGACCAATTGTATAATAACAAGTCTGCCGGGCATAGGTCCCGTCCAACATCTAAGAGGAACCCCATAGGGACCTCTTTTCGCACAGCCACACCAACCTTACAGATGTCAGCCAAGGTATCACGCACAAGGTTGTGCCGAAACTTCACCCCCACCTTGCTAGAACAATGAACAGCGTGGCCACTCCACTGGTCCATCCGTCGCACATGACAACTCGAGCAAGAGGAACCATCAGGGAATAAAGGGACTGCAAGGCGATAACACAACACAACATGGAACTGTCGAGGGTTCATCCGCTATCCCAACCCCATCAATAAGAATGGTGAATAAGTAATCCTCAAGAGAATCCATGTGAGGATCCATTATTATTATTATTTAGAGGGAATATATATAGTATAATGACTATTTCAAAACAAAAGAGTTTGGACCACAAGTCTTCCACTAGTTAGATAGCAATATAATACTATCTCGTTTCTGCATATAAATAATGCTAACTAGCTAGCTGCATCATTCATTCATTCCTGGTACAAACAAACTCATATCATTCATATCATATCATCTGGTTAAATTGATCGATCCAATCCCCTTTATGAAGGTTCAAGGTCAAACTCCGGTTCTTCTAATTATCACAATCTATATATGATCACCATGTATATATAGTTTGTAAACTAAGTAGAGCCGTAGTTTGCCTTTGACCTTCATAATGGAGATCAACCGATCAATCAATGTCCCTTCGTAACTTTAATTTATTTTTTCAAATTAAGTAGCTAGCACAAAATGTTACATATTCATCGATCGTAGTTGCCAGGAGTCGACATCCGGAAAAACGCCCACAGCAATGCCACAAAAAGACACCCCAACTTATTACGTACTCCAGGTATGTACACGCTTCCAGAATTATACAATTTTCGTGAACCCACCCCGTTAAATAGAGAATTTGTCCCAAAGATAAAATGTAGTTTGTCTGAAGAGATTTTTTAAGTCGTGACTCGTGACACTGACAAATTAGGAATGTTCAGGTCTTCATCAACCTTCACAAATAAGGTTGATGGTAAAAGCTTAGTTTCACATTTCCTCTTGGCCATGACAGATAACACGCTAGAGTCGATCTTAGAAAATGAAGTTTCAAAAGAAGGAGAAAAGAAAAGAGATTGATTGGGTGTAGCAGAGCTTGCAAATTAAAAAAGATGTTGGTTTCTTTTAGAGAAACATCACAGGTAATTGACATATTATAAATATATAAATTCACTATAAGTTAACTTTTTACATGTAGACCCTTTGTCGTTATAAAAATTTTCAAATCACCCTATGTCGTTAACTTTTCACATTTAGATCCTTTTCTCTTATATTTTTTAAACACCAGTCATTAACATTAATTATAATTTAACAAAACAACGAAAAAAAAACAATTTGAGTGGGGATTTTAACAAACTTTTTTGGGCGAGAATTTTAGAGGGGGTATATATGTAATTCATAAGTATAAGTATATGTATTTAGAATTGATGTACGTAATGTATTATTTATCTTTCTAGTTTAGTACATTTTGTTTTTATCATTTACATGCCCTTTATAGTAGTACAAAATAAAATTTTATTCTTATTTGTAGACCCCTTAACGGAAAAAGATTAAACTTTACACAGATTTACATATATACTCCCTCTAAAATTCTTGCAAAAAGAAGTACGTAAAAGTCCCGCTCAAATTGTAATTTTTTTAGATAATTTTTAATTATAATTACAATGTTGTCGTCATATTTTTTTAACTTAAAATTGTAAAGTTAACGGCAGGGGGAAAATTGACAATTTTCATAAGAATAGGGGGTCAAAATGTGAAAAATTAACAGCAGGGATGTGATTTTAAAAATTTTATATCGGCAGGGAGTCTAAATGTGAAAAGTTAATGATTTATGGGTTTATTTGTAATATGTCAATTACTAGGGGTGTTTCTGTAAAAAAATGTTTGAGTTTGACGGGCAAGAAAAAGCCATACATGAAATAAGTTGCTACGGAATCGGAGGCGGTGAGAAAGGGTGATCAGGTTGAGATATTCAGATAATGATGATGATGCCATGGAAATGCAGGAAGATTGTATAGTTGAACATCAAATGTTGTCTCTTGATCATCATCGATGTTCAGCCGATCAAGTTCCACACAAATTAATTGACAAAGGATAAAGGATATACATATATATATGGCCTAATTGGGTGTTTGCAATAAAGCATGATAATTTAGCAATTTACAACTTTTGTTTAACCCTGAAAACATAAACACATGTATAACCAATTATTGGATTTGAAATAGTTGTCTGAATGTGAAAACCATAGCCGTCCTTAACTGAATGTAATTCAACGCTACGTACCAGGGTTTATTGATTTAAGTAGGCTAAGTTGTTTCTCGTATTATTATTTAATTTTGCACCGTCCAACTTATTCTCATTTATTTTTATCAACTTTTATTTGAGGTCTGTCATTATATTATTAATTATCATCAATAAGCGAATAAGGAGAGATTGTAGCTCACTATCTCAATTCTTAATTTTTCTCAATTTAGCTATTTTTTTCTCTCTTTTTCCTTTTAGCCCTTTCTTTTGATTTTTTTAAAGTCCTTTTATTAATTCACAAGGTATATCAATTCTTATACCATTCACAATCCTTTTATTTACTTTCAATTTCTCTACCCATGATTTGACTAATGATATTGAACATGAAAAACAAAACAAAAAAGAATATTAATTAACGCCAACAACTTTAAATAAACCACACAATATATTTAACAATGTGAACGCCTCGCACGTATAACGTGCGACGCAAGTCCTAGTTCTAAAATATAAAAAAAAAGTAACTAATAAAATTATATTAAAAAATCATTGTTATTGTAGTTTTATAATATAATTTTGTTAATTACTTTTCAATACAATTTAGAATTAACATGAAATTAAATCGGACTTAAAAGGCAACAAAAACAAATGACTCATCGGTGGTCATGGGGGAGTAATAATTAGAATCAACCGGCTATATTGGGGAAACCAAATATTTGGATCGAACTCAAGTCGGGTCAATGTAGATCAGATTGTTCGGGTTTGTCATTTATTTTCTATTAGTGTCGGATTATATTGGATTCAGATATTGCTCAAATTTTGAATACTATTCAGATTTGGGTGTAGTTCGGGCGATAAATTTCAGATCAGTCCGGATCGAATTGACCCATTCAAATTAGGGTACTGATCATTTAATAAATGACGTGCAAACTTGTGTTTATAACAAAAATTAATAAATTATTACTATTTCAAAACGTTTATTGCAAATTAGGAACATATTAATCTTGCTAGCTTACAGATAAAAATGAGTTATCTAACTTAATTTGGATTATTTTGAATCAATTTTTTTAAACGGAAAATATTACAACTACTCCTACACTAATATTATACAAACTTTATAAATCACCTTATTATTATGAATCAATTGAATTCATGTCAAATTTAATTGGAATATAAAGGGTCAAATTTAACTCTAGCCATTTTAGATCATATATTTTCGTGTTAATTGTATTTGAGTAACTTCGAATTACAAAGTTTAAATATTGACCGTTGTTTTGAGTCATACTTCGATTTTAATCAATTTTGCTAGGTGAATATAAGTTATAAGGGTAGCCGAGTGGTAAGGGTGATTAAGTAGACGAGTAGCACAAGAGAGGGCGTCAGGGGCTGAACCAGGGTCGGAGTAGGTGGGGGCGTCCGCCCCTGTAGTATTTACAATTTTTAAGTTTTTTATAGATAATATGTACGGTTTTTCAAGTTTTGGCCTCCTGAACTTTTGAAAAATCATGTATGTATAATTTGGTCACCCTAACTTTAAATTCTGGATCCACCCCTGAAGTACGTAGACATAAGGTGATATATAGTTATAATTGAAGTTACAAAATGATCGTAGTAGTTAAATTATTATTATTTTCTTTGCGAGTTGCAGTAGCAAGTGGCAAGCATGTCATGGACAGAAATAAATCATGTACTAGTACTGTACAATGTAAACAAGCACGCAAGTAGATCAAATGAGACCAACAAAGTTGACATTTCAAAACAAGAACATCGATCTTTCTAAAATAGATGTGTGTGGTTTGTGTTCACACCCATCCCCCATTTATGTCAAATTGATTTTTTTTTATGTTCGTTTTATAATTTTTTCTGAATCTTGTTTAACCACTAATTAATTAACTTCGTACAAAAACTTATCAACAAAAACATATTTTACGAAAATAAGTGATTATATTATCAAATTATATTTTTATTTATAAGTTTTTTTGCGATAATTTAAAATTAATTGGTGATTAAATAGATCTATTTTCTTTTATTTTTTTTTTGACAAAATATACATATATAACTAAATGGAACAGGAGTAATTGTAGTTTATGTTCACGTTGAATTGAAAACATAGCTACCTACTTGTTAGTATCTCTCCCTGTTGCATATATATATAAGTGCACCCTTGGTTCATAAAAAGAATCGTTTTGTGCCCGCATCCTCAAATTCATTCGATCCCAGTATGCAGGTCAAGGTCAAACTCCGGTTCTTCTTATCACAATCTATATATCCCATTTTGTATATACAATGCCCTCCTCATATAGTCATAACTATCTTTAATTTCTTCAAGCTACTGTACTATATAAATCTCACATTTTAATCGTTAAAATGCTGAACAACACCCACAAACAGGGACGGATTAGAGCTACAACCGGCCAGGTCAATATTTTTTAAGGCTTTATTACATGATATTTTAGAATATTTTATTGGTGGTTCGGGTTTATCCGTTTATCTATCCATTGCACTGGATTTGCACTGGCAAAAGAATTAACACATTTGACTTGGGGCCATGGCCGAATGGGTAGAGGCCGGCCCATCTATCATAGTAAGCTTTACGATGTTTTCCAACCTATGCTTTGAAACCTGGAACCGAAAGCCGAGCCGGACACCCAAAAAGGTCGGATCGGATTAGACCGGTGTTGGGGAATATTTTTTAGCCGCCCACCCTCCGGTTCACGGGCGAACTAGTTGAACTCGTTTTCGGAAACATAGTTTCCAGCAAACCATAATTCTTCCATTTTTATTGAGAAAAAAATTCAGGTCGCCATGCTTGGGCATATGGATGGCAATGGGCCGGGTTGGAACGGGCCGCCAGAGACCCGGTCATGGCCCGGGACATTTGGCCCAGGCCCGGCCCAAGCCCGAGAACGGCCCTAAAGTTTAGGCCCAGGGCCAACCCGTCATGGGCCGGGACGGGCTCGTGCCGGGCCCAATTATTTTTTTTTTCAAAAAAAATTCAAAATCCACACATTTTAGGAATTAATTTTTTTTTAAAAAAAGTTAGAAATTAAAAGATTTAAGAAATTAGAAACCAAAAATGCTTCAAAAACTTATAAATTATTGGTTGTAGTGTATATTTAAATATATGATTCAATAGAAATTATTTATAAACACATAAAAAAAAGTATGAAAAATGTATAAATTACAACTTAATTTAATACTACTAGTATATATATAACAAATTAAATAGGCATATTTACATATATTATATATAATATATAAAGAAACATATATATACTTGGGCCGGGCCGGGCCAGCGGGCTAGAATTTTTGGACCAGGCCCGGCCCATGGGCCTATATAAAAGGCCCAAGCCCAGCCCAATATGGTGTTCGAGCGGGCCTGGCCCGACAAATTCGGGCCGGGCCTGGGTCGGGCTCGGGCTGCCCGGCCCAAATTGCCATCCCTACTTGGGCATGTTAATTATCGACTTGATAGTTTTCGTTTTGGAAAACACACTGTAATTTCACCCACCTCAATTCGTTGGGCCTGTAAGGTTAAAAGTAAGTGTATTACAATTATACCAAACTAGACTATATCAACCTAAATTATACACGTACGGAGGAATATGTGTAAAATTATATTGCCTCATTTTATAACTTTTTGTACTCATGAAAGTGCGTTTGAGTATGTACAATTTGTTCGTTTTCCTTGTTCAGGTTGAATGAACACCTCTAGTCAACAAAGCTAGCTTCCTCCAAGTAGCTAGACATGATATGATTGGGTTGCGCCATATAAGATTAATATATGATCCAATCCAACGGGTAAATGGGCATGGAGTCGTAAGGTGGGCTGGTGTTAAGGTGTTAGAGTAACATATGTGAGTTTGGAGGTTTGAAATCTGATAGAGGCATAAAGTTAATGTAGGTGTATTTGGAGTATAAGACGGTAAAAGAGTAGGGCCCAAAAAAGTATTGTATAGTAGGAGTAGGATAGAGTTAGTATTAATGAATATTCTACTATACATAAACGTCCACTTTAAAGTGGACTCCACGTCCACTTTTTGCTTACCCAGCTCCGCGTTTATACTAAATGCGGAGTGCCATTCTCGCTCGTTAAACGCCGCTTAGCCGCGGGTTCGGACCACCGCGGCTAAACCTCTTTTTGCCACCCCCAAGTCACATTTACGCGAGCTGATGCAGCAGATCTTAATACACTTAAATCCATTCGGTATATACTATACATGAGTATTCTACTTTTTCTCTTTATTTTTCTTTTCTCCGATCAACAGCTTTTGTATTAATGATTCTAAACCTATTAAACAACAAAAACTAAAGTACTAAACAAATTGACACCTAGACATTATGTAAAAAAAAAAGGGTTAACCAAAACTACGACAAATCTATCGTCCAAAACGCATGTCACCCAAGAGACACAAAATTCATTAGGACATTAATACTGCTATAACTAAATTGTTAATGCCAAAGCACCTCGAGGACGAGGGCAGTGCCCTAACTTAATACTGCTATAGCTAAATTGTTAATGCCAAAGCACCTTGAGGGCGAGGGCAATGCCCTAACTTTCAATAACTTTCTAACTTTAATAACCTTCCCACCAAAAAGAATTTAAATGAATTAATGTGAATAATGAATTTAACCGAATTCAGTTTTTCATTGGAGTATTGGACCATCCCGAACACTCCCCTAAAAGCAAAGCTAATTAACAAAATCAGTTCATCAATGCATCAGCATAACTAATCAGTTATAGAGAGACGCAGGTGATTTCCTTGCCGTTGACTGTAGGTGACTCGCATTCTCGCAATAAACATTCGTTTAAATGGTTATTAATTTATTTATGTAAAAATAAAATAATACTAATAGTGAGGCACGGTGGAATTGATGAAGAGAAGCCAGTCAGCTAATCAAGGTGTATTTGTTGACCTAATAGTGCGTACATATATGTTTGCTATAGTTTCTCACTAACATAAAACTAAGTAAAGCCTAAACTTATCCACTACGTACTATCATATATGAAGTAGTATATACTTAATTGTAGTAATTGTCATCATCGTCGATTACATAACTTATTGAACTTATTGAAGTTTTTTTTTAAAAGAAACTTATGAAGTTGGTTGTTGGAGATCTCTTATTGGTTTAAATCATATCGTTAAAATTAATTTGACTCTTGTAGTAATTCATTAAGTAGCTTTTATGTTAAACATGTATCATATCATACGGGAGAGATATACCATTCCGTCATAGTTTCATAATGGATTTTTACTTATGTCTTTCCCACTTATATCATTTTATGTTTATTACCGCATTTTCTTATTATTTTATTGTGAATTTGAATCTATTGAAATGTCACTTGAACATATATACTGTACTACACTCCTTTTAAAAACCATTTGGAAATTGAGCATAAACAACTCAGTGGAAAAGGGAGTAACTGATTGGAGGCATAAAAATTGAGTACCATGGTATTTAAATTGTAAACTCGGAAATATAGACATGAGAAGTCGGAGATAAGTTTAACAACTGCATTACCTCCAAAACAAGAGGCCATCAACTTTGCATTTTCCATGGTTATAAGTTGAAAAGACTATTCATCAACTTTGTGAAATAGTAGTAGTTATACAACTTATTTGTTTATTTTCTATGAATTATGTACATTAGTTAAGTTAGTTGTGGGAGCGTTATATTACATGTATGTTACTTCATTATTATAAATAATTTTTTCGAAAGAAAAAGAGCTTGCCCGCTTATTGGTATGAATAATGCTTTTGACTCCCTTTAAACTCTTAATTTTTTTTTGAGTGTTATAGTATTTCTCGTAAATCATAACCTTTAAAATTTGAATTTTGAATTTTTATTATTATTTATTTATTTTCTCCCTAATTTTTTAATTAGTAAGTTAGAAGATTAATTAGATGGAAGTGATGGTAAGTTTACAGACCAAACCGAACATAGTATATAATAATACAACACGCAGCAGTGAGCAGAGCAAACCAACCTGAACTACTTCTCACTGTCCAACTCTTCCTTCATTCCTGATTCTTGAACCAAAAATATTCTCCCTCAACACAAGAATTCAAAATGGACGACGTCTATATTGACAGTGTCGACGGCGCGTACAAACCACTTCCCCCTTTATACTTCACTTTCATGCTCATTTGGGTCTTCTCCGCCCTTTCTTGGACATTCAACACCCACAAAAACCGCCACTTTCAGGTTAATTCTCATCATAATTTTAGGTTTCTTGTTTCTAATCTTTCTTTGTGTGATTTTCTTGTTTTGAAATTATTCATCAACTCTATCAATTGGGTAACTGCTCATGTATTTCTTGATTTTGTTTGTTGGTTTTCATTTATATCATTATTGACTTAGAGCAGCCAAACAAGCTGCAGTGGACTCTTGCCTCTGTTCCCTGGATTAAAGCTCTGCAACTTGCCTTATCTTTCCTTTTCTGGTATTGCCCTCTTTCCCCTTTCAACAATTTCTTCAAGATTATTTATTTGCAATATACGGATTGAACTCTTGGTTAATGGAAAAATGAAATGAGAACTTATGAAGGACAAAGTGTTTAAAATAGCTTAGAATGCCAAGGTTATTTTAAATTGGTGCTGAAAAACGACGTGTTTGTAATTCTCTGTGAGATTTTAAACCATGGTTAATTCCTTAAAATGCTTAGGGAACAAAAGTTCTTCTCAACATAAGGAGAAACCGCACCAAACCGGTTAAGTTTCACACATTCCTCTTAGTGCATTTGCATGACTCCCAAGTGAAAAAATCACTTGTTGGAGTTTAGTACATATATAACTGAACATGTAATGTTCTTGAAAGAATGGAGGCCGAAAGCAGTCTCCATTTTTTAAATTCAATGGTAATGTTGTTAGGCTTTTATCTAAGCCAGTTGTTCCGGTGTGAAGATTCTTTATTCTGCTGTTAAGTGGAGTAGTTCATCAACTTTTGAAATGTTATTGATGAATATCCACAGGTATTCATGTTTTTATACCAACGTATGCTCATTGTGGATCTCTTTCGGGGTGTATATTACTGGAGTACTGTTTCAAACTGCTACTTTTGTATCATTCTTTCTGATTGCCCATGGATACTGCATTACCTGCCAGCGTCTTTCATTGTCTGAACGCCGAAGTATGGCTACCCAAGGGTGTGTCTTCTACTTGACACTTGTTGGTTACAGAGCTTCTGTACCTTTCTTTCCCGTGAGTTTCCTTCCTGTTACAATGTCTAGATATACACTGGTTAAGATGTTGAGTTTCCTCTGTTTTTGATAGTCTTTGAATGTAATGTTGTTTCACTCCATTCGTTTTAGGTGCTCTTGCTACTCAACTACTTGATTGTGTTCTACATTATATTTCACCATGTATCTCAGAACTTAGTAGTTCTGAGGGAACAGTTGAGCCTCATTGAAGATGAAGATATCCAGGCCATGCGTGATGCAGTTTACACCAAATATACGATGTTCAAGTATGACTCCATTTACCTCCAAAACAGCATGCATTCAAAATTTCTTACTTATAGAAATTTAGTGATTAAGTGACCGATAACGGCTGCTATGTGACATTAACCTGTTTACTTCTGAACTTCTTCAGGAAATTTCAAGGAGCAATGAAAATTGTGGCTGTATTAGAGCTGGCTGTAAGATACCTTTTTTTCTATTCTTATTTTCTTTCATTCCATATACCTGAGCATTTAAATGTGTGATTGGCGATAGAATTGTTAAGATATAACCGAGTTCCCTTGCTTTTTGCAGATTTTAATAAACATGGATAATTCAATTGAAAGTTATTGGATGCGGTTGCTGGTTCGTGAGTGGGCACAATTTTTCATCTTCATGTACATTGGGTATGCAATTGATTCCATACATTATTTCTGTTTCTTTAAGCAAAATAACTGGTCGGTCCTTGACAATATTAGACTTTCTTCTCTTTTTCGTGGCATAGGTGGATTTTCAGGTCCCAAGAACTCGCTCCTCGTTTCTCAGTTATGCCCACCTTGAATTCAAAAGGGGAGTCATCAATACCACCAATCTACAGCATTGTAAGCGTTTTTTTTTTTTTTTTTTTGAAAGTCAATCTACAGATTTAAGTTCCATTGCCAAGCAAAATGTCTTAAAAGAATTAAATATGTTGATTTTGAATCTGGACCTTTATAGCTTTTTAAAGGCTGTGGATTCAACTTGTTGCGCTGAATGCTGATAATGTGATCACCGTACTTGTGAATTCCAAGTTGATATATCTCTGAAATTCATGAAAGACAGAATATGTTATGCGTCATTGTTATGGAGCATGAACATTTCTACATGTAATGTATGATCATGTGATTCTTTCCATTCCCGAGAAATGAGTTGCCTGTTATAATTATAAGGGAAACAAGACGAATAGATAAAATGATGTTTTTAAGACTGCTGATGAAGCTCTTCACCAATTACAAGTCATAAACTTATCTGGACCTGACTATCGTTACAGGAAATGGATGCTGATACGTTCAGAGATTTTACAAGTCATGAATGGCACATTGGAGTGGTATGTGACAATCAATCTTTATTTGATGTTAAACTTTAAACAGTGTCTAACATAGCATACAAACACATGATTTTGCAGCCAACTTCCCCCAGTAAAGGAAGCTTGAAGGATTCAGTAATAGTCGTAATTCAGCACCCTCATGCATACTACAGACCAGCAGCGAAGTCATAAATCCAGAACCTGCTGCTTTGGCTAAAGATAAAGTGTATCTGCTCCAGGTCCAAGCTCATGATCCGTTTCTGACTTTTTTATGGGTGAAGAAAGTTTCGATGCAAATTCATTTAGTGAGCTCCTACGACTCAGTCTGTTGGAGTAAGCTGGGTGTGGATTGACTGACATACACTGACACGGGCATTGAATATGCACTTTTGTGTCTACATCTTCTCAGATATACACCATTTTAACACATACTAGTGAACTCAGCAGAGGTCTTTTGCATCACTGCCGAAGTGGAATAGCAATGTAAATAGAAACTGAGTTTTAATACAAGTAGTACATTCTTTCTTCCTTTTCTGCTCGCTTATCCAGTGTTTTTCATTTTCAATCTTTTAGTTGCATGCACTCTGGATGAAAAATATTCAAGGAACTTGTATGGACTTGAGACTTGAGCCACAACCTTGTATGGACAAGTTTAAGTGACTCCTGGTTGAGCTCGGAGCTCCTCCTGGAGTCCGGGGAGGACTACTTGTCCTGCTTGATTTGTTTCACAAACATTTGGATTAAATTGAATTGAACTGATTTCAACTAAACATATCTAAAACTTGAACCGACTGAATTAATATTTCGTTTTCTAGACGAATGACCGGGGATTAGTGGTTTTGGAACTTTCGATTGCAATTCAGTTCATGTAATCTATAATATGGATGTAAAATTAACTTTTGTATGTGACCCTTTTGTTCTCGCCGTCAAAACCAATATGCATTTTGACAGCAAAAGAATGCTCCCCTTATCCTGGACCAAAGCAACAAGAAAAAACAGTAGTAGGATAAAAATCTATACGTGGCAAAATATTATTATCTCCATTTATAACAAATCTGAAATCGACATCTAACAAACACACTGCTATAATCTAGTGGAGTAGTAATGTTTCTGGCCAACTAATTCCATTTATATCCGTCTCTTATAAACATTGTAGTTTTATTTTTAGCAAATTTCACATACATTCCCACTCTAACCCTTTTATTAAAAAATAATGTCTTTGAGTTCAGACGAAATAAACATATATTCAATCTGTCGACTGTCTATCATTTATTTGTGTCATTTTTATCCAGTATGAAATTTATTTTGGATTAACTCTGGTGTTAAATATCAAATGTGATATTTGGTCCGGGACAATATGAATGGATATGTTATGACTTATGAGACTAATGAGGGAAAGGGAAACAGTGACTAACAGTAATCCAGTACTTTGCAGGCCGGAGAAAATTACAAAGAGACTTGAATTACTTGTACTACATTTTTCATTTTATTAAATCTTTGATAATAATATTAATATTAATATAATATACTAGTGCTAATATCCAACTTACAGATCACTAGTTTTCATCTTCTCTGCCTCGATGGCTTCGCTCCATTCCGATTGTTATATATACTGCTTCATTTCCTCTTTTCTCCTTTTCTTCCTCCATTTCCATTTCCATGGCGTCCAATTTCCCCCTGCGATCTTTCAACTTCTGCAATCGGTAAGTTTCTCTTCTCTCTCTCTCTCCTTCACGCAGTCAACTCAGTTACTGTAACTTAATTAATAACAAAACGATTTCATCTTCTTCGATTGTTGTTGTTCGATTGCAGAAAAGGTGTTGTATCTGAAGAAACGTTCAGTTTCAGGAGTAGTTTGCTGCTTTCACCGAGTGTTGCCAAGGCAAATTCCCTTCCGAAACAGTTTCTGTTGCTTCGAAGTAACTTCACTTCATCGAAATGGATGATTCCTCCTGGAGCACTATCGTCAATGGCCTCAGCTACTGATTCAAGTCCAATCGTAATGGATGAGGAGGAGGAGGATTTGTTGGCGAACTGTCAAAGTGTAGTTGAATTTAATCGCGTCAATAGTCTTCTGTTGGTGCTGCATAAATCTGCTAGAAGCTTTTCAGTTGACATTGAGGAGTTGGATTTGGCTAGAACAGGTCCACCACTCGCAATGGCTTGGGCTGGAGTTGATGTACATGCCTGGCACAGAAACTTGGCCTATCAGGTACTGTATGATTGTTTTGCTCACTAGGTGTTTGAAATTTGTCCCCAATGTGATTAGTTGAGTATAAATGTATAATGATTGTGGAAGCTTGATTGTCCAGGTTGCTGTTTATGTTTTACTCAAATCTGCAATTGAGGTGGAATTATTTCTTTCGCAAAATCGAGATTACAATCCTTCTCCTGTTGCAAAGATGTAAGTCGACAAATCTGAACTCAAGCTCATTACAGTTAGATGCTTAGACTCACCTATATCCGATGAGGCTGAACACATTCAAGTGTTGCTTGTCTGTCTATTGTTGTATAAAAGCAGTGTAACTTGTGCATTTATGAATAGATCAGCCCTTTCTGTTGATATTTGCTTCATGTCACGGTTGCCGTGCCTAGGAAATGTGTTATGCGTAAAGAAAATGACTGACACAGATCAGACTAAGTCATGACAGTTTTCTTTACTGTGCACCAGCCTATCTCCGATCACAGACTGTCTTGTGGACCTTATAGAGAGTCAGTTGAGTGAAAGGAACCCAAGATTGGTGCAATGGTTCAGAATTGTGCAAGTTTCGCGGGTAGCTGAGTTTTTTATGCCTTTGTTCAAGCAATGGTCCATAGAGTACGCTGGAAGGTTCGTATATAGAGCTATCACTGAGGATGTTTATTGGAAGATACACCTGCTAATATGTTACAGTTTTGGGAATCTAATATACAAATAATGCAGTGGTGTTGCAGGAACAATTACGGCAATTACTTGTTGTGCAACTCTTAGAAAGTTTGGTTCAACACGACCTTCTTGTGCCCTGTTCACTGATAAAATAGAAGCGGGGTTGACAGAGATCATGGGCATGGCGGGGGATTTAGTTTCTGTGGACAAATTACACCGTTTAGCAATTGAGGCAGGATTTGAAGAGGATTTCCTGTCTCATTTTGGTACTAGAATTCTTCCTAGTAATAATGTTGAGGATACAGAATTTTGGATTGGCCTGGTTCAGAGAAAACTTTCTATGGCATTCATAAGAGAAAGTGTTGCCAAAGGAAGACACGTGCCTTCCCACATGGTGCGCCCTGTTCTTTGTACAGTTGCTCTCCTAAATACCATAATCTTATTGTGTGCTTGTAGCTTATCTCATGCCAGAAATTCTCAGCAGACTGGAGGATAATGTGCTCACTCATGTTTCCTCAACCTTTTTCGAATGCTTTTATTGTTACTCCTTTAATATCTTGATAAGATTTTCAACATTACCTATTTATATACCCATAGCTTATCATTTTTCTACGCTAAAGTTCTACTTGGATGTTACCAGGCTCAAGATAGTCTGGCCACTCTTGGGCTTTTCGCTTACCTTGGAAGGGAATCAAGGTTATTCTTGTCAAGGCACTATATAAATGATCTTGATGAGCAAACAAATCATTTTCTCAGGTATCATTCCTTTATTTATTTATTCTTGTTTGCTTTTGTTTGTATCAGAACAATTGAAGCAAATGACTTCTTGATCTTGTTATTGCAGTTACTTAGAGAGCGGTTTTGTCTTCATGTATCCAGGATTCTCAAGCCTATCTAACTATCAGCTCTTGATGGAGGTGGGTTAGATTATTGCTGTTTTGTGAAATTGGCGAGATTATAGAAACTAGGTGGTTGTGGCTCATGTCGAAAGCAATAAAATAGATTTGCATTCCAAGTGTCTAGACTAGTTTGGAAAGTTCTAATGCATGTATTAGGTGTGCATGTATATGAGTTGAGGTTCATTTATGTATTGTATATATCTAGGGTAGATTGAATGATAAATTTAATTTTAATGCTTGCTTTATGATAGTTTCATTCCTAGAAAATATGAGTAGATAGTCATTTAAACTAGGCAAAGTTGACATGATCAATTTTGACTCTGCTCCAATCTTGTGAATTTCAGTGTCCTGAATGTCCGTGCACTCCACATTCTAACTGGACAGTTTCACTTTCAACAGGTAATCATTGATGAGGTTGGATGGCTAGATTTTTATGCTGCATATAGTTTCCAAGGGTTTCAGGAAAGGAAGAGAAGCAAGCAGCACCCTATTCAGGCCGAGCAGGAAGTTATCTTGTATACCGTTTTTACAGTATGTTATGATGTAATATCAGGATTTGCTCACTACACCAATTCAACACAACAAGTTTTAGATGGCAATTTGTTAGACTTCTTGCTTCATAGGTGAGAAACTCTACAATGTGATTTATTTATTATTTTTGTTTTCTCTTGCATTTTTTGACGTTTTCATAACTTGGAGTTGATTTTCTTTCCTTAGTCAGGGCTTGTTATCAGCATGTCTGGAGGATTACTGGGCTGCTTATGATCCATCCTATGAAAGACCAAGGTAAGTTAACTCTACTTCCTGTCACCTTGAACGAAGTAACATGGTGCACAATAACCTGTCTGATTGAGTGACTACTGTTCTCTGACAGTGGTCCGAAAGTAGGGGAAAGATGGGAGGCTGATCCCGTGCCGCCTATTTTCATTACGGATTCAGTGCCATCTCCCCAGCATCATAAGGTTCGACCTGAAGAATTGAGAAAAAAAGATAAACATCCACAAATACCTGAAGAGACGCAGGTATGATTGCTGTCTAAATAGCTGCCATAACTATTTTATGCTAATAATGTGGCTCTCTCATATGCTTAACCCTGGAGAGCCTAGATTAAAAAGCACCAATTAACCACATCACTTTGCTTCCAACATGTATTATTGTCAAGATGAGTTCTTGATCTCTAGGCTGAGTCAGGATTAAGGTAAGAATGACCGGAAAGGTTTTTATGTTGAACATAAACATTGGAGTGTGAAAAATGAGTTTATTAACAAACTTTTGTCATATACTGACATATGGTCTCTCAATTAGATTACTTAATTGAATAGCTGGTACACATATGGTCTCTATTTTTGTGTCCTTAATCTGTCTCATGTGCACCTAGGTTAAACAAAAATGAATAATTTTTGGGAATGACAGGGGAGGGTTTCATCCAGTAGTCAACCAGAAACTTCGGTCAATTCTGGGAAACCAAAGCCTACTCGATTAATTGGCATCAGAAAGTATGTTGTGAAGCTTATAGCTGCAAGTGTTGTAAGTCCAATGCTCTTATGTATCTCTCATCTTCATATGAGTCCAATACTCTTATCTATATATTATTTCATCTTCACAAGCAACACTCGGCTAATTCAGCAGTATGTGTTATTATTAGGATGTATGGATGGGCACTCAGCTGCTCTTTGTAGACTTCTCTGACACATTGAGGTTATTAGCAAAGAAATTATGCGGCCATCAAGTTACAAAACGGGAGAGAAGGAAGATGCAAAGAACCATGAGCGACTTTCTTACACTTATCCCAGTAACGATACTAATGCTACTCCCCGTAAGTTCAGTTTCCATATATGACATTCTCACTTTTAGGGATATTGATATGTATACAAGAACACTGCTTATTTTTTCTCATTTTTCTCTCCAGGTCTCTGCTGTAGGACATGCAGCAATGTTTGCTGCTATCAAGAAATACGTCCCATTTCTGGTAATGTTGTAATTACTCCCTCTTATTATGCACTACATGAAGTTTTTCCTGTATCACTTTTCTAATTAGTCTTCATGCGGACTAGATTCCCTCGCCTTACTCTGACGAGAGGCTCAACATAGTGAAGCAACTAAAGAGAACAGAGAAGATGAAAGTTGAACGAGTTACTAGTGGTACTTCTAAAGTTGTTTAAGCGTTCTAACACTTTCTCATTACCAGTACATGAAAAATGCTGCAACTCTCTTTAGTACACAGAAACATGAAATGATGTAGTATCAATTTGCTGACACCAACCAAAATATTAACAGTTTTACATGTAAAGAACCATTGAAAGAACAATGTAACAGGTACCTTGTGTATATTCAAAATCTTGCATTAGCTTCTATTTGATTTCTGGATGTTGTCATTCTGTTTACGTTGTGTAATGGTTGCTAACTTGTTGATGGCTCCTCAACTAATCACTAATGTGGTTGCTTACTTCTTGATGAAACTCGACAGATATATTGGTAAACAGATGCACCCATAACAGATCTTAAAGTAGGCATGCATGATGTATTACAAATCACAAATATATTATTATACATATATATGACGCAGGGTTAATTTGACCTATACCTTAAATATATAGCCAATCAAAATTCAAAACACCTTGCATATTAAAAAAAAAAAAGTGTTGAAAGTCATTTAAGTATGTAATTAATTAGCTTCTTTTCTCTTTTTGAGAAGAAAGATATGTGTAGGGTCAATTACATTCAGATTCAGATGACATTTTCCAATATATGCGCCTATATCATGTCAAAGAGAGGGAAAGAAGTAACAATCATTGTGGTCTCAATCACATATGGCACGTGTTGCAAGATTTTGCACAAGCTCATTCCATTCATGACTTATGAGAAACATACAATAAACGAAACGAATCCAAAGAAATAACAAAAAGTTAGGGAAATCGTACCTAATATAGGTCCTAAATCTGAAAAATTAACCAAGCAATTACTGAAAAACTAACTAATGAAATACAATCCATCTCAAACCAAGCAATGCGACATCCTTTGTTCTCCTGTGGTTGGGGCCACTAGAAAGCTGTTGGTAATGCTGCCTCCGCTATTTCAGTTTCAAGTGTTACACACTGATCATGCACCAACTATCTTCGTACTAATAAAGCATCATGAACATTGAACACTAGCAATCAACCCAAAATACAAAAAATTTAGGGTTCTGGGATGATATTTATGAATAAATAAAAAAGTTAACATATTAAAATCAAAGAGCTGGAGTAGCTCAGTTGGTTAGAGCGTGTGGCTGTTAACCACAAGGTCGAAGGTTCGACCCCTTCCTCTAGCGATTTCTTCATCTTTTTCCTTTCTATTATTTGCCATTTTAATATCTTCCCCCACAATTTACTTCTCTATTTAACTTCCCCCACAACTATGTATTTAAGACATGACACAATTTACTTCTCTGTATTTAACATATTAGAATTTAACTTCCCCCACAACTATGTATTTAAGACATGACACAATTTACTTCTCTGTATTTAACATATTAGAATGTAAGAATGTACTTGAATACCCCTTAATATCTAACTTATATGCGTTGTATTGTTATGTGGTTCAAAGTTTAACGAGCGTCTCGTTAAGAGTTGATTCAGTCAAATATAGTTTCAAATTATTTATAATATATTACTTCAGGGGCTAGTTATTTATATTTTAAACTATTTGTAATATATTTGTCTATATGAGTTTGAACTCGTTACAAGTTGCTCGAGATTGAGGCGGACTCGGTTTTCAGGCATGTTGCTTTAACGAGTCAAGGCTCAACTCAGCATGGTTTTAGTTTCAATTATGTACTACACAACTCAGTTTGTTTTACAATATACAAAATTTAAGGTTAGATATTTTTTGGGACAAGTTAGATATCTGTAATTGGTTGAGAAGTTAATTGGAGAGATAAGTTATTAGGTTATAATAAGTTAGAAAATTTAAGTTTTCTTCCTCAAACGTAACTAAATTGTAAGAATTGTCAAGCTCATCATTCTGTAATTGACTAACTAATTGTAACAAAAAGCTAAGTACACGTTTATTTTGTCATTTCCTTTAATTTATTGGAAGAAATTGCATATGCGTTGAGTACTTGAATTGCTATATCGACCTTCATCTTGTGATCTGTAATAATTACGCACATCCAGTTTGAACGATATTGATTCTAACCTAACGGATAAAAAATGCAATTTACATAAATTAGCAAGTCAATCTCATCTCATCTTATATATCAGTAACTTCATCCTCTGGAGGATCTTTTCCATAGATCCATTGATGCCCTTTCCATTCTGGGAGTTGTTGGACCACCACCTGCACGCATCACCGTAACTAGTATTACGAACAAAAATACTTCTATAGATCAGGTATACTATACGAACCAAATTCAAAATGGGAAGGAAGAGTGACAAACCAGTCCTCTGGAATCTGGTGTACCAACAATAGCCTGACAAGCAAGTCTCCAATTTTTCGGATTCTGCATTTGAAATTCAAATGAGCACTATTATGAATTATTCTGTCACATAAGTGTTACAAATTGTCGCAAAAGGTTGCTGGATTTATCACATACTGTATTAAAGACAAACGGCAAGGAGAGTAAAAAAAATGAAACTAAAAAATTACCCGTTTTAGCTTTTCCTTCTCTTTTTCTGTGCGAAAAGTCAATAGCTCCTTTCCTTCCACGACCTAAAAAAGGATGGAAAATTGCATGTAGCACATTTGTAAACGAATTTAAGTGTCTTTTGCAGTACATTTCTTCAGAAAAATGTTACTATTGTCTCCATACTACTAGTAAGTAGTAGTAAGTGATGCCTTCATCACTTGAAAAAGAACAGTTTTTGTTAACAACAGAATACTAGCGTATCTATTTTATTTTTTTATGACACTTTAATACGCTTTTACTGTGCCTTCAACCGAAACGGTCCGGCATGTCTTCAAGACTCACCTCAACAAGGCAAGTGCCACAAGTTCCTCCTCCCCCACAATTCAGCAGAGGCCTTTTCTGTGACGTAAAAATAACAAAAGCCATTAAATGTCACAAATTAAGTTGCATTACGTTGAACCAAATTATGGTCAAATTCCAATAGTCTTACATATGGTCCATACAATTCGATGTCGTTGCTGATCATTATGTTCCTAAGCTTCTGGCCCCCACGGACCGATCGATAATGTACGTCTGGCGTTCCATCGGGAAGTAAAACAGACTACAAAATTATAAGAAAATTAATACAAATTAATAGATTCAGCAACTCTTTACTACTATAAGTTAGATCTTTTAAATGAGATAAAGTTCATCTATAATAACAATAACAAGCATATAATTAATCAAACTCAAAGATTTCGAGGAATGTAGAAGATATGAAAGAAATTTACGCTAACAAAAGCGAAATTCACGACGGGAGGTCCCTCTTCTGATGACGAAGTGTCCGGTTCAGTTTCATTTGAAGTGTCGACAGCTCTGATTTTCTTTAGTGTTGAGAAGCTGAGATGGTTAGGGACATGGAATTTTTTTAGGCTATTTTTAAAATTGTGAGAGGTTGAGAATAGTAGTGAAGAAGAGCTATGAGAGTTGAGTTGGAGTATAGCCATTCTGTTTTGGATATCTGGAAGATAGGCTAAAGTTGCTCAATTATGGGATTTGTTGAGTTGCATGTAAATTATATGTGTGGTTCTTCTTCATCTTATCCATCTTGGTTCTATCTCACAAGTTTATGCTTATATTCTTGTTTTTGACAAGCAAGATAGTTTTTCCAAAATACTACAGCACATATATAAGACATGCTGAACAGACTTACAGCACAGTTAATTCATCAAACTGCAAACATAAGTATGGCTTGTTATGGTAACTTCCGTAGAAACGATGATTGGGCATAGTACTTTAGTTGTCCATGGAAGGCATGAAGCTTACTAAGGAGGACAAATCGAGCTTAACAACTGTTATCTCGTCCACGAATTAAATGTGTTTTATTCTTCTTGTTTAATCCGGTTGTTCTAATCAGGGGCGAGGCTACCCTATGCCAAGTGGGGGCACTTGCCCCCACTCAATTTTTTTTCCTATAACCATATAGTATTTGATATTTACATTTCCCACCCCCCCCCCCCCAAAATACTTTGTTATTCAACTTAAAGTCCTTATCTTTCAATTTGAATATTGTGAACATTGAGCCTCATTATTTTGGACCAAATAAACAAGTAAAACTCAAAATTTCTCATTCTTTCCATCTAAACGTTTAAATAAACAAGTAAAACATGTTACACACTCGAATGGAGGATACTTATCATAATGCTCATTTGGTTACATATATTGAAAATGATAATTTTGCCGAAATCAAGAATGCAGCTATAATGTAAAGATTCCAAACTATGAGTCATTGTTAATAATAGTTGTGATGATGTACGTATCGATATGTTTATATATACTCTTTTCGTAATTTCAAAAGTTTCCCATTGCCATTGCCAGATTAATTTATTAGACACTGATTAAAAATATATAAAAGTTAGGAAACAAAAAAATGGGTAAATAGAGATTATATTTGGATATAAATTTCATGGATTTTTTAAAACTTCTAGTTATTTGTAATCATTTTTTTTTAAATTATTTAGACAATAGCAGCGGAAAGCGTTCGAAAGAACATAAAAAATTATATATTTTTCTCGGAGATAAAATTACTATTATTATTATTTTTGTCCCCACTGGTTTAATGCCTGGACTCGCCCCTGGTTCTACCGTATCTTTGTCGTTAAATTGCTAAAGGGGAAACAAGTCAAACAACATAGGCACCACTCCGTCCATATCTTCTTGTAACCTCTAAGGAATGTAATCAAAACTGCATTACTAACACATATGGGAATATATGAATGCAACTTGAAACACTATTTTAATTGGTACGAAACCTTTTGGGATCGCATATCACAATTCACAAGTATGTATATGTATAGACTAAAAAACAAAAACACTCGGATAAGTATAAACTTATAATGGACAATGTAGTAAAATATTGTTGATTCATACAGGGTCCCTTCATACTGCACCATAACATAATTATTTTCCACTGAACATGTGCCAACAGAATGGAAAGAAGGTAGTGTAAGGATTAGAAAGAAATAATCATCCCAAACCCCATTTATTTTGCAATTTTGACCACTAACAATTCAAAACCACAAACCAACCCAGAAAACTTAGAAATCATTAACTAGCGGTGTATGCTCGTGCTCTAGGAACAAATTGCTGTAGACGAGCCCAGCCAAACCCCCACCAATGAGTGGGCCGAGCCAGTAAATCCAATGGCCAGCCATGTGTCCACTTACGACAGCAGGCCCAAATGACCTTGCTGGATTCATCGACCCACCAGAGAATGGGCCTGCAGCCAAAATGTTTGCTGCCACAATGAACCCGATTGCGATAGGTGCCACTGTACCTACTGAACCTTTCTTTGGATCAACTGCGGTGGCATAGACAGTGTAAACCAAAGCAAATGTGATCACTATTTCCATAACAATTCCTTCCATGGTTCCAATTCCACCACCCACTCCATGGATCGGGATAGCCTGCATTATATAGAGCACTGATTAAGTGATTGTTAGCTGATGACTGAAAGTTAATAACACTAGATTATAGTCCGTTCCTGGTTGCAGGTACAATTATTACAGGTAGGTATAGAGTATAGACTTGCATATGAGTCGATTCTAGATGTACTACGGTATCAAAATATATTAGAATAATTAATAAGTCAAAGTTACCAGTCCTCCGGTGACATATCTAAGCACAAAGCATGCGACAACAGCTCCCAGAAGTTGAAAAACCCAGTAGAATAGGCCGGTGAGGATTGTGATTTGGCCACCAATAGCCAAGCCAAAGGTGACAGCCGGATTGACATGGCCGCCGGAGATATTGGCCCCAATGGAAACCGCAACAAACAAAGCGAATCCGTGGCACAATGCTATCGCCACCAACCCCTGAGGATCAAGGGCAGCATTGTAGGACAACTTGCCTGCCCAAATATAAATGATTAAGACGCTCAATGTAACAATTAACTATAGCATCTTAATTTTTCAGCTTGCCGAGATGAAATAGAGGTGATGTTTCGAAACTTTGCCATACACTTAAAACTATTTCTCTTCGTAAAATGTTTTGGTCCAAACACAATATTTCATCATGAAATGTTGCATGGGTACGTAACAACAATTGACAATTGGAAATGTTGCATGGGTAACAACAATTGACAATTTTAGTATATAAAAAAATGAAAAATTGATAGAGAAATTATAAGAAACAGAAATTACTATATGCAATGGCGGATCCGACTCCAGCGAAGACGAAGAGCATGGTGGAGATGAACTCTGCCATGTACGCTCTGATTGAGGCAATGGAGAAGGAGTCATCAAATCGGCCAAAAGCAATTGGAGACATGATTATTTATTTTGTTTGATTAAATGTGAAATTCAAGATTTTAGAACTGAAGAACTGAGCTTTAGGTGACTGAACACACTTGAGGCGCTTATAGTACAGTCACATACATATATATACACAAGCAGATACAAGGAAATTAAATAAATTTTGTTTAATTTGTTATGATGATGAGCATACTTTGAGGATCAAGAAATGAAGTTTTTGGCGTACGATTAAATGTTTTGTAGAAAAACATGGCCCCTGAAACACGTATCCAAGTGTTTAACCATTTTATTCCTTCCTAAAAGACTTGATTCTATTCAATATTCGTATACCATTTTTAGCTTCGACTAATTGTCTAACTTCAAATAACATGCGTTCATTAACCACTAAAAAAAAAAACTACTCGTATAAGTCTATACTAGCTAACATCCTTGTTGTCATGTTTATGATTTGAAATTTTGAATCTTAGCAAATTAGACTCCTTGTTGTCATGTTTAAGATTTGAAATTTTGAATCTTAGCAAAATGTTGTAGAAAGTTTGAAAGAGTATTGTGATAATTTTTACCACGTTTGAGTGTTTAGACTAGATCTGTGAACGTTTTAGCAAATGGTTCCTGATCCGCCTCTAATTGTTTTAACATTTTTTCTAATTGCATTCAATCAAGTAGATTGCATATTATAATCCACATTAGACACTAAAACCACCAAGGAGCATTATAACATCCTTGTTGTCCTGTTTATATACAGAAACTAATAAAACTAGTACATATTTTGTCAAAATAAATGAAAACTAGCATTTGTGTTGCTGAAACAAGCACATGTGATGTTGACACTAATGAAACTAGTATTTGGTGTTGCTAAAACTAACACTTGTGATACTGAAACTAATGAAACTAGCATTTGTGTTGCCGAAACTAATGAAACTAACATTGGTGTTGCTAAATCTAGCATTTTTCTTTCTGTAGCTAACATTTATGATGGTGAAACTAATTAAACTAGCATTTTTGCTGTTGAAAGTAGCACTTGTGATGCTGAAACTAATAAAACTAATATTTGTGTTGCTGAAACTAATAAAACTAGTAGTAGCATTTTTGTTGTTGCACTAATATAATGATGATAAAATGAAACTAGCACTTGTGATACATTCTATTAGATGGTGATGAGTGATGGGTTTCGGTACATTTTAGTGTGTAATTGACCCAAACAATTATTGTATTTAACTTTGTCATTTTTACATGAACCGCAAGCTCGTCTTACTGTATTCACAAAAGGTGTATGGAAAATTAACATCTGTGAACACCTACAATTTTGGGCATGAGGGCAGGAGCAATTCCTCCCTTAATTATCTGCCCTGACTGCAAATATCCATGACTGTTAATAGTCTAAACATGGAAATAGGCAACCACAAACCACATGGAGTGGAAAATACCAAGATTCCATTTACATACAATAACTAGAGTTGTTCACAGATAATACTACTACATCTTTAGACACATAACATGCCGCCAAATACAACTTCAATATTAACTTGTTTAGTGGAAAACAAAGCACTTCCGTCCATAGGCGTGCTACTAATCGACTAATCTAGACACGAAAAATATAGGTTAAAACAGAAGCATATGTGATTGATTAGCATGTCCCCTAGTTCTGGCTCTTGCATTTCTGCACCGTCCTTGGAGCTGGCATAGAAGAAAAGGCATGTCTTAGCACTGCATCATGTTGACACCGTTCAACAAATAAGGAGGTTCAAAGTTGCTACAAAGTTTTGTCCAACATACCTAGCCCGATAGCATCAGAACCTTTCATGATCCTCAGACGCTTGCATGAATCAGTGAACATCCTGAAATCAAGTAATCAAGATTAGTACTCACTCGGTAGATCCAAGGATAGACAGCAAATAGACACTTGCAGATGCATGAGTTTCATAAAAAAGGCATTTCGTATAAGTGAATCTCAAGTGATGTTCTTCAAATGTATCGCAGTTGCACCGAGTAAAAAACCATTGAGCTAGAATTAGTGTTCTCATTAACATGAACAATTTTTGGATCTCAAAACTCCATGTAAAAGTAGCTAAAACTTCATGCCCCATATGCAGTGACTAAAATCATAACCGACAAATGATTCAATTTCAAATGCACAAGAAAGACACAGAGTAAAGTAGGCTAAAAGGAACAAGAACATACTCCCATGGGACATCACCAACCAACATCCAGTCTCCATCTTTATCCTCATATGTCAGCACATACTCAGAGCGGCGGAGAAGATCTCTTAAGCGACTCTCACTAAGATGTTCTTTCCCTGTAAGTCCATCACCACATTGTCCTGCACACAGAAACAACGTATTATACTTTGGCATCACAAACCATAACTATCTATCAATGCACAAAAGAAACTTTCATGCCCAACGGAGATCTCATTGCACAAACGAACACACACACACAGTGGGAGAGAAATAGAAAGATGGGAACCTATTACCTATGGTAAAGCAGCTGAACATCTTCTCAAGAGCTGTTGAGAGCTCAGCATAGTTGCTATAAGTTTTCAGATCAATCTTTCTCAGGTATGGAGCACCATCCATGCTCACCTTAACATAAAGGCAACCTGATCCAGATTTTCCATTAGCATTGGTGTGTTTGGATAGAGTGCTCTTGTGGAAAGATCGAACAGGTGGCCATCCAACTACTTGTGCTCTGTTAACAGGAAAAACACTGTTAGCAGACTCACTCAGAGAACCAAGTTCAAGAAACTTCAGAAAAACACTATTAGCAGACTCAAAAGAACCAAATACATTGAAACTTTACAAAACACTATTAGCAGACTCATAGAACCAAGTTCAAGAAACTTCAAACAACCATTTGATCAGGTACATCCAACTTAATTTCCATTTTGCAATACTGAATAGACCAATAACTTGGAATCCACAATCAAGCAGAATACCTACACCTTGCTGGTATGCCACTGAAAAGCTAATAATAATGGAGTACTAATTTTAAGATTTGCTAAATCAAATAGTTAAAAGTAGTTTTTGAATAACTCCATCACATCTAAAACATCCAAGAACAAGAGGCACAAGTACACATAACATGGAAAAAGCTACACGAGCCAAATCTTTTCATCAAGCATACTTGTACAGAATTAGCTTTTCCAGGTCAATCAGTAACAGAATATACAAAACAAGTGAAATCAGATCTTCACTCAACAAGAAAACAACCAATAACATGGCATAGAGAACTTAACCAAAGAAAATTGCACAAAATAAAGTGTTTTATTTGTTTATTTATTTAACCAAAAAAAAAACAAATAATAATAATACTGACTTTGAAGCAGGTGCAGTAGAGCCATTTCCCTTCTTCTCCTGCTCAACAGGTGAAGTATCCTTCATCTTGGCAGCACCATTAACAGTCCCTTTTGGAGAGAACAAACCATCTTGTTTACCCAAATCAGCAGGCTCAGATCCACCACCATTCATAGACAAAACCCACTTGTCAGAACCATTAATAGCATCAGAAAATCCCCTTTTTGCCCCTGAAACAAAGCTGTTCTTAACGAGAGTAGGCTCATCTTTAAAATCCTTACCAAAAATGGAAAGGACATTAAGAGATTTCTTTTCAGGTGACTCGGAGCCTGGCAAGCCAAGCCTGAGCTCAGTTTCTTTGAGGTTCATTGGGATTCTTGTCTTGAGGTTAAGTGAACAATTTTAGGTAAAGATCAAATCTAGGGGGATTAAACAGAAAGTGTGTAATAAATGAAGGGAGAAAGAAAGAAAGTGTGTTGAAATACAAAACAAGATGAAGAGAGAAGAGAGCTGTGTTTGTGTTTGTATTAGTACAAATACTAGTACTACTTTTTGTTGTTGGGTACCTAAAAAGGAGATGGTTTTTGTTGATGGAGAAAGTAAAAAATGGAAAAAGAAGGTTCTTTGGCCTTTCTGCTAATTATTCTAATTCTATATACTTATACTCTCAGCACCAAGCAGCAGTCCTCTGTTGTTACTGTCAGTAACACTTCTATTCAAACCTAATTCTCCTTAATTCATCAACAAACACATCTCTTTTCTAAAAAAGTTAAGGTTTGTTAAATTAGAATATATTCATATCAATTCAATTAAGTGATACAAGGATATATTAAAAAATTCATTGATAATATCGCAACATATAAAAAATTTCTCATTCATTTAATACAACAATATCAAATTATCATCGTTAGACATCAATATCATTTTACTAATATTGTCAATTTGTCATACCTTTAAATCCTATAATTGTGTAATCTACTGTATAAGTTTGTCATACTCATACCTATAACATACAATTTCTATCAAATTAATCTCATAATGAAATTATATCTGTAATGGACATTGTTAATTACATACAAACACAAATAGAAAAGTATGCTTTGGTATTAGAATAACAATAAATTGAATGGTGTAGTACTGGTGTAGAACATTTATTCCAATCGCTTATCTCAAGACAATTACACCAACACATCGATGTATTAGTTCAGTATTTAGGAGACAAAACTAAAGCATTATAATAAATCTTATGTCGGGTATTATTATTATTATTTCAACTAAGAATTGGCGTTCACTTTGGGTCAACTATAGGTGCTTGCTTCTTCTTCAATTTATTTCAAAGTTCGGAAAAAATGTTGTGTTCAAGTGTGACCGGAGTTCATTTCTAAATTTCGGTTTGAATATCAAATTTCCAAGTTTATGGGGGCATCATTTTTCTTTTAAATAAGAAAAATAAAAAGTGTAATACGAGAAATAGTAATAAGGAAGTGTTGGGTGTGCAAATCATGTCCGAAAGTTATGGCAGTATGTATCATGACTCACGACAATTTAATTTTAGTGTACAACTGTAACTTTTTTTTAAGCAGCAAAGCGAGGATCAATAATGGATCTACATTTATTCCATTTTCCCATTCGCATATGTAATTAGAATTATAGGAGAATGAAGAGTCGCATGGATCTACTTTTGCAGTTTTGCTCATGCATAAGGA
This sequence comes from Plantago ovata, assembly GCA_028274465.1. Taxonomy (NCBI): domain Eukaryota; kingdom Viridiplantae; phylum Streptophyta; class Magnoliopsida; order Lamiales; family Plantaginaceae; genus Plantago; species Plantago ovata. The sequence goes on along the minus strand of CM051457.1, from coordinate 14,182,268 downwards.
CATAAAGAAGATCAATAAGGGACATGATGAGAATGTTAAACATACATCGACATTTTTAGGGCGGGAGACAACAGATTAAGCAAATGAGTCAAAACATGGCTCTGAATACACTTTCTTTTCAAAAGGTGCACCTACACCAACTTGTGAACCATGGGATATGTGTGTGGGAGGGAGGGAGAGTTGGAAGCGCATTGAGATTTCTTCCCTATCGCCCGTCCATTATATGGACCGTAAATGAAAAATAAGTCCCTTCAAATTAGGGATGGCAATTTGGGTTATCCGGACCCGATCCGATATACCGGGCCCTGGCCGGGGCAAGAGTGTCTATGGGCCGGGCTTGGGCATATTGACAGGCCCGAGCCCGGTCCCGCCCGTTAATATATATAGGATTTATATTTTATATATATAAATATGTATATATAACTATTGAATGTATAATATTTATACACTTGTATTATTAAAGGATGTTGTACTTTACACATTTGTAATACTTTTCTATACATCTAAGATTTTCAAGTGATATATAATCATTTTATATACTATATTTTTAGTATATTTATATAATTTATCAAGTAATTTAATATTAACTAATTTCAATATGTCAAATAAAATGATATATATTAAATTTCAAATGATATAAAGTGATATCAAAATATTTGATCTCAAGCAAAAAGATATATATTAAATAGATTCACCATTCCACTAATAATACACTACATAACTTTAAAAAAAAGAACATTTTGATTATTAAATATTTGGAAAAAAAATAATTAAAACATTAGGCCCCGACCATGACGGGCCCGGGCTTGGGCCTAATGTTCAGGCCCAACCCGAGCCATGGGTCGGGCCTGGGCTTGGTGCTAGTCTTCCCGGGCCCGACCGGGCCTCTAAAAGCCCGGACCGGCCCATTTACATCCATACTTCAAATAAGTCGTGCGATTTTAGAATATTATCCCTAAATTATATTTACTACTTATTAGGATATTAGTTAGTTTAAGGTATCTCTAAATTATTAGATATCCTATTAATAGGGTACATTAGTTACGGTGAGTTACTAACAGATATTTATGAATGTTGTTTTTTATACTTATGATATACTCATCTGTCACACTCATTTCTTTACGTTTGTTTTTTTTACTTTTTTATGCACTGTTTGACCCCATTTACTCCTAAACTATAACGAAAAATTAATTTATAAAAATATATTATGAAAATATAGAGTCTCTATTTTCATTATATAATTTCATTAATTATTGTTTCATTAAGATTTAAGATTTATTAGAGGTCAAACGGGACTACGAAAAAGTCAACAAAACAAACGTAAAGAAATGACTAGGATGGAGGGAGTAATAAATTAGGAGAGTTTAGATATTATTTACGTTTATCTCTTCAAATTGACTTATAAATAACTCTAACCCCACGGATATTCGCTATTTGCGATTAAAGCTCTGTTCTCTTCGTCTGAAAATTGATTATTTTAAGTTCAGTTCAGATGCATTAAGTTCAGTTCAGATCAGTTCAGATATATTAAGTTCAGTTCAATTCAGTTCAGATGCAATAAGTTCAGTTCAGTTCAGTTCAGATTCACCTAATAGTTTTTTATACTACAAATAAGTTCAGTTCAGTTTAGATGCATTAAGTTCATTTCAGTTCAGTTCAGATGCATTAAGTTAAGTTCAGTTCAGATCAGTTATGTTCAGTTCAATTCAGACGAAGAGAACAGAACTTAATCGGACCAATCAATATCGACTATTTTTATCATATTAAAATCTACTTATCATTTAAAAAAGATAATAAGAAAAAGTATTTTTAATTATATTCTGTTTTTATGTTATCTTGAAAGTAATCGAGTTGACACTTGAGTTTAAAATAATCCAAACCGTACTGCTTTGTCATTCATCTTTAACAAATACTTACTACTTAATATTGAAATTCTGCAACAGCGAAGTTCCATCCTTACCCACTTTTCTTTTCTTTTTCTAACATTTTAATGAATACACCATCTACTTTCCCTTATTATAATTGATTAAAAACACTACTCATAAAATACTACCAAACCATTCAAGCTCGATACCTTTTAAAACTCCGACACAAATCCGTTTAGACTCGAACCGAACCAATTCAAAGTTAGTTTACTTTAAACCCGCTAAAATCTTAGGGTCAACAAGGTTCAATTTAATCCGCTCGAATGAATTCAACAAATTTGCAAGATATAGATGATTTATTTCGGATTCATATTCAAATGGTATCGCTTGAAAAAAAATAAAAAAAATGGTATCGCTTGCGTTTTATTAACATTTTGAAAATAAAATAAAATAAAAACCCAGTAATAGTGGATTTGGGCCCCAGTAATGGAGTAGTGTGACATGATTACGTCCGTGGTATCCTTTTGGGACCCGGCAAAGCTCTTCGGTAGGAAAATACTACTCCAGCGACCGACAACAAACAATAATCCATTCCATCCTTCTCCCATTTGCTTAAACCAAACCACCTTCATCATTACCAAACCACCATTCTTGCCGGCTCCATATTTTACTCCTACCACAGTACCACACCCACTCACTACACTTTTTTTTTTTTTTTATTAAATTAAACTGGGAATCAAATTAATATAATACATAAATTAAGTGCTATATAAATAATTAAAATATACATATTTCCTCTAAAAAAATTATTTTTTTCATTTAGGCGTTTCGTTAAAAAAATTCTATATAAAAAAAAGAGAGGCTATGTTCTCTTTGTTTGAACCGAAAATAACTTATTTGTATTATGAGTACAAAATAGCTAATCAAAATCTAAACTAAACTGAATGAATTTGAACAGAACTAAAGTTAATGAGTTTTAGTATAAGAGAATAGAGCCTAATTATTATAATCATTACCTCACCATTCTCCACCAACCCTTCTTTATTCTTTTTTTACTACAATAATATTCCATCCATCATAAATTTCTCATTTTTTATTTAAACAATAGTCCACTCACAATACTTTTATCACTTTTACTCAAATAATTCCCCATTTATGCCTATTTTCCTTTAAATTTGTGCTAACAAGAAAATTGGGAAGCTTTGTGAAGAAATGGAGTGAGTAATAAAGAGAAGGAGAAATATAAGACATAAATATAAAATCATTATAGGTATTTAAAGAGTTGATATTGAAACAAATAAGAAAGTAAACATGAAAGTTGATATCAAAACTGGACAGTATTTCATACTTTTATACAGCAGGCTCCGCTACGCAACTAGTCAACTACTAACACAATCACATGTGTGATATTACTGATATAGTGGGTGTAGAGATGGCAAATAGGTCAACTTGATCAACTCCATACCAATTCATGGTCGAATTAATTACATACATCTACTATTATACTTTCACAAGATCGGACCTTGTAAAATAAAAATAAAAAAATTCACCAAAAAATGTAGTTTTAGTGACCAGTCCGTTTGGACTTTGGTTCCTATGTAATTGAAATGGAATTTCATTCCTGAATCAAATGAATTTGTAAATTGAATTCAGTCCAGTCGATCGAACTGAGACAAAGTTTATGAATTGAACCTAAATTACTATGTGGATCCTATGAGTATGTGAATAGTAGGTGCACAAGAAAAAAGTCTCGTATAAAGAAACATATTATTTGAACAGATGAAAATAATATCCAAATATCAAAGTGTTTCTATTATTTTCACCTATTTGTGCGTTTTGGGGTGTACTAACTCGCCCACTAATTTTCTCACTTTATTAATTTAACGTTACTCCTCTAAAAATTGCACGTTGATTTTAGTGAATTAATTAATGTTTTGTGGGATATTGTTATTTAAGTATCTTACGCTATAGAGAAGAAGTAGAAGCCTATGCCATTTCATTAGGTGACCGAGAAGAGGTTGGTACAGTACAGTACTAGCTAGCTAGGGTGTGAAATGTTGTTAACTCAAGTTTGTTTTGGTGGTCATCGGTCATCACATTTGGCAGTTTGAGTTAAAGTAAAACAAAGTTAAGAGACAAGACTAAGCCTAAGTAGCTACGAAACAAGTAAAGCGAACCGAGAGATTCCAAAAACCGCACGGACAGAGGTAAAGGCATGGAAGATAGCGAGTAATCGATCAACTCGAGCTCATGAGACTGAGCTGATACATACATACTATATCATAAAAAACATAACATGACAATATGACAGGACCATCCATGACTAGTACGTACTACTAATTAACTTGATATATACTCATGCATGCATGGTGCAGTATAAAAACACCAAAGGATGAAACAAATTTTACAAACATGCAACAGTTAAAGCATACCACCTTTAATTCTGGGCACCACGCAATATATATATAAGTCATGTTTGCTTTGCTTCTTCTTTTCTAAAAGATAGCTGTTCTATAACAACAGCTGCTTGCATTCAGCCTTTTGGTTAAAAACATAATAACATACGTACAATATCTATCATGTATAGATAGATACCCTCACGACAAACATTCCCTTACCTCCTCGTGACACCAATATATTCATGTGTCTGTGTCACCAAATATATTTTATTGACTGCTTTTCCATTCAATCGAATCTTTCAATTGTAATGTAACTTCAATTCACTCTAGCTCCACCTACAATAGTTGGTTGATAACACCAGTCATCACTCAATTTTGTAATTCCCCCCCCCCCGCCAATGGCCCCAATACTTACAATTTATATGAGTTGATAATACTAGTTAGTCTATTATACCAACATGTAAGTTTTTATCGTTGACCATACATTCATAACAACTTCAAATTAAAGTGTGTTTTCTCTAAAGTGTATGGACAATCCACATGTAATCAATCGTACTTGTTACTTGTGTCTAAACGTTAGAATCTCTATTGATTGATAGTGATGTGTTACGAATAATACTAGAGTTGGAGCATCACAAGAGAGGCCAAGGGCGGATCCAGAAATATTTTATTGGGTAGGCTAATTAGTGTTCTCGTAGTCTCATTATTTTTCTTTATTTTTCATTTTCGTCCAACCCACTAAGTTTTGCAGATTTTTCTTATTTTATCTACCTTTCTTTATCAATTTTACAACAAAAACACATAACATATGCACTACGTGTTACTATAACTCATCTAAAAAAAATAAAATATAGATAATCAAAACAAAAAATAACTTGCAAGAAGGAATAAAAATAAGGATACGGACACAACAAGTATTGAAAAAATAAAATATAGATAATCAAAACAAAAAATAACTTGCAAGAAGGAATAAAAATAAGGATACGGACACAACAAGTATTGAAAAAAATAAAATATAGATAATCAAAAACAAAAAATAACTTGCAAGAAGGAACAAAAATAAGGATACGGACACAACAATTATTGAACACTTGACCATATGAATAAAAACGTGTAACTTTCCACTGGACCACAGTCATTTATATCTTAATATATAGGTTGAGTTATTAATTTTAACTTTTGGGTAGGCTTGAGCCTACCCCAACCACCTCTATATCCGCCCTTGAGAGAGGCTGAACATCTAAAAGCGAAGGAAAATGAAAGTGATATAATTATCCATGTCAAATTTTAACATTATTAAAGGTTACCCATTAGAACCTGCAAAATTATTATTCCAATGAAGAAACATATCTTTGAAAAAAATAAAAATCCGAAGCTCATCAATGTTGTCCTCCATGGACAAGCAGCCATTGGGGATGAGGAAGAGGTTCCTCCATGGTCTTCTTCGTCCTCCATGGAAGAGCTAGCAAGCTCGTCTATGGAATTTCCAGATCTGAGAATTCTCAGATATGGAAATTTGAATTCCATGGACAAGATTTCATCAACACAAAGTACTTTTTGGAAAATATCGATTATTTGTTATAAAACATTTAATATCTCTTTATAAAATAATTCAAATTCAAAATATACTGTACATCAAAGTGAAAGTTCATGTTCAATTGTTTATAGTGCATAAAACACTCGAAAAATAAAAGTGTACAACATGCCAACATGGGAGCACACATCGCATGCAATCACTTATTACATACCCAAATTGTCTTGATTAACACATTACACATTTAACAAACTTTTCACAACATAATTTAGGTAGGTGGTCAGCAATAGAGTGTGCGTAAATTGTCTTGAGCTTCATTCTGTAGATTGATTATTTCCTGCACCAGATTCCTCAACTGCCATGGAGGGTTCTTTCAACTGTACATGTTATGGAATAGAAATTAGAACATTACAATAATTCAAAAACGTCTAATAAGTTAATTAAGCATTGCACAATAACAAAAATTAAGTTCACATTAAAAAAATTCATGTGAAGTAACAAAGTCACAAATGCTTCATTTCAATTCTCAAGTTTTTTTTTTAATTTGCATTTTAAATCAGAGTTTTACCGGTTTTCTGCTTGAACTCCTTCATCTTTTCGGGAAAACAAAACGACTCAATCATTCTGCAACGATAATTTCCTGCTGATGGCGAGCTGTAAACCCCCTCTGGTGCTGTATTTATTGTTGAAATCGATTCGTGTTTCAAACATTTCTCAACAATGTCACAGATTATAACACCACCATCTAAACTTCCCGGTGTCTCCTTTGGTGTGTGCATGTCAATAACAGGACTTACTTTATCTCTTGTGCCAGGGCGAGCAAGTGGTGTGTTCCTTCCAATCCTCTGGAAATGGTCTCTGAGTTTCCGTTCCATGTAAGCAATCTACAATGGAAAATCAACTTTCATATATATAAACCTTGTTCCATAAGACTTGTAGAAAACCAAAACTATTAGACAAATTTTCCCAATATATTCATGATACTTACAAGCAAGCAAGCTTTGTCACAATAAGGATCAGCGACGCCATGATCAAACCTGAGAGGATTACAGAACGTCCATAAATCCTGTTTGATCTGATACTTCAGGAGAGCCCACTGCAGTTTAACTGTCACTTGTGTATTCGCGATGACTGGTATTTGTAAAGGCATAATGAGAATCTCAAATCCAATAGCCTTTTGGATCTGTCTGTCTATCACCCTCTTGGTCATATCAGAGTTCGGGCTGTTTGTAACACAATCCTACAATAATTGATATGAACATTATCTAGATGCAATACCATACTTTAGGATTAATTAGATCATGACAACTAAGAGTGACTTACATAGACACAGCTACTAAACAAGAATGTCGATGGCTTCTCCTTCATGATTATTTTGGTATCCAAAAGTTCACCCCAAAAATCAATAGTCTGAAAGTTCCATTCAAGCATGAATTCGTCATCACCACATGCAGAATTGATAAAACAGTAATTATAGAAAAAAGCAATGAGTTAATATGTGAATTTCATATTACGTTTTTCGTGATTGGTTCATTATGTAGCACTTTCACTGCATCAGGAGCTGTTATCTGTGAAAATTGCCCTTTTCCTTTCCAAATAACTCTGTTAAGATGGTTGAACAGTTAATCCAAAAAATGCAAAAAAACAACTTGAATTACACACTTTATATAATTAATATCGGTCCAAATACCTTTTCTCATGAGCATACGTTCCTATCCTTATTCGTTCCATGACCTCGATGGATGTCCTGCTTAGCGGATATAAATCAGTACACCAGCGGAAACCATTCTCAGCAAATGGTACTTGTACTGCGTCACCTGCAGGAGATATAGGTTTCGGCCTATGTTTTAAAAATCGAGTTGAGTCGGACGGTCGGACCGTGGAAACCGGCATTTAACGGGCTGAAGCCGCTATTTAAACGGTAAAAAAACGGAGGCCCTAAAATCGGGAAAAATGGCAAAACCGGTGAACCGGAAAGCGGTTGAGCCAGAGGTTGAGCCGTTTTTTGGGTAAAATTGCAAAAAAAAAGAAAAAAGAAAAAAGAAAAAAAAAGAAGCCTCTTTTCATCTATATCTTAATTGAATATGGATCTTCACCAAGCCATTTTACTTGATTGGTGATCATTTAATCTTGTTTAGTGTGATTTTGGATGGATATATATATATATATATATATATATATATATATATATATATATATATATATATATATTATAATGGTACACCGGCTCACAAAACGGCTCAACAGGTCCGACCCCGGTTAAACCTTTTTTGGGGGGTGTCCGGCTCAACCTCCGGCTCCGTTTTTTAAAACATATAGGTTTCGGCCTTCGACTGTCAATCATTGTCATCTTAACCCCTCGAGCCACAGTACCGCTGGGGAATACATTGTTGGTGGAATCTTATCCTTCGCCTGCTTTGTACTAGCAGTTGCATTTCTGAACCTGACTTCTGGTTCATACATTGCAAGTCCTGATTCAGGCCCAGCTACTTCATTTTTATTTCCTGCCCCGTTCTGTGCCTTTAATGGTTTAATCATCATATGAAGTTTTGCTATATACTCGCCCTGACTATTGCAGGCCTCCTTCACCTTAACAAGCTTCTCGTGTAGCTCACCATTAGCTTTATTGGCTTCTGCTAACTGATTTACTACATCCTTATTTTTCCCCATCACCTCAGCAAGCTTATATTGTAGCTCACCGTTAGCTTTATTGGCTTCCGCTAACTGATTTTCTACATCCTTGTTTTTCCTAATCGCCTCAACAAGCTTATTTTGTAGGTCACCATTAGCTTTTTCAGATTCTGCTAACTGATTTTCTACATCCTTGTTTTTCCCAATCACCTCATCCCGCTGATCTTGCAGCTCACTGTTAGCTTTTTCAGATTCTGCTAACTGATTTTTCAAATCCATTTGCTTCTGAACGACCAGATCCATGATCTCATGCCAATTCTGTTTCAGTTTATCAAACTGATTCTCCATCGCCAGAAGCTTTGCAGAATGATCTTTACAGCTTACAGTCATTATCAACGCCTGACTTATTCACTCGACAATCAACATCTGCTGTTCATCTATCGTTTGTTTAGCAGCATCCAACTGCCCACTGAAAAGTTCTTTGCTTCTATCAAGCTGAACTCTGGCAAAATCAAGATCAGCCTCTAGCTGATTGACCTTCTCCTGCCAAACCATGCAGGTGTGTAATGATCCAATACCTGAATTACCAACAGTCACATGATTGTTCTGCCCATTAACTTCATGTTCCTCGATATCTGTCATGTCTGTAACATTGTTCAAACATAAGTCCGTCTCTGTTGGACAATCACCACAGCCTGTTCTATTAACCTCACTGTTTGTGAAACCAAATGATGGCACATTCAGCTTATGTTGTTGAATAACTTCAGTACCCCCCCCCCATTTGTTGACCATCACCTACTATTGATTCTCGGCTGGTTTCAGGTACACTCTTTGCAACATCCAACATACCCTTTTCCATGGTATCTTCCACGGATGCATGCTCTAAAATATCCACATCCCTAGCATTTACTGGAGTCACGTCGGACAGATTCACAGTGGCATCATCGTACTGGTTATCATCTGCAGTGTCATCAGCTTGATTCACAATTTCAGTATCACAGTCAGAGCATTCACTATGCTCAAAAGCCACACACTCCTTAACCAACTTCCTAAACAACAAATCCCTTTCCTCCCCGGACAGTTTCAGTACGTTTATGATTTCCTGCACATGATTAACACATATAAGTACAATTTTTTTTTTTTTTTCTCTTAAAAAAACTCCAATGGAGGTTATAAATGACAAGAAGACAAACCAGATTGTTATCTTGGACTAGGTCCTCCAAGTCAATTTTACGTAACCTCAGGTGCAGCTTTACAAGATCCCATTTCAAGAATCTCGGAAACGTTCGGTCTTCATCAATTGGTGCTACAATGTTCACATGCTCGCATATGTAATACTGGACAGCAAAGTACACAGACATATTAGTAAAAGGATTTTTGTGTTATCGGTATAACGTATAAGTATAGTACCAATTCATACTCACAGGCAATAACATCGCGCATCCTGCTATCTTAAGATTCCTGGTCTTAACCAATTTACGCACCAGGTGGTTGACAATTAAACTAGACCAGTCATATGTGCATATATCTTGAAAATCTTCCAAGAATTCACAAAGGCACCAGGCTATAGAAGTATTTCCATTTGGCATGAAAAGTGAAGCTGGCATGTAGCAATGGACTAAACGAGCGACATCATCTGCATGTACGTTATCATCGAGTGTTACAAACAACTTCAACTGCTGATAAATTCCCCCTTTCTTCAGTTGCATGGCTGACTTCTTGCCCCTGTCTTTCAGCAAATCCTGAAAACACCGTCTCATCCATTTTGTCACATTGAAGTCCTTTGCCACATTTATCAATGATGTTCCATCCCCAACCCCGAAAATTAACACAAGATCTTTTCGATCCAGCTTTATTAGCCTATCACCAAAGCGGAACGGAACGCCTTATGGTGTTGATCAAACTTTCTGATAATTGCTATTATGTCATTTTCATGCTTTTTTGTCAAGTCCATTAGTATGTCTTCTTCCAATTCCTGTACAGCTTTAAAAAGGAACCAGAAAGGTGTCTGCTTGATTGAATTAATATGACGCTCCGTAAACAAAATCCGCCGTAAATCCTTCACCACAGCGTAGAGGCTGCTTCTATAATAGCATTCGGTTTTATTCACAACAACGTGAGCTACAGTAATTTTTTTTAAAAAAAAACAGGATTATTAGAATGGGACCATCACTGGCTTAAAAGGCAGGAGATAGTTGTGGAACATTCTAACAAAGATCACTACATATCAGATAGTTTAACCTTATATCATTGTGGAAAAAAAAGAAGAAGAAGAAGAATAGTTGTCTAACCAAATCAATCACTGTTCACCAGTATAGGTGTGTTGTGCTCGTCTTCTGCAGGATTGATCAGCGTATTGCAATATAGTACTCAATGGAAAAGTAACTTAAAAAAAAAAAAAATAAATAAAAAGAAGAAGAAGAAGAAGAAGAAAGAAAGAAACTGACCAGCATAAAGTTCCCATAAATCCTTGGTAGGCATTGGATCAGCGGGTTGCAACCCAGTATCAATAACTATCAATAAGTATTAGGAAAGGTAATTAGTGTAGGATGGCACAGATAGATCAACCAACAATATTCTTGTTGGAGTTTAAATGGCCGGGGTGAAACTAGTTTTATATATACTAGTACTTGTTAGGTGTAGAAACAGTTATTTGGAGTACCATTCTTCTTTTTCCTTGTACGGATCTTTTTCGCCACTACTTCAACAGAGGCCGAATCACCAGATGTACTTCCATGCTTCCTTTTATGCTCAGACATATTTTCCTTGGCTAATCAAAAGCAAGCAGTGCTTATTAAATAAAAAACAAAAAAAAACATAATGGTATTCAAGAATAGAAATGGAACTTCAACTGTCAGCTCTTTTTTTTTTTTTTTTTTTTTGAAAAGTAAAGCTTCATAAAATTAAACAATGTTCAAGTTTACATACCCAAAAAACGACATAGAATCGAAATTAAAGATGCATACTTTCCGAAATCAAGCGTCAAGTTGAAACATGCATACTTCATAACAAAATTGAAGCTTGGCTCTCTTATTAAAAAAGAAGTACCTGGTTTGGCAGATGTTTGTGTTTCAAAATCAATCCCTCTGCCTTGATCAATGGTACAACTACGAGTTCTCATTTTGCCACTATCGTCTGATCAAGCATGCACAACTGTATAGTACTGGAGTACTTGGATTGTCTATAAACAAAAATAAAATTGATCACATTAAAAAATACTCCAACAAATTAATTTATGTACATTACTGAGTTTTGAAGGAAACATATGAAAAATAGACGTAGTGATCACATGCACGCACTGACCTGAGTAGTGTAAAATTGGATAAGGCTTGGAACTAGCCTTCTTTTTAAGTACTACTGGACTACTAGTATTGAGATTTGTGCATGCCCTGGAAATTTCAATGCAATTTCCACTAACCAGGCACTGTACTTGTGATCTGAAATAGTCTGTTGGTCGACATATTAGATTACATTCACACTGATCAGTAGGGTGAAATGCAATTTACCAAAGCTTAAATGTTGGGGACTTTTGTCCCAAATGCATAACGCCTTATAAACAGCCTGAAGATAGACTGACGAAATTTTCCTGATAAGAACGGAAACATGGGGGTATAATATTCCTAGCGAACTGGCGTTTTTTATGTTCAATCATATGCACAATATTAAACAACTCTTAGATGTGTGCAGTGATGGTGTACTGTTAGTCTTAGTCTGTAATCTATCAAAATTCACATACTCATGTGGACCATGTTGCTGCTAATCTTGTTAAATGTTGGTGTATTGACAATTAATCAGAAATGTAAGAACTGAGAAGATAAAAAATTACAAATCTCATTTGCCAAAATGTATACTCCTTAAGTTAAGTTGCTGATACAAATTGCAAACCAAATTTCGGGCAGAACGGAGGGAGCATTAGTAGTTTTTCAGATAACTAATTACTAGCATTCAACTGCCCAGCCTTTTCTGTAATAGTTCAGGAAGTGCTTTAATGACAACTGATAAATAGGAACACACCTGAAATGCTAAAAACAGCGGATGCAGTATGGTGCAGCAGGTGATATGCCCACTCACCAACGAGTTCATAAGAGGGTCAGGTGTGGGCCAGTGGGGGCGTTAGCATCCGTTTACAAGACTATACGTGTAGAAGAAAATGAGGAGACATCTCATAACGACTGAAAAAAGAAAATGATAATCCACCACTGTCTACAAATGTATGCAGTACAAGAAAGATCTATGAGTCTAAGGTCCTCGTAAGTCATAACCATAGCCCCTGCCCCTGGATCACATTCACACCAAAATATGCAACCTAATCCCCACCCAATATTATCATCACAAAGGAGCAATCGTGGTTCCCCTTGAAACGAATCAAGGATTACAACGTTGCCACCTTGAAAAGTTTCAGGCTAGTAAGAAAACGCATTAGTCCTAGGTGATCACAGGAAATACACAGAATTTACCTCAAAATAGCATAATTCTTCAGAGTTTAAAAAATCAGAGGTAACAATACTGCCTATGATGAGAGGACTCTCTCGTCACTCTCCATTGACAGTAGATATCTACATCTATCACACAAGAAACTTTCATTCCGTAGAGCATCAACATGGAGGCTTCAGTAATACAGATAAATCAGAACAACCAGGTCAGTATCTATAAAGTCTACCTTATCTAAAGAATCATAGCAGGAATAAGTTGAAAGAACAAATTGAACCATTCTTTTTCTTTCATTATTTTACAACTTTTTTTTTCCTCCAGGCCCTGAAGCAATACAAACTAGCATGTAATTCAGTTTAAACAAGAAATTCCACCAAATAAAAGTGTAGTATTCCAACTATTTTTTTGGCCCATAGCCTTGAGCCCTTGACAGGCCAAGTGGAGATCAGAAGCAGTTCATCATTTCTCAGAGTACAGACTCCAGAGGGATCAAGAAATAGAAATGGTGGAATGGTGGGTATACTCTTTACACAGAACCAGAAGAAAGTAGAAACAAACACAGACATTCACTTGAATCAGTAATATAACAAATTCTGTAGCTAACTGGGCTAAAGCTACAGTATCTTCAGTCCACAATTACGATAACTCATAATTTTGACTAAGGAAGCCAGCCAGCAAACTCAATTCTCCATTGTGAAAAAGAATCCATAACAGAGGCAACAAACCATTATCCACAACTACACAGGAATAATGTAAAGTGGAAACACAATAAGGCTAGCATATCGGTACCAATTTGCACACGAGAACTTTGAGACCATAGTGCCATGTGAACTCGATATCATCCAAAACATCTCAAAATGTAAGTAACCTAAAACACTATCTGAATCCAAAACTCCAACATACACAGCAAAATATGTTCCTTTACCAAAACAAATATATATACAATACACCCCACTTTGATCCACCACCATCATCCATCGAAAAACATAATAATCTTCCCCAAACCCCATGTCAGTGAACTAATAAAAGATAACAGAGAATTCTGGATCCAAGTAGTGACCTCGAAAAATATCATCTTATTTCATCACTAGTCAGTAGTCACACAAACTTTAAAGCCATAAAACCAATTCCTGTAAACAAACCGATCAAAATAGAGCTAAATACACACAAGAGTTCAAGTCATACTATCAAAAGGAGACATGACTCATGAGCTAGCACTACAGCACATACGAAACATGCAGTAGTTAAAAACACCCAGCAGAAACCCACAGCTAGCTATCCCAACAAATCCACAAGAGCAATCAAAGAGATCATTCAACATTCAAAACATGACCAGGATGCAAACTAGAACAATCATACTCAAAGCATTAAGATGAGAACTTGCAAAACATCCTCTTTTACTCGTAGCCATTCCATTCTCCTTAATAATCTTCTCATAAATCTCACATACAAGCCTTACCTTAGTAATAATAGGCATTTTACAATTACAAGCATATTACAGTGGCAAAGAAACATATTGCCCAAAACCTTGAAAGTAACAGCACCAGGTATCCTTAATGTTTTCCAAAACGGATAAACTAGACATAGACCATCCTTGTCACCAAAATCATCTTCACTGAAGAAATTCCAGAAATGTATGTTCCAACTTTCCACTTACCGGTCCAAAGCTGCAATAGGTCTCCAATTCACAGTAGCTAGGCAGGCAACAATTCCTTGTTTTTTCACAACTTCAGTAACCAGGGTCCTCTTACAAAACATAGCCACAGCTATAACTTGAGTGAAAAAACATCATAGTAAACAAAGATGCACAAGCAAGCCATTATCAGTTCAAATTGACAAGGAAGCTGTGAAATCCTACGGGCGCACTTGTTATTATTGGTATCCAAATGACTATTTGGGGACCTCAACCCAGACAGGGGGGCCGATTGAATTCCAACGCTGGTAGTAGATTTCCTCGTCAAGTACCTTGCCAGAAACCAAGTCATAAATAACCATATCTTTTCTAGGTTTCTTGGAATAAGCACAAGCATCAGCGTAGTAAATGCAATTAGGCCTACAACAATTAGTAGCAGAAGACGACACCTCGGCAGAGAAGGTAGAGTTAAATACAACAAAAAGGGCATGGTCTCCTATAGTCTGTAGCTGTTTAAAGTCTCCAGTATCAACATTGACCTCCCACACGGTGAATCTCACAGTCTTGTAATCATAGACATATTTGTTGATGTCTTCACGTACGGATTTTTCATGGACATGACACTTGAGTATGAGCAACCTGCCAGCGGATTCCACCATATGAGCTCTACCATAGAAACAGCGGTCCAAGTCTACAACCACCTTATTAGTGAAACAATGATAAATATTTCCTAATTCATGAATACCGTAAAGCTCCCTTTTATAAAAGATGATGTCAATGAAACAACATGTAAATGGCTCACCCAAGTCCAGAAAAAACCCATCATCATGTTTACTATTCCAAAGGGCAACAACACAGCCATTCATGAGAAAGGCAAGTGTGAAACAATCAACACTATCATGTGGACTCTCGGACAGAAGAGCATTTTGACAAATTTTAAACATCTTCAATGGGCCACCAGCCCACCAGTAGGAATAATATAAAGAAGTTCATACCTATACCTAATAATGGGAATTTGAGGGGTTCTAATAATGCGTTTGGTAAAAGGATGGAAGAGAACAATATCCAAACCTTCACGAAACAAGATGAGCCAGCCAGCCTTTTGAAGAATAGTGCTTCCAGCTGCAATCGAGCACCTCATCCAACTCCTCGTCAGATATAGTCGATCCGAAAATCGAAGAGTGATCTCATATCTTCTCCATCTTCATCGTCATCCAGTACAATTGGAGGGAACTCAATTGGTAAGACCATACGCTTGTACAGACTGTAAAACCTTCCGGACGGGATGAGGTTCAGGAATCATCAAACATGGCGTCTGCCGATTCGTGGGGCGATTGACAACATGACTCAGTAATTTGGATTGTCTCCAATTTCGACAAACCTGACCGAAAGTCTCCAATTAATTCTTCTGGAGTGATTAAGATTTCAGAACTTAACCAAAACTTCAAAATTGTAGGTTATGTGAGTTCCTTTATTATTATTATTATTATTTTTATTTTTTTTATGTGAAGAGAAACTATAAAGCCGTCTCCAAGTAGTAACATCAATACCTATGTCTATATGTGTTCCAACTTCCAACAATTTGGTGCCCTATATATGTTAGCATGCTCGCCTGTGGATTCACTTTGTTCCATTTTGATGTGGCTTATTTTCAACGTCCACGGCATGTGCATAAAATGTCAACACTCCTCCCAATACATGTGTACAGGATGGTGTAGAATATTGTCTTCTCCCAGAAAACTTGTAGAACCAAAGTGAAACCTTCGTGTAAAGCGACTAATCCTGGCATCTACGGCTCTACGCGTTTCATCTCTTACAAGTCCATCGCTATTGCACTATATTTACCACCATAGCAGTCCATCTTGTCTCCTACTATGTATCATTTACCTTTCATTTTGGATCAGAGAAAGATTTGTGGAATTAAACCACTGCCAAGAACATGCTCTTGGAAATGACCGTATGAGAAGAAAAAAAACCTACTTCTCGAAACACAACTTCATTCCTTGTTTTCCATAATTGCCAAATGGCAGCAATAAAGAAATGCCCCATTCTACGAAAGGCAAGACCCTCTACAAGAAATCATCCAGATAGAGATGGATCAAGATGGGAAGGAACCGAGTCGTCGTAAATTGCAACGGATCAGAAATTTTTGCGACGAATGGTTATCCGTCTCTAATTTAGAGACAAATGAATTCATCAGTTGCTATATAGCTTGCAAATCTGATGCAACAACACATAGCTCCCATGATTTCTTAGAGTCAGCGCAATATCGTAACCGATGGATGATCGTCTTTGGAGTTCGTTACACTAAAATATAGGTTACAATGTCTGATACGGAAAATTCTATGTGGATCGGTTCCATGATACTATCACCGTACCATTGACTATCTTAGTATCATGTGTGACCCACACTTGATTCTACGGGTAACACATTTATAGCCACAAAGTTTATAAATTGATTATAGACCGAGTTTACTATAAAAATTTCTCCCCGATACTACCTTGCTTTAGCATGTCATTCGTAGCTTATTTTTCCAAAAGGAAATCATACGCCAATTTCCAACTTGCCATCGCAAATTTCTTTTCAATATGCCACAACTATTAAACTACCTCTACAATTAAATGGGTCAGGATTTGCCCCTTTGGCAGGCTCTGTTACTTCGGAGCTACTCTTCCCATGTATGCTATCTTCACAAAATAATACTACGTATTTTCTTCTGCGGACTTTGTCCACGGAAAACTTTTCAGTGGGTAACCTATTTTAAAATTACACAAGAGCAAGCAAACTCAACTTTAGAGGGGTTACTCATCTTAAAATTATTCCAAGGAAAGCACCCATAACTTTGAATTTTTTATGAATAAATTTGTGAAATAAATATACACCTTAAACTAAATAAAACACTATGAACTTTTTGAAAATATTGTATCATTATTAGGTAACAATTTTTTTTAAGCCACAAATATTACAACTACTCCTACACTAATACTATGGGATCGAACCCCACACCTCTCCTTCACTATCTCAACTCCTTACCGCTGCATCACCTTATAACTCCCCATTATTAGGTATTTATAATCATATATATATATATATATATATATATATGTGAGTGCTTTAATTTGAGAAATGTGTGATAATAGAAAAACTTAAAGGCAAGTGTTAGTGTAGAAGTGTGGCTTTAAACTTGAATAGTTAAGCTAATCTTCTAGCCCTTTTTAACGATTAATTAGAAATATTTCCTATCCAACAATAAAAACAGTACACCTCCAACAACTATATTGTTGTTTATTTAATCTAAGGTCAACATGAAAATGACCTGCAATAATATAGAAAACTATAAAGCCCAAGTTAAACTTAAAATATTTTTTTAAAAAGCTAAGCTAATTATATCATTCCATTCTTAACTTTCTCGAATCCAATTGTGGTTTGTTTTTCTCGATCGTCAACTAGTGGTCGTACTAGCTAACCTACCTTAGTCTTATTTTCATGTATAAATTATTATTATAAACTTACGCTTTAAAACTTTATATTATGTTCTATTTTTGAGCTCGTTAGTGGCGTGAGATTTTGGATTATTCACAACTTTAATAATAATTGTGGAAATTAATAATTTAGTGATGATTTTTAAATTCGACACTAGACATGTTATTTAACGTGCCATATATGATATATGTGCCATTTGCACACACATATATATACAAGCTAGTTCGGATTTATAAAGAATAGACATTTTTGGCGGCATATATATATGCAGCACACAGAAACACAATTACTACGAGCAGGGGCGAAACCAAGAATTATGGTTAGGGGGGCGAACTTACATATACATCATTTTTCGAAAGCTCGGAGGGGCCAAAAATTGAAAAATCGTGAAATCCCTTTAAAAAATATTAAAAATCGTATATTCTTCCTAAAAAAAAATTTTTTGGGGGGTTCCGCCCCGGACTACAAGTCTAGCTAGCTAGAACATACTAATGATGGCGCATATATACTCTTAAAACCAAATCATATTAAACTTTAACAGAAATGATGCGAGAACAAATGCACGCTCATTAACAAGAGAATTCATAATGATATTATGGGATTAATTCAACACTTCTACATTTTTAAACTTTTGAAGTTTTTACAAACCAACCCTAAATAATAGACACGGTACCACACAAAATACTACTTCTACACTAGTTTGTACATTGAGATCAACCGTTTATTATACGTCGACGTTTATATTTCAAACAACTGTGTGAGTCACGCGAGGTCATAATTAATTTTTTTTCAAAATGATGAAGAAAAATAGAACAGCAACAACAACAAGATGCTTATGATTTATGAATGCTCCCGGTCTGGAGATTTTCATATCGATAATTGGATCCGTGAAGCTCCAGTAATGATATTCCAAATCGAAACATTAAACTGCTCTGCCGGGCCAGGGCTTTTTTTTTTAAAATAAATTTTACTTATTTTCATTTATTTTTTTCCTAAATTTTTATTAGTATTTTTAGTTTATTTTCTCTTTTAATTTTAGCAATATGTTCATTAAAAAATATTATATACTCGTAATAGTATTACAAGCAATATGTGTGGAATTTAGGTGAGGTGATGGGTCCATATCTTCCATATATCAGATGAGATGGTAAAATCAGCACCTAAGGTGATTCAGGTGATAAAACACAGCTAAAGTATTATGCTGAAGTATGTTCATATGCTAGTCATCACTCTGGACGGCTATGAATACATCTGGCCATTAAATTGGAGGGCTACGATTTAATGTGGAGAATATAGATTAAATCTTAATTGGTGAACTATATATATAATTTGGGCTAATTTGATTAATCTGACTCCATTATGAAGTAATTAATCGGTATAAATTGCTAGATAGATTAGCTGATTTACCGTACGTTGTTAGTTTTACGTTAATTAGACACTTGTACACATTCAATTTGTAACATTTTGATGCATCTTGTACTTGAGAGTGTTCATAGCAGAGTGATGAATATATCTGACTTGGAGAGTAGTATACTAGGATGGGTGACCCCTAGTAAGTCCTCGTGTTACAATATCTCTGACTTGATTCTCTGCATCATTCTACTTATAATCTCGAGGGTTTTCATTCCCTGATCATAGCAGAGCATGGTTGTTCTGGCTTAATTCATGTGCACTTTGATCAATTTGGTGATGGAAGCACCTTGAATCGTCTTGTTCTATGTTCGTTCATTTACGTTCTTTTTTATTTATTTATTTTTTGTTTGGTTGATTGATCTTCCATTGATTAATTCCGATCGTTTTGAGTTGTTATTATCAATGTTCAGTTCTGAATCTACATCATTAAATCCTAAAACATATCTCGTATCCCAGAAAGATATTTAAGTTTAGAGAAGATCCTACAGAGAGAGCTAATTCTAGCCTCATAGACGACTTACTTGCTCCAATGTGATTGATCTTGTTTAGTGTGTGATCGTACTAAAGGAGAGTACCAAGTGGCTTATGAGAATGGTAGCGATTAGTGGTTGTTATTCATCTATTAGAATTATATATTGTGTTATTCCCGGACCCCATGAATAGTCCACGCTTTGCCGCTCCCTATCTCCGTATCTCCGGCCTCCGCCTTCTCTAATGAAATTTAATTATTCATCCGTTTGCTTGAACCATTAATATTTTACTCCATCTTATATTTTCTTAGTGTAGCTTTTTATTTTTACTGTTATTTCCAAATCCCATGATAAGTTGCCATTACTTTGCTGGGAGATTATAAGCTGCCATTACTTTGCTGGGAGATTATATATAAGCTGCATAATTACCCAAAAAGTTACTCCTAAGTTACCACCCTAATTCAAGGAGCAAGCTCCCCATGCCTTTTCAAATTGAATGGGCCTGGAAACACTCCCCATCAGCTTTTCTGTCCACTTTATAATAAAGTTAAAGCAAGAATAAATTTAAAAAAGACCCAAAATCAATACAAAATTTTAAATAAATCAAATAGTTTTAAAAAAATTAAAAAAAAGAAAGAAAAGAAGAAGATGATGAATTTGGGAATGATGGAAGGTGAGGCTAGAAATGAAGACATACCCCACAAGTATAAAATACTCGTTGGTTGACAAAGACATAAGGTTTCTTCACCCCTTTTATGTGAAAGCAAACACAACTCTGAAAGCTTAATCAGGCCCTTTGTTTTGTTGCTCAAACTAAGAAAAAGATGACAAAGTGATTGTTTTTCTACAGCTACAAAACAGCCACATAAAGAAAAGAAAAAAAGAATATTGATTCTAGCAGAGAAACTAGCTTGTTTCTGTTGGTTGATATAAATCATTGATTCTTGATTTGGTTCTTAGTGGTGGAGCTAGAAATAATTATTTTAGCTAGCAGCAACAACAAATGATGGCTGGAAACCCTAATTGGTGGAGCATCATGAATGGCATGCATCCACATGATCATCATCAGCAGCAGCAACAGCAGCTTTCTAATTCTAACAGTAGTACTAATCCTCAGTTTAATCATGCTTATGGCTCTTCTCCATCAAACCCTGATCTTCATCTTCAAGATAATCATTTCCCACCTGTTAGGTCTTGGAGCCAACTTCTTCTGTAATTTTCTCAAACTTCTTCTTTAGTGTTTCTTGTTATTTTATCCTTATGTTTTATTTATTGCTCCGTTCTTGCATAGTTACAGTTTACTTTGATCCCAAGGTCTCTAAGGCCAATAATTTTAGTAGCTTTATTCAACTTTTCTCCTCTCTCAAACTTCTCCTTTAGTGTTTCTTGATATTTAAATTTTATTTCTGGCTCCGCTCCTGCTGCATATAGTTATAAGTTGGTTAATTCACATGGTTTCTGAGTCAACAATTTTAGAGGTTTCCTTTTCTTTTTAATTGGACCTTATATATATTTGTTCAGGGGCGGAATAGGCGGCGGAGTAGGTGAAGAAGAGGAGAGGTATAGTGCTGGTCTTTTTCAGCAGCAGAAGAAATTGGAGAACTGGGAAGATCAGGTGTTGAATTTGAACCCATCTTTCACTAATAGGATTAGTCACGCTACTAATCCTGTTGCTGATGTGAAGCAAGAAGTCTCCCAATCCATTACCTGCCAACTTTATGGAAACCATAATCTAGATCTTCATAATCAAGATCATCATGATCAGTTTCATCATCCCAATATAAATAGGCCTTCTAATTCTTGGACTTCTACTACTCCTCATCATACTCAAGTCATCCCAATTGTTTCTTCCCCTACTTCTTGCATCACAACTTTGAGTAACACCAACAGCTTCTTAAATTTCTCCGGCTCCAATCCCACCGCGACTATTGAAGTTAAGAGCAATCAGCACGAGCGTCACCAAGAGAATGTCTCTGAGGTAAATTAGGTTAAAAGTGGATAAGGAAAAGTAAATATTTGAGTAAAATAATTACTTAGACCGGGTCTATATGATCAAGAACTGCACGGACCTCGTGAGTCGTGTAGAGTTGAATGATTATTGATACTATTGGAATTTTTACATAAAGTTTGGTTGGTAATTATTGTGTAGTAGTACTACTGTATGTATGTATATACATTCTCTTCTTTTGATTGAATTCATATTTCTCCATTTGGTTAAAAGGGTAGCAGCAAGAGCATGGGTGGGGTACCTAAGAAGGCTAGAATCCATCAGTCTTCAGCTCAACCAGCTCTGAAGGTAAGGTTAAAGAATCTCTCTTTTCTCCCACAATAATCATACAACACAATTTTTTTTTTCAATGAATTAAGTTGAATTTTATGGAATTAATTAAATTTCAATATTGATATTGTAAATTCAGGTGAGAAAGGAAAAATTAGGAGACAGGATAACAGCTCTTCACCAGCTTGTTTCTCCTTTTGGGAAGGTAAATCCAATTACACAACTTTGCTGGTTCTGCAATCTCTATTATCAGGAATAGAAAGATGGAATATTTTTGAGAATTTATAGTGAAGTCTTTTTCCTAGCAATTTCAGGTAGTTGGTCTGATTGTGAAATTCTTTAATTTCTTTACCAGAGTAGAAAATTATTAGATCAAATATCTTCTTGCTTATTTTGTCAATTAGCCTTAATTATACACCAAATTTTCTTTTACCTCTAGCTTAACTACTTACTTTTCCTACATTTGCTATGGCATAATAATTGACTGTATGAAAGCTATAATAAATGTCATCATTACTAATTGTACATGTGTTTTTATTGTTAATCTTATACTTTAAATGTGGAAAACTTCATTAAACATAACAACTTTTACAGGAAATAGTTTCTTATTGATGCACATACTAATTTTACATCAAAATTCCAAATGAGCATATAGATATATGATCAAAGAATCATTCTAGACAAACTTTTTGATTGTATATGAAATCTATAGTATCATTATAAACAACACATTTAAAAAGCAAAAATTAAAATTAAAATTGCATAGTTGCCTTCTTTAATTTTAATCTTGCATCCATCCCATCCTTTGTTGTCTTTTAGAATAAAGAAAACTTTGTGACACAAATTTATTCATCTCATCTTTAATTTTTTTACAGACTGACACTGCTTCAGTCTTGTCAGAAGCCATTGGCTACATCAGATTCCTCCAGGGTCAAATTGAGGTACCACACACTTTTCTTGTAATCACATTTTATCTGGCTACTTTTTCAATTTTGATCTTTTAATCAATTAATTATAGTGATCGTAATTTTGAAAACTTAAATCAGATTCTTGCTGCAAAGTTTCACCTTTAAGAATGTTAAGCAACAATATATTAAAAGTATTTTTTAGAGAACCAATATATTGAAATTAAGTTGAAACACTGTATATTGGTTCTTCTTAGGTGATTCAAGTTTTAACTATTTGATCTCTAGCTAGCTCTATTAGCAGCAGCACGTTTATATAAGGATCAGCTGAGTTAGATTGACTCGATAAAACTCGTCAAATACATGTTATAAAACTTGCTATATGTCACTCAGGTTTCTTCTTTTTTTCAAAAAAAATTCGTTTCATTAATGACTAATGAGCCAAATTTGAGTTGAGTCATGCAATTCTCGACTTCATTCGGATTGTTTTACATCACTCGTGTGGATGGAAACTGCAGGCACTAAGCACTCCCTATATGCGGAATGCCTCTGGAAGTACAGGCAATCATCACCAGCATTCTGTAAGTACCCATAAACATTAACATGCGCATGACATAATATTCTTTTCACACATTTTCCCATGTTAAGACGACCAAGATTTTCACACAGAGACACACACAAATAATATTGGGAACTGTTAAACTTTGTCTACAACTTTGACGAACAGCAGGACAGGTCTACTTTACGTAAAAGGAATGACACATAAGTATTTTAAGTAATCTTCGTGTTATGTGAACTGTGTGCACCTTGTTAGAATTAAGTTTTAACTTAAGTCGATACTTTGGTTCTAGATAAATAATGAGAATAGAATTTCTTCATTTTTTATGATCAGTGTGGGTAGCTGCTAACAGACCAAGGGAATTAGGAAATAAATTGCGCTACAGACCAAGGACCTGCACCATTAGATCTAATAGGAAGTTCTTCAAAAAATTTATAACTTCATACAGTATAATGCCATTAAAAGGAAATGTTATTTTTCTTGCTAGCATTTCATCAAAACTCAAGGAAACGGAAAGTGCTAGCATGCTATAGATATCAGACCACAAATAGTTATTTAACGGAACAAGCAAAAAATCACACTTGGCCGGTGACTTATAACAAGTTCGAACTTGATAACAAAGATAAAATGTATTCATAAAGGGCTATCCACTATGCGGGCTATTATGTTAGCCCGTGGGTTTTACCTAGTGCGTACCTAAATGATATCAGCTACGTGTTTTCAACATCATCCAAAAAAATGTATTTATAAAGTTAAGAATAAGTATAAATATAATACATACATAAACATAACAAGGATTGATGAGGCTAATCGACCTCGTAAAGTGAGCATAAAATCATGCTCGAATTCATCTCGAAAACCTTTTCGAGTCTAGTCAAGTTTGATTTTAACAAATCCAGCCAGATACTCGTTCAAATCACATAATTATTATGATGATGAAATTATGTGAGTTGAGTCCATATAGTAGTAAAATCACACACTTAGTCAAAGTCACATTAGAACACAACACCAAAACAACCACATGTTTCTTCCCGCTGATAAATTTAAATTTGGAGGAAAAGCTAATACAGTAGAAAAGAATGTGGAGTACAGTACGTACTTTGCTGGCATAATAAATTAATGTTCCTGTTTTGCTTTTTTTTTTTAAATATCGTTACCAAAAACCACAACGTAAACAAACACGAGCCTCGATCCATGTCTCACCCTACAAACTTTGAGGATAGTAATTAATAACTTTAATGTCAACATCATAAATTTATGTATATTATTTATTCAATTACATATATGAAAATTAAAATTAAAATTTTAGGGCAGCAACCCCTACAGTGTACTCTCGTTCCGCCTCTAACTTTTTTTTTCACTGTTTACATAGAGCAACTGCATGATTGCATGTCACAAAGTATATATGTGATGATTATATAAATTATTAGAGATTGATTAGTTATTATAATGATATGGGTGCAGGTTATTCAAGAAACGAGTTGTTTATTTGGGGAAGAGCCTAGTCAGGTATATGTATGTGCTTGCTTTATTGGATCCATCACTTCCCTTCTTAATTAAAGAGGCTTTGAAATCAGTAAAATACTATTTTGCCACAGATTATAATAGCCAAAGTGGTCTTTACTATTAGCAGGTTTTCAGCTTTGTGGAGTACCTCAGTTTTCAACCAATTAAATAGACTTGTTTAACATCATCAAGAAGCAAATATACTTAGTTTCTTGTTATCTTATATAATGTCGCTTGTTTGGATAGAAATTTAACTTACCAATAATAGATTGATACTATGAGATTGTCCAACATGATATTTGATTTAGATTTAATATGAATGATTTGATTTTTAACATCATAAAGAAATATGCATGCAGGATTCACAAGGGCAAGTAGTTAAGGACTTGAGAAGTCGAGGACTATGCCTGGTTCCTATTTCATGCACTCAACATGTAGGGAATGACAATGGAGCCGACTACTGGGCCCCGGCAGCTCTTGGCGGAGGCTTTTGATGTCTGATTATGGCGGCCAGTTGATGAATGAGCCGTAGCTAGATCTTCTTGCTGTAACATCAAAAGCAGTCATTCTCCAGAAAACTAAGGGCTGACTGCTTCTGATGCTACTAGCTGCAGTAATGCTAATATGTATGGTTAGGAAGGAATCTTATGGGATATATAATGTAACTGAACCAAATAAGACGTTCTGGCTCAGTAGTTTACCATTTCATGCATGAATCTATGTCTTAGATTGATGACGATCACTTGTTGCACCAGTTTACGACGATTTCAGTTGAATGCCACCAGCTGGGGTAAATTGCAGTTTTGTCCTCTATCAGTCACAGTTATGATTTTGATCCACCGATTTTTCTATTTGCAAGATGGAGTATATATTTATTAATTTATATGTAACTTCTACGTATATAGTTCCGCTCCTTCATGCCACCTAACTATAACTAGTGCTGTAACCGAGTCGAGCATTTTTCGAGCTGCTCGAGTTCAGCTCGAAAAAAGCTCGGCTCGAAACTCGATTATTTGAGCTCGAGTTCGAGCAAAAAATCTAGCTCGTTTAGTTTATCGAGTCGAGCTCGAATATTGAAAAGCTCGGCTCGAAAGTTCGACGAGCCGCTCGAAAAAATATTTATATACTATTTATTTTAAATATTTTAACTATTATATATTTTTTATTTATTATATATGTATTATTTGTTTTATATATATATATATATATATATATATATATATATATATATATATATATATATATATATATATATATATATATATATATATATATATTATTTTTTATTTATTTATTTTAATTTTAATTTTTAAATTCTTTCTTATTCGAGCTCGCGAGCCTAGCTCGAATAAGAAAAATATGTATCGAGCTCGAACTCGAGTCCAAGAGCTGAAACTCGCTCGAACTCGAGCCGAATGTTTTATTTCAAGTTCGAGCCGAGCCAAAACTCGACTCGGCTCGGCTCGATTACAGCCCTAACTATAACTAAAATTGGAGACTATTTAATTTTCTTGTTGGAGATTGAACCGATATTTAAAGTAATATAATAAGCCGGTTGATTTATCCAATTGATTGACCTACCAATCAATTTTAATCCGTTGATCTTCCTTATCCAATTTCAATCTGGTGCGTACATGTGTCATTATTTAATTATAAGGTGTAGAGTTCGAATCCTGTTGGCGTGATTTTTCTCTATTATTTGTATCATTATTTTAGTTGAAGGTGTTGGGTTCAAATCTTATTGATGTAATTTTTTTCTGTTTTATTTATTCTCCTCTTAAATTTTTATTTTTTAACATAAAGTTGTACGGTCGTATTATACTTAATTTAAAAATAACCATGATATATATGTTCCTATAAAAAAAAGACATACGAACATACTTCGTATGACTAATATAGTTCAATTCAAAACTATTAATTGCATAACTACAAAAACTATATACATTTATAGGACACCATTTATGTTAAGCTTGAAGTCATTATGTGAAGGTTATATATTTACCCCGTTCATTTCAATACATTATTTAGTAAAACAATAATGTTGTATAAGATTACGCTTATGCGTGTGACGCGGTTCCTAGTATAATATACAATACAAACACCAATTGAACAACCTTTTGCAACAATCAACTATAACTATAAGTGAAAGAGATAAAGAACATCAGATATATTTAACTTGGTTCAACTAGAGTACGTAGTTTGCACACATTGGAGATCGATTCCGAGCTTCACTAATCACCAAAGTTTACAAGTTACAAAGATGATCAAATCGATCTCAATAACATGAGGAATCACAATCACTCTTAATGATCGATCCACAATCAACAACCTAACACAGAGGAATTATGAATGACTCACAAAGCTCAGCTGCTAGTTAAATCTGAGCTAAATATATATCCAAATAAATTGAAATAATGAAGCAGGGAAGATATATGACAAATAGCAGTGGTCGTCTGATCATAACAGATATGAAATTAGGGTTAGTGGAAAGGAAGTAAAAGTGGAATATATTGTTCAAAAAGTAAAACTAAATACTTGGTTATGGAATAGGAATTCTAATAAAGGAGAAAATAAATGTTCATTTTGATGTGTGGTTTAGGGTTGTTAGCGAATCGATCTGATCGTGAGCGATTGTGATAAAGATCGGTCAACGCGAGTTTGATCGTGACATGATCGACTCA
The DNA here is from genome assembly GCA_028274465.1 of Plantago ovata. Lineage (NCBI taxonomy): Eukaryota > Viridiplantae > Streptophyta > Magnoliopsida > Lamiales > Plantaginaceae > Plantago > Plantago ovata. Next base: position 14,154,479 of record CM051457.1, on the reverse strand, counting down.
TTTTGATCATGAATCGGTCATCTTGAAGAAATGATCGAAAGCTCGCGATCGGATCGTGATCAATCATTAATATAATTTATATTTTATTTTATTATTATTATCATTATATATATACCTATCTTGACCCTGAATGTGTCCAACAACTTTCGAATCTATCTTATGTAATTTGAATTTATGTTAGTATTATTTTCTGTAGTGTTTGTAATAGATTAATGTATTTATGATCGCCAAATTTACATAGTAAAAAAGCTAATTTTCGTGCTTTAACGAACCGAGCGATCGCGATCGTGATCAGCTCGCCATCAATGTGATCATTCACGAGCCAATCACGATCACAATTTATTGAAGCTCGACGATTACGAGCCGATCATAATCAACCCTATATTTCTGACAATCATTGATCGATAGAGCCAACGATCTGCCTATCGACTCGACTCGTTAACATTCCTGATGTGGTTTAACTATTGTGGCTGTGTTAATTAAATTGTTGTGGAAGGATGGTACATTTATGGAGGTGTATGTGTTTGATCTAAATAAATGTATCTTGAGAATGGTGTTGATTTGATTTGTGATGTTTACTTCGCGTTATATCCCCTGCAGTTGAAAAAATGTTAACCCGCGATGAGTAGGCGGTTGCAAATAGCCATCACCCACCCATCAGTGTGTGTAATAATAACTTAATATGTAAACTAGGTTAACTATAGAGTTTTTGGGAGATGGTTTTGGATGTAGATTTTTTATTTAAAAATGTAAATCTACACTACAAAATCAAAAATTCATTCTCAAAACCCTCTCCAAAACATCAAGCTAGTCACCCGACCCCAAACGTCATATTTTTCTCAAATGGCAAATCCAATCTTCATCTTCACTCTTCATCTTCGATCCCCAAATCGGCAAATCAAATCTTCTACAGAGTTTTAGAATTTATAATGTCATTTGTTTACTTGATTCTAATTCAAAGGTTATTGACATCTCTATGTTTAAAACTTAGTTTCATTTTGGACATCTACCATTGATGGATATTGTATCGGTTGGTTACATTTTGAACTTCGTTATTTCTACTTTGTTTATAAATCGAGTTTGATTTTATCAAATTTTGATATTATTAACCAAACGCCTTTCGCCCGCGCACCAACCCGCCACGGTTTGAGTGTTTTTATCACCCGACACAGTTTGTAATTAAATTCACCCGCATATGGTGAGTCGGCTAACTTTTTGTTAGAAATTCACCTACACCCGCCCACGCTCACCCCTATGTTATAGTATTTACTACTGGAGAATTAATATAAATGATTAGATTTTGTTCCTCTCTAACAGTTTAAGCTTTTGGGAGAGTTGAAATTCTATCATGGTATAAGAGCCATTTGACTCACGTCCACCTAGATTTGAATCTACTCGTATACAAATTCCACCCCATATTAAATTTCAAGTCGATAAATTTTAGGGTGAATTGAAATTCTATACCATTCGAAAAGAAAAACAATGGACAATATAAAAAATACTTTCAATAGGAAAGTGTACGGTCTACCCCTTAATTTTCATAAGATTATTTTAAAAAATGATGAAAGTGTTACATCATGCATACTCCATGCTCGGGAGTTTTAAAATTACTATTGTCATTGTCAGTCATATATTGAGTTCGCAGTCCACTTCATTTCACTTTTTTAAAAGTTACGTAAAATTTCTTATTTTCCATTTTAATCGATCTAGAAGCTATTTGTTTAATAAATGGAAATATTTTTTTAATCACTACCCCATCATCAGTAATGAATTTAGGACCAAAATTTAGGGGGTTAAAATTTAATATTTTATTATTATCTTTTCTGAAATAAAAAAAAAATTATATGGTATATTTCGTGTGTAATGTAATTTTGTAATAACAATTGGCTATTATTAATTGGAAAAAAACTTGTGATTGTGTGTTAGGTTGAAAGGACTAATAGATATTTTAATTTTTATTATGTAATATTTTGCTGAAAATAATTAAATATGTAAAATTTGGAAAATATTTTAAAGTGAACAAAAATATTTGCAGGCCCTTAGCTAAGGCAGCGGGGTCGACGACCACTAGGCCACTGAATATATTTTAAATTTATTACTAGTTATATTTAACAATTAAAATCTGGGGGGAATGGACCTCATGTGGCTCCGCCACTGGCCACTATCCATCTATATTTATACCATCCCACTCACCATTCTTTATTCATTATTTGTGTGTTCGATTTAAAAATCTAACTAGAATCTGTGAACTTATAGGAATTACTAATTAGAGGTGGACAAAATCAACTCGGATTGAAAATGGTGTGGATGTGTCACAGACCCACGAGCTATGTTGAACCTGTTAGTAAAACGAACTTCAAAAGAGGCTCCAACACACGTTCCAAACACCTTATCAAGTGAGTCGAATTCGTGCCCAACTTGAATGACATCATCACCATTGAGGTTCAATTTCCATTGCTGGTTCCGGTTGGTTCGAGTTAGCCGGTCATCTGACCGAATATTTTGACCAATTTAACCTTCTTCGATTTTGCAGTAGAGCAAATAGCAAAATCAAGCAAATTACCACCACCGAACGAAAATGGCTGCTGTAAATGAACAACAACTCCAATGGAAAAACACTGCTCTTCTTGTCATCGACATGCAGGTAACTATCTTTATCCTTTACTCAAAGCGGTATTAATTCTTATTATTATGATCTGTTGAACTAAATCAAGATTATATATGTATTCTGTAGAAAGATTTTATACTGCCAGATAGACCGATGCTTGTGCTCGGTGGTGAAGCTATTGTGCCTAATGTTATCAAAGCAGTTGATGTTTCTAGAAGCCGTCGTATTCCTGTTATTTGGGTAATCTCTCTTTATCCTTAATTAATTTTGCTTAATTTTTCAAGTTTTGTTTTTTATGGTTGAATTATGCTATGATTAAGTGTACTTATCTGTTAATCAAAGACCCAAAAGTTTTAGGGTACTGCAAGATATGTTTCAGTTGATAAAGCACCATAGATTATCTATTTTGTCATGTTTTTAAGTTTTATTTGCATATGAGTATTCTTATTACATTTTGAAGAATTTGATTGCCTACTGGGGTTCCATTTTTTCCCTTCTTAACTGATTCTGGTAGAATGCGGTATGTTGGCTCGGTTAAGAAAATATAAAAGGATTTCCTAAGTGGAGTTGCCCAACTTTCCTGCTTACAGATTCATGTCAAAAGTTTTCCAATATAAAACAACTTTGAGAATGGAACCTTGTTGTCATACACTCATACCCAATTTAGCGCGAGTCCAATGTATCTTGTGGTGCCTTAGTTGTAGTCATGAGATGCTTGTGCGTTTTGCCTTATGGAATGAAAAGGCCACGTTTTGTTTTTCCCAAAAAAATAATTTTGAGAGGCGGTATGAATTATGAAAGCACCTTAAATACTAAATCTGATGAACTACTCCAATATAGAATTATGTAGAAGAAGAGAAGAGGTTCTCTGGAGTTGAATTAATAAAAACTCTTGACCTTGGGAATATTTGTATGCATCAAGAGTTTGGTCTAACAGTTGCAAACACTCAGGAACATGTTTTCATTATTTTATTTTTGAGAATCGAACATGCTTTCATGTTAATGAGTATCATTGGCCCACTGGTATTGTTTCTCAAAAGTATTTGATTTAAGCCTTACCTACCATTTTCTGGGAAGTGGCTATTTCGTGACCTTTAATTTGACGCTATTGTGATTTTTGCGTGGATAGTCTACTTCTTCTTGTAGATGGCTACTTTGATCTTCTCATGTATGAGTAATTCATGGTTTCTGCCTTTCTGGCATTGGAACTGGGAAAACAAGTTCCTGATGCGCTAAAGCTTTTGTGATTGAGATAATCAGAATGTTAACATGATCATGAATTATGGCTGTGTAGGTTGTACGTGAACACGACCCATTAGGGAGAGATGTTGAATTTTTCAGGCGGCACTTATATTCTCCTGGTAAACCTAAGCCAACTTCTAAGGGTAGCGTAGGAGCAGAACTGGTTGATGGGCTGGTGATAAAAGACGGTGATTATAAGTTAGTCAAGACACGATTTAGTGCTTTTTTTAATACACACCTCCACTCATATCTTCAGGGTGCTGGGATTCATAAGTTGGTAATCACAGGTAATTTTATTTCTTTTGATTTTTTTAAATTACTACATTTTGCTCTGTTATATTTGTGGAGTTCTTGATTATCGAATTCAGGTGTACAAACTCCAAACTGTATCAGACAGACTGTGTTTGATGCGGTAGCATTGGATTATGAAAATGTTACAGTTATCATTGATGCCACTGCAGCTGCAACACCCGATATACATAGTGGTAAGTGCCAAGTACTAAATATCCTTAAGACATGAACTTATTATAAGTACGAAAGGATCTTTCTATCTTTCTTTGTTTCTTCGTAATGTTTCATTCTCTTTGTTAAGGAATTAGATAGTGATGATTCGGTAGCCAATTTATAATTTCTTGAAAATTCTCTTATTATCATATTCTATACTCCCTCTGTCCCATATTAAGTTTCATGTTTCCTTTGTATTTTGCGAAAGAAACATGAGACTTAGGATGGTGCGGAGGTAGTACTAAAGAGAAACTTTGGAAGAAAAATGGGGAAAAGAGTGTAGTCTATCCTCTATCGCATAACATGTTTACTGGTATATTAACCTCTTTATAGATGTTTTAGTGGAATGATACCTTTAAAGTTTAATCTATTTTCCTTTCCATCTTCTAAATTCTTTAAGTAGTCTATTCTTAAATGATGCTTCTAATGACTTCATATTCTGTCCCTCTTGTGGATCTTGAACTATTGATTTTGTCCCTCCACCAGCAAATATCTTTGACATGAGAAATATTGGGGTCTCAACTCCAACTCTAGAAGAATGGAGTAAACCAGATTGCTAATATATGGAGCAATTGAACCGTGTAGATATGTCTTCCTGTTCTCATCCGTGTTGTATCCTTTACCAAAATAAAGTCTGTGTGACTTTCTGAACAAGTATTATCATAGCATGATGCTGTTGTGGCTTCTTCCAGTCTGTTGGAGTAATAAGCGTAAAGCTCAAATGTTGTCATCCTGTTGGAGGGATTATACTGTATCAACTGTCAGATATGTCCATAGTATGAGTTCCTCCGTCGTCCCATGTTTTTGGTGTACTTGATCCTGATGTTCCATTTTCCTTGATGTATCATCTATCCACTGGTGAGGGAATATATCTTCAATCATACGCAATTTCAGTAATCCAATTTCATGATTCACCACTTCACCAAGTTGTATTCAGTGTCCCATAATGATGTTTGTTTAAACATGTTGCTCTACCATATTGCCATGATTCATCGTGACCCACTCGACCTTGACGATTCCTTGAAAACGGTAGGTTCTTACCTGACCTGCTGACCCGGACCTTAAATTAATGTAAGGTTGTCCAAGCTGAAAGCAGAAAACTGCATATTCTTTTTTGGAAACATTTAAATTCCATTAAGCCCAATGTTTGTACATGTTTGAGAGGGGTATCCGTATACAGTATACCCCAATTCCTACATGCTACAAGTCTCAGCAAAAACTGCATATTCAATTCTGGACCAAGATAAAACAACAAAGCCCAAACCTTTTTGGGCCTATCTGTGACTGTGAGTCGGTGATATACTTTTCCAGGTACTAATCAGACAGCACCCATGTGGTGCAGGGCGTGTTCTAAGAAAAATATTTTCCACATGGGTGTTTTCTGAAAAAAAAAAAAAAAACCAATATTTCCTCAAGGGCTGAACTCAACCTAAGGTTACTGACTGATCCTTTGTCTGATATTAGTCGAACTGGCGAACATAGTGTACTCTTTGGAGGCATTGAACCAAGTATTCAAGAAAGAGTTGGAGTTGTGTGGATGTATATTTATAGTTGAGGAAACTGAGGTGAAGGGTTTTATGAGAATCTGAAATGACTTCACCATTACCATCATTAGCCGGCTCAAACAACACTAGCCATTTTACTTGATTTGATCCGACATTCGTATATGCAGGCAGGTCATGCGCATTGTGTCCACTGAACTGTGTTCAAATCTGTTCCAGAATTTACAACCTCCTTCCGTGCGTATATAAAGACCCTCCTCATTTCAAATATATTCGAAACTATTACAGAGTAAGTTACTATCATTTTGTTATTGCAATGAAAAGAGTACTATTCTGTAACCATATCTAAGTAACAACAAAGTTCACTTCATTTACAACATATATGTACGGATATGGTCAAGTGAAGCATTTAAGTTCTCATAGTACTTGTGTAAGTGATTTGTGATCGTGTGGGTAGGGGCCGGAGGGGTTCACACTGGTGCAGAAAGAAAGAAAGAAACAGAGCTCTCATTGCATCCATCTCAACAAATTGTGTACGTTATTCTAATTTAATTTCAATTTTTAAGTGGAACCAGTGGTGGTATTGTCGATCGGGCGTCCCCGTTCCAACATTTGTTAAAACAAAAATTTTATATACAATATTTTCAAATTTTCAATATTTACCCCTACAATTGATCGAGACGGAGTAACTTGGATCACATCAGTACCAACGAGGGACTATTAGGATTGATACATACGGTCGGACAATAAATGCATGCACTGAAAATAGAAGAGGGAATAGGTTACTTGAAACCTAAGACTCTACATATATGTGAACATACATACTAGTAATAGTAGGCACCGCACCAGTCCACTGCAAAATTTACTAGTTTTACTTACCAACTACTACTACTACTACAACATTTCATTTTTGCGTGACAAAATCAACAAAATATACAAGTCACTGTACACATGTATCTTTTCTATAAATTCAAGCATTAACAGTAGTCATGTTTTCTCATTAATTTTAAGTATCCTCAATAATAAATTCCCCAGCAAACATTTCATAAATAAATTCCCACTCTCCATACCTCATTGCTTTCTTTCTTCATGACTTGGCTAATGGTAGTTGCATATTTACAAGTTTGAGACTACAAAATCCTATCATATTGGTGAAGTTGTTCATTGGTAGCACGGAAGAACTTTATTTAAAAAATTTACATGTACTCTTGTTTAGGTACTCCCTCCGTCCCACTGTAAATTATACACTTTGACTTTTTTCGGTTAACAGTTTTCAACTTTGACTCTCAATTACTCTTAAACTATAATGATAAAGTATTTGACGAAATCATATTATCAAAATATAGAACCTAAATATTCATAATATAGTTTTATTAAATATTTTATCATTATAATTTAAGAGTAATCGAGAGACAAAGTTGACAGTTGTTGACCGAAATAAGTCAAACTGTGTAATTTCTACGGGGACAGAGGGAGTATATGTTAAAGATAAGTAATAGTAGATGAATTTTAATATAATTTTTATAGTATTTACATTCAACATATTATATTACATGCTATTAATCACAATATATATAATAGTAGGAAAATTCAATTTTGAGAGGACCAGGCGACCAGCAGTCTCACTCTCACCTCCTCACCGTACCGTTGTAACACGTACTACAGTCTACGTTCTTAATCGGAAGTTGATTAGTCTACAATATACACTACACATTCACATCACAGCTTTATGGACTCGATCGACCAAACGTGAAAGACAGATCCATCTAGCCAAAGATAAGAAACAAAACGTATTAAAATAACCTATCTTTAGTCTTTACACGTTGAGAGCACCAATTTTGAAAAAGAGCAAATAATAAATTAACCATGAAATAATCTTCTGGTGATAAAAGTAGATTTTTATACTGATATGTTTTTCAAATTAGTTACATATAATTTTATTTCGTACATTTCTTTAGATTTTTTTTATATAAAATTTTATTTCACAACTTTAATATTGAGTCGTATCCCTACAACCTTAAACAAACTTAAGCAGGAATGATTTATAAAAACGGAGCAATTATATTGCTAAATCAATTTGTACAGCAAATATAAAAAGGAAAGCTGGGCTTCTAAAGAGTAAAGGAGTAGTCCTTGTCCCCTCGCATTTCGGACCCTCTTATTTAGCTGACTTGTATTGTTTGTGACTTTTGCTTTCATATTTTGGCTATCGCAAAAACTGAAACTTACCGTATATTGTGTAGGCATTGTACCCTTCGGTAGCCTATAGTGGTGGGCCACTGCCCAAAAACCCGGTTACGCCATGGCCCCTCTGCAAGAGCTAGCAACTATCATCACCATCATCACATTCACGCCTACCTAGCACCATCCCTTGCTACTTGCAATTTTATCAGCTCAATTTAGCCAAAATGCAGTAAACTTTGCGGAGTTATATCCTTTTCCTTAAAATTTATACATTCATGCGAATTGTTCCTAAATCATATCCTAACCTTAATACAGTTGCGAATCGTTTGATAAAACATAATAGCTTCTGGTTTAATGAATAGAGAGTAGCAATACAAATACAATGATCGATGTCAAAATCAACGAAATCAAAGAACAGTAACATAGAATCCCAGAAAGAGAACTAAGACTATGTTCTATTCGTATGAAAACTCATTATTTTCAGTTCAGTTCTGTTCTATTCAGTTCAGTTCAGTTCTGTTCATTTCCATTCAGTTCGGTCTTGCTTAGTTGTATTTTATACTACAGATAAATTCAGTTATGTTCTGTTCAGTTCAGTTCAGCTTCATTCAGTTCTGTCCAGTTCAGTTCAATTTTGTTTTGTTCAGTTCTATTCTGTTCTGTTCAGACGAAAAGAACAGTTTCTAAATTGACATTCTTGATATGCCTCACTCTCGGTATGAAATAATATGAAAAACTAGCTACTCATGAGCACATGCTCCGAAATTCCAAAATCTATTTGCTTTGTACCCGAGCTAGCGCGTCCGAGTTTGGCGTGGTCGTTTGCTTGATGAACTAAATCAAGGTGCCTTTCGTTTCGCCTATGGTCGAGCTAGGGGCACCGTAGACACACCGGACCATGAAGCCACAAACCTCCTATAGTGCACCAAAATGTACCATTTTAATTAGGGCGTCTGACCGAACATAAACTCCAATTTTTAGGAGCCTTTAATTTATAATCCATTAATCTAATAAATATGTTTTGAATTCATAAAAAATATAATTTTTACATAAAATATAATTAAAAAAATCAATCTAAACAATTATCCCCACCGTCTTAAATGTGACGAAGGATTCCTAATGACAAGGGGTTCTGACATATAGCACCCATGTTAGTCATTTTTATTGCAGATAGACCCTCGTTATTCAAACAATTATATCATGCACCCTCGTTAGATAGATTTAATTACATCTAAACCCACGAACTTGACTTTTGGCGAATTAAATCAATGAAAATACATTTTTACCCTTGGTCAAATATTGAATATTGATTGGAACTAAACAACTAAAATTTTCATTAATTACACATTTGTCTCAAATCTTTTCAATTTTACCAATTTGTCACTTAATAATTCGACATAAGACATCTAGCTTTTCTAAATTCGAAATTTGTCTCAAATTTTATTGCAACTAAGCCCTAATAAATTTTATATTTTAAAATATCACTAAAAAATAAAAAAATAAATAAAAAAAAAGCGCAGCTCCAATTTTCTCTGCCGCTACATCTCTGATTTGTAATCGGAGTTGTGCAGCTCCGATCTATAATTGGAGCTATGCAGCTCTGATCTGAATCAGAGATGTCGATCAGATAATGCTCTGATTCAGATCGGAACTGCTGTAAAGCTCCGATCAATCAGAGCTTTTACAACTCCGATTGACGGAGATGTAACAGCTCCGGTATCGGCTCCGATACCGGAACTGTTAATAAAAAAAAAAAAAAAAAAAAAAAAGAAAAGAAAGAAGGAAGAAAGAAATAGAAAAAAAAAAATTAAAAAAAAATGAAAATAAAATTAAAAAAAAATAATCTAAGGGCATGTTTGGATTGAACACAATAACATCAAATTATAAGTTGGTCAACTGAATTTTTAAATTTTAGACCTATTTGTAATAGATTGACTAACAGGGGATTAAACGTAATTGGAGTGTCTAGTAGGGGTATTGAATGTAAAATTCCCCAATGACAAAAGTTTGAAAAAGTAATGAGTAATTAAAGTATTTGTAGTGAGGTTCATAGTTAAATACGTACAAATGAAATTATAAGCTAGTTGAAATATAACAATTTGGGTTGGACATACGAATACTAAAAATGTAAATAAATGATGGTGCGGAAAGCCAGAGTAATGGAAGTAATGGAATACTGTGTGAGAAAAAAAAACATATTAGAAGAATAAAAAGAACTATCGTAATGATAGTATTATTCATTAAAAAAATAGTTTAACCTACTTGGAGCCCTAATTACATCTACCTCCTGTTAGTCAAACAATTACATTTGGATCCAAAATTTCAAAATTCCACTGACCAACTTATGACTTACTGTTCACTATGATGAATCCAAACGGGCGTTAACATTTTTTTTATATTTATTTTCATTTTTCTTTTTTCTTTCTTTCCTTCTTCTACAACTCCGGTTACCAAATACATTTTTCTTTCTTTCCTTCTTCTTCTTCTAGTATTTTATTTCCTCCTTCCCATATAAGCTTCACATTTGATTTTATTGACTTTTTTTAGTTTCTGCTTGACTCCGAATTAATCCTAATTCATATCGAAAAAGTAATTTTGAAAATTATAATATGAAAATATAAGAGTTGCGCTTTCATAATATAAGTTCGAATATACTTTTTCTTTTTTCTGAAACGGCCTTATGAAATTTTTACTATCTCAGTTCAAACTCGACTCGAATAATATCAGTTTTGATAATTTGATATACGGGGTAAATGACAGTATCATCATCATCATCGAGTAGAAATTAATCCGATAGAAATTCTGTATTATCCATCTGGCAATCAAGATTGAACATCCCCTACCGAAAGCACGTGCAGAGTTGATGATTGAAATGCACTTTTTCGGAACATAATTCTTTCGACTAGCTCGTATAAGAATGGAATTATTAAACACTTTTGTCCCTAATAATTTAATTATTGGAGTTTAAAATGACACTCATCTAATTTGTTAAATTGTTTCCGTGTCCCCTTTTTGCTATTTTAATAGATTTTTCACACTTTCATTTTCTATAAACTTATATATTACACGGTGATATCACTAAATTAAATACAATACATATTAAATTCTAAAGAGATCAACAGTTGTTTGTTCAAGTGATAAAGTACTTAAGTTTACTTAAATAAAATTTTATATTTAAGGCTTGTAGATATAAAAAACGGCATTAAAAGAATCACCCTTAAAAAAATGGACTAACATTGCTCCGCTGAATTATTCGATAAATTGATAAATGTATAAATCCAAAAAAAATGAGTGGGAGGAGCAATGACAATGATGATGATAGGTTAGCTAGGCTAGCTGTTGACACCAAGAAAGTGTGACTTGATGTCCTAAATAACACACCACTCAACTCAACTCAACTCACCTATATATTTCATTCCCAACTCTCACAATTTAAGTCCAAAAACCACACTGCTACAAGTCTACAACCATACAATTCAAACCGTCACTTTCATATTTCCATGGAAACTCTTCAACATCTTCAGACTGATGAACCTGAACCTGCTGCTAACCCACAAGCAGCTGCAGCAGCTCCAATTAAACCCAAGGGAGGCCTCATTACCATGCCTTTCATCATAGGTACTTTACACTTACTTACTATCACTACCAGATTAATAATGCTTCTTGATTTACTTACTCATACTCTAACTCTTGACCTATTGGTTTTATGGTAAGCGTCTTACTAACTAACTGAACGGCACACTCGATCAATTATCCGTCTTGTGTTCTTGTTACTTTTGCTTCAAGGATTTGGGATCTAATAATTGAGTCTGCGCATTTTCTTTTCTTGAATTCTGTGTAGCGAATGAAGCATTTGAGAAGGTGGCGAGTTACGGGCTGTTGCCGAACATGATATTTTACTTGATGAATGACTACAAAATGGAAGTGAGCAGAGGAACAACTCTGCTGTTTATCTGGTCTGCTGCGACGAATTTTTGCCGCTTGTAGGGGCATTTGTGGCAGATTCGTATCTGGGTCGGTTCCTTACCATTGGCTTTGGATCCATTGCTAGCTTTCTGGTAAATTAACGTGTTTTTTGTTTAGTTTAATGTGTTTTTGATGTTCTGTTTTGTGTTTTGATAGCATGTTCTCTTCTGTCATTATGCCTATTTTCACTTTCTTTGCATATATTAATCAGAGATACAGAACTATCTATACACAGTAAGATTCTTCGTTTGTTTATTTACACAGAAACCCCTACAACTTGCTTCCCTTGCCGGTTTACCACGGATCACGCTCTTTACTTTATTTTTATTTCAACACCCAAGAAAATTAGTTTATTTTCTTGCGTCACACCGCCATTTTTTTTTTAATTGAGCCAACTATGTTGTTAGAGATTGATAAATCATGAATTTCTTACTCTCGCAAGTTTTGAACTCTCAAACTTTACCTCTCATGTGACCAGTCGGCCATTAGTTTTCTACTTAATTCAATTGGAGTAATCTAATGTGATTGTCATATGTTATTAGTACGACTTAATTCAATTGGAGTAATCTAATGTGATTGTCATGTGTTATTAGTACGATTGTGTAAAATTGCTCTGACCGGGGAGAAATTGATTTGGATTTTGGCAGCAGCCGAAATTGAACTCTTATGCTACTTCTAATATTATGAGTATTTTTTAATGGTTTGATTACGAAAGAAATATTCACGGAACGACTAGATTAGATATGCATATGCTACCTTCGACTAATATTTAAATAAATATTGACAGTTATGGACAAAAGAAATTGGAATTTTCTGCCCCAAAATTCATGCTGATTTTCTGAAATAGTTCGGGGAATCAGTTACTCATACAAACTTCACTCAAATAATTCAAACATGGAACAGCTCTCTGAGTAGTTTACCCATTTCAAACATTCTTGAGTGTGAGTGTTTTGCACAAAGTGAAAACTTTTGGCAGTAAATTGTGTAAAGTCAATTGAGAATGTGTTTCCTTAATACAGTCCCTAAGATACTGTTATCTATAATAAATACTTATGTCGGCATTAATTAAACAACTTCACCATTTCAATGTGAGATTTTAATACTACTAGTACTAGTACTTATATATATCTGCATTTAATGAGTAGTAAGTTACTTAACTTGAAGCATTGCAATGATAGATTTATATATTATCTTAGGATTTTGTATTTCTCAAGTTGATTTGAGACAGAATTACTTTTTTTTTCTTTAATTTAGGCGAGGTCTATATATAGACATGTATGTAAGTAATTCTGTCAAAATGTATGCTAACTATCAGGGGATGCTCTTCATATCAGGGGATGCTCTTGTTATGGCTTACGGCTATGATTCCCGGCTCAAGGCCGCCTCCTTGTGACCAAATGACTCAAAGCTGCACATCTGCCACGCCAGCACAGTACGCCATGTTGGTATCCTCGTTTGGGCTAATGTCTATAGGTGCAGGTGGCATAAGGCCGTGTTCTTTGGCATTTGGGGCGGACCAGTTGTATAAGAAAGATGGACGCAACAATGAAAGTGTATTAGAAAGTTACTTCGGTTGGTACTACGCTTCAGCTTCTGTTTCTGTCTTGATTGCTTTAACAGCCATTGTGTATATTCAAGTGCACCTTGGATGGAAAGTGGGCTTCGGTGTTCCTGCAATCTTGATGTTTTGTGCGTCTCTTCTGTTTTTCGTTGCCTCTCCACTGTACATTAAGATGAAAACTAACAAAAGCTTGCTTACCGGGTTAATGCAAGTGATCGTGGTTGCTTATAAGAACAGACGAGTTGCTTTTCCTACGCATGGCTCCAACGGTTACCATCACGAGAAGTCTTCGACATGTACAACTCCGAGCAAGAAATTGAGGTTTTAACTTCTGGCAATCTCCCATGATATGGTTTGGCTAATATATTCTGGTAAACTAACTCTCATCGTCGCTGCTTGCTATAGGTTCTTAAACAAGGCCTGCATTATCAAGAATCCTGAAGATGTAACTCCTACCGGTGTTTCCGCCAATCCATGGGATCTTTGCACAGTACAGCAAGTTGAGGAGCTCAAGGCGCTCATCAAAGTCATGCCGTTATGGTCCACTGGGATTATGATAGCGATCAACCTAGCCCAGTCTACATTTCCAACCCTCCAAGCGAGTTCAATGGATAGGCATATCGGCTCTAGCTTTGAAATTCCAGCAGGATCCTATGGGATGTTTACCATCATTGCATTAGCCATTTGGGTAGTATTGTACGACCGTGCAATCATACCCCTGGCGTCCAGAATCGCTGGCAGGAGAGTCCATCTCGGAGTAAAACTAAGAATGGGAGTTGGGATCGCGTTATCCTGTCTGTCCATGGTCGTTTCTGGCCTTGTGGAGCACATTAGAAGAAGAAGGGCAATTGAGGAAGGACTAGCCAACACCCCCAACGGAGTGGTGAACATGTCGGCCTGGTGGCTCGTACCTCAGAATATCTTGGCTGGATTAGCTGAGGCGTTCAATGCAATAGGACAAACGGAGTTTTACTACTCGGAGTTCCCAAAGAGCATGTCTAGCATTGCGGCTGCTCTGTTTGGAGTGGGAATGGCTGTGGCGAACCTGCTGGCGAGTGTGATATTGACAACGGTGCACGATGCGACTGAATCAGGAGGGAGGGAGAGCTGGGTGTCAAGTAACATCAACAATGGTCACTATGACTATTACTATTGGGTCCTTGCATTGATGACTTTTGTTAATTTGATGTATTTTATGGTTTGTAGCTGGGCTTATGGGCCTTGTGTTGATAAGGTTGGGAGGAGTGGAGATGAAGGGATCAATGGTTTGACAGATCAGGAGAAGTTGTCTATAGAAGAGAGACCAAGTTAATTAATTAGGAGGATATATATTTTTTATATATAATATAATGAGATATATATATATATGTATTAATTGACAGATTTTGGTTTTAAGTAAAATCTGATTGGTTATGGTGTAAACTGAAAATGTGTAGGAAAAAAATGAAAAATGAAGAAAATGCTTTCATTGAGAGTTGAACTCAAGACCTCCCGCTTACTAAACGGGTGCTCTAACCAACTGAGCTATGAAAGCTGTTGTTAAAAGGAATAATTTTACTGATATTAATCAGAACACAGATACACTAATCCAGAGAAACTCACTCTAGCTAAAGTTTGATCTAATAATTTTGGAGAAAAACGATTTGGAAATTTAGTGTTTTGGAAAGTTTATAAGATAGGGAAGAAAGCTCGAACTTGAAACGTGCTATACATATCGAAGAATTAATACTACATATAACTAGAGTTCAGAATTATTTCGAGATATTTAGATGAGGAAGAATGACATGCCACCGAATTCATTGCATAGAGACTACCATCTTTGATTTTCTTGGTCTTTCTCAAATGTTAATGGAGTAGTACTTAAATCTCTGTTAATTTTGCCAATAATACTCGAGAAGTTATTGAGTTCATAGCAAGTTTTGAACTTAACTTTTGCTCAAAAAAAAAAAAAAAAAAAAAAAAAATTGCTCAAGAAAATTAAGTCTCGGGTAACTTGAACAATGGATTAGATAGCATAGTATTATGCGAGTTGGCATATGAGAAAATGCTCTTTGAATACTCAAATTACTTTGACTAATTTAGAGCATTGAATATGATATAAGCTGTATTTTAGCAAAAAATATAGCAATGACCACATATATATAATCGTTCATCTTCAACACCAGAATGTTACAGAAACAAACTATGAAATGAAACAATAATTTAATTTAATTAGCTACTACTTCAGTATATAGCTATATGTACTTGCTTCTACAGGCACATCTAATTTCTGCATCTACTATAACCAAAACTATCTGCCTCTTTATTTTTGTGTGCAAACAATCAAATACTATTTCACTTGGAGCATCACTTTGATTTCATAAACAATTTGCTCCGCTATACCCGGTCCTATCCATCTCACCCGTGTTTAACCAATGACTGGTGATCGGTTCAGTTTAAACCTGATCAGCTAACTTTATCTTAAGCTCCTTCTTGTTAACCTGGGTACCAAACAGAAAACACCAAGCAGTTAGAATATCCGGTGTGTACTGCTTGCTTGTATTAGTGTATACCTTTAAGCATATAAAACGAATGGAAAGAATGTTTTATCACCTTTCCCATGGCATTACGGGGCATGGAATCCCATAGTAGAAGACGTGTTGGTATCTGAAAGAAAGAGCAAGTAATGTGGTGGTGTAAGCAAAACACAGTTGTGGTAATGCAAGAATTGAATAAATGCAATATCGATAGACAATAGATGATTGAAGATGTAATTTAAATTTATTTTCGAGTGTCTGGTTGTCCATGAACAACACTGTGAAGAGTGTAATGAGAATACCTTGTACGGTGCAAGCTTCTCTTTAGCCCAGATGGTAAGTTCTTCCAAAGTCAGAGCAGGCTTCATCTCTTCTTCTCGTTTCTTCTTAATCTCTGAATTAGGTACAACTATTGCTGTTACAGCTTCCCCGTAGGTTTTGTCAGGCAAACCTACCACACAACATTCTGCAATAGCCGAATGCTGCAAAAACAGAATTCAGTTTCAGCCAACCATTTCCTTTTCCCACATAAGCTAATTCATCCAATGCAATGTTATCCAGAATTACTAACAACAAACCTCCAAGAGAACCGCTTCAATTTCTAGTGCAGATAACTTGTAACCACCAACCTTCATAATATCAGCATTGGTACCTAAATTGTGACATGAGATATTTAAAAATTAGTTCCCCCATATATACTCCCAAATCATGCTTTTTCCCTAGTCATAACTTCGTTCACAAACGATGGTGTTTCTTCTCTTTCAGGGGGAGGGGGAGCGCTCCATATCAGGTTTTTGGATTCAATTTTCAGGACATGATAAACATGGAATACCACTAAGCTTTAGCATGACTGATATAGCTACGATAACTCCGAGATGCAAAAATCATATATAATAACTAAAGAATAATTCATATTCAGATCAGGTAAATAATGATGACACGTCTCAGATCATGTGAGGGGCTCTAAGAAAAATGCTTACGTCCCAAAATGACATAGTATCCATCTTCGTCCAGTCTGGCAGCATCTCCAGTTTTGAAGTATCCACCATGCACAAATGACTCCTTTGTCACCTGGTAAAAGCAGAGGCGGAGAAACAAATTCATGTTAGAATTCAGGATGAAATTGGGGTTTTACAAGTCGCAAAGCTAACCCATTTAGATATTGTCGGATGTACAATTGATACAGAACGTACCTCAGGCAGTTTCCAGTATTCTTTGAATAACGAGGGACTTTTAATACATAGCTCACCAGCCTCTACATTAACATCACCACTACCATCATCCGCAATGAGCATGGCCTTTTACAAGCATAGACACATTACATTAATCCTTACAGGCTTTTAAACAAAATTTAAATTAAAAAAGGAAAAAATAAAAATATAAAAAAAAGGTAGAGAGAGAGAGCATAATATTTTAACTAAAACCGCCGACCATTCTCAAAAAGGTAAAAAGCCAAATGTCACAAATGTAAATGCTAACCTGCACACCAGGAAGAGGCTTCCCAACAGTACCACCTTTTCGTTGTCCAACCAAGGGGTTAGAAAGAGCCATCACAAACTACAAACATGAAGCCGCCACTAGTCATTAATCAAGATGATTGATCACAGCTAACTAGCAGCAGATTAAACACTCAAAAAACCTACCTCAGTCATTCCATATCGTTCCAATAGGCGATGCCCAGTTATGGTTTCCCACCTTTGCATGACAGGGAGAGGAAGAGCAGAGGAGCCACACATCTATAAATAAAAAGACAAATGTTAAGCTAATGGCCAACAGTTGGCTACTAAAGCTTTATGAATTATGGTTTCATTTCCATATGGTGATCTAGATACCGATAGATATAAGAAAAATGGCTTAATTACCATGAGGCGCAATTGGCTAGCAGCTGAAGCACAAGCAGCCTGTAGTTCTGGCTCCATTGTTTCATACCCTTGTATTAAGCGTGTGTAAATGGTTGGGACCTACATAGGTAAATTAACAGAATATCAGAGTAAATTCAATGTCTTTCTAGACTTAAAAGGGGTCGGGAAATCCACAATTCTGCTCTGATGCCATTCAGAAATGTTTAGATTATAATACTTGCCAATAACGTTTGAGGATTTTTCAGTAGGCAAGGACAAAGGGAGTTGAGAAATAGTGGTTGAAATCATATTATGCTTGACACAATGAAATAAAGAAATTCATGCTGGTGATATCAGAGGCATAACGTACTCCTGTAAAGGCGGTTACAGCATCAACTGCTTTAGTTTGGTCCTTTGGGTAAGACTCTCTCCATCTCTGCCAGACTCCTCTCACACTGAATTTTGGCATGAACTCAACCTTTTACAACACAAATTGTTAAATTAATAGATCAGTTTGATGAAAATATACAGACCATGACGTAAGTTATAAATGTACAAGTAACGGAGTAAAATAGAATAAGAGAGTTACCGTTGCACCCGCATAAAGTGGAGCAAGCAGAGCATTGAAAAGACCATGTACATGTATGAAGGGAGTTAAAGAAAACATATTTTTTATTCAAAATACTGTCATTATGCATCAGCCAAGTAGAGTAATGTATTTTGAAACCAATGTCTGATAGGAAAAGGTACAATAATGCAAGGATATGATGTAGCGGCAGGCAGTGCAAGAAATTATCAGTTGATTTGTATCCCCAAGCCTCGGTTAGCATTTGAACCTGAAACCACGATACCAAATTTGATACCATCAGCTAGACATAGAAGTCCATATGACACTAAGATATACTACAGCAAAACTTCAAGGACTAGAAATATGCCATCTTCTCAAACTGATGAAAATGGACAAAACGTAAAAACATTAGTAGCAAGACGATAGGTCTTATAGCATGTCCTTGAGATAAAAACTTGTACTAGATGGTTTAACAGTTAGATACCTTAAACTTTAGGAAGAACCTCAACACTACCCACCCAAGTGTTAAGGTACATTCCTCTTATTTGCACCCATCCAAAAGTTAGAGCATCTAACACAAGTTATTCTCTATTCTTAACTAATATGATTGAGTGGTCAAGACTTGGTATACAACTGTACTCCAGAACTATCAGGACCACTTTTATTAGTTGAAGGAAGAAATTTTGCCTATAAAGTACCTGTGCTAGGATTCCTTTATGAGTGTGCACAACTCCTTTAGGTTTACCAGTTGTGCCACTGGTGTATATAATCAACGCAGCCTCATCCCCTACATCAAAGAATCACATAGTAAAGATAATGTCAGTCAGAGCACAAGGTAACATATTTTGAGCAACACTACATATTAAGAAGGCAACACACCGCTTATCTCGTGCAAAGTGTTGGCATCTAATCCTCCATTTCTTGCAGCGTTAGTGTCTGTTGATTCTGCATTTAGGTTTGGAACAATAGGAAGAAGAGATAATTGAGCTTTAGTCTTAGCTGCAACAGCTTTCATTAGTTCTTCGTGATCTTCGGTACTCAAAATCATGGTGATTTCCTATAGGCAAATGAGATTAACTTTTAATAAAAGTATTAATGTAATTGTACCAAATGCACATTATCGACATTGTTCAGTGGTTTGATGAGTACTAAGATGAAAGACTAGTGACTTAATATAACTAAAGGGAATGCTATTATGTCCTGAACTGAATATGGATCAAACTGCAAATCCATCAGATTAACAGCCAGAGAGAGAGAGAGAGAGAGAGAACCAACTAAAGACTCCTAGGTCTTAGCAGTTTTTTGAAAATGCCTGGAAGTTTACAGCACGGTCTAGGATCAAGTGTTAAAGAAAGACCCACTAACAAACAGGTTAAAAGAAACAGAACATAGCATAGTGATCGACAAACCGAATCAGTCATCACGTGCAGTAGCTCAGCTTCAGGGTAGCTTAATGCAAGTGGCACAGCAACACCTCCACTAAACCATGTTCCAAGTACTCCAGCAACAAATTCCGCTGATGGTTTAGCAACAATTCCAACCCTTGCTCCAGAAATATGTTTGTTTCCACCCGTGCCATTGTTCTGCAAAAGTTAACATAATTATTGTAAGTATATCTGTTTCCCTCAGTCACTATAACTATTATCCAAAGTCCAAACTAACAGCACTAATCCACAGCAAGTGAAAGCTAACAGCATGCATTCTGGATTTAACAAGCTGAAATATATTCAGGAAGTCTACTTACGATCTTTAAATCAGCATTACACAACAAGTCAGAAATCTTCCTTGCAGATAGGACCAGCTGATCATAACTATAACGCTTATTATCAGCAACTATAGCAAGACTCCCCGGAGAGCCTACTCCTCTACTAGCTACCGCCTTGACTAATTCCATAAGTACACTTCGAGTATCTGTAAAATAAGATCAGAATGATACTCAAATACCAGGTAAAAGGACTACTTTCATCCAGAAGTTGCATGCTCAACATTTAACGAGTACTTGGTAAGCAGACCACACATAAAGCATCTAAATCCTATTTCATGAGTAAAGTGAGCGAGGAATAAGCAATTTTCTGATACCAACGACATTAGGTAAATCGATAATCTTATAAGAAACCACTCGCACTAGTGTAAATTAGGGGGAATGTGCTAAAATCTTGTATGAGTGGGTGGTGTTAACTACTACTCACTATTTAGGAAAACATTATTACTTTTCTACGAATTTCACTTAATAATCTCAATTATTACATGGATGACAACTTTAACAAGTGTGTAATGAAGAAACTCAACCAAGGTCCACAAATTATGCTCAAGATCACAGCTTTAACAAGTGTGTAATGAAGAAACTCAACCAAGGTCCACAAATTATGCTCAAGATCACAGCTTTAACAACTGTGTAACGAAGAAACTCAACAAAGGTCCACATATTATGCTCCAGATCACCTCATATTCAACATGATAATCAGGAAACCGAGTCCTAAACATTGATTGTCCCATAAATTTAAATAATCAAGGTTCTAAACTGTCCACAAATTATACTAACATAATGAAAAAGTAGACAAACATTGAAGGGCTATTTGAATAGCACAGAAACATTCACCTGATGTAACAAAATGCAGAATTTCACCAAAATCAATCAAGAAACAAATAAAATGACAGACCAATAGAGCTAATTCAAACACAGAGCAGAAAACAAGAAACAATTAAATAATTAAAAAATACTACTTCCTATCTACAAGATCAGAAATTGAACAGCCAAAACAAGAAGATCAACCAACACATACCAGTGGAAACGGAGCGAGACCCAGGTAAGCAAAAGGTAGCAAATTTAAGTTTAGAAGCAGAAGAAAGGCTTTGGGAAAGGGTGAAACCGGAGAAGGTAGAAGAGGGAAAGTGGTATTTGTATTGAAAATGAAGAAGAGAAGGGGTATAGGTGGTGCAGCAGTGATATGGAGAGAATCTGAGTCTGACCATTGCACCTCGTATCGTTGATTCTTTATATACACGCTGACAAATTAGGTGGCAGAGTTGAATTTTCGACAGGGTAAATTAAAGATACTGTAGCACAAAATACTTTTTAAAAAAAATTAATCAAGAACACACATTAAACAACTACTTTTTGCATGTTGTTCGCTCTCATTCAATTTTGACAACATAAAAATCGGGGGAGGGTGGGTAGGTTTGCGTTTGGCAGCTGATGATGATAATTAGTGTGGTTTGGTTGGTGGGGTTAACGAAAGGGGATGAGGAAAACAACAAAGCAGGGAGGCCAAAATGTAATTGGTCAGTCTGGTCTCCACCACTCTATTCAGGGAAAGTTCATCAAATTCCAGTTGGGCCTCATTTGGTATTGTTTTGATTCTTTTGAAGAAAAAAAGAACAATTCAATTCAATTCCGTATCTTAAATAAAAAACTTCAATCTTTTTTTGGAATTATTTTAAAATTAAAGCCACAAATAAGTTTCAAATAAGACTCCATAAGAAATGCTCTTACAAACTACACCGGTATTATGTAGTTTTAAACGTATTAGAGTCAAAGACATGAATTGAATTAAGGGTACGTTACTATGTTCTGACTATTGATGTATTGGTCCGGTTTGGTGCAATGGAGTGGTGAGATTTGTGGTTTGGATCGTGAGATCATCTCCAACAATAAACCCTTTCAAGTATTGAGTCCCACCACGCCATCTTTAAATCCACTTCAAACTCTTCACCTCTAGTAACAATCAAACCCTATCAAACTCAAATTTACTTTACCTTTTCTCATTATTTTTAAACTACAATATATTTTCCTACACATAACAACAAAAAATAAACAAAAGAAGTGTACGCTTCCATTTGAACGGGTGTTTGGACGTGGTACCTTGGAACTCGTTCGTCCCGAAAAGTATTGAAGTAAGAGAGGCGGGGCGAATAAGAGTTTACGTGGCCTCGTCCAGGATTCTATACCCAAGTTCATAATCTATTCCATAAGATTATTCGGTACGGTGAGTAATCTTGATTTGTGATTATTTTTTATCTTTGTCGTAAAATCATTTTCGTAACGGATGAACCATAATAATACACTACAACCAACACCGCAGCCTTGCGTCTTTCTCGCCATCACCCAGCTAGGCTGCGTACCAAAATCGTGTGGAATTTTTCTAATTAAGTGACTTTTTAACAATACTCATATAGATTACTCCTTTTTACTGGGGAAAAAAAAAATTTACTCCTTTTTATGTGTTTTTGTTATCATTCAAAATTGGAAATTTTATTAAAATGTTTCTGGTCACTTCCCTCGTTCCATTCTAAAAATAAAAAAAAAAAAAACTTCCTTCGTTCCTTGAAATATTACATATACTGATATACATTACATCATATCCCGATTTCATTTAATTTGCATTTCTATAAAGAAAATACAGAAAATTACATAAACATACCACTTGAGGGCACCTAATTGCTAAAACAGCCAACTTAAAAAACCTCTTACAAAAAAGTTCATTCTATTTTTTGGTGCCCTAAAATGTAAAACCTCTTACAAAAAAGTCCATTCTATTTTTTGGTGCCCTAAAAGCTAATCAATCTGGATCTCAATTTCTCGCTGGACACCTTTGTTCTCACTAAACTGGATTCTGATGGTGGTTTTGACATCCATTAGTGTTAATTAATTACTAACTAATTATATTTAACTATTTTTTTCTAACTAATTAATATTTATACACAAAAACTAATGAAACTAGCATTTTTGTTGTTAACTAATGAAACTAGCATCTGTGTTGTTGAATCTAATAAAATTAGCATTTTTTTTTTTGTTTACTTGTGATGCTGAAACAAATAAAATTAGCATTCGTGTTTGCCGAAACTAATGAAACTAGCATTTTTGTGGCTCAAACTAGCACTTATGATGCTTAAACTAATGAAAACTAGCATTTTGTTTTTGAATTAGCATTTTGTTGCTGAAACTAATGAAACTAGCACTTATGATGTTTAAACTAATGAAAACTAGCATTTTGTTGTTGAAACTAGCATTTGTGTTGCTGAAACTAGCATTTTTTTGGCTGAAAACTAGCACTTATTATGCTTAAACTAATGAAACTAGCATTTAGTTGTTAAAACTAGCATTTGTGTTGCTGAAACTAATGATACTAGCATTTGTGTTGCTGAAACTAGCATTTTTGTTGCTGAAACTAGCACTTATGATGCTGAAACTAATGAAAATAACACTTTTGTTGTTGAAAATAATAAAATTAACATTTTATGATGTTGAAATTAACATTAATAGTTAGTTTCAACTAGTTTTAGCTAGTTTCAGTCAATTTATGAAACTAGTTTTTATTTGAAACTAGCTTCTGAAACTAACTTTTTGTGTGAAACTAGCTTTTGAAACTAGCTTTTTCTGTGAAACTAGCTTCTGAAACTAGCTTTTATGTGTTGAAACTAATTTGAAACTATGTTTTTTCAGTTAAAATAATGATTATATTTTTGTAATATAGTTTCCATATTTTTTTAATTTTTTTAGTTTAGTATAAATAATTTTTAGAGTTAATTTAATCATTTTATAAAATTAACAACTAGTTTTAAAGGTTAATTTCAGGAAAAATATAAAATTAATAGTTAGTTTCAACTTGTTTCAGTCTTTTTTAGCTAGTTTCAGCCATTTTTAGCTAGTTTCAGCCACTGAAACTAGCTTCCGGATGTCAAATTTGCTATTAAATCCAGTTGAGCGAGATTTTGAGGTCCATTTCTGTAGGCGGATTTCAAAAATCTTCATTAAATTCAGTTTAGCGAGTTTTTGAGGTCCATTTTAGCTAGTTTCAGCTAGTTTTAATGGCTGAAACTAGGTTTCGGATGTCAAATTTGCTATTAAATCAAGTTGAGCGAGATTTTGAGTTCCGGAAGCTTAGTAAGTAGCGAGCTTTTGGTAAATGTTATTTGTAACTGGCTTTATTTGTAATTAATTGTTATTGTTAGGTGTGAGGTAAGATCCATATTAGACTAGAAATGGTGGTAGTTAGGGAGAAAAAAAATAAAAAATTCAATGAGTATATGCACGAGACATTACGTACTCCTGAGTCCTGATTAAGGTCATGATTTGCCTTCAAGTACACCTTCATTAAATCTACCTTTTCTCCTTGGCGCCTAATGGTGCTGCTAGCTAGGAGTATTTGATAACGGGTTCCAGCCGGTTCAGTCAGAGCTAGAGATATTTTTGGATTTTCTAATTCAAATGCAATTTGAATAGCATAACTGCACAACCGAGAGTCTATTGACACACCTGTATTGTCTGTTTACTCATCTGTTCAATCATCTAATCTCATTCTCATCTCATTGTATTCACCAAATTAATTTATTATAATTAAATTATCTTATTTTTGTCAAATGAGTCGGATATATGATACCTCCCCGAATACATACTAAACCTTTTAATTAGTATCTACTATATTTTCCAAACTAATTTTGAAATTATAATTTCCGCTTTGGCAATCAGTATTTCTTTTCTGTGTTTGTTGGACACAACTTGCCGATAAGCTATGAGATTTAACTCGGCCGTAGAGGGAATTTCCACGTTTTTTGTTAATAAAATGTCCGTCAGTGTTGTCCTTGTCATATCATACCCCCACTCCACACAAGTACACACAACATGTTGAAAACTACCCAAACTCAGTAGCACATTGCTGCACAGCTCCAAAATCCACAAGAAAACGAAACAATTCGATCCATGATTTATCATGGTCAAGAGTCAACACTCAAGATTAGAAATGTACGTATTTGGGTGAATTTAATTTAATTAATATAAGTGAGAATAATGTTAGCCGATGGAAATGCATGCACCTACCACCACTTAGCTCCGCGCAACATGGATTGGTTCTGATCTATGTTTAGTACGATCAGATTCCTCGGGAATCAGATCCAACTCATATCCTATGGGTCCACTAGTTAATGGAAGTATGGAACGATGCATAAAATTACCTTGAGTTATTTAAAATTAATATAAAGCCTCATCAATTATTAAAATTGCATCAAACCCCCTAAGTTATATAAAAAATTTGCAAAATAGCCCTCACTCGCCTGGGGTTAATTTTAGGGAATTTCGTGCAACTTTATCAACTTTATAATAATTGAAGAGGTTTTATGCAACTTTATCGTATTTAGACATAGAAAACTGGTATGATTTCGTCCCACCTATATTGTTATTGTGGTTATACTTTTTTTTTGTAATTAATAAAATGATTTTAAAAAATGAAAAAAAGGCTAAAATGATTTTTTTTAAGGAGAAGGAAATGCTAAATTGGAGAAAAAATAGAAATTGGAAAATTGATCTACAATCTCTCCTTATTTCGCTATTATTATATGCTAATATATTGTCTTGTAAATAATTTTTTCTCATTTTTATATAATTTTTAATTAGAAAATAATTAATTACTAAGAAGAAACTAATTTTTTATATTAATAAATACTTCTAAACATATGGTATACATATACATATAGATTTTTTTATAAAATTAATTGTTATTTAGTGTTTAGTTAGTTATATCAATTCATAATTTAATAGAAAATTAATATTTAAATCTATTCATTTAAATACAAAATTATAAAAAAAAAAAAACATATAAAGTTGCACAAAATCACCTAAAAATCGACGCATAGTCGCACTAACGGAGAGTGAGGTGCACTCTTTTTTAATTTTGACGTTAGGGGGTTTTATGCAACATTTTTGTGAAACTTAGGGGTTATGCATATTTCATAACTGATGGGATTTTATGCACTTTACTCGTAATTTTTAAAACCTATCCACATATGCAATTTTTACAAAATATACCATATTTTGCTCAATAGACCGTTAGATCATCTTGGTACGGTGAACACTGAATTTGATTAATTGACATTGTAGATGTTCATACTCAACTGGTTTGTTTAACTCGCAATAGGCTTTGAACAAATTGGTCATGTCAAGTATATATATAATGAAGTATTTCATTATCACGTACGACCTCGAACTTGTAAAGATGTGTGGAATTATTATAAACAGGTTCCTGTTGTCAAACCAAACTGGCTCAATATTGTCTACGTTGAGAACTCCTGTCTTCCATGATGACATCTGAAGTTAGGGACGTTGAGAACTCCTGTCTTCCATGATGACATCTGAAGTTAGGGGGCAATTCACATGACCATTGTTTTCAACTAAATGCATGTCATCTAAAAAATAAATATTAGTACTATGTAAGGAAGGAATAATCAGTGAAGCTGAAATTCCCACAAATATTTACTAGTTAAATTTCAAAAAAAAGTTGTGGGTAACCATCGAGTAAAAAAAAAAAAAAAAACCAACTAACCATATACTACTAATATTTTCAGCAAAATACAAAAGTACCTTGCCAGAAATTAGCCAAATGCCTACAGAAATGCAACTTCAATCTCTTGTAGTGTCTTGCCTTTGGTTTCCACCACATTCTTCCTCACAAACAAAGCCGATATCAAGCAAACAAACCCAAAACTTGTATACAAAATTTGCGGCCCCACCAACTCCAGCATGCGCAGAAATAACAGCCCCACAAAAAAATTTATCACCTGATATAGACGATCCAACATGAATGAAAAACAAAAATCAAAGAGAAACTATGATCTCTATTTCTCTCTTTGAGAGTTCAAAACAAGCTTAACTGAATTAATAACACCAGAAGTAGAATTTACCCAATGTACAGCCATGCAGAAAGCCATTGCCTTGGCCCTGATCTGGCCTGGGAATATTTCTGACAGGAGGAGGCCAGGGACAGGTCCCGCTCCTAAAGAAAATGTTAAAACAAACCTATAATGGAGAAAAGAAAGCAAACATCACTAAGTGTTGATGATACTAAACAACATAAATGAATTACAGGCAATCATCTATCTCCATTTCTGGAAGAGCTCCAATGTATTGCTGGATAAACCAATTAACAGCTGATTATGCAAGTACACAGAGTAGCATTGCTAGTGTAAATGATGCTCCCCCCACCCCTCAACTTGGGTTTCCATGCCTAAATATGCATGACTCACGTAATCACACCTCACTATATTTTCCTATTTTGTTACGAGTTGCTAGCATATATAAATAGATTCTTTCTTTTGTCCCCGAGTCATATTAGATATGTCACGTTTCCAACCCCCACCAATCATCTTGAAGGAGTTTTACAGGAATCACAAACAATTAATAACTGCAATAAGTAAAAAAGGCTGAGCAGGTAACTGGTGCGTCAAAATAGAGTTGAGGATGAAAGTGTACAGGGCAAGGTGAGGGAGCAAAGTTTTGGTTTACGTTTTCCGGAAAAGGCAAAGTCATGTAATGCACTTACATAAGCATGCCGCCGACAGATAGATACACCTTTACAGAGTCTGGTAAGAAGACATTTGCTCCAAGGACTTGAATACCCATGGAAACTGCCTGAACAGGTAAATGATCAGTAAAACATTCGTCTTAGAAATCATTTTATGTGACCAAGTTATATGTAATAAAGATAAGGGAAACTTAAAGAGTTCTAATTCTTTCTTCATTCTTTTTATTTCTTTAAAAAAATTCTCCCTTTATTAATCAATTATAGATTCTTCTTCTGTGTGTTTATGTGCTCATTCCACCACCACAAAATCTTCCATGTTTGATGGAACTATACTCACCATGCCCAAGAAACTCCAAAGAAGAAGCACTTTCCTTCCTAAATTATCCATCAAAATCATCGCAACAATTGATCCTGGAGATATCACAAAGAACAATGCAGAAAACAGTTATCAGGATTATCAAACGGCGTTCTAATTTTTGGCACAGCTCATCAGTACCTGATATATTTACTAATCCGACACACATGTTTCCAACGTCTGAAGATACTCCGGCTCTTATAAACACAGTAGAAGAGAAATAAAATACAGCATTTATTCCAGATAACTGTTGCATAGCATACAGGATGGACCCAACGATTACAACTGCCAAAAGCATAAGTAGTTATATCAAGCATTTGTAAGAAAATAACAAATTATGCATAGGATATCAAGTCCACAGGAAGACTACCTCTAGAATGATGACCGTGGATTAGTTCTGAAAACTTAACCACTTCATGTCCTTCCCCTCTATCTGATTTTGACAACTCTGCCATAGTGGCTTTAACATGTAATGCTCCAAAGAGCCTTTCAATTTCCTCTTCAGTTTCAGCAGTTCTTCCTTTCTGAACCAGTTTAAAAGAGTGATCAAAATGACATGACAAGGATGAAATAATAACACAATGCACATCTGAACCCATTGTTATTATTACTTCCATCGTCTAAACTGTACACTGATTAAAGCATTAACTGGAATAAGAGGAGTAAAACTGAGTGATGAAAGCATGAATCCATGAATTTAATATTAATAACACCACTAATCTAATTTTAGGAGAAACTTTGAATGTAATTTTTTATTAGAATGTCGAACACCAAGCACAATGGTGAATAGTATGAGAGCACCTTGAAAAGCCAATAAGGAGATTCGGCAGAGAACTCCATTAAAAATAGAAGTAATGAAGCAGGGACTACTGATACCAAAAAGCACACTCGCCACCTGCAACGACGGTTGAAATGAAATGCTTCAGTAAGAGGGAACTGCAAAATATCTTCTGAAACATCGATATCATAACATAATAAATATGGCTACATAAAATGCATATGCAAATATGTAACTATTTCACACTGCGCTTGGTGGGGATGTATCAGAGTTGTAATAGAAGACTTTAATTAGCAAGTTATGTCATGTCATTCCTCTTACCAACTCGGAACCATTTTAGCTGGAATTCCTATAACAAAAGAAGCCATAAGTCCAAAGCATGTTGCTATCTGGGTGAAACTTCCGTATGTTCCCCTTACAAAAGCTGGTGAAACCTGACAGGATGCATAACAAGAAACAAATTCTATTCAGAAAAGAGAAAACACATAATGCCACAAATTTCAGTGTGGCAAAATCAAACTTTAGGCATACCTCTGAAACATACAGAGCAGCAACAGGAGGACCAAGACCCATACCAGTTCCGACCAAAAACCTCCCTAGGAGCATGCCCTCCAAGCTACCTGTTGTAGCACTGAAATTTGACAAAGGATTTTCTCCATAAGATGTAATACAGTATCAGAAATCCATAGGTTCAATTGCATTTTGACCCTCAGTTTCTTTTTCCTTCTTGGGTACAAAGTTATACTTTGACTAATTATACATTGTAAGTTTACCTCAAAGATGCACCAATGATCATAGGTAAAGCACATAACTGGAACGACCTTCTACGTCCAATCCCGTCACATATCGAACCACTGAATACTGAACCAAGAAATGCACCTCCAAGGCATGTGCTCACCACCAAACCTTGAATATATATAGAAACAAAATACTCATGGATGGTAAATCATTAAGTAGTATGACATCAAATTTCTGAAAGTACAAGTGAAGCTGGGAATACCTTCGCCCAGGGTACTGCCACTGAAACCAAGGTCCAGAGAAATGCTCTCCAATGTGTCATTAACAACCCTTAATTGATAATACAAAAAGGAAGATGAAGCATGTAGGTTGTTAGATTGGTCCAAATATGAAAAGAAGGAGAAGAAACATACCCAAGATGATAGCCAAATAGGAATGAGGATAAAGTTGCGACTAGAACATGTGGCAATGGCCTTTTCCATGAAGCATTTCCTACATCTTTCGAAGCAATATGATGTGTCCTACCTGAAATTTGAGATTATTTGAGAAAGATAATGCATCTGATACTGAATTAGCGAAAGCTACAGCCTACAATTAGCCACATGCAGATAGTCGAGCTGATAAGAGATGCGAGGAAAGTGAAAGTACCTAAAGGTTCTCCTCGACCAATTCCATTGAGATGTTCTTTAGAACCCCAGCGTTTGTACATAGAGACGGTATCCTGATAGCGCCCTGGCATAACTAATTAGTTACACCATAAGACTCCCAAAACAGCCTCTGCCTGCCACGACACATGGTGATTACACACACTCCCAAGTGAGTGATGATGAATAAATAAAATTACACTACGAAACCATACGTCATATTATCATTAACTTCACCACAACATAAAACAACACAACAAGTAGTACAAGATGAATTCCAGAATTGAACGAAATAAAATAGAATCAATCGGATTCGAGGAATTGAAGTGAAACACATTGTATGCATTGCAGAGTGTGAGGTACAACAATACAATTCGAATTGACTGAAGGAACTAGTAATTAAGAAAGGTTAAATAAAAAGGATCGTGTGTAAGTAATTGAGTACGTCGTACATGCAGAATTTGATAGCAATGGTCTACATTACATTACATTGCGTAAAATGGATAATTAGATATTAGATTACCTCGGTGGTGGTGGTGAATAATGCTAACGTGCGCCGGTGGTAGAGATGGGGATTGATTTTAGAATTGTGGAATCTGATATACATACACTGTACTGTCTGTATTGTTGCGAATCTCGAAACTCTACCTTTGTGTTGCAGAATGAAGAAGAAGAAGAGGTGGTTTATTGGGGGTGTAGCGAGAGAGAGATTGGGGGAATGAATTAAATAATTATTAAGAGGAGTAGTAGTAGTAATGTAATGAAATGGTGGTGCTGCTGCTGCATTGACCGATTGTTTGTTCTCTCTCTTCTAGTTCTTCTTCTGTAGAGTGAGAGAGTGACAAACAAGGAATATGGAAGGTATAGTACAGTTTTTTAAGAAACAAGCAATATTAATAATAGTAATAATAATATATAACCAATATATACATTATTAGTAGTATTATACTTCATTCATTAGTTAATAATTAAAATGAAATAAAATAATATCAATTGACAGATGTGAATGTGATGCATAAACCATGTAACGTTCGTTGGTGCCTGGCGTTGCTAACTTGTTACAGCTATTTCTATAACTGCACACGTGTCATTGTTTGTTGGAGTTAGAATGGACTGGACTGGACATTTCACGTATTCTCTCTACTTCACGCAAAGGATCCTACCCAAAATGCATTGCGTTTGAATTCAAACTAGTAGGAAAAAATAACATGGCAGAGCACACCCACCCTCAGTTTCTTACTTCAAACATTTCATGTCCAATTGCTCTATGGGCGGTTCTGCTTATATCCACCGCGTTCTGAGCTGCTCTGTCATTGGCGGAGCTTTTCACTGCGCTTAGAAAATGTTGATTAACCTTTTTCTCTTTTCGGAAAAAAAGAAATTTTTTATTTTCAAACTTATATATAGCGTGTGGTTTTCTTGTGAGGATGTGAATTTTATCTGCATGTATTTCTTGATAACTTGATTTAAGTAGCAACTAGTAGCAAGTAGCAGGCAACACATTTTTTTAGATTTATTAATTCGTAGGCATCTACTATGTGCATTTTTGGCTGGCTGTCAATCGGGCTTCGTATCACTGTTAAGTATTGATATAGTCGCTGCGGCCTAAGAAAATAATACAGACCTTATTACGGCCACCCACCTAGAGTCCACGGACACCATAGCCAATGGAATTGAATTCTAATCAAACACTTCTTCTCCACAAGTGAGCTTGTATCCACCACACCATGGACGATACGGCATCCAATGACTGCTTTGTATATCATGGATCAATCAGATCTGATCAGGTTGGGCATCAAATATTCGTTAATTGGTTGAGTGAGTGTAGCTACCCTTGACTTTCTTCTCAACGAGATAGCTTAAAATCAAATACTACTAGTAATTTCTATTACCATTGAATTGAAAAACAAAATTTTCTTGTTCACTGCATTGAACAAAAAGAACTCCCATAAATTAAGAATTAATGTGACTAACATCAACTAGGATACTAAGTTAAGCACACTGCAAATAGAATTGAATATACAATGATCATTCTAGACAGAAAAAGGTATGACACGAACTATAATTTGTGTATGTACAAAATTACATTCTTGGGTACAGTTACTTTCATGCATATGAGAACATTTTGTTACCAAATGGACACCTGAACAAGTAAGCATTTTGTAATGTGGCCGGGAAATCAAATAAACCTGTAATTGACATGACATATCATCGCGCAGCACCAATAGTTTGAATCTGCATAAATTCAAGGGATCCAGCAAGAATTAATAATGACAAAGTAAAACTATGCTACATCATATTGACAACAAACATTTGGAGGGTGAAAAAGCAGCACCTGGTTTACAAGCAAGTTCACTTGCTCTCTGTACATCTCCTTTAGATCAACAATATCAGCACGGAGTTCCTCCAGCTAAAGAAAATGTAAAGTATAAGTGAGCAGTGACCGGGTTGTTCGATATGCATGCTATTTTACAAACAAAATGCAGTAATGCACTCAAAGATTCAAATGCAGATAATAGAGCAGCACTATGGACTTCTGGTGCACATTACTAATACTTCACCAAGAGGTTCAGGTAATTTTTCATGTAAATTGACTATTGTTGTGATTCCAAGTACAGACTATACATTCATGAGACTTATAGTCCAGCTTTCCCTCTAGTATTATTGGACAAAATAGATCTTAGCCCCAGTTTAAATAGTATTAGTAAAATATTTGTACCAACAGGTCGTACCAACACATAAGTATCAACACGTACATGTACCAACCATCGCTGCCATAAAATTTATTATTGATTCGTGATATACAAATTCAGTGAATTGTATTCAGAATCAGATATTGGTGCCACAAGCCCACAACGGATGATGAATTATTGGCACCAGACACCGATGCCCAACTCTATGCACTCTAAGTACTCGCACCAAACAATGGTCCAGGTCGAGGGTTAAATTTGTCAAACATGGTTTGAAAGTGGGCTGAGAGCAATATAATTGGGCCGTATAATAATGGTTTTTCAAGGTTGGTTCTAATAGTAATAAAATGACATAATTAGGGTCTAGGAGCAATAATATCTACTACTATTTGCTTTCCACAATAAAGAGTGATATTCTACCTTTCTCCATCTGTATTTGTTCTTTAATAATATTGAACATTCTCCTCATTCTTTCTTCTGACTCGAAACTCAAAATGGTACAACTTACATATCACATACTTCTATCAATTAATACCACTAGGCCTGGCAATTGGTCTGGATCGGACCGATCCACCATTGGACCAAATCCGTATGGATCAGATCCATGGACCAATTTCAAAATTTTGGACCGGATCCGGGTTCGGTCCAAAAAAAAGTCAAATATAGCTTTTGGTGTCAGATCCATAGTTCCATACGGATCCAGGCTCGGTACAGATCAGATCAGACCCGATCAATTAAAAAAAGGGACCTGAGTCGGTCTGGATCGGTCCCAATGCCAGGCCTAAATACCACTACATAGAAAGCTTTTGGCTATATCAAAAGCTTGGGTGTGTGTGGAGTACCTCTTCATCACGTTCGCCCATCAACTCCAGAGCCGCAGAGTGTCTCCGCCTAAGTGCTTCTAATTCTGCGCGTATTCCAGGTAGTGTGGCAGCTTCTGCCCGCAACTTTTCACACTGCATCATGAATTAAACCTGAATCAATGTTTTAATAGAAGTGGATAGCACCTTGAATTAATTATAAGTTTCATGCGTGCTTCACCTGCGCAGTCATTTTAACCAACTCCTCCGCAAGAGAGTCACGAATAGATTCCATGGATGCCTGAAGAGGGTAACAGGGTATAATCAGTATTATAAAAACCGAACCATGAAAAGCACACCTTCTCTTCTTTCTCTTTATTTATTCGTTGGGTGGATGGGGGAGGTTAAAACTGGAAATGGTACGAATAGAGAGGTTAAACCAGAATAGGCACTTAGCGAGCAGCCGAGCACATATCAATCATAAGAAAACAATGAAACAACACATGAATGGTCTTTTTCTTGTGCAGCAGAATGCAAACGCTATGTGATCCAACTTCCAAAAAATACTGATAAACTCCATAAGAGAGGCCAGCTTAGCCTACAAGACTGCCAACTCAACAAAATACTTATTTTTCTGCATACTACAGATGTTGGACAAGACCATAAAATAAGACTACCAAAATATAAATACTTCCTGAAGCACTTTTCAGGATAACACTCTTTTCCTAAAACTAACTTGCGAATTATAGTTCCTTGATCGACTACAAAAATAGATTATCATTTGCCTATTTTTTTGTGACTTGCTGGGCACTCAAATATTTAAAATTGAAATTTACAAATATCATATAGTTAAAGGAATTAGATATTAACATACCAATCTAGACATGTACGAAGCAAGCTCTCCTTCCTTTTGACGAAGAGCAGCTTCAAAAGTGCTAGATGTCATGCTTTTCAGATAGTAAGGACTCATTGCACCCTCTGCTGCACTCCTATGTTCCGAGAAATTATCAGAGGAGTCCAAAGTTGATTGCAGAAAATAACTTTCTTCCATACTGCTCAAGCTGCTCTGACTTGAAAGCTTACGGGTCAAGTTTCCTGTTGAAGATACTGTCATGCACCCAACTAAGCTAAATATACAAGTTTATGGGAAATATTTGAAGATCCAATACCATTTTCAAATGCAGTGGATTTTTGCCTTGTGATGGGGCTTTGATCAGGTATAGCTGAGGGCTGAAGACGGGCAGCCCTTTCCAGATCCATACGAGCAGTCCTTTCTCGCTCAAGTTCCTAAATAAGTTAATAAAAGAAAATATTCAGCAACTTTATTACAGACCGGATATTATAAATATTCACCAACGTTTGGCTATATCAGCTTCATAACGTCTTGGCTGATTTCAGTATCGCAACTCAAGAAAATTTAAATTAATGCATTGACACATGTTACAAAAGCCATGAATCTCAGCTGCAATATAATTTTTCACATAGAATAGCCCTTAGGAAACAATGTTCCCAGAAACACAAGCAGAATTAACAATAGTGAATAGACAAGTCAAACCATAAAGACTTTATTATTCACTGTAAGCAGTAGCCAATATCACATTTCATGCTTAGAATCTTAACAAGCTTTTCGGATATCCAACAATGCTAGGTACAAGAAGCTACAAAACAAGTTGATTGATTGATTCAAAGAAAGAACAATAAACCAAGTTAATCATATACTGAAGTAGACAAGTAGTACTAAGAGGTCAGAAAATAAACAAGTTTCGGAACTCTTATAGATAACTTAAGTAACATTAGATATGTTACCTGTTGTAGAAGCTCTTGATGCGTCAGAATTTCATGCAAGTCCTCCTTGTGTTTTTTCCTGAGCTCCTTAATTTCTTCTTCTAGCTGATGTACACGGGCTTCATGAGTATCAGATTCTTCTTTCAGAGCCAAATATTCCTGCCGGCTCTCTGATGCTTTCTGTCTCTCCTTCTCAAGAGATCTTGTCAGTTGAGTCTGCTCAGTCCTAAGGCATGATATCTACCCAAAATATCTCGAAGTAAGCTAATTATCAACTTAAGGCATAGCTCAAAGTGTAAATTTAGTAGTAGGGAAGACACCTGAGCCTCAAGAACATTTATTCGAGATAGAGTTTGAGTTAACCGCTCATTGATAGATCGCTCCTTCTCCTCTGCACCAGCAGCTTTGGCCTCAGCTTCCTGCAAAACGAATGAATTTAGGTTACAACAGCAGTGGAATATCTAAAACTTAGTAAAACATAGAACATAGTTTCTCTGGAAACCTGAAGGCGTGAATTTAGAGATCTTTCTACAGCAGCCCAAGCTTCAGCTCTTCTGGCAGCTGTTTCCTGGAAATGATAGTTAAAATACGCATTAATTAAAGAAAGCCACAAATGTTTTACTAATATATAAAATTAAAGCAAGTACAGAGTGACACCTGCATCGCTTCAATCTGCCTTAAAAGAGGCCTTGTAGATTCAGGAACTTGTGTTATTAACTCCTCACACCTACGCTCACTTGCCTAGGTAGAAATAATTCAGTGTCAATTGACAAAATCCATATGCATGCTTTCGGGTATCATATTATTAAGGAAGACGAAGACAAGAGAAAAGTGACCATACTTGATATCGCTTCTGAAGATCCTCAACATCCCTGCGAAGCATTTCTTCTCTATAAACTGCCTGCAGACCAATAAAGACAATCAATAATTGAGGATGAATTCTGAACCTAAATTTAATCAGTTTTCCGGAAAACAACCTGTTGCTCCTTCCTGCTAAGAGTTTCCCTTAATTCCTCAAGTGTTTGAACCAACATACTTTCACGATCTCCAGCCTCCCTTAGACGACTTTCCAGTTCGGTTCTAGCTTCCGTGTTTGCGCGTGCTTCAGCTAATGCTTCAGCTTCCTTCGCAGCATTTAGAGCATCCGTATAGTACTCTTTTTGAGCTGCAAGCTCAGCTTGGTGCTTTTCTACTGATTCTTGAAGCAACTCTTCGGTTTCAGCTTTATCCCTTTTTATGCTCTCTACTTTATTCTCTTCTGCCTGGAGACACAACAAATCATGCCAAATTTCAATCACACATCCTCACAAAACAATAAGGGCAGAAAATACAGAAAGATTAAGCCAACTAGTTCTGCAGTGTCGAAGAAAATTCCATAACTGTGCGAGGAATAAAGACTACTTATATCCTTTGCAACAAGAAACCAAAGTATCTAATGCTATGTGTGAGAAAGGAAGCAACTTATATTAAACAGTTTTTTACATAAAGCTTACTGAGATGAGGGAAAGAAAACAAGCTCTCCTTTTATCAAAAGCAGATCACTATCTACAGAATTTGTAGATTCAAAAATGCAAGTTGAAACATCAGCTACATAAGAAGATAAAGAAGACTAAGAGGAAAGTCGAATCTGAATTCAAGCAACAAGCGGGACATGCACGTAGTGCAGTTATGTGAAATAATGTACTATATCTAATCAGGGTTATCTCATAGATTTCTGGGGGCCTGTGCTAATTTTAAAATTGGGCCTCAAGGAATAATATAATAAAATACAATTTTATCGTTTTAAAAGGCAATATACATACATTTGTTGTGATTATATTCCTGCTATAATATTGCAAACAAGTAAAATACATATCTTGAACATTGTAACTCAAAATGTCACATAACTTGTTAATGTTTTGGTGCATTTTTTCTTTCTATTGATGTTTGGTCATGTATAATGACATGTTGATTTGTTATTAATGTAAAGTGAATATTTCGAACATGAAAGAAGATACTGATATTTCACATCAAAATTTGCTAAGCCAATATGGAGAACACCTTTAATTGCAAGAATTTGTCAGAAGTTTAATTCGTGGCAAGTTATTCTATTGTGGAGTACAACTCAAATACCAATTGGTGAATCATACATTAAGTATATTTATCAATATAGTTACTTTATGATCAAGTAATAGCTAAGTTTACCTGTAGCTTTGTAGTCAATCCTTTCTTCTCTTCCTCAAGCTCCCTGATCTGGTTTTCAAGAAACATAACCTTAAAACTCTACTAGGACAGAAAAGAATGCAAATTTTCCAGAAGAAATGTCAGTATCAGAGATAGCTCTCCACACCTGCGCCCTTAACTTCCTAATCTGGCCTTCCTGAGCAGCTTGCTTTTTTGAAAGCTCTTCCCCTGTAAAATTAGTGAAATCCATTAACAGTTCCAGAGCTAATAACTGAAGCATGCATGCATACAAGTAAGAAGTTCACCAAAGGCCTTAATAAGTCATACAGATTTATGAACTCTTTATCTTTTGTTCACATATAATAGAGCAAGCAAAGCAATAGATGACAATTCCTCAAGCCTACCAAACAGCCATCACATTACCAATAATGGCTAGGTCACAAGGCCATGGAGGTCGTAGTCATAAAAATGGTTCTAGCACTCTCTACAAAGTGCAGACAGACTCTATTGGTGATGCCATAACTCTACACTGGCACACTGGGTAAAACATGTGCGGTCCTAGGCATATGATGGCGACGGTTCTGTCAACTCGGACTAGATGGTGAACAAGACAACACATTAGACTTGTAAAAAGAGAACACTTGTAGAGTTCAGGGCCAATGCTGAATAAAAAAAAGAAGCCCTTCATCTAATTTACCCTGAAGAATAACTTGTAAGACTAAACAACGATAATTGCCGCACCGCAATTACTGTTATATCCTGAAACCTATTAATATATTCTTTTCATGTTACTTGTTTTATAATTGAGTTTATTACCTCCACGACTCATTACTTTATGTGTAATACCACCTCGAAGCTACGAATTATCATAATCAAGATAATGATGTCAATCATAAATGTTCTCACCTTCTGCCATCACTTGAGTTATTATCTCATCCTTTTCCTTCAGAAGAGCTGCGGCATCACTCTTCTTATTGTGCTCCCTACGCAGTGTATCTCTTTCCTTGGTGAGAGCATACACCTAAAAACATGTACATCAAACTATCAATTCACTATAGCAGGATAAGTCAATAGGATTCCAAATTTTCATTTGAAACTGAAGTGGCCAGGTCAGGCTCCAGCTTAATACAAAAAATTGAAGCCTTGGTGAGCTAGATAAAAACATAGAAGCTTTGTGACTGATATATGATCATCAAGCTGATGGGGGAAAGAAAAGAAAAAAGGAGGAAGATGAAAAGGAAAAGTAAAAGAAGCGAGAGTACCATAAAAAATAGCCAACATATCTGCTGCTTGTATTCACTTGAGATACTATTATTATTATATTACTGTATTGCTCTTCAGTAAACAATGATCAAAGTACCATTATCATATTACTATATTGTTCTTTCAGGTCTGAGAATAAACTGTAATCATTCTCAGGCTACCTAAGACTCTTCTTTTGTATACAAGTTTCTACGCACAGATAAGTAAATGACAATGAATAGAGGCACGACTCTCACTCAAAATCAGCAGTCAGCAGCTTAAGGGTTAAAAAGGTACAAAGTGAAAGGATATATCTGTAACAAGTTATGGCATTGAGAGAGAGGCATACCATCTCCGAACACAGTCAAATGTGTGTACTTGATAGAAAAATAGAAAGGTAAGATTGAATAGTTAAGAATATTAATGTGGGCAGAAGTAATAAGATTATTAACTCTAATAAACCAAAGTTTAGCTGAATGTGACTTCAAAAGACAAACTGGCAATGTCTTGAAACTATAATATAAGTTCCTAAGTACCAAAATATATGAATAACGAAAAAAGAAATAGCACCTGCTATACCTTTCTCTCAAGTACAGCCACCCTTTGATGGTACTCCTCTCGCAGAGATTCAGTTTCTTCATTTGTTTTACTCTGAAAATTATGCATCCCAATTAGAAATGCTACATACTTGCATGCTGGTAAAAAGATATTTAGAGTGCGTTTGAGACTTTATGAGTATGAGTGATAATAGACAAGATTACGCCAAAATGGTGGGATAAACACAAGATGCACATAACTGCATACAGCCTGCCCATTGAGTAATTATTTCTTCCAGGGTATAGAAAGAATAGACAGTTCATTAGAAAATACTTGTTTCTATTTCTACAATTTAACAATTTGCTTTGGAACTGAGGCAAAAATAAACTTGCAATCAAGACTAAATCAGAGCAAAAGTACATTGCTTCACGCCTTCACCTTCCCAATAACTCAGTAGTTTTCTAAAAGAAAATGTCACACACACACGCGCACACACACACACAAAAAAAAAAATTAAAAATATATAATTAAAAAATAATAATAATTTAGAATGTTGAGCTGAGTTTCATCGTCATCCAGAATAGGGGAAAACAGTTTAAAAAATAAAATCAAAAGGCTCTAATACATAATGATCAACGCCTACAATATGAAAGTCGAATTTGTGAATCCCCATGCATGAGCATAATATGAACAATGTGGATTTCCGTGTACTCTTCAAGGGTAAACTTATAAATGATACCATAACAGAAAAAGTTAGAGGGGAAAGGAGATTCCAGATTTAAGATGAAGACATGGGTGAAGTATTAAAGAGAACCCTGTAAACAACTAAAGGATAGAGCATTTACTCACCCTAATATCATCAATTGCAGCTTTTAAGTGCTCATTTTCGTTCATCAACTTTGCAATTTCATCAGCCTTGGCCTGGAAGAAATCAGAATGAAAAAGAAGAATGAAGTCATGTCAGTAATAGCAGGAAAAAATCATTACACACCAATTTGTATTTCTTTCAAAACTTACAATAGCTTTACTGTTTTAATCTAAACGACGCCTATCATCTGAAAAGTGCTACAGGCAAGCTATCTATTCTGATCAGCAACTCATGGAATAAATCAACTAAAAGTCTAAAACTAAGAGAACTAAAAACTTGGTGCTTTTTATGCCAATTGACCTGGTCAAAATCAAACACACATCACTTAGATTTTCTTTTGCTTGATGTTCTCATGACAAATGCCGTTACCACTCGCACCAACCTACTTTATATGACAGAACATTAAAATGGTGGATGTCATGAAATACATTTTAACTTGGGGAAAAATAAATACTCATGTTATTATTTTGATATATGTACATATAGTGAATCTTATGCTACACCATGTGCCATTGAAGGGGGGGTTTCAACCCAAGAATAAAGCAAACCTGAGCTTGTTTAGCAGCCCCCTGCAGTGCAGTTTCCATCATTTTCATTTCTTTCTTCACTTTCTCCAACTCAGCTGCCGAACCTGTAATATCAGATGAGTTGCTTCCTGTAGTCGAATGTTCTTTTGCACTAGAATCTTTATTTGAGGCCTGTTCGAGATCAATTGCTTTAGAAATCGTATCTTTCTGATGTGAAATCGAGTCATCGACAACTTCTAACGCCTTTGTGTCATTATGTTGTACATTCTCCACATCATCATCACTTGAATCATCTTTAGCATCATCAGTCCTCTGAGGGGAATCAGATACAGATCCAGACAGCACTCCAGGTTCAGCTGGGCCTTTCACTCCGTCATCAGTTTCAGCTGTCAACCCTTCCTTAATCACTTCTCCTTGCTCATGTTGGTTTCCCGCACTATTACTATCATCCAGTTCAGGTGTAGAAGAAATTACTTCCACATGACTTTCAGGACTTGCTAAATCTGCCTGTACATGCTCCAGCGATGCAGGCAATTCCACTTCTGACCTGTCCTTCTGAGGACTGCTGGAAGATTCAGTATTCTCAGACAGTTCAGTTACTTGATCAGATATTTCGACAGCAGTAGCAGGTGGGACCAACTCTTCTTCATCACGTTCTCCAGCAGGGGCCTCTATTTGCTTCCCCAGGTTATCTTTTGTATCCCCCTCAGCTTCTGCTTCTCCATCTTCCATTTTTATCTCTTTCTTTGCTTCATCTATATGTGTAATTTGCTCAGTTGCATGATTGGATGAACTATCAGGCTCATCTTCTTCATCCTTCATGGGGGACGTTGACTTTGATGAATCGGGTTGTTCTGCTGATTCATCAGGAGTTTCAGAACCATCCTCGGGTTTCTGCCCCATAAATCCCATTATAGGTTCAAATAACGTCTTCCTGTCTGTAGCTGAAGGCCATATTCCTGATGCTATTTGGGAAACAAAAATAAGGGTACGGAAAAGTTGATATTTTTTATCAGCACATACATTGAACACGTGTAGATAGATAAGTTTAACTAAACTTAGTTGCTGGGAAGCATCTAACCGGGGAAATGTCAAACCATCTTACTTGCAAGTTGCAAAACAGTAGACTCTCCCCTATGTATGCTATATGCTACACAGTACACAAATTCCCTTTATTTCTTTACATTTACTTTGTGCAGTTTATGATCGGTGAGATCCATACTAAAGTATTAAATAAAAAGTAGCCAAAAAAGGAAGAGTAAAGAATGGATGAAAACGGAAAACATCAAGAAACAAATGGGACAGACTACGGTTGGAGTATATTGATATATTCATGTACATATTTTTTTTATACACATATGCTTACCCTAAGGTTTGTGAGCATTTGTTTTAACACTAACAAAATATTGAACCTTTCCACCGCCATCAAGTATTTGACATATTGTCCATAGTGAGGTATATCATTTAACTGTCCCATGTATGAAAAATCTCAAGTACTCAATGATGCACACCAGCAATCGCACACAGGTACAAGGACAAAAAATGCACAGCATTGTATAGTGTCCATCATGTTTCATATATCATAAACCGCAAGATGCATAAAAAGCTGGTACTTGTACTTTTTTTCCTGAAAACCAATTAAGCTTTTGATGGATCACCATACCATGCACTAAACAATACCAAAACAGAATCACGAATCAATTACCCTGTTAATACTAAATCCAGTTAATACAAAGCCATCAGCTCCTTAAACTTTAAATTGCAACACTCATGCATATTTACACAAGTTTAACTACAACATATACCACTAATCAAAACACCAAATCAGAAATCAAAATCGAAGTACGGGTTACGGTAACTGATGATACCTTCACTAGTGGTAGGTGCATCATCAGATTTCTCCTCAAGGCCAAGTGCAGTATCCAAATTTTCCCCAATGTTCTTAACACTCTCGCTCAGCTTATTAACCGCTTCAGAGAAATCAGGAAAATTTCCCAAGGAGACTTTCCCACTAAACCACGCCATGCCGAAAGATCCAACGAGATTATCACATTCGTTTAATAATCCTCCTGCAAATTAAAGGAAATGCACAAATATGCATCACCAATTGGAACCGAATCACCAAAGCGGTGGATTAAGATCGGAAACCTTGGATCCTCGGTGAACAGTTCCGATTGATAATGCAAGGATTGAGAGAGGATCTAAGATTTGGAAGGAACCTTGATTGGGATCGGAAGTGCAGTGAATAAAAGGAGATCAGGTGATTGTTAATTCGGTGATGGTGTAAATTTGGGGAACTCGAGTCTAGTCAGTACGGTTCGCACTCGCACCAATCATCTGGTTCGCCCGGGATTTTTAAGTTCAATAGGGAAAATGGTGGAAATTTCCAATTTTGGTCCATTGAAGTCATAGAGGCTCGATTTTTTATCCTTTAAAATAACATGGTTCAATTTTAGTCCTCTACAAATAGACTGAATTTTAGTCCATTAAATTTGTAAAACCCGTTCCAATCATCTTTAAGACCGGTCTAAGCTCCTTATACAAAGGCCCCTTCCCTATTTCAGTAAAGTTGCAAATCATTCAAAATCCACATACTTCTAAATAAAATTCTTTTTGGTTGTTTATGTGGAGAAGTACATTAATCTATAAGTAAAGGTCTATATCAGATGTTGAGTTGCTAAGGTCCCTAACTAACTATAGTGTTTGGATACAACCTACACCAAGCTTGATTTCCACATGCTATCTCTAGTCTCTTACCAATAAAGTTACCAGTATAGCACTTATTATACCAAGTAAATATATTGTCACAAAAATTTAGATCATGAAGCTCACAGATTTAAACTTGTTTAACCTACTCCAGTTTTTCCTATTTCCTCCTTAGTTTATCTCAAGGACCAAGTATAGCATTTAAAGTCTTCACAAATGAACCAACCAGAAG
The DNA here is from genome assembly GCA_028274465.1 of Plantago ovata. Classification (NCBI taxonomy): domain Eukaryota; kingdom Viridiplantae; phylum Streptophyta; class Magnoliopsida; order Lamiales; family Plantaginaceae; genus Plantago; species Plantago ovata. The sequence goes on along the minus strand of CM051457.1, from coordinate 14,110,629 downwards.
TAATTGACTTGCTTAAAAATCTTTAACTTGTTCCATTAAGCACTTGGTCTGGCATGTTGATAGATTGTAGACACATCTTCCACAGGTGGAGCTTATGGAGAAACATGGTCCACAATTATCACATGTATAACACGGTCATCCAAATCATGCAGCTTGAGTTCCACTATGATATTCGATAATTCCAGCTTGTGGATTCTCAGGTGGAAAAGGCTTCACATTATATTTGTTATGATATCCCAAAGCTAATACTCCCTCAGTTTTTATTTATAAGTAGTTTTAGAAGTTTTCACACATATTAAGGAAATGATTGATTTTCTTTATTTTATTCTTTCACTAATTAATGTTATAAAATCTATGTAACTTTTATTGTTTTAATAAGAAAAAGATAGAGAGAAAAGGAAGAGATACACTTTTAATACTACTAAAAGTAAGGAGAAAGTACATGGAAAAGAGTAAAATAATCTAATAAAAGCTAAAACTACTTATATTTAAGGAAGAGTTCAAAATGCTAAAACTACTTATAAATAAAAACGGAGGGAGTATATACTTTGTAAAGCTTCAAATGTCAATCAAGTATCCATGATTAATTATGGCCACCAATGGCTTAGGTTCATCCAAGTGATTCTTTCGAGCTGTCTGAAACTCAGGCCTACCTACTACTCGTGCATTCTATTCCATACAAAAACATTCTAGTTAACAAATACTTTTTTAGGGCTTCCTTGAAACTATAATGTTTATTTTTCCTAATATAAAATTTGTAATTATTTTTCTTTTCTTGTATGATTTTGAATTAAATTAAGATCAAACTAACTCTAGAAAAAATAATAAAACAAAATGTTTCAATTATGGAAATTGGGATGAAGGAAGGAGTATGTCCCCCTAAACAATCATCTTTTTCTGCTAAATCTTCAGAGTCCATAATTCATTAAGACCCGAAATGGATTGGTTTTGGGCCTAGTGATGAAAGCCCACTATGCTGGCCGAATTTGTTCCCTCCTTACAATTCCTTGGCCCAGTGATCTTTCAGATTTATCTAGAGCTGTTTTCCATTGACTTTTGCTGTGCTGTCGTTTGAGTTCACTTCTTTTCTTTCTTTCTCTTTTTTTCAAATAATAACATGGGAATCCGTGGGCGTTATCCTTGGGGTGCATACTGGGTAAATCGGGCTCACGTAATAGACTGTAAAACGTGTGAAGAAAGTTAAACCGCACCAGTGCGAAGGTCTCTTGCCCAGAATGTCATAATTACAAATTCTAATCCGGTGAGAAACAAATTTGTGATAAAAAAATATATTTTTTATTTTTAACCAACTAATCCAATCCTTGCTCTCATAGTTTATTATGGAACTGTGGGGACTGTTGGTGCTATTTCCGAGTTAAATATGATCCGCAAGATACAAGATATGATTTAGCTCCAAGCCTCCAGCACAGCAATCACTGTTGAAACAACCTCATTAATCTTTAAATAAGTACAGCGTTATTTATGACTTTGTTTTATTAGTCATAAATAATTACTCCAACTAAAAAAGGTTTTATATTATTTGTTTTATGCGTGGAACCTTTCATCTCACTTGATGGGATGAGCATAATGCTGCTTTGTTAATTGTTGGGGCACTAGTCGTACTCCCAAGTAGGCCCATGTTACTTTGTTTTTCAACATGTTCTTTTATTTTTATTAAGTGGTTCTCCCATGTTTCGTCAGAAAAATAAAATTATTATTTCGATTGAATTTTTTTTTATCTAACATTTATTGTGTATATATAAAAATTAGTTAAGTTAGGTTCTAATAATCCCTTGTAATGAATCAAACAAACCTAGCTCGATTCTCATCAATTTTAAGTTAAAACTTAAAAGTTTATTAATTGAAAAATATTTTAGCACGCTGAGAATATTAGACAAAAACACGAGTAAATTAAAATGTTTTGTCGTAGGATTAAAATGTTTCGATCTATCATCGACCTAGTAAAATATTTTAAGTGGCAAGTAAATTAATTGGTTTGCCGTTTTTATCTTTTCACAAACTCTTTTAGCATATGCCATTTTTTTATCGTACGAATTGCCACTAACTCTTTTTTTTTTTCTTCCTTTTTTTTTTAAGAATCAAATGATCATATATTGATCACATCAAGGAGACAAAATGTGTCTCCTTGACCTTGATGATAAAATTTCCACTAACTCTTTTGGTGACTAAAAATCCTTAAGCCGCATATGATCATTATTTCGTGTTGAAGTGACAAGCTTTATGTGAAACTACTGAAATGGCAAATGAAAATTTTAAACGGGACGAAGAAGTAGCTAAAATTAGCTTACTCTTAATCTGAAGCTTCATGACTTCTCTTATTTTGATTTAAGCAAAGGGTTAAGTCAGTCTCGTGCCAAACCGCCATAGGGATTTCACTTATTTTCACTGTTATTAAATATGGAACATGAAGTACAAATTTTCCGATAGATCCCAAGGAATATTGTCTTATATAAAAAATAATATAAACACATAAATCGGTGAAAAGAAAAAGGAAAAGATTAAAAAAAAAAACCAATGAGGTTTATGATGATGATGAAATTTCAGTTTTCACTCATTAAAAAAGCCAATGAGTAATATATTTAGTCCATTTTATATATACGTGAAGATAATAAATTCGATCATTGTGGTCCGAGAGTTTATAATAGGTATATATAGTTCTTTTTTTTAAATGTTTTTAACGGGAATAAATAGTACTAGTACTAGTAAATAACCCGTCGAGTTTCGACGGGAATAGTAATTCTCAATATGTAAATATCACATTATCTTGCAAGTAACACAAAATTAATAATGATAACAACGCTACATGTCTTAGATCAGGAAAGAGTCATGTTCAAAATATACATGGTTGAACTTAGCCTACCAAATTCGTAGTTGATCACCAAAGTATATACTAGGTTATAATTATAATAGGTATACATATAGTTCTTTTTTAAAATGTTTTTAACGGGAATAAATAGTACTAGTATTATTCAAGCCGTTATGTCTTCATGTTGACAATTTTCACAAGATAAACCCAATGTGATTCTTGTAGGAGCATGCAGTAACAAACGTTTTATTTTATACATACATTGCATATATGTCGGTTACTTACTTTTAAACCGATAAAAACAAACCAGTGTTTCATATATATATACTGTACACGACCTAATCAAAGTTCAAACTGATCAGTTCCAATTCCAAACTGATGTACTGAAACAGCTGGTATTGGTAATTTGTTAGTACGTATAGTTATACTGTAAATTATGTATGTCGATCGAGTAAATTTTGTTTCAATAAACGACTATGTTGGGTAGCTAAAAGTATAAAGATGATCATGTTTAGTTATGTCATATTTTGTCTTTGTTTAGTGAAACTAGCTCATAGGCTAGTTGGAGTTGATAAGCTATCTGGTAGCTTATAAGTTAGCTGATTTTAGTGTACGTGTTTAGCGGATGAACTGCTAAACTAGCTGATTTTAGTTTATGTGTTTAGCGAATGAGCTAATAATAGCCTGCTGATAAAATGATAAAAAAGGGCATTCATATTATCTTGTTTTATGTGTTATATTTCTCATGTTTCATAATAATACCCCTATAATAATAATGATTATTATTATTATTGTTACTATTATTATTATTACTACTACTAATAATAATTAAAATACAATAACAACAACAACAATAAGAAATTATTATTATTTTAAAGCGTTCACGTAACAGATCAATGTTTCCATTTGTCATTCTAAACTTATTTCAACTGGCAATAAGTCTGTTATGTGAACGCAAGATTATAAGCTTCTGGAGCTTATAAGCTACAGTAGTTGATAAGCTAAGAGTTTGAAAGTGTCGTTTCATTTTTCATCAAAATCCATTTTTACCTCATCAACCGATAATAATAGCAATTTATAAACTCACACTTACGCGTGGTATTCACGTGTTAAAAATTTATATACATAATAAATAATAAAAAAACGAAAGAAGAAATTTAAATAAATAAATAAATAAAAAGGAGAAAATTACGTCAACAATACACTCACCAAGAGTCGAACTAGAATTTTATTTTAATTTTGAAGCTGCAATCTTTTTTTATTACACAAATTACAAAGAGAGTTTGTGATCCAAATGGGGGCATCAAGGTTGTTGCGCGTTGGTTCATTCCGTTCGGCTGGGCTTGGAGGCAATTTCTGGCCTGCCCACCCCAAGTGGGGAGTTGGTCCATGTAGCTTGGATGGAAGTTCGGACTTCATGAGCCTTAGAGTGGAGGAGGGTATGACACGTGGCTGGCTTAACAAAACACTTAAAGCATTGATAATAATTCCCGTTCTCTGTGGTGGGAGGATAGCGGGCTTGTGTCTCTCGGGTCCAAACATTCCAGGATACATCACCAACTGTATTGTGAAATGCAACTCGACTCTTTCATCGGGACTTGAAGGTTAGAAAACACAAATACGGTTTTACTACCATCAATGCTTCCATACGTCAGTCAACACTTAAAATGTACTGATATTTTCACCCTACCAATCTCTAAACAATACGTCATAAATCATTTATCAATTCGATTTGGTCTCTGATACCAATTATGTAACGCCCCGGCTTTTAGGGCTTTTAAGAGATTGAGAACGCTACTTATGTCAACAAGGTGCAGTTTTCTTTTTGGAAATCCACCTATAAGAACTTCAGAGTTAAGCGTGCTTGCTCTAGAGCAATTCTAGGATGAGTAATCTACTCGGAAGTTCCTGGTGCACGCACGAGTGAGAACAAAGTGCACGGATAAGAACTTGTGTTGGTCTGTGGGGCCAACATATCACCCCAAAAGCAGTCCAGGAGTAACCTTGACGGCCCGTTGGACCGGGTCTTGGCCCATAAGTGGGTCAGGTCGTTATAAGTGGTATCAGTGCCAAACTATCCAAAACTGCATGAACTAAGTGCCATCTGATCTGGGGAAAAGTGTTGCACCGTATCGACGGTGGGAGCCACCTCTTGAGTCCGAATGGGCCACCTCTAGAATCCTGCACGGATGGTTGGTCTCGGGACAGTGCGCAACGAGGACGTTGCGCAATTTAAGAGGGGGTGATTGTAACGCCCCAGATTTCACATGTGACGCCCCGTTCGGCAAGACAAGCTCACTGGGAGTTTGTCACTCAACTAAACAATTTACTAATCAAGTAATTAATTATAAATCAACAAGATAAAACCCACTTAAAAACAACAATTATTACCAAAACAAACTGCCAGGGAGCTAGTCTTGTCGGACGGGGCGTCACTTTCAGACACTACAAGAAAAACAGGATTTAGCGACGGATGGCATCCGTCGCCATACGGAGCGATCCGTCGCTATATACCATTAGCGACGGACGGTACGTCGCTAAATAGGACGTCGCGAAAAGTGGCGTCGCTAATTCAAAAAACGACGAATGAGCTATTCCGTCTCTAAATTTAGAGACGGATAAACTTATCCGTCGCGAATTTAGCGTTGACCGGGCAGCCCATGGTTTCTTCACTCGCGACCTCTCGCATTTCGTGAGAATCATACCACTAGACCAAACACCCATAGTAATGGATACTCATTAACACTGGAAATGGAATGGAAGTAAACACTTCACATAACATAACACCAAAAAGTATTACGCAAACACGAAGGATTTTTAGAGACAAGAGGCCATAGACTTTTTTTTTCTTTTTTTTTGTTATAAAGTTTAAGTTGTGTATATTCAAAAGCTCATTAGAAACACTTACAACTCCAACCATAACATAAAAACACACAATCCCACAACACATTTCACAGTTTATGTTGCAACTTCATCCCTAGTGCCCAACAAGTTTCACTACCACAATGCTCAAAATCTAATAGGGATAATTAAGGACTCAGGGGCAGGGGCATATACAATTCATGTTTTATTTCCATCTTTCCTGGTTTATACCGTACACTATGTACTATGCTAAATTAGTTTAAGACAACATATGGCAGAATGAAGAGAATTCAGGTTAAATTAGAATAGAAAATTACTTGTTGTGTCGATCATGTCATCCACCATCACCGCAACTTTTCCTTTAACGTCACCAATCAGACTCATTACCTACATTTGATAAAATTAATAAACCAGCAAAATCAGATACTAATTAAACTCAGAAAGAGTCCATGTTAACATATGCTACATACAATCGTTCACCTTGTCTGTACTTTAATCAAACTCAAGAAACTTGAACCATAGCTGCCCCCAAAAAACCGCATATATGATACCCGAGCAATAATCAAGACCACTACAAGTCAAGAAACTGAAAGCATTGCCTCATTCACATATCACAAGCTAAAGGAAACACAATCAACAACAAACAGCTAACAATAGCCCCCGAGAAATTTAAAATTCTGTCTAGTTCTACAAACATAAATCATATTAACACAAAACCCAATCTTTGATGAATTCGGTTTTAACATCATCACACCATAATTAATTAAATTAACAAAATAACATAAGTAAAATAATTAACATAACAATAACATGAATATGAACAGAACTAACTTGAGCAAATTTAACATGAATATTAAGTATGAATATCAAAATTCTATTTAACATGAATATTACATGAATATTAACCAAATTACACTTAAAAATTAGGGTTAATTTATGGCAAATCAATTCGAAGCTTCGGTTTAGGTTTAGGCAAAAAGCCCCAAAAATTAGGGTTAGGGTTCTAACCTTTTGTGGCAGAGATCGAATCGGAGAATCAGAGAGGAGAAGAGGAGGAAGTGGCTCGTCACTATGACACGGTGGTGGCTAATTTTTCCAATTTCAACCAAAAAGGAGGAATTAGGAAATGAAATTGAAAAACTAGAGAAGCAAAAGAAAAGAATGAGAGGAAGGAAACTTACCAATTGAATTAAAGAATGGTGACGGTGGAAGGTGGTGCGTCTCCGATGATGACGGTGGACGGTGGTGGGTGGTCGACGGTGGACGACCGGTGGTTAGGGTTTACGCGATGATTTGGGGGAGAAGAGAATGAGGAGAGAATGAAGAAGAAGAAGAAGACGTCGTCTTCTTTATACGCAGATCGCGATTTCCTTTAGCGACAGATAAGTCCATCCGTCTCCAAATTTAGCGACGGATAAACCGATCCGTCGCTATATTTTATTTAATGATTTTTCTTTTCTATTAATTAAACAATGGTCAACTCATATAGCGACGATAAGTCCATCCGTCTCTAAATTTAGCGACGGATAAACCGATCCGTCGCAAATTTCGCGACGGATGGAATTATCCGTCGCTAATTACCAGTCAGATTTGTATCCGTCGCTAAAATCACCGATCCGTCGCTATTTTGCGACGGATCGCATCCCGTCGCTATTAATCCGTCTCTATTTGGCTGTTTTCTTGTAGTGAGAGACGTAAAGGGGTTGAGAACGCTATTCATGTCAACAAGGTGCACCTTTCTTTTCGGGAATCCATTTAGAAGAACTTCAGAGTTAAGCGCTGCGTCGGAGCAATTCTATAATGGGTAACCTAATGGGAAGTTTCGGTGCGCGCACGAGTGAAGACAAAGTGCGCGGATTAGAACCCGTGTTGGTCTGTGGGGCCAGCATATCACCCTGAAGAGCAGTCCAGGAGTAACTTTACCGGCTCGTTGGGCCGTGTATTGGCCCATTAGTGCGCGGTTCGTTACAAATTAGACATTTACGTTACAAACCTACTCGGTCGGAATAAAATCCTTAGTAGCATTATCCATTAGAAAGGTACCAAAAAATGTATGAGTATAGTTTCTCCTATATCATCGTAAGTTTACCGCAACAAGCATTACATTTTTAGTTGGTTTTTTTTGCACTAAAAAAACATGTACTTGGTAGATGCAACGACCTTTTAATTTTCTTTGTTTTTTGCTTTTCCTTTTTTCTCTGTGTTTCCAAGCACATCCACACACGCACACGAAATATACATATATATTAATAGTAATTACTAATTAATGCAGCATCCCATAGGCAAGACTCACACACATGAATATCAAATGATAAATAAAAAAAAATTAAAAAATGACAGATAAGAAACCATACGATACAAAATATCATTAATACGAGTATTACTACTACTACTAGTACTACCTTACTTGCCTCAAATCTCAAATTAAAAAGGTTCAAATCCTAAATCATGTACCACTACTACTTGTAGTAAACATGTCAAATCCTCCTCTCCCACAAGACTCTCCTGCTCTCTCTCTCACTCTTGTAATAAACATCCATCTTTTTGTTTTTTTCTTCATGCATATTCTTATATATTCGAGACGGAGTGAGTATAGATTTCATATTCTTTTTGTTGGTTTCCTCATTCCAGGCTGGGATTTTCGGTGCTAGCGGAGGAGGACCGGTTGAGGCAGCGGATGAGATAGCAAGCAGTGAAAACTCTTCGGGGCTGGGAAAATCCCGGTCCACCGAAGAGTTTCACGATGAAGAAGAAGACGAAGAGGAAGATGATGAAAATAATAATGATAAGAGAAAGAAGAAGAGGAAGAAGTATCACAGACATACACCACAGCAGATTAGAGTGATGGAGGCGTAAGTTTTCTTTGATTATTATTTTCTTTATAAATTGCATTTTTGTTTTTGTTTGTTTCTTGTAGTTTACTCGTGACTAATTCGTTTAGCACCGGTGATTAGGGTTTTAATTAAACAAGAAATTACAGTGCTCCTTCAAATGAGTTGTCTGTGAGTGAGGGAAATTATTACACTGAGATTCGGCATTAATGGGTTTATTGAACAGATTCCAAGAAGACAGGTAGATAATCATATTTTATTCTCTGCACGTTTTAATTGTTTGCAAAAGGTTCCTTTCAATTCGCCCGCCTCAACTTGCCAACTTATTTTAATAAAATTATTTAATACCAACATGGAACTTATTTATAAACTTTTGCTTTTGACTTTTCATTGGTTTATGGGAGTTTTATTTATTTCGTAATGCTATCGGCTATTTGTTTTTTATTTTTAAATAATGATAATCACTTTCACAAAATATTCATATTTTCTTAATTTTCAAATGGATTATTTATGTTTACTTATTTCACAAATTTTTACCTTAAACATTTATTGTAATTGCTTACCATACCACTGAAGTTATGTTATTTCATATTTAAAAAATATTTAATTCAGATTCTTCAATTCAAATTTATTCAATTATAAATAATTTATTTCAATATGAATTTTTTAGATGAAAATAACAGTACTTAATACTCATCAGTTCCAATAATTATTTAAGTTTGTTACAAAAAAATAATGAACGAAATGATAGTGTGAAAATATAATGTACTTATACTTTCATAATTTAATTTTAAGAAAATGAAGTACTTCACGTACAGTATGTAGGCTCACATGTACTGATGTACCCGTAGTTAGGAATCTCTATCTTCTGAAAATCCATTTAAGTAGTACACTTCTCTATACTTTACTCATCAATCACACCAATGGTGGATCCCGTGAGGGTCTCATATGTGTGACCATAATTAATCTGATTTGGGAGTTTGGATCTAGACCTTTTCAAGTCTGTTTGGCAGTGTGTGTTTTAAACAAAATTTCGAGGTTTAAAGCTAAACAATTTTGCTCGATTCGGAGTAATAATTTGATTAGACTATTAGACTAAAATTTTAGAGTTGGGGGTGTATGAATGAGTTCAAAACTTCAAATAAATGGTTGAATCTTTAAGGGTTCAATTCTTGATATAATTGACATCTAACAATTTATTATGTGTGGTATTATCATTCCACCGTCCGGATATATAACCTTTATTACACTATCCTTGAGGCACTGTTTGTTAGAATAGTAATTTGATCAGCGGTAATTCAATAGTAATGTTTAAAAATAAGAAATTAGTAAATAGTAATGTCCAGTAGTGTAACATCTCATAAAAACTTGACCGGCTAGATTCCTTGAGTTAGCGCCAAAAAGTATATGAGACTGATTCATCTAAAATTTGGCAGGATTGTGTTTATGGATAAACTCAATGTTTAGCCAAGGAAAATGCCGGTATAATCCAGTTTGAATTAAATAAAATAATAATTAAAAAAAGTTGGGTAACCAAATGTTTATTTTTGTAATATTATTATTTAATATATATCACACAGATATGTATTGGTCGTTGGATGGTTTTAAAATGCGATTGAAAGTAACATATGCATATATATAGCGACTTCTTAACTGCTATTGGAATTGTTTGTTCTTCCACGCGTTTCTCATTTCATTTATATAGTTCTTCTCACTTTACCTAGCTAGTCTTACTCCACTCATCAACAACAGCTAGTTTCTCATTCCTTTTTTTTTCTTTTTTCTTTTCCTTCTTTAAATAAATAAATTAAGGATGAATAACATTCGAGCATTAAAGCGTTTACATATCTTAATTTCTTACCGTGCGAAAGGATGTACACCAGATTCAAGCATGTGTTAAACAAAACAGAAAAAATAAAAACTGCCAAAACTGCATCTTATGCACAATTTAAGTTCAATTGGACAATTGGACTATGTTTGATTTGTCTTAAAAAATTAATTTCAATTTAATGCAATTTATACTACAAATAAGTTCGGTTATTCAAGTGAATTCATACTTTTTCAGATGAACCAAAGAGGACGTTAGAATGATAATTTACCAAGATAGATCCTAGCCGAACAAGACAACGATTCAAGACATAGTTAGGCTTTTTTTTCTTCCTCGGAGAAAACAATTATTTCAGTACAGTTTAATTTAAATTCATTACCTACAGTTCAGTTTAGTTTTACTCATATTTTTCACCGTATAAATGAACCCAATTCAAAGAACATCACTTTAGATGAAGAAAATGTGACCTTAAAAATTTTACCTCGAAGAAGATTCACCCCGGGTTCTGAAAGACGAACCCTTCCGGCGTCCTACTGACACCTCCGTTTTATCACTGGGGCTATTAGTTGTGGGCTGGTTGCTATATTTATGGGGTTAGGCTATGCAAGACCTACTCGGAGAAACCAAGGTTTTTCATTTTATTCGACAAATGCCTGCTAGGCTAGCGACCTGTTTAATGGAAGGCGGAAAGGAAGATTGTTCAGTAAATTATGAGAGTAGAGCAACTGCACGATGAAATTGTGTATATAATGAGTCAAGACATTCTCCTTACACAAAGCACGAAGCTATGAGCAGATCAATTGCACAAAACAATGGAAATTCTGTCACCCCTAAGGCCCTAACCAAGGAATTCCCATAAAGTAGTAGGGAATCAATAGACAAGAACTTTTACAATAGCATCAGATAGAAGGAGACGGAGGAAGGCGAACATGCAGCTTAGCTACATCCATCCTACCGATCTTTCACTGACGAAAAGAAAAGGGAAGATGCCTACCACCAAGGAAGTCCATCACTACCTGTAGTTATAATCCCGGAAAACAAATTGCTAGCTTCTTTTGCGGGATAATCGATCAGTTACTTGATTAACTTCTCTTTATAGAAAACAAACGTGAACTTGTTTCCATAGTCACCCAACAAGATTTTCTGGTGCCATGCTATGCATGCTGCTGCTACCTTACTGTTTAGAGAAATACTGTGAAATAGTTTAAATGGAAATATGGTATGTTTCCATGGTTAACATGAAAATGAAATCATTGTACACTCTACTCTAACTGCAGTTTATTTAAAGAGTCTCCTCACCCGGATGAAAAGCAAAGGCAAGAGCTAAGCAAGCAATTAGGCCTTGATCCAAAGCAAGTTAAATTCTGGTTTCAAAATCGCCGTACTCAAATCAAGGTAAATCATCTTTTATTGCTTTAACTAAACCTCATATATTCTCGATAATAACGTCTATGTTTGTGAATCTATTTGGAAAGCTGTCTACCAAGAAACTTCCTTGTTATTTTAAACTTTTCTTGTTATTTTGCAGGCTATACAAGAACGGCACGAAAACTCACTGCTAAAATCTGAGATAGAAAAGCTTCGCAATGAAAGTAAGGCGTTGAGAACCACCAATGAAAATATATCTTGCCCTAACTGCGGATTTGCAACCCCTAGCAGGGATGCTACTACAAGCACCGACGAGCAACTTAGAATCGAAAATACTAGACTCAAAGCTGAGGTACGAGAACTACTGCGAATGCTATTGATTTTTGGAGTGGATGCAGTTTATTAACATTGGTGCATTAATCTGAAAATGCAGGTTGAGAGACTACAATCCATTGTTGCCAAAAGCACAACATCAAACAGCCCTCCAGACACTTCAGTAAACAATAAGGAAAATAAAAGCTCTTTGGATCTCTACGCAGGAGCTTTTAGCGTCCACAAATCACGTATAATGGATGTTGTTAATCAGGCAATGGATGAGCTGAGAAAGATGGCTACACATGGTGAGCCGCTGTGGATGAGAAGCTACGAGACAGGGCGTGAAATACTTAACTATGACGAGTATACCAAATTGTTTTCTAGCAGTGAGTGTTCGAATAACATGCAGCAGAAGAAATCTGTAGAGGCCTCAAGAGAGAGCGGTGTTGTCTATGTTGATCTTCCGTTGCTAGTTCAGAGTTTCATGGATGTGGTATGTTTTAGAGTATAAATATGTGGATTAAATCCACATTTTTCTACAAGCTCGAGCTTTTAGATGAAACGGAATTCTAACAGTATGCCTTTTGGTCACTCACTGTAATAGTTTAGTTCTTAGCTTCTTTTTTTCGAAATGAATGATTAGAATTTTCTTCTTTATTTTTTTATTTTTAATGCAGAATCAATGGACGGAGTTGTTTCCTTGTTTGGTCTCAAAAGCAACAACAGTAGATATTATCTCTGAGGGAGAAGGTGTTCACAAAGATGGTGCTGTTCACTTGGTAAGATTAGCAGTAAAATGTTCTTGAAGTGTGGATTGAGGAAGTTCATCTGATATGGTTTAGTTCTTTCTAATGCTACAGATGTTTGCTGAGGTTCAGATGCTGACTCCAATGGTAGCTACTAGAGAAATGTATTTTGTTCGACACTGTAAACAGTTAGGTCCTAATCAGTGGGGAATCGTCGATGTATCTATAGACAACATTGAAGATAATATGGACACATCTCTGCAAAAGTGCAGAAAACGTCCATCTGGTTGCATCATTGAAGATCAGTCCACTGGCCACTGTAAGGTTGTACTCTAAAATCTAAGTTTCTACTTTCGTAATGAATATGCAAATATCTCTTTACAGTATTACGTGATAACATATCAGACGCAGTCTGTTGATGTAATGGAAGAGTTCCATTTCATCTAAAAGCGAGAACTTGTAGAAAGGTGTACTTACATAATTATTCTATCTGTGATGCTTCAGGTGACTTGGGTAGAGCACTTGGAATGCCAAAAGAGCAGAGTCCATTCTTTGTATCTTACCATGGTTAACAGTGGGCTAGCATTCGGCGCAAGGCATTGGATTTCCACCCTGCAACACCAGTGCGAGCAACGTCTCTTTTTCGATGCAACAAATGTTCCCACAAAGGACTCAAGTGGTAATGTTCTGAACTGTTCCATCAAAAGCAAACATGAGTATGTCAATTAAGTTGGAGAATGAATATTGAAACAGGTGTTGCAACGCTTGCTGGGAGGAAAAGCCTTCTGAAATTGGCCCAAAGAATGACCCGTAGCTTTTGCAGAACGCTAGGAGCATCTAGTTACAACTCATGGAACAAATTCACTGGTAAAACTGGGGAGGATATCCGGTTGGCCTCAAGGAAGAACGTGAATGACCCCGGAGAACCTGTAGGGATGATTCTGTCCGCGGCTTCTTCTGTCTGGTTGCCTGTCTCTCATAATGTCCTATTTGACTTTCTAAGAGATGAAAACCGAAGAAAAGAGGTTTCTCCATTTCACCCATTGCGGGCATGATAGAATTTGTAGACCATCTTTGCTTACACTGAATCTATTCATATGCAGTGGGATGCCATGTCCAATGGAAAGCCAGTACAATGCACTGCAAACTTGGCTAAAGGGAAAGATCGAAAAAACGCAGTCACTGTCCTGGTGAGTCCTCTCCTAGCAAAAGCAGACAACAAATTTTGTTTTGTTCTTCTCCATATATTGCATAGTTACTTCCTAGATTCATTTCATAACTCTTGGTTTCAGTCTGTAAAGAGCAAGGAACAAGACATGTGGGTGGTTCAAGACTGCAGCAGAAATGCATTTGAATCAATGCTGGTTTATGCACCTCTGGACATCAACAGCCTGCAATCTGTAATGTCGGGTTGTGACTCCATCAACACGGCTGTTTTAGCCTCAGGGTTCTCTATTCTCCCTGACGGAATTGAATCTAGGCCTTGGGTTATTTCTAAAACAGAGAACGACATGGATGGTGGATCTCTGGTTACACTCGCGTTTCAGATACTAATTAGCGACTCTACAACAACAAAAGTTCCTAAGGAGTCAATAGACTCGGTTAACGCCCTGATATCTTGCACACTGCAGAATATCAGGAAAAGCTTGCAGTGTGAAGATTGATGATAATTATGTTAATAGGTTATAAAACTACAGTTGTGATTTTTAACATTCTTTTCATATGTATAAAGCTTTAGAATGAAGGTTACCTAGGAAGGATATTTTCAGTGGCATACTGTTATTTAACCTGTTGAAGTTTTTAGTCCGATTTAGCCAAATGAAATGATGATATTTGATTACCTTTTTCATTTCTTTGTCTATAAATGATACTAGAGTTATTTTCGTAGCTTAGGTAGGATAAACCGCTGCGAAACACCAGGCTAAACGGCAGCCAAAGCTTGAGTTAAGTCTGAAAGCTCGTTCAAATTGCATAACACTGATCCTATAGAAGTAGAAACCAGAAAATCATTGTGGATGACAGGATAAGCTCCCAAACATTTGAAGTATTTTATTTTAACCAGACGAAGACATCAACACTTCCATTCATTTAAGTAGAGGTGTTACCGAACCAAGACACTCTTGAACTATTCATGAAAACTCTCAGTTTGACACATTTGGTTTGAGCTCCAGTTACATGAGCTCGAGCAGGCTGGAGTGAGTTATTCGCAGACTACATTCGAGCAGAATCGAGAGAGACCCGTTTGACAAACTAGTCAAGTAGGCTCAATATCATCTTATCTAAAAGTTGGAACAATCAGCGCCACAGTAATGTAATAATCTAATCTAATCATTTATGTAGTAATTCTCCAACATTGCATCGAATGAAGTTGACAACATTAAATCAAAACTTGCATAGCTATAAATCATCATGTCAAATGAACAGACATCACATACACTGCAAATTTACTCAAAAAACAGAAACAACACAACATCAACTCACTATCTCCGAGGATTCCGACTCCAACGGAATTCCCAACTCACCCTCAGCCTTAGCCTCCTTCCGAACCGGCCGAGGAGGAACAGGAACCGCCCAATAGCTCTTAGTCTTACTAACAGGGCGGCCCTTCTCAAGCTGAACAATGTCCCCGACTTTAAACTGGTTCAACTCGTCATGCACCTGGTACTTCTTCTTATGCCTAACACGGCGCTTGTACTTGGGGTGTGGAGCAAGGCGGGTAACCTCCACCGCAATCGTTTTGTCGCTGCTGGCGCAGACCACTCTGCCCTGCATAGTCCTCTTCGCCTGGATTACAGGGACCGACGCCGTGGACGGAGGCGGAGAGGAGGTGGCGGGTTTGAAGAGGCGAGTGGTGCCATTGAGGAAAGGGGAGGTGAGGGTTAGGGATTTGAATTGACAAGTGAGGAGCATTTTTGATGGTGAGATTTTGGGGTTTCTGGGAGTTGATTGGTTTTGTATTCTGTTGATGATGGGTGTGGATAAAGTCGTGGTTTTTTGTTAAAGACTCGCCATAGTAGATAATATGCGAGTTTAATTGTTTAAAATACTTTCTCACTTGGAATTTAGTCACCTAAAAATCGACTTAGCACGAAGTATTAGGCCGTAGCTTCAAAGGGTTACAAGGGTAATTGTGTCAATGCAAATTTATTTTACCATCAGAAAGTGAAACCCTAGTTGCAAAACGAAAGCAAACGCCATCATGCTTACCTTATTTAGAGAGTGTTTGCAAACACTTTTGTGCTCTTTTGTATAAGAAGTTGTAGGGTGCCCTAGTAAAATGTGTATAATGGTGTAATTTTTTTTTAAACGTCAAATCTAATCTATCATATTCCTACACATATCTTATACTACCTTATAACTCCAAATACACTCATACCGCAATATGTCTAAGTCGGGATTCGAACAACAAACCTCTCTCACATTTCATAATTTCATAGGATTAAGCCAATTGTAAGCCTTGGATTGTTTCACATAGGTGTTTAGACCCACTTAATGCTTCATGGGCTCGACCCACTTCCCAATTTATGGTTGTTCTACGGTATTTTGGTATTTTAGCTGTCTTAATTGGGAGCCTTTTAGAACGGCATCTCTTTATTTGTCCGAGGTTGCACCTGACCTTAAAAGGCCAGAGTTGTTTCATGTCCTTTGGCTCTTGGACAGGATTCTATAAAGAAGGTTAGTTCGGGTCATCAGGGAACTCGACCCTGGCCCCATCTACCTTAATGGTTTGGACCAAGTTACGTACTTTGCCTTTTCCGAGCTCTTAATTTAGTCGGCTTAATATGATCAATGCCTTGGGCATAATGCGTTTCTAGACGTTATTGGAGGTCCACCCGTACTATTATTAATTCCAAAGTGACTTGACCCATAGTGCAGGGTGTCGGACTTTGTCACTTGTGCCTATGGTTGGCCCTTAAAGGCCTTAGTCAGACCGACTAGATGTTTTTGCGAACCTAAACCGATAACCTTTTGGGTTGGCTCATAGTGCTGGGTGTCGGACCCTAGTACTTGGTCGCCCATGTATATGTTAGGTGCTATTTGAAACGTCCAAATTCGCAGTTTGCGGATTGAACATATTTTGACATCATCAAGATGCTTAGTAAAGTTGGTTGGGGAGAAGAATTTTATTTTGTTATAAACTGTGGCATGTATGATGCTTTGATTTTGTTGCTTAAGTTGTGTTACTTGGGTATTTGTGCATGAGTCGAAATCCTTGTTATAACATGCTTGTACGATGATTGTTGTATATTTATTAAAAATGATACTGATGATGGAATGCGAATTATAGTTGAAGAGATTTTAGGAATTTGTTGTTTAACATAATCATACTAAAATTTATAGGATCTCTCATATTACACCAACCAGTCACCTTATGAGTTGGCTTTGTGCAACCGAGACTAGATTCTCTAAATAGGCAAAATAGTGAAAACTGAAAAGTCTTATAAAAATTAAACAAAAATTGGAGGGAGTACATAATTTATCAGGGTATAATAGTAAATTTATTCGTAATCCTTTTTTGAATAAAATCTGTTTGAGAGATGATGAGATAGGCTTATCCGACTCCATCCCTCGTGTCACCTATGAAATCAAAGCCCA
Organism: Plantago ovata; assembly: GCA_028274465.1. Taxonomy (NCBI): domain Eukaryota; kingdom Viridiplantae; phylum Streptophyta; class Magnoliopsida; order Lamiales; family Plantaginaceae; genus Plantago; species Plantago ovata. Next base: position 14,093,256 of record CM051457.1, on the reverse strand, counting down.
TATCTCTGCAAGCAAATTCAGTCAGCCACGTGTCATCTCAGTATCCAATCAAACTAGTAACACAATCAAACTGCCAAATAAATAATCAAACTAGCATTTTGATTTTGACTCCAGAGTGATCAGGAACACACAGAAAAATGGCGTCAATGGCAACCCTTGCTGCTGCACCTAACACCGCCGTTAAGGGCCTCGCCGGAAGCTCCTTCACCGGAACTAAGCTCCAGGTCAAACCTGCTCGCGTGTCCTACAAGCCTGCCAACTTCAGGTATCATTTACCATCACTAGTTAACTACTTGTTGTTCATGTTGTGAATTGTCCTCAATTATTCTATATCTTCCGTCTACCTTTTAGATTAGATGAATTCTATCAGGTAGTAGTCTAGTAGATACTTTCGCATGAACTTGGGTTCGAAACTTCGAATATCATAAACATAAATTTTATAATAAGGCCAAGTCTGATTTGTTGAAAAAAAATCTAAAATGAATTTAACTGAACTGAATCAAATCCATTTATATTATGAAAAAACAACCTGATTGTACTGAATTTGAACCAAGGGCTTAATTTTTTTAAATGAATCAATCATGGCTTAATATATTTTGATGTACTTTAACTAGTTTCAAAATCAGATAAATTGGGATATTCCAATGATGAATCTGCCTAGTGCCTACAATTACCAGAACTGAGAGTGTTACTGTTTCTTTTCTTTTTCATTTTTAAAATTTGTGAAAAGAAATGAATTACTAATATGATTGTACATGGGTGTAGAAGTGGAGCTGTGGTAGCAAAGTATGGTGACAAGAGTGTCTACTTCGATTTGGAAGATATCGGCAACACCACCGGACAATGGGACTTGTATGGTTCAGATGCCCCTTCGCCATACAACCCCCTTCAGGTACAAGTTGGTTCTTTCAAATGTTTTGTTCTCTGTCATCGTTGTACTTTGTACATGGTGTTTCTGAGATTCATTTGTGCTGCTTCATGTCATATGGACTAGTATGCTGCTATAATTGTGTTTTCTGCTATTAATGCATGAGAGTTTTCCTTTTTAGTTTAGGCATCTATCTCTATACATGTGGTTGATGTTAGTTTACTCAACTTTCAGATAATGTAAATAATTTTCTAGAGTTGAGTATAGGGCAAAACCTCATAAAAAGGAACATGGAAAAACTTTCAGATATTTCACACAACTGAAAGTTCAATTCAAATACTTTACGGTTACCAGATTTCACAATTGTTCGAACAATTAATACGTTGCTAAGACATTTTATCTTCAATTTTGTGCATCCTCTTCTAAGTTTGTTATAGGAAGATGTATGATGGTAAAATTATGGTTCTTTGCTTTCTGCTTCTGCCTATGTGTAGTTTTCGTGCGTTTATTTTATCATCTGCGAATACTGAAACTTGTCTATTACTGAATATTTTGGCAGAGCAAGTTCTTTGAGACATTTGCTGCTCCTTTCACCAAGAGAGGTCTATTGCTCAAGTTCTTGATAATTGGAGGTGGATCAACCCTTGCTTACGTCAGCTCACAAGCGACTGGAGACGTTCTACCTATTGTCAAGGGCCCTCAACTCCCACCCAAGCTTGGTCCCCGTGGAAAAATCTAATTTGTTGTATGTTGTACTCTTCAATCCTATTGAATTTACTCTTTGTATTAGTCCATCTACATTGTAAGTAATTATATCTCTGTTCTTGACACCATTAATCATCACCAATTAAGTCTTCAAGTAGATGTTTATTTGAGGCACACACAGAGCTGAAATGCAGCATCATTATATACAATATGACAATCCACGTTTTCTCCCTTTGCACAAATCTATGGAGGTCGTACTAGTACTGGTACTGCATACCTCTGCTCTATATATAACTTGTTTGCTATGATCGATCATCTGCCTGCTTCTCATAGAGCCTCTTCCATGAGTCTCATGATTCATCAAAGATCCTATAAATATGATGAAGCAGTTACTTTACCAAATTGGAAAAATGCCATGCATCTTAAACTGTGAACTAGCTTTACAGGACAACCATACTAGGTCAAATGTCCTGTTACGGCATGCTCACAAACATATTGGTCATAGATATGTCCACAAAACATAGCTCAAATGTGATGGCACTATTGACAAGTATAACACAAGATTAGTTGCTAAAGGGTATTAACAAAAATATGGTCCTTCATAATGTTGGGGACTTATAGTCCAGTTGCTAAACTCACAAGACATTTTTTGTTTTTTCTTCACTCAATAGCTGGCCACTGTGTATCAATGCATGAGGCAAATGCCTTCACCAATGATGATTTTGATGAATACATTTATATGGAATCACCACCTGGCTACTTGTTTCAGGGAGTTATTTTTAAAAATCTATAACAACACCTGTTTTGAAACTACATAACTCGCTGTATGGTTTGGAACAAGCTCTCAGAAAGCTTTACAACCACATGAAAAAAAAAAAAAAAAATTGGTTCAAGGAAAAACAAATACATTTCCGATGAAATAAAAGCGAGAAGAGTTTTACGGAGATGAATTCAGGTAAATCGCAGTAGATCCGGTGAGGAAAACCTATAGAGAAGAGAAGCAGAGGGTGTATTTGGAATCCAGAATTTCGATACATGATGTTATCTATTTTCTTTTTTAGTTTTTACGGGTGATACATTGCTTAGTTGAACTCAAATCTTTTACCACCGAAGAATATTTGGTGATGTGATCTATTTCTACACCGTAGCTAACAATTAAAATTCCCACCAACCGAGAAAGTGGTGGAAACACATCCCACGTCACTCACTACCCAGTACCAACTCCAATAAATACTCACTATGCAAAGTATACTTAAAACACCAAACAAAAGTAGAAAACAATGGAGCAGCAGGTTCACATCCACCAAACAGTAGTAATCCGGCCACCACCAAACCACCATCAACACCATATCCTTCCTCTGTCCCACATAGACACCGATCGCAACCTCCACGTCATCCTCCGCTACCTCCGCATTTACCCACCTGCCAACTCCATTGAACCACATGCAGCACCACTCGATCCTTTTCAACTCATCACAAGCTCTCTCTCTGCCGCACTCGTTCACTACTACCCCTTTGCGGGTACACTGCGCCCCCGTCTCTCCGATGGCCGTCTGGAGCTTCACTGCCAAGCAAACTCGGATGGAGTACCAGTAATCAACGCTAGTTTTGATTGCGAAATGAGCCAGCTCATCCAACACATCGATGGGAATTTCATTGACCACTTTGCGCCTGACCCTGATCCAGAACAGGACCCCATCAAACCCATAACCCTGCAGGTTATTGCTGTAATCTTCTATACTTCTTTTTAAATACAAGGACGCCCCATGGCCCTCTGCTTCCGCCCCTGCACACCCATATTATGGTGACATGATAAATTAACATTTTGTCTCCATGTTATTAACTTTATGTGTACACTAATAATCTAATATACAGGTGACGAGGCTCCGGTGTGGCGGGTTTGTTCTGGGAGCTGCAGTACATCATGCAATATGTGATGGAATTGGAGCGACTATGTTTTTTGGTGCTATGGCGGAGTTAGCTCGTGGGTCTCTACGGATCACAGTTGAGCCTATCTGGGACCGAGTTGATTTACTTGGGCCGATGAACTATGCCTCTGATAATGTAGTGTATCCGATTACGGATCTATTGGAAACGGATAAGGATTTTAGTCCTTACGCTGGTACTTCGGGTAAACGGTTCATCAAAGAGTTTATCAGCGTAAAAGATGACTTGTTGGATCATCTCAAAAGGGTGTTGTATGACAACTCCGGGTTGAAGTTCACCACGTTTGAAGCTCTCGGTGCTCTCATATGGCGTGCAAGGTAGTAATGTATTTGTTGTTGAATCTAATTAGCAATCACACTTGTAAATGATAAGCATTCTTTTCTTTTGTCAGAACTAAAGCCTGTGAAGTACCTGGAGATGAGAAAGTAACATTTGCATACTCAATCAACATAAGAAACCTACTAAACCCGCCGTTGCCAGTGGGATACTGGGGCAACGGATGCGTCCCTATGTATGTCCATCTCACGGCGGAAGAGCTACTGAAGCAACCAATATGGAAAACGATCGAGTTGATAAAGAAAAGCAAGTACAATGCCACTGACAAATACATACGTTCTTTTATCCAATTTCAAGAGTTTCATTATAAAGATGGGATAATAGCAGGGAGGAGAGTGAGTGGATTCACGGACTGGCGACACTTGGGTCATTCCACGGTAGACTTCGGATGGAGTGGCCCAGTTGCCATCGTACCCCTGTCCAGGCATTTGCTTGGGAGCAACGAGCCGTGCTTTTTCTTGCCCGGGGAGGAGGGAGTTAAGGTACTGGTGCATTTGGAGGAAACCACATTGCCTGCTTTTAGACAAGAAATGGACAAGTTAAGAAATCCTAAGCAACTTGATGGATATGTGTCATCTTTGTAACAAACAAGTTCTTGTAGTTGAATAAATGTTTCATCCAAGATTCAATTTTACATGAGACATTATTTCTCACATCTTCTCTCATTTCAGTTTACAGTTTAACATGGTACCAGCACCTTGTTGAGACATCTGAGAAATAGTACAAAGCAAGTGCATATATACAGCATACATATATATACGCGCGCAGATTCATAAAATACACCAGCGCGCTAGGATTTAAGCCTTTCATCTGTGTAAGTGTGTATGTATGGCTTGTATGAAATGACAGAACAACCTAAGCACGAAACGATGAACTGTATCAGGGAAATTAAGCAGGAGTCATGACTTCTGGGACATATATCTAGAAGTACATGATCAATTATAGTTCATCTACCTGCAACTTCTTCCTATTAAAAGAAAATAAATAAATAAATAAATAAAATAACTGATATAAACTCCTATAATTTGCCAGCCATTTTTACATTGACATGATCATAGCTGATCTTCTGGTGAGTCCTGCATTGTTAGCCATTTCTTGATCAGTTAATATATACGCATTGAATGATCGATAATACTAGTGGCGTGCTGTTGGACTTCTCGTAGCAGCCAAATTGTCTAGGTATGACATTCTCTTGTTTGTGATGATCAGGGGTGGTATTTTGCTGCTGGGATATTGTGCATTGTCATCTTTCTTTTCCATATCTCCCTGATCCATGTTCCATCCCATGAAATCTAGCAGTGTCATCGAAGCAGGTGCTTCTGCTGAATTCAATTTCTCCACTTCTTCTTTAGCATTGAGTTTCTCTGACCCCCTGATAATGATTGAAGGCTCTTTTAATGGGGATTTCCTATGTTCTCCAATAGATGGATCTCTCGCAATGGTGTCGGCATGCATCACATCTTCTATTCTTGACAACACTGTGAATGCTAGACTTTCTATGATTCTCGAATAGCTTTCAAGAATCGCTTGCCCCACATCCTGCACCACATGCATCAAACAACCGATAAATAACTTTCCAAGCAACTTAAAAATTCAAATTCCAACTACTATTGAGCAGAGATATGCTACCATGTAGTAGTATTAAAGAGCATTGTTTGATTTCTTACTCGGTTCTCTTGGATTTTGCTTATGTCCAGAGCAGATTGTGGAATTCCAGGAAACCGATGCTTCAGAATCAGTAAAATAGTTTCTGCTCTGTCTTCAAACATTTCTCTCTTCTCCATACTGACACTTACAGCTGAACCCCAAGATGACTTGCTGTCTTTTGCATTCATTTTTCTTTTCCAGATCACCACTGATGCCTCAATCTTGTTCTTAAGATCCAGAATTTTATGTTCCGATGATAAATCCAGACTACAAAGCAGATAGTCTGGATCAAAGAACTCGTCCGTAATGCTCTTGTATATCAAGTCTCCAAGGCTTGCTCTCCCATTCTGTATGTTAGAAAATCATAAAGCATGTTAAAACAAATACTAAAAATTCATCCACCATCCCATCATATAGTATTATACAGTACTAGTTACCAGTTGAGTAATCTCCTTGTACATACCTTAGGGAGAGAATCTATGTAGCTTTCTGGAATTTCCATTTCCGACAAGACCTGAGCATTTATGGCCATAGCGGCTTTGAGTACTTGGTTTACAGAATCTTTCTGATATTGCAGCCACTTCCTTGTAACGTCAGACAAACCGTTTGGGGGAACTTTAGGGGTCGGGATCCACCACTTGTCATCTTTTCTTGCATTTTTCTTCTGGGAATCATCATCATCCTTCGATGATACATAGTAGAACTCAGTTTGGTCTTTGAAGTTGTCCAAGCATTCCTGTTGTAGTTAAACCAACAAGGATGAGTCACTTTAATTGAACAAACCAGAATAAAAACAGATTCCAAACAAAAAAATAACTGCTCTTACAAGCAGCATAGCATCAAGTTTGCGTAATGCAGGAATATTCATGTGGAGATCAGTCCTCTGTCTTGTTGTCATGATCTGTAATAAGGATATAAGGTTAAAGCATGACTTCTTAGTAAAACCAGCGAGAGTTCTTAAAAGTGTCTAAAACATGATAAACGACTTGAGGACCACATACTTCCATACTGGTTCCATCTTTTGATCTTTGTTTTGAAGGGGCAAACTCAACAATGTGATCCGTGACAGATAAGAGCCAGTCAATCTCTTTTCTCCACTTTGCTTTGGTATCTGGTGCCATAGGCTCTAATTTCTTTTGCTCACCGAATGCAGAAGCTGCATTTTAAAAAAAGTGATCAATCAAGAAAAGAAGAATCTCATATATTATAGTGCAGTGTGCATGTAAAACCTCCTGTGCGAATGTCCATCGATTGAATACCTGCTAAGTTGGTGATTGCATTTGACAATGCCAAAGCTGAAGAAACACCTTTTCCACCACCAGACATGTCCTCACCCAGGAGTAACTTTGCAAACTTTTCCTTCATCAATTCCATATCTGCAGTCTTTCCAGGTGCAAGTCAATACGAAGCTGGTAAACGTGACTTTAAATGCATTTACATAAAAAATATAGCTGAGCACAGAATCAGGCTTAAAAACATTATGTCTTCTGTTATATTTTCGTGTATCTCGTTAGTAGATTCATGATAAAATGTAAAAAAGATTAATGATAGCATTTTCTTATTCAGACATGCATATACGAATCACAGAATCTCTACGAATGCAACAGTTTCTAAATTGGAACAATTCATATTAATGATGAGTTTTCAGACAAAACAATAATAGCAGTATGTTGTTCGAAATAATAATAATAGCCATGTTCTTGCCTGAATGTCTCCTATCTTTTGAAAGGGAGCCGCTTCCATCTTTGGCCAGCCGGGACCTGACATTTTCTGTGCGGTTAAGCGCAGATCCAATCCTTGGCTGTTCAGATTGATAATCGAGCACAGAAGAGGAGTCACTCCTAGACGTCGTTCTATCATGATCACCCGTCGAGGAGATGGAGCTGCTATGTTCCATGACCATACTCCGTGTCTGTCTCCCTCCATTTTCATGCATTCCCTTGAAACTGTCCACGGCTCGAACCATTGTTCCTATGAAACACAACAGAAAACCCCGGTCACAGACGAATTGGAGATGGAACAGAGGGAAAGAAGATCTCTCTCCGTTCCCTGGATATTTTTTTGTTTTTGTTTTTCTTTTTATTGAGAGGACAAGAGAAGGAAAAGGGGCAAAAGGCTAAGAATGGCGAGTTTAGTGATTTTTCTTGAGGTTGGTGTTTAGCTAGATTTTTTATTCCTTTTCTCAACTATGTTGAAAATGTGAAGATGTTATGAGCAGAACGTGAGGTGCATGTTGTAAGAGTTGAAGAAGAAGAAGAATATATATTGGTTGGGACAAATGATTCATATATTAACAATCATTAATTACTCCATATATCATTATATATAATTGACTTCATTTTTGTTTTATAGAATTTCTTATTTGGTTAATCTTTTTGTGAATATAATAAGATAATTAAGTGGATGGATGTCCTAATTTGGAAGTAAATGATGATATTACAGAGGAAAAAAAAACTATGTTGAATATTCTTTACTCCTTATTTAGTGAGGAAAAAAAAACTGACTATTTTTCAGGGGTAATTGTTGGAGATTTTAACGTTTATTGGAACTCCAGTGGCAGATGGCAGATGCTATAAAATTAAGAAATTAATAGAACATCGGTTTATGTGTAATTTGTCAATTATCGAACGAATATATCTGTGAATGCTTAGAATATCCCATTAATCAGAAAATAGATAAAAGAAAATTACTTGGACTCTGCCAATGTATGAATACCTCGAACAACAGCTCCATAATCGCCTCAAGCTTTTAGGCTTTCGGACTCTCTCCTTCCACTCTCTTCACTCAGCATTCCGACTTTATAGCAGTTCACATAGTGTCTGCAGTGGCGAAGGTACTGGGGGTCCAGTGGGGTCAATGGACCCCACTGAACCTGGCCCAGTACCTATATTAGTATTATAAAAAAAAATTTTTTTTATTAAAAATACTATTTGGACCCCCTAAAAATATAAAAATACTACTTGGAGCCTTGGAGGCATTACTATTAGTTCTGATTAGTACTCATTATTTTGGCTATATATATAAAAAATTGCTATATGTTAGTAGGCATTACTTTTTTTTTATATAAATATAAATATAATATCATGACAAATTATTTACACTATGCCCCCGATGAAAATCGCTCCTGGATTCGCCACTGAGTGTCTGCTGCAAAACCTGAGAATCTTTGAGAGGTTGATTAGCTAGAGCTGGAGTTGAACTCAAAATTGAAACTGCTCCTTCACATGAACATCCAGCTCCAGCTCATTCAAATAAAATTGTTATGAAGAAACCAAGAATTCAACAAACAGGCACCTCAGGCATGCAATACAGTAATAGATTTCTACCTAGTCCAGTTCAATAAAAAACTCAGTTACTTATGGCATGAACCAGTGGCAATCAGCTAACAATCATTGATCAGGAATTAAGAATTTGCAATAAAATCACAGCTTCCTATCTCAAAAAGTTCAGACTGCAAGTCAGTTATGATCAACACACTAGAATGATGCTTCCTTCATATCTCCATTGTTATCCGTCAAACCAAATGAGCACAATCATGATTCCTTTACAGCCCTTACGAACCAAACGGTATTTAATCATAATGCAAAACTCAATAATAAAACTTACTCCAATATACAACATATAATTTTACACAACATAATTATATAGGAAAATATGATACAAGGAAGGAAGATTGTTGACAGTAAAGAATCCAACCAGGGAAACTCGTGATGTGAATAAATCAGCTTAAATGTTAACGAAAGAAGAGAGTGAATGTTTAATGCAAAAATAATATCAAAACTAACACAGGACAAGTTCAAAACCGATTCTAATTCCTGAGTCAATGTCTAGAAAACTAGCTCTTGGAAAAAACAGTTCCATTTTTTAAAAACTGCAAAAGATAGCGGAATTCTTCAATAGAACAGAAGAATCAAACCCCATCTCATTGACCATAAAATTCATCAAACTTGTTATCTTTAACACATCAAGTGCTTCAACAAATGTAAAACTAGACGTACATATACCCACCTGCTTAACTTCCTCCACAACCTTCCTAAACTTTTCACTGTTCAGGAAAAGTCCCTGCGGCTTGGTACGCAACAAGAAAAAAATATTAGAATCAGGTACCCCAGCATCTCTCAAAGTCTTAACATTAGGAATCAACTTCGCTTCAATGTCACAGCACAATCTGAGCCACACGCCGCGTGAAGTCAATACTAAACCCACTCGACTTGAATAGAGTCTTTAAGAAACCAATAGCCGGTATGATATGTCTCCAATGGTTTAGGACTTATTTGAGGCTTGCATGTGGGTCCATATGTCCATATTATTGGAGCTTTTATTGTGGGTCCCATATTTGAGGCTTAAATAAGGTCTACTAATTATTATCCATTAATGATCAGTAGCCCCTTTATAACCTCCATTGGAGGGCTTTGTGGCTTATTTGGGGCTTTTAGCCCAAAAAAGAACTCCATAAGGAGTGTTGTAACAATCAGATAAAATTCTATATATGTGGGAACCTGATATCTATGAGGGTTCACCCACCCTGGTTACACTGTTACAACATTCCTTTCTATTGCGCCTAAAATCTCGATTTCTAGAGACAAGAATCTTCTTCAACAGAAACAAATACTTCTACGATTAATTTAGCAGATTCATATCTATTAGTTCAATCAAGGACTCAGTTCCATATGGCAGTCAGTTAACAATCAGTACTCCAAATATGAACAGAAGCAAAGAATTTACAATAAAATTACAGCTTCCTATCCCAAACATTCATATGCAACACAGTTATGATCAACACCCTACAAGTGCTTCCTGTATTTCTCCATTGTTGGATTCGTTCAAGACACCAGTACAAGATTCACATGTATTATGTATAATGTCACAAGTAAGATTGATATAAACTTCCATACATCTCATACAAACCCTTACAAAGCATAGGGGGTATTCATAATGCAAAACTCAGAATAACCAAACTCAATGCACATCATACTATAATTTTACACTACATGATTATATAGGAAAAGACTATCTAAAGAAGCAAGATTATAGAGAGTAAGCAAATCCGACCAGAAAAACTAGCTACAATACATTGGAAAATGCAGTTTTGCTGCAAATCCATCAGCTTAGAATTTTAATCCAAATAGTAAGAGCTACAGTTTCAGACGAAAATATATCACCAAAGAACTAACATTATTAAAGTTTGAAAACAACAACTCTAGTTCCTGAATTAAAATCTAGAAAACTTAGCTCTTAGAAACAAGAGTTCCACTTGGATAAATCTGCAGAAGTACAGGTACTTGAGTTTCATACGGGAGCACAAACCTCTTCCAGAATTGATCTTCCGCAAGATTGAACATACAGAGGTAAAAAGCTTACTTGATCAAACCATTCTCCACTAATACCTTGAAAACCCTGCATCTAGGCTTAATCCTCTTCTCCAAACTGTATCCAAAAATACTCGGATACTTGGATAGAACAGAAGAATCAAACCCCATCTCATTGACCATAAAATTCATCAACTTCATTATCTTATCTGTGGATGCTACCATGCAGTTAGGGTTCTTTCAAATGCCCCAATAACATCATCATCTGACCATCCCCACTTGTAAGCAGCCACCTTCGTATCCCAAATCGACTTAGACATAGATGTTAACACATGAACAGCTGTAATAAATGTAAATTTAAAGGGACATATATTCATCTGTTTAACTTCCTCCACGGTCTTCTGAAACTTTTCACAAACTAAAAGTACCTGCGGCTGGGTCCGCAACAGGCAAACAATGAATCAGGTACTCCAGCATCTCTCAAAGTCTTAACATTAAGAATCACATCCTCAATGTCATAACAAAGGATCTGGGGCAAGCGTTGCATGAAGCCAATACTAGACCCACTCGACTCGAATAGAGTCTTTAAGTAACTGTCTAAAAGTCGGTACGACGTGCTTGGTTAAGCTTCTGCTGAAAAGAGAAGGGGCTCTGAAAATAATGTTACTTATCTCAGCCTGAGGAATGCCCTCGGACCGGAAAAACTCGACCTTGGGCAAAAGGGTCTTTTCAAGATCGCAAAATAAGATTGGGGGAAAGTATCTTACTGCTTTCCCAATTTGCTCTGTTGTCAAACCCTGATTCTGTAAGAAAGCTCTAACCAACTCTGGATTCCGTGTGGTACTAGTTCTCAAATGCTTGGATGCCCTAAGTGCCTTTTCTTGAGAAAAACCATATGTATTAACCAAGTAATTTACAATAGAAGAATCTTGGGTTATCAAATCTGAATTGGGGTTTCGAATGGCTGAAGAAAAAGGGTTGAGCTGAAGGAGATAACAACATGGATTATTATCATGGATTGGATTGGTAATAGCAGCAGCAATTCTTCTAATACTAACACATAAGTTTCTGCAAATCAACACTCTATGGATTGAATTCAACATAAATGCTAGTAATTCACTGATATGAAATGAAGGAAACAAAGTAGGATTCGAATTCAATACACCTCACCTAGATCTGCTGCTCTGAAATGGTTTGGCTTTGGCCTCTGATAAACCCTAGAATGACGAAAACCCCAAATGCACCTGTTTTTTTTACTAGCGGGCGGGACCATATTATTTGTACATGTTTTTGTACTCTCGAAATTATTTTGGCTCCAATCGGCTTCCTTTCGCTCGAGTCCGATAACATTTAGGAACAAGAATCTTGAACTAAAATAAATACTTCCATGATGAATTTAGCAGATGTCTATCTATTCCAGTTCAGTCAAGAACTTACTATCAAAAACAGCTTCCTTCATTTCTCCACCGTTTTCTGTCAGACCAAATGAGCAACAATGATGATTTCCTAAAGACATGATTCACTTTATTTTATTAGACAATTGATGGTTAAAAATAATGTCAGGTTCAAGTTAGGCTACAAAAGACCAAGAACTTCACCGGTCGTGGATTATGCCTTTAGTACCCCTAAGGACCAGTGAGCTTACAGGGGATAATCAGTTTTGGTTTATACAGGTTTGCGTGTCTACTATCAAACCATGGAAATTTTCAGATATCTCAAACACAAACTATTTCATTCCAATCAAGTCAGTAAGCTAATTGCATGTACAAAGTGTTCAAAATATGGAGACTAACCAAGATAAACAACTGGCTTGCACTGCTTCAATATCCCCAAACAAAAATGCCCTGAGCTACAAGATTGACAAGCTCATAAACATAAAGGATAGATAGGCAGTTCTTCAAGACATATAGGAACCTTATACTTAAGTACATAACCAGTTAGGTTTTTGCGGCTATTTGCCACAGGGTTGGGTAATTGGGTTAGGAAACTCACTACCAATACACTGGAAAATGCAAATGAATCAGCTTAAAATATTGAGAGTTTAAAAACAACGATCCTGATTCCTGAATCAACATTTAGAAACTTAAACAAGACGATAAAAGGAAACAAGGTTATTTAGACTGAGCAAATCCGTCCACGAAAACTTTCTACCAATACATTAGAAAATGCAGTTTTGCTGCACATAAGTCAGCTTAAAATTTTAATCCAAATAAATAAGAGAGTGGCAGTTTAAGACAAAAATATATCACCAAAGAACTAACATTACAATTCAAGTTTAAAAACAATAATTCTAATTCCTGAATAAAGTTCTAGTAAACTTAACTCTTGGACAAAACAGTTTCATTTTTATAAATCTGCAAAAGTCCAGGTACTTGAGTTTCATACGGGAGCACAAACCTCTTCAAAAATTTATCTTCCGGGAAACTGAACATACAGAAGTAAAAAGCTTCCTTGATCAAACCATTCTCCACTAATACCTTGAAAACCCTGCATCTAGGCTTAATCCTCTTCTCCAAACTGTACCCAAAAATAGCGGAATTCTTCAATAGAATAGAAGAATCAAACCCCATCTCATTTACCATAAAATTCATCAAACTTGTTATCTTATCTGAGGATGCCGCCATGCAGCGAGGGTAGGCTTCAAATGCCAAGATAACATCATCTTCTGACCATCCCCACTTGTTGTAAGCAGCCACCTTTGTATCCCAAACAGACTTCTTCATAGACCTTAACACATCAAGTGCTTCAACAAATGTAAAACTAGACGTACATATACCCACCTGCTTAACTTCCTCCACAACCTTCCTAAACTTTTCACTGTTCAGGAAAAGTCCCTGCGGCTTGGTACGCAACAAGAAAAAAATATTAGAATCGGGTACCCCAGCATCTCTCAAAGTCTTAACATTAGGAATCAACTCGGCCTCAATGTCACGGCTCAAGATCTGAGCCACACGCTGCGTGAAGTCAATACTAAACCCACTCGACTTGAATAGAGTCTTTAAGAAACCAAAAGCCGGTATGATATGTTTCGTTAAGCTTCTCTGGAAAATAACAGGGGCTGTTATAATGATGTTAATTAACTCAGCCTGAGGAACGCCCAAGGAGCGGAAGAATTCGACCTTTGGCAACAGGGTCTTTTCGGGATCCATAAATAAGATTGGGGGAAAGTATCTTACTACTTTCCCAATTTGCTCTGTTGTCAAACCCTGATTCTGTAAGAAAGCTCTAACCAACTCTGGATTCCGTGTGGTACTAGTTCTCAAATGCTTGGATGCCCTAAGTGCCTTTTCTTGAGAAAAACCATATGTATTAACCAAGTAATTTACAATAGAAGAATCTTGGGTTATCAAATCTGAATTGGGGTTTCGAATGGCTGAAGAAAAAGGGTTGAGCTGAAGGAGATAACAACATGGATTATTATCATGGATTGGATTGGTAATAGCAGCAGCAATTCTTCTAATACTAACACATAAGTTTCTGCGAATCAACACTCTATGGATTGAATTCAACATAAATGCTAGTAATTCACTGATATGAAATGAAGGAAACAAAGTAGGATTCGAATTCAATACACCACTCACCTAGATCTGCTGCTCTGAAATGGTTTGGCTTTGGCCTCTGATAAACCCTAGAAAGACAAAAACCCCAATTGCACCAGTTTTCTTTTACTAGCGGGCGGGGGACCATATTATTTGTATTCCGAGACTCGAATTTGGCCCATTTGGTTCAAACGGACCCGAGAACGATCGGATAAGAAATTTAACTCAAAATAGAATAATGGAAAATAAATTAGTATCACGAGCCTTACCAAACTTAAAACTTAACAGACATATATGTTAAGTATTGTTAGTGGGCAACTTACATATTAGTACCAAAAAAGAAACGAGAGAAACATGCATAACACACTACTCATTTTCACTAACAATGTTATAAATAAATTATTCTATTTTAATAAAATGTACGATAGACACTAAATTAAATTGAATTACCACTTTGAAATCTGTCAATTGGTTTCAGCACTTGTTAAGTTCAGACTCCAGGCTCGGTTTTAGAACTTCATTACTTTCAAACTCAATTAGTTTCAACACTCATGTACCAAAAACTTAGACAAAAAGGAGGTGATGGATTGGTCTGTTGTTGTTGACAAAGAGATCAAGTTAAATTTTCACTTTTTTAACATCAAATCTAATTACCCTACTCCTAGTGCTATACTACTCCTTTTTACCACCTTATAACTCCAAAAACTATCAACCTCACAACTCCAATTATGTATTTACTTCCTCCATCGGAGCTCGAACCCCCGACCTCTCATGTACTACTTCAGCACCACTCCACCACCCTTATAACTCCGCACTGCAGTCCCTGGCAAGAAATCCATAAAAGCAAGGAATCTACAACCAAAAATATCCTACCAAGTAAGCAACTAGTACTAATCCCAACACTTCTGTGTTGTTTACTTTTGCTCAACATACGAACAAGTAAAACAAGGTTAGAAGTGGTATGTGGTTTCATATAATTCTGAAAACAGAAATAAATTACTGAGATTGAGCACCACTGTAATTCCAGTGTTGGAACAACCTGAACTCGTAAACCAGTAAAACCAATAAGGGTATCTAAATCAGGCACAAAACAGATTCACAACTAAAATTCAGCATATTACTACAACAATTTTCTTTTCTAGTCGGATTGATTCTAGCTAGGGTCACGGCAGAAAATTTCTTCAACTAAATGTAACTGTCTAGATTTAGGCTGCAAACTTCACTGCACCTGCTGACCAAGGTTTTCGAATGAAGGGTGTTGTCTTCCGTCTGTTCCAAACATTTTATACTGCAAGGAAAGAAGATAAAATAGTGAGAGCCCACTACTGATACAAAAACATATGCCTGTCGTATTTAGCAAACTGTTCAATCCGCTAATGACATATTGGCACCGAAGATGATCACAAGGAACAAATATATAACAGATACACCACAAAGAATGATAGAATAAAAGAATCACTTAATCTCGAGTCATGCTTACACCCAAAAACTATACTGTACATACATACTATAGCTTGTGCAAAACCTTACTCCATGAAATTGAGCTTCAGTTTACAGTACAATGTACCTACATACCAATAATCAAGTAGCTTCCGTCTCGCTAATTACAAATGCCTGAATGAGACTTTGTGCCGCATTGGTCTGCTCAGGCGTCCCGTATATTATAATCATGGTTTCCGTAGCTCCAGGTTTTGGATCAGTGATGGTCACTTTTGCATCAGAAATCTGAAAATAAGGCATATGAGTTTTATCTACAGATGGTCAAGAAATAGATGAAAATGAGGAGTGCAGGAGTTCAACATCTGCCTAGATAAGCAATTAAGGAAAAGAAATCTGTCAACTCATACTACGACTGAAGTCTGAACTGTGAATGCCAATGAGCACCTTTATTTTGCAAAGAAATCTGTTGACTCATACTACGACTGAAGTGTTTGGAATTGTCTAATATACTGAAATAGATTAGTGAATTTTCTACTTATACCCATTCATGAAGTAATAAGTGCATACCTCACATATTTGCCTCAAACACCCACCACCCTCTCCATAGATTACAGGGACAACAAAACTAGGAACAACAACTTCCACAGTCGTGCTTGTGATGATAGCCAACGGGTTTCCTCTGTATTGGATGAAATAGGCATCAAAATGTAAGTCATAGAAAATCCCATCTATATATTGACACCAAAGGTGTAAAAGAACAAACCCTGAAAAGACACCAGGTCTTCGTTGAGGAACCCTCGGATACTCCGGGAATCCCATTGGGCTGCCACCACCCTCTATAGGTCCCTGCACACAAGTTAGGGACACAACATCATGAATAAGTTACATTTTAAGCATAGGCCAGTCAATATAGCGTAGAAATTTGCCAAATGTTATAGTACAATTTTTCACAAGTCAAAGATTAGTAGAAGATCAAATTTGGTTATCCAGCCACAACACACTCATCATTTTTTGGACATCATTTTCTTTCTATTTGTAAAAGTTGAACTCATGTATACAAGTATTCCTATAATCAGAAGGTTGGTACCTGGGGTCCCCATGGCATTGTTGATGACATTCTCTCAGATAAGTGATGAGGGATCCCTGGTCCAGGAAAGTCATGAGGAAAGGGGTGGTGATCGTTGAACTTGTTAAACGGTGGACCACGGTTGGAGAAAGTTCTGGAAGGTGAAAACTCACTCCTCCCCATAAATGGTGGAAATTTATGCATTTGGTCAAGAAATGACGGATTGGGAGGTTGACCTAATGGAGGAAATGCATCACGGAAGAAAAGATTCTTCAACCTTGCTGTTATCTGCACAAGGGCCTCTTGAACTATTCCAAATTCTCCATTTATCTACGCTTGCAAACAACAAACACAGCCAAAAAAACTTAGTGGATACTCCAAGATTAATGAATAATTCAATGTTTAACTTGAAGAAAAGGACTATCACGCAAGGAAATATTATATCTCCTTTCTTGCATGCTTTTGTACCTGAATTATTTCGTCATTTTCTGAAGCACATTTTGGATTATGATCTTTCCCAAGAATTTTTATGTATGCACCAGTAGAGTTCCTCATTTCAGCAATGACAGAGCCACCCTTTCCAAGAAGACACCCGATCTGGCTAGAAAAGACGAGAAGTTTAGCTATCATTATCTTCTCCTTGCTCTCTGGAGCGGCCTTATATATTCTGGATTGTACCCGAAGCAAAGCATCTTGTGGAGGAGATATGCCATCATCTGGATGCTGCATTCAATGGACTTCATCACTATGCATGATAAGAGTTGCTAAGAGAGAAGTAATTAAAATCCTTTCTTTTAAGTATTCAAATCCTTTCTTTTAAGTATTCAAATCCTAATCAAGAAGAAATGGCAAAAGTAAAGAAAAAGGAAATCAGAACCGTACGGCAGGACCAGATATGATAATCATGCGATCCTCTGAACCAGCTACACGGTTTTGAACCTTGATGTCACACCCAGTTTCATGCTGAAGTGCTTTGATTATAGAACCTCCCTTTCCAATTACACCACCTATCTTATCCTCACTACACAACAACCGGAAGCTTAGGGCATCATGAGGGAAATTCATTCTTCCATGAATACTTGCCTCAACATCATGAAACCTAGAATGAGGTGCCGCAGGTCCACCTTGGAGATGACGGTTTGAAGATGATGATCTGTCATGTTTGAGACGGGGGCCCGAGGACTTAGATGACTCACCAACATTATTAGTAGAGGGATAATCCTGCTCTGGAATATTATTACTCTCAAGTAGTTGCCTGGAAACAGAATGAAGGGCTTTCTTGATACCCTCAAGTTCCCCAGAGATCTGCAACAAAGAATGAGATGTCAAAATCCACTCAGTTCATCGACTTCATAATTATGTTTGAAGAATAATGTAATTAATGATTTAGATTTGTTAAAGAATGTTTTCCTCTTTGTTCAAATATATGTACACTGCTCAAAGTCCAGGGATTCAATACCACATTACGCATACTAATGAAATTGCAATAGCTAATTATTATCCAAACAAAAGACATAAAAAGAAGTGTATTTGTGAAGTAAAAAAAAAAAAAAAGGAATAACCAAGTCCACGTAAGATGAAACATTGGTACAGGGCGCAAAAACCCGAACTCTAAAGCTCCAGAAAATCAATGTGCAAATATAATCCTTACCTGCACTAGTTCATCAGAGGAAGAGGCACAAGAAGGCACTTTGTCCTTCGGGAGGATTTGAATGTCAGCCCCACTTTCAGAGGACACTTTCTTTATCACACTACCAGATTTACCCAAGAGACAGCCGACTTGACTGGAGAAGATGAGTAACCTAACAACATAGAGAGATGGTTTACTACTTTCTTCATCTCCTTCTTTTGTTTCTGAAAATCCATTAATTAATTTATCAAACAATAATAGCAAAGCTTTCTGCACTGATGATGTTTCCTTTCCATTTTCTGATTGAGAATCAGCAACTGGAACATCTTTCTTCTCCTTATCAGCTTCCCCGTGCTTTTCTGCATCATCAACTGGTTCAGGCAACTCCGGTTGCTTATCTTCAGCTTTGGCTTTGTCACTCTCAGCTTCTATCCCCTTGTCTGGGATGGTGATAATGATTACTCTATCATGAGAATCTGAAATGGCTTCCTCCGCATGAACTTTTGCTCCAGTCTCTTTGTATACTTCAGATATAATGCTGACATTTTCACCAATAACATCAGCAATTCTTGAAGCAGGGTATACTACTCTTATGATGCTGCTTTCAGGAGATCTTTTAGATGGTGAATCTTCAGAACCTAAAGCAGCTGTTTTCTGTAATTTGTTCCCATCATTAACCTCTTCAGGCCCTTGTTCATGTTGTCTTTTAGAAGGTGTTAGTTGAGCCAACATGTCTATAGAAACCTGTCAAGAGGATGCTACTGCAAACAACACTATTGTTACAACATATTAACATAAATTTAGCCACAAAAAAAAATTAGGAATTAAACAAGCAAATGCCCACACATTTAAGAGGTCCCATGCAGCATGTAGCATCAAATCATTAACAGATTAAACACAGATTGTTCCACCCATCTACCCACTATTTCGATCAGTTTTAATGGGAGATAATAGTAATGATGCAAGAAATTTTTACCAGAAGACTCATTCAAGACCCCACCATCAAACACTTAGAAAAAACAACAAATAATCAATAGCAGAACAGATGATACATAGCGCCTGAGGCACAATAGAGTTTGTGGCATAGAATGAATGCTCATGGCTCACAGCGCATTAGTTTGACATAGTAGATTTCGTGGTACAGAATGGATGCTCATGATCCCACGTGAGAAACCTATGTGATTGTTTTGATTAAATAGACCTTTAGATACCAATGAGAAAGTTTGTGGTTTTCTGTTACGGGTAATTCCAATTTATGAGCTATGTTGTTTGCCTAATTTAGCCTATTAACTTAGGAAAGAATGATACTATATGTTAGCAGTTTATGTCAGATATATTAAATTTAACGGAATCTGCTTACTTAAAACCATTAGCAGAATCACAAATAAACAAAGAGTATCATGGTTCTTATGCCAGGATGTAAGTTGATCGGATAAATCTACTTTGGCAAGATTCCCAATAAAAGACTCCTCAGGGCAAACATTTAAAATAGATTTATTCTAAGACAGACTTAAACAACATTATCACCTTGTCAGCTGTGTCTTCCCCCTGTGGAATATGTTACTTACAAGGAAACTCATTCAAAAGTATATCTACTAATTTGGTAAATAACTAAATATAATAACTTTGAATGAAATTAGCAGCTCTTCATAAATTATGTTGGCCATGAAGCCATAAGTCATTTCTGTTGCATAAAAGCCTGTCCTAAATTCTGTTAACTGATCTCGGACTCTAGCTCAAATGGAGCGGAAGCTAGAATTCAAAAATGGAGAAAATTTTAAAGCGGGGTGGAGCTACTCATATATTATAAAATACTATAGGATATATTTTCGGCCATAGGTAAGACTGGAGAACGCCCATTTAGTCGCCACTCTATCCAAGAATAAGCCCGTGAGGAACACTATACAGCAGATTAGTGAAAACCGATTGTGCAAATTATACTGCGTCTTTTTGCCCCTTTCTCCCTGACTTCGAACACCAGCAACTAACTATGCTATGCCACTTGTCTTTTTATTCTTCCCAACCAATATTCGGATCTAATGGTGCTTTTCCATTCTCGTTAACTTTTTGTTTGTCATTTGTTCCTTCAAAACCAGTCACCTATTACGATCCCTAACTGGAGCAGCGGAAGCCAGAGATGCCATCTACCTCAAATGGGAAAATTTTTTTTTTTCCTTCTTTGAAAACACAATTCGCGAAGTACTAGGTCTAAAGCTGAGACTTGCCTAAGCTACAGTCTCATTAATTCACCGCTCCCACATTTAACGCCAAAAATTTCTTAGAAAAGACAAATAACGTGACTAAGCTCACTCAGGATGAAAATATTATTCAAAACACGTGGCGTAGTAGAAGACATAGAATTAAATGTAAGAAAGCAGAAACTGAAGGATTGGTTGTCTCCTTCAGGATATTAAAGGATTTCCATGATAATTCAGCCAAACAAGTCTACTTGTTACAAGAGAAACATTAGATTTTTAAAGAGTGACATTTCCAAGAATCAGGAACAAACCGAAAAGACCAGATTGAGATAGATAGCAAGGGTTTTACCAGAAGCCCTAGAACCCACACATAGAATAGTATGAAACCACTAACAAACACCCATTGCAACCATGTAACTGAATTGCCGTTCGGAACGAAAACAAGAATGTTGATAAATTAGTCAAATTTCCAGTTTGCAGTTGTCATTATTCACATCACTACACTATAAAGAATGCTAACTTTCCTGACTAGCTAGAGCAAATGCATTTGCCCATGGTAATAGACCTAAACCAATACAACCCAATGCCACACAATTGGTAATGCAGTTTCAAACCAAACTCAACATAGAGTGACGAATAATAATAATAGTACTAATTTAGTAATGATAAGACAGAAAGAGGATAGACAGAAATTGAAAGACGTGAGCTTATACAAAGTAGTACACAACAGAAACAGAATTATGATAAATTGATACCTTTAGCTAGCAGAGCCAGGGGAATGATCTGGAAGTCGGCGGAGTGGGCGGCGGAGCACGGGTTATGGGTGCCGAGCCCTAGAAATTGGACATCTCTGAAAGTAGAATTGGTAAAAAGAGCAGCAGCAGCCAAAATACATGTACTTTATTATTTTTATTAGGGTTTTATTACATGTAGATCCTTATTAGGTGTCTATTTTTCGAATGGGTCCTTATATTTTCAAACATTACATTGAAAAACTGAGATGGCATTGTTTTGTGATTTTTGTCCTTTGTTGGAATTTAAAATCAAATCGACATAAACACACAATACCACGCCTCCCGGCTGTAAGACCTTTACAATAAAGGCATTTTCAGGAGTCATTGATCCACTTCTGCCATTAATCAGTTTTTACGCCAGAAAAAAGGTTCCACGCGAGCTCCCGTTCTGCGGCGTGATGGCAGGACCACTAGGAATATTATGTGTGATATAAAAGATGGGGACTTCATATATAATGCAATCTAATAGGGTAATCAAATGTAAGAGGCTCACTTTTATAACACACAGAACGGGCGTATATTAGCTAATTTTATTTTTCTTACCTATTATAGAGGTGTAAATTAGAATCAACTGGCACCGACACGACATCACCTATTGAAAAAAAAGTTCTTGTACAACATGTCGAACATGGTTAGGTTTAGGTACAATTATTGTTCTTTTCCATTCACTTCTACATATATACTTTGGCTCTATTTTTTTTTCCATACACATTCAATTCAGTTCAAACTTGTTTAATTATTATTTATACTACAAATAAGTTCAATTCAAACTGTTCAAGTCACTTCGGATTTTTTCAAACGAAAATAATATAACCTTATTCACTCCTATTAAAGACCTTTAATGAGTCATATTCACTTTATAACAGTAATAGGTCATAGTTTCAGAGAATTTGAATGCATTGAGCAATCTTCTAATGTGTGGACAAAATGAGGACAAGCGCATTTAGAATGGCAAGCAAAGGTACGTAGGATCAAAATATCATTGAAATGGTTATGAGCCATTGCAATGCCCCAAAATGGTCAACCTCGGCCCACAGAGGGCTAGAGAATTTAAAAAGCAATCGATATTATAATGATAGAAAATTAATAATAATTGCCATATTATAATCATAATGCATCATGATATTAGAACAAGTAAACACCAAATGAACACCATCACAAGTTTCACATCCCAAATAAAACATAATGAAGAGTCCAATTTTGAGAAATTGAAAAGTATGAATGCAGTTATTTCATAGATAGACCAAAATACAAAGAAGTATGGAAGTCTCTCTTTGGAGGGGATTCGAGTGCGAAAGCAGGGAAAAGGAATGAATAGGTTGATAGCCCATGACCACCTCTCCAATCAGTTGAGAGTTCTTTCGTACCTTGTTGCTAAATGAGTTCATTTCCTTGCAATTGACAAGTTGAATTACATTAACATTATCTCTTAAACTACTCAACGTCCTTGAGTTGATTATGAAGACAAGCAACACAAACACCTCCAAACTCGATCATCAAGTCAAGCTCAACTTTCTTGAGCTCAAGGCTTTTGGAGAGACTGAAACCCAAATTGAACATGCTTTTGTGGAGAAAAATAAAAAAAACTTGTTGTATCTGACACATTTCCCCATTGTACACAATACATGTATTCTACTATTTTTATTATTTAACAAGTTACATGAATCGCCATGTGGCATGTAAAGTGCATATCCGACCATGCCAATTAACATGTCTAAATATTTGGTAGTGGAGTATGTGAAAATACTATACTTGGTTGCTACTTGGTCTCTATAAATGGAATATTCACAACCATACGGAAATAAAAAAAATAATCTCAACGTGGAAGGGAAATATCAACCCCCCTCCCCCGGCCCCGTACGTATACGTTTGCTTCATCCATGATACATGAATTAGGAACATACTACTTAATCTCTCTGAAGTCCAAATGAATAGTCTGGATTAAGTTTGAAATACATGCATGTGAATTCCACCATAATTTTCAATTTTATAAATATATGCAAAAAATTTTAGGCTTATATGTGATATGATACTTTTAAATGTTAGAAATCTAAGAAAAAATGTTTGTAATCGAATAGAATAGGAAGTTGAATTTATAATCGTAATAGTAGTCCATTTGTAAAGATTTCTGACAGTCGTGGGTCTTCTTGTATTATGTCTAAACTCAGGGGTGTTTCTGTAAACTCTCATTTTGTAAACATCTCTGCAGATCAACTAATCCTTTAGGACTCTGTTTTCCCCCATAGCAAGAAGGCCACAGTACCAATGGAGAAGAGAGGCGTTCTAATGACATGCCCAATGTACGAATACCTCGAACAGCAACTCAACAACCGGTTCAAACTCTTCAAGCTCTGGGAAGAATCATCATCACTCTGCACTCGCCATTCCGACTCTATCGTTGCAGTCGTCGGTAACACCAAACTCGGCGCCGACACGGAGCTCATCGACTCGCTTCCTCGCCTAGAGATCGTTTCCACTTACAGCGTCGGTTTGGACAAAATCGACCTTGATAAATGCCGGGAAAGAGGGATTAGGGTTACCAACACTCCCGATGTGTTGACGGACGATGTGGCGGATGTTGCAATTGCATTGATGCTTGCCACTCTTCGGAAGATTTGTGCATGCCATGTGTTTGTCAAAAGTTCTCACTGGAAAAATGGTGATTTTGAGCTCTCTACCAAGGTTTCTCCATCATTTTCTGCTCTGTTTTTTTTTCCTGCTTAACTTTAATGATTGCATTTTCGAAATGTGTTCCCATTTTTATGTTACATCATTTGTGCTTAGCTAGGTTATATTACATGTTTTAAACTTTGTGCAGTTTGCCCATGAAAAATCTATATTCAACTTAATTCAATATAAAGTTCAAATTGCCTCGAGTAGTGTAGAGGTAGGAATAGGATAGTTAGATTTTCCGTTAAAAAAAATAAAATAATTGCCTCGTGTTTAAATTTCATTTAAAGTCTAGAATGTAAATTGTACACGTGCAAACTTCAGGGTCATTCACAGTTTGCACAGACAGGCAAAATGATAATTTTGTGGTTAATATGATTGAATTAGTCCCACCTCAGTTTTATAGATTTTAATCTAACACCAAATATGCTTGTTAAGACTCCAAAGAGTTTGAAATGATCCCATGAGTGAGGGAAGTGTTAAGAAAATTTATAAATAATAGTATTAGATTAGTTCCACCTCTTACAGTTTCAATTCCTGATGTTTTTCAGAAGGAGAAGAATAGTATTTTGGACTAGAAAAGAGTATTGATAAACGTAAACGTAAAGGATACATGTTTTATGTGGCAACATTTTGAGATTATAATCTGTGGTTTTTTATTAGTTAGAAAATGACGTATTTTTGGATTTAGTATAGAGCATTAGTTACATAATGTGTTGAAATTTGATTTATTTTTTTGTGAGAAATGGACTATTTACTAGGTTTACAACAAAATCATAAAGTTCTAACCATTATTTGGTTATGTTTGCACTTAGTTTAAGTTCAGTGGTGTTTCAATTGGCATTTGGCATAAAGTTTCATGAGTATGTGTTTAGGTTTGCATTGATCACTCCTGTATTAATGATTTTCAGTTGAGTGGGAAGTCGATTGGGATAATTGGGCTAGGCAGAATTGGTTCAGCTATAGCTAAGAGAGCCAAAGCGTTTGGCTGCACTATTAGTTACAATTCCAGAACTAAGAAGCAGGATACAGACTACAAGTACTACTCAAATGTCATTGACTTGGCTGCCAATTGCCAGATCCTAGTTGTGGCATGTGCATTGACAGAAGAAACACGACATATTGTGAATCGGGAAGTGATTGATGCATTAGGGCCAAAAGGGATTCTTATTAATATTGGGCGAGGTGCACATGTTAATGAACTTGATCTCGTTTCTGCTTTACGTGAAGGTCGGTTAGCTGGAGCTGGACTTGATGTGTTTGAAAATGAGCCTCACGTACCTGAACTGTTCCATGGGCTCCAAAATGTAGTTATGCTACCACATGTTGGAAGTGACACTGTTGAAACATGCAAGGCTATGGCTGATCTTGTTGTTGCAAACTTGGAGGCTCACTTCTCCGGTAAACCATTACTGACTCCTGTTGTCTGAGTAGATTCTGCTCATTGATAATAAATACGAGTATAACTAGTGAAATTATTATTTGACGGGTGGGATTTTCACCTGTCTTTTCATTGATGCTTTTTGGATTTACTATTTCTTCTTTTGTATATAAATGCAAACTAAATGCAAACATGGACGTAAGTTTCTCTGCTTTCTTATTAAGTTCAGGGGTATTACTGGTTTGAGGGTTTCCTATGGGTTTGAGGGTTTCCAGCAATTCAGGTGGATATAGGTTTGACAAATGGGTCAACCTGTTCAGTCCGGAACGATCCATGACAATTCTGGTTCACTTGGATCAGATCCACTGCAGACCTTTTCTACTATATACAGATCCAGACAGGACATATGATTGGTTTAGATTGATAAGGATATATTAGTTGAGAGTATTTGTTTGGATAATAGTCGGGCCTAACATAACCATTAGCCCTAACTCATGTTTTCAAGTGATAATAAGGCCTTATTATAAGGTTATCTAAGTTATACTTAAGTTTTTTTTTTTTTTTAAACGGCTAATATTTTTGTTTTTATTAATTAAAATAAAGAGCATAAGTGATGCTCGGGTACAGATACAAGCTTGACCAACACCTTTTTCACGCTAAAAACGAGATACCAACACCTTCACCACTCTAAAAACACCTATACCCCGACCTTCGCCACCCTAAAAACACTAAAAACACCTAGACCTCGACGAAACCAAGTTCGTCCATCCAACACCTAAACCTCGACGAATACAAGTTCGTCCCTCAACCACCTAAACCACAATGAATCGCAGTTCGTCCCTGAACCACCTAAACCTCAACGAATCCAAGTTCGTCCCATGATCCTACACCTCAACGAACCATAGTTCATCTTGTTGAGTTCGTATCAACAATAGTCGATTCTACCTGATCACAAAAGCTCACAATAACAACTAAATCACCAAGAACCAGCTGCACCAGTCAAACACACACCCAAGCCAAAACAGAAAACATAGCACGAACGCAAACCAAAGAAAGAACACAAGAGTTTAACGTGGTTCGGTTGTAAATAACCTACGTCCACGGAGATCAACCAGCTGCCACTATATTATATCAATCCCAATTACACGTCTCTAACAGTATGCAAGAAACAAGAACAAATCTGTATCTCAAAGCTAGAACCTATAATCTATATAATATCACCCTTCAAAGTAGTCGAACCGGATCTTCAAGCTGTAATGAATATGTCTCCAGATCTGGTATGAGCATGCAATAATCACCCCTTTATATAGCCTTCAATTTGCAGCTAAACCTAAAGGAATTCGAATATGAATTGAATTCAAATAGGAATTGATTTACTAATGGAGACAATTACCTTTTCCTGATTGCATTCGGAAACAGTTGTTGAGATAACACCTCACACATCTCGTAACCAATACCTTGAATTGATAGAAACAACCAGTAACCTCCACTCCTCAATCAACACTGAACATCGAAACCGCATCAACCCCATCCTACGTCTCAGCCAAAACCACAATCTCACCTTTATCTTAGCAAGCAATCAAAACCGGAACAGATTATACACCCATAAACCTCAGTCATCACCTCAACCGAAGCTAACATTCACGGAGATTCCTTGCTTTAGTTAAGTATTGCATAACTAGCCTACTTTGAGCTACTGTCTGAGTAGGTGGCACCGCTTTGTTTGTTGTGTTTATTAGTTTGTTGCGAAGAAGATTGTGCAACATTCGTATAAGATATGTACATGTACATAAACCAAATTTTGTTGTCGATGTAAATGTAAAATTGTTGACTCAAAGGTGCTGTACGTGGTGTAAAAGCTCAGAGCCTCAGACAGATTTGTGTCCCAATTTTATTTGATGTTGATGGAAAAATGGGTTTAATGAGATACCTTTTAACATTTTTCAGTTTCATAATTAAGTAATGGAGATTAATAAGAAGGTCATCACTAATATGACATTATGAAGATTTCTGGTTTCTCAAAAAGAAAAAGAAAAAAAAAAAAAGAAGACATTATGAAGAGAAACTTTTGCATTCTTCAGTTTCAGAATGAAGTAATGGAGTTCAAAGAGGAGCTCAATACTAATCTGACCTTATGAAGAGACCTTTTAGCTACATCATCTTAGTTATAAAAAGTTTCCACCCTCCCATTGTTGAAACCACCTTTCACTTCTCTTATCTCTCTCTCTCTGTAATGAATTCTTTGATTTGATGTAGTACATTCTTTTTCATTTCATGTCGAAACCACTTGCGTCCAAAGGGTCTGCCATTGTAGTTTTCGATAATAGACGTGATTGGTCATTGTATATTGAGAGTTCATTGTGGATATGAGGCTTGAAGCATCTTCAAGGCGGGCAAATTGTATTTTAGGGCAAGAGGGTATACTTCTTCCTTGTCCAGGATATCATCCAAAAACTTGGGTCAGTTTGTGGATACTTCAAATAAGTAATGTTTATACTCTTATACGCGTATTCTTAATTTTGCTAATTTTCTATTCGGTCTAATCTCATTTTTCGATAAAATTGTTAACTTCAATCAACAATCTTAGGCTCGTGTTTGTTCACTATCAAAGTCTGATGTTATTGGTTTTGCAATTTCCTCCGATGCTTAATATTGTTGCTCTTCTCTGACTGTTTAGATGCGAGTATATGTTCCTCCTACAGGTTCTCAGGCTGTGAACCCAGGCCTTTCATAACCCAAATGCCATCATGCTCTATCCAGTTTGGCCAATTTGAGAAACCGGATAAGTTTTATCTCATTAATTTCCCAACTTGCCCGGTATATCTCTGAGGACAAAGCTTTGCCTCCCAACCAACTTGTACAATCTAGTAGTATGAGATAAAGTTTAATGCTATGGTTTGTCATCAGAGCTATATTGGACAAGTTGGGAGGCAGCCAGATAAAACACCATTTTTTTCCTTCCATTGTTTGAACTTATCACCTCCTCTAAATTATACGGTTTCTCAAATTGGCCGAACTGGATAGGACATGATGGCATTTGATTTATGAAAAACACTGGTCTTAGTCTGAGAACTGTAGGGGAATACTTCATGAACTTGAGCTTAATATTGTACTTGAGTTGAGTAAAAAAAGTGAGGTGAGAAACTAACAAGTTTTGGATTATATCAATATCATGGATGAGGCAGCATTAGAGCATTACTGATTACCCACAAGTGTAATATACTCGTATTGGTGAAGCAGAAGCTCCAGGTCTCTTGTGGAGAATGAACTCCCAAGGTCCAATCACATCTACAACCGACAACTATGATAGTGCATCTGCATCCTTTGATAAGTAGAGAACAACTCCTGAATTATACAAAATGAAGAAAAATGTACTGAAGAGGGACAAGATAAGTGAATGGTGTGTTTCAATTAACTTTCAACTAGGAGCCCTTTTACAACTATGATGATTTAGCTAAAAGGTCTCTTCAAAGTTCAAACTGCCAATGCTTATTCGGTTATTCCTCCCCCCAACAACCATGTTTTATTGGCAATGAAGTGTAAAACTGATACATATAAATACTTGTAATTATTATTATTTTTATGAATTCAATTATAGGGTACTGATTATCATCCTGATTTTATGAAGTTAGGTCTGTTGTCAATATCTACCTGAAGGTATCTTTAATACGTAACAACGCATGTTTAGGAAATAATTTCAAGAATAAGTTTGTTTACTTGTCAAAATCCAAATATTATTAGATTATTAGACCGTAGAGTTCATAGATTTATTTTGTATCCGTATCCGTTTTGGCGACTAATCCAATCGAACACTGTCGGTCCTTTTTAGGTGCGGCTCTCTCAATGGTATTTTTTATATCCATAAGTATCGAACCCGAGACCTTATTTAAGTGAACTCAAATTCTTTACTACTTCAACTAACAACCGTCATAGTGAAAGCAAACTTTATAATAGTTTATAATAGAAGGATAAAAATTAAAATGCAACAAGTATACACATTGGTTACAGCTTAAAGCCATGCCAAACGTGTTAACATCAGCTAACTAAATATTCCACTAATTAATTAGTGGGACGATGGGAGTTTCCACACCATCCATTTGATAAAATGTAAAAAAAAAAAAAAAAAAAGCTTAAACACACACTTATACGCTTGCTTTCTTGGTTGACTGACTGGTTTTAATTAAGATATGTTTTTGTTGGGAATAATGAAGAAAAAAAGAGCGTAAAACTGTAAATTATTGTGTTAATTAAGATATGGTTTTATAATTATATTGGTTGATTAAGAAATAAAATATATATGTGAAAGTTAATTTAAGAGTTTTAAACCTACACATTATACATTATACATGTAAAAGTAGAAAACGTATTTTTGTGTTAGTTTGGAATAACAACCTGAATGAGTAATTAGAGTTGGAAGTTTAAATGGGTTGTCACATATTATATTGTTTGCTAGTAAGAGTTACTTTTATAGTTTATAAGCTACTGGCTTAACACTGTTTAAACTGTTTTGTTAGATGATTGGAGAACTCTCTACGTGCATGTATGACTGTGCATACCTTGTTTATATTTGTATTTGAAAGTGTAAAAGTACATGAAAACAAAACGAACTGATAGATAAAATGACTCGGTTAACCTCCTTCCAGACTCCAGTCCAGCTTGGCAAAACCATCAAAATCAAAACGTTTTTATTAATTGAAAACAAAACAGAAAACCTGAGCTGATTTTGTTATTATGCGATAATGAAAAGAAGGGAGAGGTCCCACAATAAGCGTCACTTACCCACCACTAGTGACAGTGACGACCAGCTACCGACACTCCCATTTCCATACCATATTACCCTGGCTCGAATTCTGCTTCCGCCATAGCTTTTGTCTAATTACACAGGTGTCATTTGCACCGGCTACCTTCAACTAACTCAAACCTCATACTCTGCCACCATCACCACAAAACCACTTCATTTCCTCTCCCTTTCTTCATTTCATTTTCTTCTCATGCACAAGATGAACTCTATTCTCTGACTACAGGACTTTCCAGGTTCAATTTCTTACTTGGGTTTCTTCTTGTTCGGTTTGAATTTCGAGTTTTAGCCATTAATCGAGCTCAATTCTACTTTATTACAGATTTTCGGTTAGAGGGTTTGCTTCAATTTCTTGATTTTGTGTACTTTCATAGTTTAATTGATGTTTATGCCTTTCATTTTCAAGAAACAGAGTCTAATCCTCTCGTTTCTTGAAAACCCATTACTGTAGCACTTAATTATCCCGTAATACCGTTTGTCCTTACTTGTTGATATGATAGTGATATGCAACGACTCAAATTTTGTGAGAAAAAATTGTTCTGGTTGCCTGTGAAGTGAAAATTTTGTGTAGTATCTTGTTGTATAAGTCTTTACTTTCTGGTTTTCCAAGAAATGGACTTCAATTTACTTTTCATACTAGCACTTAACTTTCATGACACTAGTAGTAACTTTTAGTTCCTGAATATATGACAGAAACCAGGGGAGTTTCGGTGGCGTAAATAAAATTCCTTAGCAGAAAGAAAAGAAAGAAAAATGATTCACACAAAATCAGAATCTGACGTTACGAGTTTAGCCCCATCGTCTCCATCCAGGTCTCCGAAAAGACCAGTGTACTTTGTGCAGAGCCCTTCAAGGGATTCTCATGACGGGGACAAAAACTCGTCGATGCAAGCGACTCCAATCTTTACCAGCCCGATGGAGTCCCCATCGCACCCTTCTTATGGCCGCCACTCGCGTAATTCATCAGCCAGCCGGTTCTCTGGGATTTTCCGATCCTCTTCGGGGAGAAAGGGGGGACGGAAAAGAAACGACAAGGGCTGGCCCGAGTGCAATGTGATCACTGAAGAAGGGAACTATGATGAATTCGATGATGAGAAGGCGTACACGCGCAGGTGTCAAATCGTGATGGCCTTCTTGGGGTTCGTGGTGCTGTTTACGGTGTTTTGCTTGATTATATGGGGTGCAGGCAGGCCTTTCAAGGCTGAAGTTGCTGTCAGGGTAAACTCTGATCTATCTCCTTTTGTAATCATGTCTTTCTGGTTTTTACTTGTTGTTATGGCATTTGATTGCTGTTTACTGTAACAACTTGCTCTCTGTTGCTCTGAGTTTTATCAACATTGTAGCTTTAAAAGTTCACTTATCTAATGTCAAGGAAATGCAGATATTGAAGGTCAAACATTTTGTTGTGTTTCAGCTCAACTCTTGTGGGAGTCATGGTCATAGCTTAGTACAATAGTATATTGCCAGATTTTAGTTTGGAGCTAGACTTGTCGCTGTGAATAATATACCAAAATGATTGTTTGATATTGTGATGTATGCTTATCATACTAGTGCAAATTCATCTCATTCGTCATCAGCGATATATAAAGTGCGCCATGTATCCTTAAATCTAAACTGCTTAATGTTGTATGCAGAGCTTTACAGTCCACAATGTGTATGTTGGATCCATGTCAGACCACACAGGCGTTCCAACAAAAATGCTGCACGTGAATGGTACCTTGAGGGTTAATGTGTATAATCCTGCTACATTTTTCGGTATTCACGTTAGTGCGACGCCTGTCAATCTCGTGTATTCAGATGTTGTAGTCGCAACTGGCGGGGTAATTACTATTTTCTTTTCGTATTTCGAAAATGTTGATATTGCACAGCATCCCCAGTTACATGTCTTTGCTGGTTTTCTGAGTTTGCAGATGAATAAATACTTTCAACCAAGGAAGAGTCATCGCAATGTGGTTGTGCAAATACAAGGAGACAAGGTGCCCTTGTACGGGGCTGGATCAACCCTGGTAGTGGCTGACAATTCTGCCTTCAAGATTCCATTGACGATAGAGTTTGAAATCAGGTCAGAAGGCGATATTGTGGGGAAGCTGGTGAGGACAAAGCACCGGAGGAGAGTCTCGTGCAAATTGGAAATCAACTCGGCGAACACTAAGCCAATTTCATTCAAACGGAGATCTTGCACATACAGCTAATCATGTTTTACCTGCCGGACTGAATGTTGATGAACCACCAAAGTGAATACAGATTCAGAATCAGTAAAGCTTTTTTATTGCGAAATTTTCTTGTCCATGAAGTTTGCGATAGTAATGTTATTGTGACTTGATTGCGAATGTTTGGTACTACTAAGTAATAATTAATAAATCTGTGCGATTGAATGAATTTTATGCTAGTTTGGATTCTTCTTGGGCTTTGTTGTGATTATGAGATACTTTATGGGGTCTAAATTCCACCTACCCAACTTTTTAACTTATCAATTTGCTCTCACGGTTGAACAAAAAATTGCACTAGAAAATGAAAATATATACGTAGGGTACAATTTGGGAAGTTATAGGTCATATACCTGAATATTTTGGAGAAACTCCCACACACTGTTAACCTTTTGGTAAATTTCGACTAAAAAATTAAGTTGAGAAAAAGTATTCGGAGAACGACCTATACTTTGGTCTTTGAACTTTTTTACCGATCTGAATTCTACCATTAATCTTACCACTATATATATACTTCTTAAAATGTTGAGTTTTTAGATAATTTTCTTTTGTCTAGAAAATTGAATTGAACTTACTTATAATATAAAAAATAACTCACCGAATATCAATTGAATGTACTTGTCCTCCGTGTAAATGTTATTCATTGATCTTAATATTTGCCACTACTAACATATATACTGTAATTTATTTATCTCACCCCAAAACCAAACTCAGCTAAAGGTATTTTTCTTCTTCAAAAAGATATAAGAAAATGTTTATACTAACAAATTTGAACTAGAAATGCATTTTATTATATTATCTATCACAAAAGAAGAAAAAACAAATAATATAATATTATAATGTAAAATGTTACTATCATATTTCTTTTAAAAACGTTTTGTTCGAAGAAGTAAAATAATAAAAGAGTACTTGATGTTCATGGGTTGATTCTAATGTCAGATGTGATTTTCCATTGAGTTTCGAACTTTCAAACTGGTATTACGAGTTTAGGACTCAACCACATAACTCTTACTATTTTCTAAAGTACCCATTAAGTAGCTTAGTAGCTAATCAATTTTTCTTAAACAAGTTGCGGCATTCATTTAAAAAATCGCAAGAAAAAGGCCAGATCTTAATCCCATTTCAAGATTCTTACTACTCTTCTTCCCGTTGATCACCGTCCTTCCTTTTACTCTCCGCTTACATACCCACCGGCCACCACATTATCTGACGATGATACTGACGATTTGGAACAACTCATAGCACTAGACGAACACGAAGAGGCTGGTCAAAATTTCGAAACCAGAGATCTTTGCAAGAAATCCGAGGGAGATGTCAAAATTAAGAACAGTTCTTGAGCTAAATGGTGCTAATACAAAAGGGGCTATTATGGAAAATGAGTATGTTTTAGTGTTAGGTTATGCACCTTGGTGTGCTACAAGTGCTGAGCTATTGCCCAGATTTGCTGAGGCTGCCAATGTGTTGAAGAGTTTGGGTAGTGGGATTTTGATGGCCAAGGTTGATGCTGAGAGATTCACCAAGGCTGCTGAGTTTCTTGAGATCAAAGGCTTTCCTTCTCTGCTCTTGTTTGTTAATGGCACTTCTCAACCTTATACTGGCGGCTTTTCATTGTAAGTGTTGTCTTTTTAGGTTGATTTTGATGTTGTATTGACTATTGATCATAATTGAATGTTGCAAGGAGCATAGTTAGTTAGTTATGGCCTCATAGGAATTAACATTTTGGAAATTTGAGTTGGCAAGAAGAAGAGTAGCTATGAGATATGTGATGTTGGTAATTAATGTGGTGTGTGAATTTGACTTCTCTATTTGAATTTTTGTATACAATAGGTGCGCATTCGTTAGTTAATTGGAGGTATAGTATATTAATCTGCAAGGGTGCGTTAGTTGGTTAAGGAGTTGGGTGATATAAATTTGATTTCTGGTTGACTTCTCATGGGGAGTGAATGTGTTTCTATGTTTTCTTTAGTCTCAGGATTTTGCAGTAGTAGTCCATTTCACAAAAGTGGTTTGGTTAGTGCGCACCCATGGCGTAGTGGCGCTAGGGGTTCGATGGAAATAAGATGCATGGATTTTCTGGTAGTTTAAATTTGTGAGAAAACTGTTCTTGATTGCTGCATGTGTACTATCTTGTGATACAATCACTTGGGGGTTGCTTTAATTGGTTCAATTACTTAGTGTTTCCATCAAACAGAGTTTTATTCTTCATCTAACCTTACTTTCATCTCTATGTGGTACAATATTTAGTGAATTGGCAGTAGAAAGTTTATCTTTTCATCCATTTTTATGGATATGGCAGAAATGAATGTGAAAAATTTGTCTAGTATCTTGTTGTATAAGTCTTTACTTTCTGCTTTTCCGAGAAATGGACTTCAATTTACTTTTTATACTAGCACTTAACTTTCTTGATACTAGTAGTAACTTTTATTTCCTGAATATATGACATAAATCTGTGTGAATTATAAACCAGGGGATTTCTCGGTAGCGTAAATAGAATTCCTTAGCAAAAGAGAAAAAGAAAAGGAAGAAAAATGGTTCACACAAAATCAGCATCAGACGTTACGAGTTTAGCCCCATCGTCTCCATCCAGGTCTCCGAAAAGACCAGTGTACTTTGTGCAGAGCCCTTCAAGGGACTCTCGCGACGGGGACAAAAACTCGTCGATGCACAGCTCGATGGAGTCCCCTTCACACCCTTCTTACGGCCGCCACTCGCGTAATACATCAGCCAGCCTATTCTCTGGAATTTTCCGATCCTCTTTGGGGCGGAAGGGGGAACGGAAAAGAAACGAAAAGGGCTGGCCTGAGTGCAACGTGATCACCGAAGAAGGGAGCTATGATGAATTCGATGATGAGAAGGCGTACATTCGCAGGTGTCGTATTGTGTTGGCCTTCTTAGGGTTCGTGGGATTGTTTATGGTGTTTTGCTTGATTATGTGGGTTGCAGGCAGGCCTTTCAAGGCTCAAGTTGCTATCAGGGTAAACTCCATCTCCTTTTATAATCCTGTCTTTCTGGTTAATACTTGTTCTTGTTATGGCATTTGATTATTTGTTCTGAAATAATACCTGAATTGGAAACGCCGATATCAAGAAAAGGATGGTAACTTCATGTGGGTTCAGTTTTTGCACTGATTGTTGTGATCTCTGCACTGAACAGGACAATATAAGTAACCATTTATGCTGCTTACCTCACCATATATAACCTTGGGAAACATTTATGTTACTGTAATTAATTGTTGGACTTGTATCAGATTAGATATAATGACTTGCTAATTGTTACAATGGTTGTTGGATTAGGGTCCTGAAATAGATCTGTACTATATAGGGCACAATTGATTGTTGTTTACTGTAACAACTTGCTCTCTGTTGCTCTGAGTTTTATCAGCATTCTAGAATTTCGAAGTTCACTTATATATATCTAATGTCAAGGAAATGCATTGTCATGGCCTCACAGGGAGAGAGTTTACCTTACACTTGTCACTGTGAATAAAATACCAAAATGTTTGTTTGATATGTGATGTAGCATTATCATACTAGTGCAAATTCATCTTATTGGTCATCTGCGACATATATAAACTGCGCCATGTATCCTTAAATTTGAACCACTTAATGTTGTCTGCAGAGCTTTACAGTCCACAGTGTGTATGTTGGATCCATGTCAGACCCCACCGGCGTTCCAACAAAAACGATGCACGTGAATGGTACCTTGTGGATTAATGTGTATAATCCTGCTACATTCTTCGGTATTCACGTTAGTGCGACGCCTGTTAATCTCTTGTATTCAGGTTTTGTAGTCGCAACTGGCGAGGTAATCATGCATGCCCTCCACTCTTTTCTTTTTATGTTTGCAAATGTTGATATTGCACAGAATCCCCAATTACATGTCTTTGTTGCGTTTTTTATTTTGCAGCTGAATGAATACTTTCAACCAAGTAAGAGTCATCGCGATGTGGTTGTGCAAATACATGGAGATAAGGTTCCCTTGTATGGTGCTGGATCAACCCTGGTAGTGGCTGACAATTCTGACTTCAAGATTCCATTGACGATAGAGTTTGAAGTCAGGTCAGAAGGCTATGTTGTGGGGAAACTGGTGAGGACAAAGCATCGGAGGAGAGTCTCGTGCAAATTGGAAATCAACTCGGCAAACACTAAGCCAATTCCATTCAAACGGGGCTCTTGCACGTACAGCTAATCCTGCCTGTTTGATGTTTATGAACCACCAAGTGAATACAGATTCAAAAACAGTAAACTTTATTATTGCGTAATTTTGTTTGCGATAGAATTATGTTTGTGACTTAATTGCGAATGTTTGGTAAGAAATCTGTGGGATTGGAAGAATTTTATCTTAGTTTGGATTCTCCTTGATCTTGGGGCCGGTTTATCTCCTTCAGGTTTTTTGTGATCTTTATCTCTCTAATTCTGGAGTTTGTTGTGATTGTGTGATAGTATACCCAAATCTTTAAGTACATTCATCACCCACGCACGGTTATTTGGACACTAGGTTGGATCATGTATCCATCTTCTTACGTGGAATCTACAGTGGACCAATGCTACAGTAATTTGTGGATTGTTGAACCTTTCTTATGATTTAATTTTCCACCAGAGTGAGCCATGTGTAAGACTTGCATAAGATATGAGTGGCTGGTATACTGGGGACTTGTAGCATTGATTGTGAGTCGTGACCATGCCTGAGTGATGGTTTTGCTATTAGTATGCTAGTAGATACGAGGGTAAAGATATGTTTATAGATTGAAAATTGACATGGCTAAGACTTATGATAGGGTGGAGTGGATTCTATCAAAGGAGTGCTTGATTGCCTTGGATTTGAGGATTCTTTTGTAAACATCATTATGTTAAGTGTGTGTACATTCTTCTATTCAGTTTTATTTAATGGAGTACAACTTAAATCTTTCGGCCGGAGAGGGGGATCCGTCAGGCAGATACTCTTTCGCCTTATTATTATTTTTATTACTGAGGCTTTGAGGCTTTTAGTGCTTTGATTAGAGATGTTGAGCCGTGGGAGGTGTTGCGTGGAGTTGTTGTAGCTCCAAGTGCACCCAAGACCTGTTATCTTTTGTCTGTGGATGATATTTTGTTATTTTTTCAAGTTGGTACTAGGGCTGCTCTGGAAATTGGGGATATTCCCTATCGGTATAGCTTGGCTTATGGTAAGAAAATCAATCATGAAAAATCTATTGTGGTGTTTAGCAGAAATGTTACTGACATACGGGTGGATGAGGCTAGGAATTGTCTTCTGGTAATGGTGTTGGATAGCCATAAGAAATATTTGGGTCTTCCTACTTCTCTAGGCATGTCTAAAAAAGTTTAAGGGTATGAAAATAAGTTTTTTTCTAAAGCTGACAAAAGAAGTTTAAGTGAAAGTTGTCATTAGAGCCATCCCTACTTATGTTATGGGTTGTTTTAAATTTCCTAATTCTTTGTTACATAAAATTGATTTCATTACTGTTAAGTTTTGGTCGGGTGATGGTAATGTTAAGAAGATTCACCGGACTAAGTGGGATTCTTCGTGTGATTCTAAGAGGAATTGAGGTATGGATTTCCAGAATTTGCGGTATCAGGCTATGTTGGGTAAGCAAATTTAGGGAATTATTCATTTTCAGGATTCCTTGTTAAGTAAGGTGTTTAGAGCTAAATATTTCATTTTTGTGATATCTTTGATGTTGTTCCAGTGGGGAATGATTTGTTTTCTTGGAAATAAAAAAACATGTTTGGTTATATGTCTCTGGTTAGGTACGTAAGGAATCGGGGGCGAGTTGGGAATGGTCTTTAATATTAAGATTGATTGGGTAGATGATTGGATTCCTAGAGAGTCATGGTTGAGTCCTTTTACTCCAACTTTTCATGATTTGATTGATTTGGCTGTGACGTACCTTATTACTGGTGGAATTTAAAGAATTTTATGTTAATTTTGGATTCTCCTTGATCTTGGGATTATCTCCTTCATTTTGGGGTTTATTGTGATCTTGAGATGGCATTACATAAATTTCTAAGTATATTCACCACCTACACACGGTTACTTGAATACTATGGTGGATCATGTATTTACGTTCTAATGTGGGATGATAGCTAGCCACTTCTACAATAAAGGGTCGGTCGTTGAACGAATAGGATTTAATTTTCCGCCACAGTGAACCGTGTGTAATACCCACATAAGATATGAGTGGTTGGTATACCGATAACTTATAGCATTGATATTGATCGTTTGTTGTGACCATGTTTGAGTGATGGTTTTACTATTAGTAGTAGATACTTTATAGCTATATACATTTTGAGATAGCGACGTTGATAATTGATGTCTGAGGAGTGGCCGTTTGACGTGTGATTTGGCTGGCTAGTGTTAGGATTTGGGGCCACCTAATCTATTTTGTATTATGTATCGGTTAGGTTATAAATTAGATATCTTAATTGACGGAAAGTTTCATAGGTGAAGATTAACATGTAGTTGATTTGAATATCTGATAAACTACCTCGGATATTAGTTTCATAAATAATTTATTTTGTATTACTAGCAAAATCCACACGCGGGGGTTCCGTATGTATCAATGTTATTGGTGTGGTAGGGTCACATGACAAAACCGTATATATAAGTTGATGTCATTGTCAAATATGTAGGGAACTCAAGTGCGAAGCTTTATCATTTTTAGATGCAAAATGTGTTCAAAATGTTATTATATTTTTCATTTGTTTAGTAGAAACACATTTAATCATTGAAAATGACTAGTACTTCCATCCAATTACCTGCTCAACAAAATTAAATTTCAAATCAACCAATAAAGGTTGTCAGAACAAATCAAGCACATTCTAAGCATATAAGCATAACCTTCCTGCATAAAATTAGAAATGAACATCTACCTAATAGAAAACAGAAGATCCATTTTACTCACATATCGGAAATTATTAGGAGGTTAGATTTGTCAGTTTCCAATACTGAAGTAAAATTTTAGTATTTCAAAGCTCATTCCATGTGGCACCAATTCAGTTCGGAGACCAACCTATTTTAGATTGTTGGATTAAAGACTCAATATATGGTTGGATCATATCTTTCAAACACCTAAATATATTGGAGAAGCTCTAATAGTCTTAACTTTACCAGTTACTACTGTGTTAAGTACTTTTTTAGATGAGTGAATAATGAATTGAATGTTATTTTTAGATGAAAATAACATAGGCTTACACATGTTCTCGTGCAAATGTTACTTCAGTTATCCAATGATTTTTATTATTATTTGTATCTTATCTCAAAACTTAACTCAGCGAACATGTACAAACAAATTTAAATTAGAATTGAACTTCCTTTTGTTATATTATATCTAATTATCTATCACAAAAAATACTAACCAAATATAATTAATTTAAAAAAAAAAAATCATTTTTCTAATTATTTTTCTCAAAAATGTTTTGTTTGAACTTTGAAGAGGTAAGGTAGCAATAAAAGAGTAGTTAAGGGGTTGATTCTGTAATACATTGTCCATTGTCTGTTGACAAGCGCCGTGATTTTCGTTTACTACCCAGTAGGCCAGTACACGTTGCTGCATTCATTTCAACAATCACAAAAGCCCAGATCTTAATCCCAACTCATTTCTTCTAATCTTCACTTCAACAATGCACAATCCCATTTCAAGATTCTTATTCCTCTTCTTCCCCTTGATCACCATCCTTTTACTCTCCCCTTATATACCCACCGCATTATCTGATGATGATTCTGACGATTTGGAACAACTCATTGCACTAGATGAACAAGAAGAGGCTGGTCAAAATTACGAAACCGGAGATCATGCCAAGAAATCTGGGGCAGATGTTCTCAGCAGAGCCCAAAGAACGGTTCTTGAGCTAAATGGTGATAATACAAAAGGGGCTATTATGGAAAATGAGTATGTTTTGGTGTTGGGTTATGCACCTTGGTGTGCTAGGAGTGCTGAGCTTATGCCCAGATTTGCTGAGGCTGCCAATGTGTTGAAGAGTTTGGGTAGTGGGATTTTGATGGCCAAGATTGATGCTGAGAGATTCACCAAGGCTGCTGAGTTTCTTGAGATCAAAGGCTTTCCTACTCTTCTCTTGTTTGTTAATGGCACTTCTCAACCTTATACTGGCGGCTTTTCATTGTAAGTGTTGTCTTTTTAGGTTGATTTTGATGTTGTACTGATCATAATTAAATGTTGCAAGGAGCACAGTTAGTTAGATATGGCCTTATATGAATTAACATTTTGGAAATTTGGTCTTAATACAGTACTTGTCTTTGGGGGTTTCATTTTGTGGTATAAGAGTATAAATTATGGTAATGTGTTTATACAAACATTTGCCAATGATGTTGATTTCTCAGTTTAAGATTCAAAATTTCCCTTTTTTATTTTTTTTTAGGGAAGAAATGGTTATATGGGTAAAGAAGAAAACAGGCTCACCTGTTGTTAGACTCGGTTCTGTTAATGAGGCAAATGATTTCCTCAAGCAGCATGCAGTGTATGCAGTAGGACTTTTTGATAAATTTGAGGTATGTGGACTAAATGTCGATTGCAAAATGCAAATACTAATTTAGGTGCCAGCTGCCACTATGCATGTTTTTAGATTTTTATGTGTATTTGGTGATTCAGGGACTTGATTATGAGGAATTCATAAAAGCTGCAAAAGCCGACAATGAAATTCAATTTGTGGAAACTAGTAGCATAGAGGTAACCAAGGTCTTATTCCCTGATGTGAAGCCCACTAAACCTTTCTTCGGGCTTGTTAAAAGCGAACCAGAGTACCACACATCACTTGGTAAGTTCATATGAGTTGAGCGTAGTTTATTTAGTGAAACATCGAATATTAATCAGTTTTATATCAAGCAGTGCCTCCATCTGAAAAGTAATTGGAGTTTGTGATACTCATTGTATATAAGCAAAAGTCATGTATATCTAACTTATTCCAACACTTGCAACTTGAAAAGTAATTATGTGGTCCCTTCAAGTAAAATTCTTTCATTGACCATTAATTGTTGTCCAGAAGAACTTGACATAGTTAACTTTTCAATTGTTTAACAAAACCAAACAATGGACTAACTGTTCTTGAAAGGTATCTTTGATTTGCTAGTTCTTCCCTTCAGTAGATTTCTCCATTTGTATTTGACGCTATGCTTATCCTGAAAAGGTAATGTCATCTTATTTGCAGATGGAAGCTTAAATGCAGACAATATCCTGAACTTTTTAAATATCAACAAGTTCCCGTTAGTTACCATAATGACCGAGGCCAATTCTGCTAAAGTATATTCCAGTTCTAATACAGTGCAGGTAACTAACTCATCTTATATCCTGCTCAAGGGTACTCACCTTTAGTGTTTTGCACAAGGGTTAGTTCATTTATCTACTAGGCATATTGTACAATGTACGTGCATTAATATTCTGTTGATGTCAAGCAGGTTTATATCTTTGCTGAGGCTGAGGATTTGAAGAAGCTTGTCGAGCCCTTAAGAGAAGTTGCCAGGAAATTTAAATCAAAGGTTGTTTTCAAGTTATATACATACACTTTTATGTGGCTTTATGTGTTGATTAACGTATTCCTATTATTGCAGCTAATGTTTGTAGCTGTAGATATACGGGAAGATAACCTTGCAA
This sequence comes from Plantago ovata, assembly GCA_028274465.1. Lineage (NCBI taxonomy): Eukaryota > Viridiplantae > Streptophyta > Magnoliopsida > Lamiales > Plantaginaceae > Plantago > Plantago ovata. Next base: position 14,051,117 of record CM051457.1, on the reverse strand, counting down.
AGCCATTCCTGACTCTGTTTGGTCTGGAAGAGTCTCAAGATACAGCTGTAAGATCACAATGATTCTTGTGTTGCCTGCATTTTAGTTTCTTCTGTAACCTCAGTGTGATCTTAGTCCCATGTTTTTATTACAGGTTGTTGCTTTCGACTACAATTTCAATTCCAAGTATTTACTGGAATCTGATCCGACATCAAGTAACATTGAGGTGACAATATTAGTCGGTCCATGCTTCGTTAAGAACTTAATGTTTTCTCTGGCATCTCAATCCGAAATTGTCATTGCAGGATTTCTGCCTGAGACTGGTACAAGGGACACTGACCCCGTACTACAAGTCACAAGCCATTCCAGATAACGTGAGTTTTTTCATGCAATTTGTCCTTGACATAGTTCGCAGGTTTCTATTTTTCCTTGGAATCAGTCTGCCAGTAAAGTCATTTTATTCAGTAACCTCTTGGTGAACAAATGCAGTCTGTTTCTAAAGGCATTTTTATTAAGCATGACTTTTTTTCAGAAAGGTACTTGCAAGAGAAAAAAAATTACCTTTGAAATTGGTTTCGCTGTACTGGTCTTGGTTGTGCTGGCAATATAATTTGTTTAACTCCTTGGGTAAAAGTTGAAGAATGTGTTTCTGAAGGCTGCACAAGTTGAAAACTGTAATATTCTCCTTGTAATTAGGGCTGGGCCATGTCTGTGCATGTATATTTATCTTGTATTTCTCTTAATGGGATACCAAGTGAAGGCGTATAAGTGTATTTGTTTTATCACAAGCTTTTCCTTTACTATATTTTCTTCGAAGGAATGTTTTCATTTTCTAATTTCCAATGTGATTTTTTTTTTTTGCATTTCATGATTGCAGAAAAATGCCGACATCCTGACTGTTGTGGGAAAGACATTTGATGACGTGATCCTGAGCAGTCCGGCCAACATTTTCTTAGAGGTGTGTAACATCAACTTGCCCTCAAAACTTTCGTCTGTTCTTTTAATGAATTTTCTGTACACCATATGAGTCAATTTGCAGAAGTAAAAAAGTTTATGGAAAATTTGTGTTTCAGAAGTCAGAACATTATACTTCCATAGTTTCATTTGCTTACTAAAATTAAGTCCTAATTTTCACTGTTCTTAGGTCCATACTCCATGGTGCATCACCTGTGAAACAACAAGCAAGCAAGTGGAGAAGTTGGCTAAGCATTTCAAGGGGTTGGATAGCCTTGTTTTTGCAAGGATAGATGCTTCAATGAACGAACATCCAAAATTGCAGGTCAGGTATCTTTTACCTTTTTTTTTCTTCCTCGAGTTACATTTTAACTTCTGAGAGACTTTAAAGAAGCCTGATTTTGTAACCTGGAAGACATTCATATCTTGAAGATTGTTCTGCGACAGAATTCTTTTTTTTATTTTTTTATTAGCTCACGTTTCAAATTATGTGACCTAGCTTAGATCCTATATTGTTAAAATTAAGATGGGAAAAGAAAAGTATTGACCAAATTCACATGTAAATAACACGACTGTCTGAAAAAGTCATGTTGATTTGTTATGTACTTTTTGCAGGTTGAAGAGTATCCATCACTTCTGTTTTATCCTGCGAATGACAAGTCAACACCTGTAAGTATCTCTGACAAAATGTGTACTGCTTGTCTTTCTATTCTTTTCGCCAGATTTTCTCATTGACACATCTCATTTGCAGATTAAGCTTCCAGCAAAATCCAACTTGAAGGAGTTGGCAGCGTTGATCAACAAAAATTTGAAAACCCAGGAACCGTTAACCAAAGACGAGCTGTAGTCAACATCTGACATTCTTGAATAGAAGCTGAAATACCTCGAGGTATCGTGCAAAAACTAGCAGCATGATATATGGCAAAGTAAAGTAGATACATAGATATATAGAGCTGGAATACGTTACATGATTCAGCGGACTTGTTAAATTGCTGGCTGGGAGTAACAACTGAACCGCCTGGATAATTGGTGCTTATGCAGTTACTTGTAGAAAATAGTTTCTCTTTGGAGAAATATTTATAGACGAACATCGTCCTGTCTTGTACAAGTCTAATTTCTGGGTTGTGGAAGTTGAGTAAACAGTCTCTGAAGGTGAGGATACTGAAACTCCCAACCATTTATAGATGTCGTGTTCTTGAGAAAACGGACATGTAATGTGAACATGTGTGGTTATTAATGATTATTGTTGGCCATGGTGTTTTTTTTTTTTAACAATACCATCAGTGCTCATCCTTAGTCATGAGCACTGAGTTTAGGGTTAGTTTAGCATTTTCTGATCAACCAAACTGGCAAAAGTTGTCAAGTTTGCGTTTGACTGAGAGGGCGAAAGCTGGACCATAGTTGTAAGGACAGCTCTCCTGTAAATCGAGCAAAAATGAAAACTAATGGATTGAAGGATCATCTTTGATCTACTTTTATAGTAGTTGGTCAAGGGACCAAGAACATGTCTTGGAGATTGCAAACAAGAATCAATACTTGGTAATATGATAATGAAACAACAGTAGATGTAGATAAGTTTAATGTCTGTCATTTTTTTACAACAGCGTAGGAAACAAGAAAGATGATCTGTTCCTAAAAGCTAAGTACCAAACTTCTAAATCTACATAGGTAGATGTTCTCAGGAACTAGACTTTATAATCACAAATGTTGTAAAACCACATGGAACCGTCCCCGTCTACATCTCCGATTATGTTTGATATGCCGATCGCACCTGTCAAAAGGAGTCATAACTTATGTTCATTTGACATATCTCCCTAGATGAGGATGTAAATATATCTTCAAATGTAATCTTTGAAAGAAAGTGTGCAAGTAAAGATGCTTGCCTAGTGAAATCGCGCTCAGTAATATTATGAAAGCCAAAATGAAGATGATCAGTGATGCTCTCTTGAGTATGCTGATCATCTTTCTCACCACATGCTGCCCTACGAGTGCGGCAACGGTAGCCACCACGATGAAGTACAAAGCTGCATCAAATGCCAAAAATTCAACACATATATGTTTAAAAGAATCAAGTTCCTGTCATGCCTATCACAAATCACAACACTACAACAGTATGGCTCAGTAACTATTGATTTGTGAAACAATTTAGAGCTGACACTACCACAAACCTCATCGGCGTACCACATATTGCTGTTATAAATAACTGCGACATCTAGACAATAATCTATCCAGATGTTACAGCCAGAACGTAAAGAAATGTCATGGTAACATACCGTATGTTGGAGGAAAACGTTTCAGAAGATAATACTGAATCATGGACATGGAAGACGAAAATAACATAACCAGTGTCGCCGTTGCACTTGAAACCTGTGTTACATGTATCCAAACCCGTTCATATTTGACAGTATACTTTTTCATATAAAAATATATTGATAGTTTGATTTCAGCTTGAGTAAGTACCTGGGGTGGAATTCCAAGCTCTAGTAACAACGGACCGAGGATGAATCCTCCACCAAGGCCAAGCAGCCCACCTACTATACCAGCCAAAATCCCACAGCAGCAGCAAAAAATCAATTGGTGCACTTTCCAACTAATTCCTTCTTCTCCCTTTGATTCAATTACTCTCCACCCCTTGTACAAGCATACTGCTTGGTATCCAGACGCTCCAACAGCAACAGGTATCTAAAGATGGATACAAAATGCAGCTATCACCTTTAAGTACATAAAAACCTATGCCTGATAAATTAACATCTTGCCGGTGGAAAAAAGTAAGAGTAGAAATGTGATGTAACTTGGGTTCCGGAAAAAGTACCTGCAACAAAGTCACTATCCAATAGGCTGCAGAACAAGTAGCTGTATAATCCTGAAAAAAGAACACCAAAAGTTCAACCAGAGCTAGTTGAGATCCTAGAGAAGGCTTATTATACTAGAACTTGAAACAAACCTTAGCTATATGGAGTACAAGAATGATAGCCCAGACTGAAACAAGAATGCTGAGCTCCTTCCAGTAGACATTATCACGAATCGAGGTTTGTGATGCCTTATATTCGTTAATATGCATTCTTGTTTCACTACTTGGGGCTCCGGGTAGAAGTTTATACTCTTCACTCATATCTGGATTTCACGTCATTAAGATAGAACTAGCTTAGGGTAAATACTTGAAAAGACAATTTTGAATATTGAATCTATACGATGCCTACTTTCAGGTGTCGAGCGCCTAGCTACCTCCTACATCGAAAAAAAATCATGATTAGAGTTTTTTTTTTTTTTAATAGCAGTTGAACGAAGTATAACGACTTACCTTCTTCATTATAGTTTCTTTCTTCCAGGTTTCAACTCCTTTGAAGAAGGCCTTAGTAGAAGTTCCTACGGTATCATAAAACAGTGAAGAACAATGTATTATGGTCCCAGAAATAGCATTTCCAATAGGTACATGAAAAGTTGGTTACCTATGAAAAGGATTATGAGTAAAACAGTAACCATCCACTCTGCAAAGATCAAATTGAAGAAAACTCCTATACTGATCCCAAGCACCAGCATTGGTTGGAAAAGAAGAGCTAGATCATAATCAATTATGGGAAGGTCAAGGGTAGGATGGCGTAGTTTCAGATTGTAATAAACTGTAGCACCTGCTGCACCGGTTATCATACCTGACCACACAACCAAAAGCCTGAATCTCAAAGTGAAAATTTACAAAGTTGTCAAAAGGATGCTCATTTATGTAGCCCACAACTACATGCCTTAAGACTACCCTTGAATACCCTTACAAGGAAAAGACCCTGCTAATGGAGATGGTTAGCCTGTTCATGTGTTAAGCCCCGTTATACTTAAACATGCACGTCCCTCGTGATTGAGCTAGTAAAATCGACCATAACATATAGATTTATAGTAAGGGCAAAGAACAAGGCTGGAATGCAATACTTCAATTACTACATTGAAAGTAAAAATTGTAAGAGCTTGAATATGTATTATGTAAGTTAATAACAAGGGCTCATACTGTCATACATTTTGATATTGCAGTTGATGATTTCGGATCAAACCCGATGATCAAAATGAGCATGGGAACAAAGATTCCACCACCACCAACGCCTCCCACACTTCCAAGAGCAGCACCAAAGAATCCAATCACCGTCCCCAAAACAATTCTCCACCCGAATTCCATATCCTGCAAAGCCAAACCAGAATTTCAACAAACAGTAGTTTAATTCCCATCACATTCACAAACTGGTAAATTCAACTAAAGGCAATGCTTATCTTAAACTTAACAATAACTCATCAAGCACAATTAAAATGCCCGTTGATACAGGATCAAGAAACTCACAGGCCAAACATGTTGGAAAAACATTTCCCTAGTTTTGAGCAAGAAACCGACAATTTTGGCAACCAAGTCCTTTTCAGCTTCTCCATTATTGACTCTGCTTGTTGAAATGCCTTGTTCCAAATGAGCTTCTTGTGCTGAAACAAACCCACATGCTGCTAAAACAAGCAAAGCAGTAAAAATCAAAACTTCCCCTTTCCAAGCCTTCTTACACCCCATCTGAGCCATGAAACCAAAATATTGAAAAGCCCTCTTGCTATTTCACCCTACAAAAGATTAACAACCACCCTTTGAGAACAAACAATCAAATTCAAATCTTGAAAATTAGAAAGAAGATTCCCTGAAATCAAAATGATGTCAGTTGAGAAAAAAAAAAAAAAAAAAAAAAGTCAACAGTTTCATACTTAACTGATGGATCCAATTCTCGACAAAAAAAACTGTTGATTCAGTGGCCCTAGATTAGCCTTGTTTCCCTGAAATAAATGATGGAATTGGGAATATTGTAATAATGCAACAGAGAGGTTTCATGCATAGTCAGTTGCTTGATTTACTTCCCACAACTACTAGTATTATTATAACTATAACTATATGTAGCAACTTGAGAAGATATGGTGGTGGTGCTACCTTGATGAATTTGATGGCGGTGCGTTTGAATGATGATCATTAGGCCATAAATGCAGCTGGTTAATATACAGCAGAAGCAAATGCACTGTGCTAACAAATGCCTACCAGTCATTAATAAATTAATACCCAGACCAAGTGAGATTTTGGAGAAGATGTGATGTGGGGTTTTGCTTACTGTAATTATTAATTAAAGTAGTACGTCAAAGTTCAGACAAGCAGTAGTTCGATTTCTTGCATATAAGCATGATAAACGTTGGCTTATTCTACTCCAGGAGCCTTCAACCAATGTGAACACGCCTTCATAGATTGTATTTCACACTTGTTACTATATTGTCAATTTGTCGTGTTGTTGCTATACCCATCTTCATTATAGTTCCAAAAAGTTGATGGAACATGGAAGTATGTTATGTTCTAGAGAGTTTTAATGGTGGAATAAAATTTAGAACTGCCATCAATTTTTTTATTTTTCTCTTTATATTTGTTATTTTATTTTTATTTATTTATTATATTAATAAGAAATGAAAAATGTGAAATCTAAAGGGTTACATGGGTGGAGATGTCGTATGGGATTCCACAATTTGAGATGGTATTAGGAGGGAAATTTATAACTCACATCCAAGTGAAATAATGGTTCTGTTCTAGGTCCTGTTAATACAGATAATATGTTACTTTTTCTTTGTTCTTTTCTTTAGCATATTTACTAATAAGTTCTTGCTTTTGCTAACAAACAAAATATAAAATTCAGCTTTAAGATTTAAGCATGTTAAATTAGAGGTTGATTTGACATTTACTATTTTGGTCTTGGAAGAAGAATCGATTCCCCGCTGAATTGAATTGGGATACTAGTCAAATGTATGACTGTAACCTACATGACAGTATTAAACCTTAACAACCGAGGGTACCCTAACAACCGAGTACATTTTAGTATAATTTAAAAGTACCATTTTTTGAATTTAAAGACACAAATTCCTGTCATGATCTGAAAAATATAGACAAATTAGTAGGTTAGTTAATATTATATTAGTACTTGATAATAGGTTGTATATAGTAGTACTATTAGATAAGACGTGGATCTAACTTCTAGCCAACTCCGGATAATCCATCTCAGTTGAAAACTTAGAAAATGGACCTTTCACCTAACTGCTGCCCCAGCTAGCAGCATCACTCTACGGCCTACGCCATGCCCAGGAAAGAAAAAGAAAAATATGTTAATCAATTTTCTACATCAACCCCGAAAGATTCAAGAATATCTACATGCCCCCACAAGAAACATAAATAACACCCATTGCTTTTTTGTTTATCCCCACTCACACAAATTAGCTAAGGGCAGACAGTGATGACGCGTCGCATAAATCATAGAGATTCAGCAGCACCAGGCGTCGAGGGTGTGCCAGAGACCGCATATGATGATTAACCAAAGCTCTGAATCTTAATGAACAATTGGCAAGCTGACCAACTTGGCTTCCGGTGGAACTAAATAGCTAAATCACTCCGTTTCCTAAAATGTGAAGAAGCTCGTGGATCTTCACTGCTTGAGCCAGAGGGCTGATGCCCGAATTCACTAGTGGGTCCGCTGCATTCACTTGTGTCTTGTTCAGCTGTTTCTAGTGCCATTTTCCTGAATTTTCTAAGGTCCTCTTTGTACTGTGCAGTGTCATAAGTGGCATCATAATCTGAGCTCCCATGCGAGTCATAAGTTGGGTCATGTCCAGAAGAACCTCTCTCGTTTAACCCATCAAGTGCTAAGTTTCCTTCTAATGCCAGGATTATCTGCATTGGGCAAGTTCATAGGGGGCAGGGATTAAAAATAATAATATTTGGGTGAAAACGTTTAGAAAGTGTTAAATCACGAAATCACATAATTACGGTAAGCATGGAGTTGAATGTGTTAAAACCATAAAAGGAGTCTGAGGGTAAAAGAAAAGTGAAATAAGTTCTTTCACTGTTGAGGTATCATGAAGATTATCAACTAATATTACGACACTCAGACTAGTACTTAAATATTTACCTGGCCTATACGTGGCCTCCGTCTAGCCAAATGACGGACACATACCGAAGCACATGCAACCATTCGAGACATCTCAGTAGGGTCATAATCATTCAGCAACCTTGGATCAGCTACATTCTGGAAGTTGTTATTTTCCAAAGCTTGAGTGAGCAACGGCCTTGCCTGCATCAGTAAAGTATTGATTAATATTTGAGCCAAGGTGAACTTATGAAGCATTGAGACAATAAACAGAAGGTCAAGCAAGAATGCTAGCGGCAAAAACAAGAAGAAAGTCAGCTATAAGGAACACAAGGCGAGGAAAAATTAACAAGGATTGGGCACACAGAAGTTCCATATGTTTCCTCCAATCCGCCACATCGACTACCCTACTTTCTCCATGTAGCAGAAATGATTCTAGTATTCATTATTGGAGCACAAACACGTGCTCAGCTACATTAAATCAGTTCATAATCGACCCAGTGAAGTATGTTATTTCTTCCACTTTGAGTTCTAGGAAAATGAAATCTCTGATTTTACATGTACCCATATAATATGAATGCCTATAGAAAGATGTTTCATAAAAGGAATAACAAGACATTATATCATGCTATAGCTTTGAAACACTCCTTCATGTGTAATTGTGTATACACTAGCATAAGCCAATAAATCGTACTGCATTTAAGTACCACATAAACCCTATTAACCCAGAAGAAATTAGCAAAATAGATTGCATTCAGGACAGGTACAATCGATATTATTATCATCAATTTCTTCTTAAAGACCACAGCCAGATAAAGAAAAAACTTACCCAATCGATAATATTATCATCAAGGTAGTTTTGTGACCTGTCAATTGGTCGGCGCCCGGTTATCAGCTCCAAAAGCACAACTCCAAATGAGAAGACATCTGACTTATCTGTGAGCTTCCCAGTAAGAGCATATTCAGGAGCTAAATAGCTGCAGAATGCCAAGACATGCGCGAAGACAATGTAGTGGGGTAAGCAATGGGGATTTTTTGATTACATGCAGAGATCTGTGTGCAACAAATCGAGATCATACAACTCCTTTATATGTACAAGGAAAGGTGTTTCGAATTATACAAGCATATGCAGAAGAAATTCAGAACAACAAGATGAAGATAGAGAAAAGACGAATAGCTTACCCAAAGGTTCCCATAACCCTTGTAGAGACATGAGTATCAGTATCCGAATAGAACCGTGCGAGCCCAAAATCTGCAACCTGTTTTCGGATTATCCGAGAAATTATGACTTGGTCAGATATCATAACAGGCAATTTATAATTATATGTGTAGTAAACCACATTAAGAAATGAAAATTGAATCTGATAAAGAAAGGGCTGTTAGCTGAAGTAAATTTGTTAAAATACAATTTTCTTGGTTCATAAGAAGTTCAATTTGGAGCAGATAAATCTAATTTCATTCATTCAATTCAGTCAAAATTGAGAATAAAGGTTAAATTTAGGCTTAAACCACCCAATAAACTGAACTGTTGTGATGTTAGGCCAAACAACTAAATATATCCCATCTCTTTTAATGCCTAAAATAAACAGTAGGGGCATTTCACAGAAGGCTTAAAAAACATTGTGGGTAATGTGCACAAGTTGAAATTTATGGGGTGTATTGTGAACAAAGTACAAATTTTGGAGGCTTAGTTCAATCTTAATCGTACTAAAAACTCAAGAAAATAAAAATAGATGCATGCCTTTGCCTCAAAGTCTTCATCAAGAAGAATGTTTGCAGACTTGATATCACGGTGTATGACCTTGGGTTTACCTGTGTATGTTGTTGAATTCAACATTACAAATAAGTACCAAGCAACAACACTGTACAGAGATAGAACTCTAAAAATGAAAACTATGCTGTGAAGACTCACAATCCTCATGCAAATATGCAAGTCCTTTTGCAGAGCCTAGAGCAATTTTCATCCTGGTTGACCAGATCAGAGGAGGTCTTCCCTTCCCTGCAATATTATGTTTCATTCATGAACCAAACTCATAGATAGTTAAAGGGATTACGCTGACACACCAAAAGTAATTAAGATGGATCACATGTGGAATTACCGTGTAAGTGAAACTCCAATGTCCTGTTTGCGACATACTCGTACACCAATAGTCTTCGAGTCCCAGAAATGCAGTGCCCTATCAACGATACCAGATGCTTATGATGAACACGAGTTATGGTATCCACCTCAGCCTGAAATTCACGTTCACCTTGACCACTCCCAACTTTCAGTTGCTTGATTGCAACCACCTTACCATCAGAGAGTACTCCCTTATGGACATACCCGAAGCCACCCTGACCAAGGAGGTTTGTACCAGAGAAATTTTGTGTTGCAAGAGCAAGTTCTTCATATGTGAATGTAGTCTTTGTAAAACCCGAACCAGAATCAGTGTTTACTTGTGAAATGGGATTCACTGAAAAAGGCAGTCCAACATCAAGACTAACAGTTTCAAGTGGATGACGATTTTGCCACGGGTGCTGTGGACCATTGAAACCATCATCTGCATCAGGCAAGAAATACAGACAGGGAATTCATTAGTAATGCAAGAAAGACTGTTGCATGATAGGTTTCTGTTATTTTTATGTGACTCCAGTTTGACACAAATAGTTGATATATATATTTAACCAACTGCACAAAAGATAATTCCAACAGAATGCCATACATATGATATGATTGACAGAGATTCATAATGTCACCTTAGTACAACAATAGGTCAGTGAGAGACGTCCAGTTTATTATTTTTTACGATTATAAATTACATCTTTGACGGAAGTTATTTTACAGTACAAATTTTGATAATACTCCCATTGCCTTCTCTAACTCTATGCAAATACAAAAAGTCATTTCAGGCATACTAGTACAATCTTGTTGCAACTAGACTTATTTTTTTTCAGAAGAAAGTAGCATTGCATTTATTATCAATGTTGATAATATGTCTTCAGTAAATACACTAACGGTCGGAATTTCCTGAGAGGACAAAACATTTCCTGTTCACCACTGAAATAAGGAATGATACTTCATATTGCAAGAAAATTGAACTAGTACTACTTAACTAAATACTAAAGATGATGTGGTCTAGAAAAGCAAACAAAAAATCAATCATACTTGGAAGGAGAATACACCTTTGTAAGAAAGATTCAATGTCCTCTTATCGCATTACTACAGAATGTTATTGTTAAGAAACCTTTGTGACTGAGAACTGGGAGGAATTTGACATATTGTTAACTTCTTTTTATTAGCTTAAAACTGTACCCGCGGAAACTGATAGGTGTTTTGCACTCTACCCGTGACGGTGAATTCTCTTGGCTCTTTTTACAGCTCATTGGTGGGACCAGCTGAAGGCAATTCTCTGTAGAAGTCCATTAAAAGGAGCAATCTTCCTCCTAGAGCAGTTTTCTTGGACTACTGCTCACAGGAAAGTGTTCAACTGTTGATAATCTTTGGCGAAGAGGTAGGATTGTCGTAAGCTGGTGCATTATGTGTGAAAGTGATGGATAGCCAGTTAAACACTTCTTTTCTGCACTGTGACTTTCCTAAACGTTTGTGGTACATTCTTGTAACATTTACATTGTGCACTGCCAAGGAGCATAGAGGATGTAATGCAGTCTGGGGAGGAAGTTTTAAGGAATACGGATTGTGAATCCCTTTAGAACATGACCCCTGAACAACTGTTAGATACTATAATGACCTTTATTTTTCAGAAACCAAAATTCCTGACGTCATGTTTCACTTTCAGACCATGTTCTTGTGGCTTCATGCTCTAACTATAGGACACCTAGGACAAACTTTCGGCAATCTACTAAGTTGTAACCATCCTTTCATTTGCATGGATAGTAATAAACTTTCTAGTGTTTCGCTTACGAAAACTATTTCCAAGATTACTTAATACAATAAGAAAAGCTAAAGAAAGTATATCCTCAAGTGGATGACTACTTCACAATACCTAAAGTTGCGTGTGTGAATTTTCAGTTAGTAGAATCGACCACGAATAAACTACACAAAGGTCATCCATTCAACTAAGCATGACTAGCACTTATATCAGTTGCACCACTCTCTTCCTCTATCATAGTATTATGTTATCTGATTATCTCAATCTGTTGAGCATAAAAATAAAAAAAAAGTAGTACTAATTCATAACTTGCATTATTTTTTTATCTTACTAGAAAACAATCAGCAACAACATGACAAGTCACAAGCCTAATACGCAAAGAATAGAGACAAATGAAGTCTTTGTCTACATCAAACTTTGAATTATCTTCCATAGAATAAATAAATAAATAAAGTCTGCATTAAATAAAAGTAAAAGAGAAAGCCTTAAATTCATGTCATACATACCCTTAGGCACCTGAGAATGAGGAATGTGACCACCAAATCCGAGCTGCTGCTGCTTCTTCCTCTTCTGCCTCTTATACCAAAAGACGAAAATACCAACGCAAACCAGCACAATTGCACCGCCAATCCCTATCCCTACTCCAAGCGCCACAAAAGTCGTCCTGTTACTCGGCGGAGCCACTGCCATCACAGGAGGAAGACTGACAGGCGGCGGAAGTATCAAATCGACCGGAGGCGGAGGGTTGGGAGCTGGAGCAGCTTCAGGCGGAGGAGGAGGAGGAGAAGACATTGTGATTGAATGTAACGGATGTTTGGTTCTAGAGAGGTTTTATCGAGAAGAAGAAGAAGAGGCAATTGTAGTAGAGAGAAGGTCTAGACATTGAGAGGTGGCGCAACGGCGGTGTTGAGCTGAGGGAGAGAGTGAGACTGGGGGTTATGGAGTGTGAAGTGACGTCGTTTTTTGGAGTTTATGTGTAGCTTTTAGTTGAACATGGTGGTAGGGACGGGTGTTCCACGCTGTTTCTAAAATTTTATACCTTTTCTTTTCACTTTTTTTACACTTTTTTGTTTTTTAACTTGTTTTTTCTAATTAAGGATTGCTAAGAAAATTAACTTTTTATTTTTCAAATGAGCCTAGCCCGGCTCGATCCACTTTGACGACTCAGGCTCGAAATGACACTACTAGTATAGTTATAATAACTCTTCGTGGCAATGAATTAGATCCGAGTTTTAAACCATCTCCATTAATAAAATTGTTGTACCTTATCTTATTAATTTTGATGATTATACAAAATTGGACGGATGACATATAACCCCTAACACTTAATTAGAATGTATTGAATTTAAGTTAGTTTCATAAGATAAAGACTTTAAGAGTTAGAGGAGAGGGGAGAATATCATTGTATTATCAAGTGTGCCTCAATGTACAAGTTCAACCCCTATTTATAGGGAACTCTCCATAACCAAGTGAGTTTTGTAACTCTCAATTTACATAATGGAATAATAAAGTACAATACTAAATGGAGTATATGGGGTATAGGAAGAGTCATGAACTCATGGCATTCATATTTATAACACTCCCCTTGAATGACATTAGTTTATTTGTCGAATACGCTTTAAAGTTACTGCCTCATTAAAAACCTTGCTAAGAAAAACCCAGTGGGATAAAAACTTAGCGAAGGGAAAAAGAGTGCAGTGCATATCCGTCTCCCCTGATTGAAACATCACTTTATATCTTTTAGTCGCCGCATTCCAATCTTTCGGACCAATCTTTGAAATGAAGATGTTGGAAGTGACTTGGTGAACAAATCTGCTAAATTCTCAGATGAACGGATTTGTTGTACTTTGATAGCCCCTTGCTTTTGTATGTCATGAGTGAAGAAGAACTTTGGTGAAATGTGCTTTGTCCGGTCTCCTTTAATAAATCCTTCCTTCAATTGTGCGATACAAGCTGTGTTATCTTCATAAAGTACTGTCGGAACTTCCTCTTGGAATGTAAGACCAGACATATTGCGAATATGTCCAATTAAGGTTCTCAACCAGACACATTCACGACTTGCTTCATGGATTGCTATCAATTCTGCATGGTTAGAAGAGGGAACAGCCAAAGTTTGCTTAACAGAACGCCATGAAATAGCAGTACCTCCACAAGTGAACAAATAACCTGTTTGAGAACGGCCTTTGTGTGGATCAGACAAATATCCAGCATCGGCATATCCAATTAACTCAGAGCTACCAGAGTTCAAATAGTACAAACCCATATCACTTGTACCTCGAAGGTATCTAAATATATCTTTGATCCCATTCCAGTGTCTTCGAGTAGGAGAAGAACTAAACCTTGCTAGTAAGTTAACGGCAAAAGCTATATCTGGTCGTGTGTAGTTAGCAAGGTACATTAGTGCGCCGATAGCACTAAGGTATGGTACTTCAGGACCAAGAAGTTCTTCATTCTCTCCCGGAGGTCTAAAAGGATCTTTTTCCACATCTAAGTTTCGTACAACCATGGGTGTACTAAGTGGATGTGCCTTATCCATGTAGAATTGTTTTAGCAATTTTTCTACGTAATTCGATTGATGCACAAACGTTCCATTTTCCAAGTGCTCGATTTGCAGACCCAAACAATACTTGGTTTTTCCAAGGTCTTTCATTTCAAAATTTTTCTTCAAACAATCAACCGCTTTTGATAGCTCTTCAGGAGTGCCAATAATGTTCAAGTCATCAACGTAGACTGCAATAATGACAAAATTTGCTCCAGATTGTTTAATAAAAACGCATGGACATATGGTATCATTCTTGTATCCTTCCTTTGACAAGAATGTGCTTAAACAATTGAACCACATTCGTCCTGATTGTTTTAGTCCATATAGAGCTTTATTTAATTTGATCGAATGAACTTCTCGAGCATTTGGATGTTGTGCTTCAGGCACTTTGAATCCTTCCGGGATTTTCATATAAATATCATTCTCCAAGGACCCATATAAATAGGCCGTTACTACATCCATGAGACGCATCTCAAGTTTTTCATGTATAGCCAGACTTATTAGGTAACGGAATGTAGTAGCATCCATTACTGGAGAATATGTCTCTTCATAATCAATTCCAGGTCTTTGAGTAAAGCCTTGTGCGACAAGTCTTGCTTTATATCTTTCAACTTCATTTTTCTCATTTCTTTTTCGCACAAATACCCATTTATATCCAACGGGTTTTACACCATTTGGTGTACGGACTACAGGTCCAAAAACTTTACGCTTACTCAGAGAGTTTAATTCTTTGTTGATAGCATCTTTCCATTTTGGCCAATCACTTCTACGCCTACATTCTTCCATTGATGTAGGTTCAAGATCCTCACTTTCTTCAACAATATCGCGCGCTATATTATATGAGAAAATATCATCGATGTTTGTATCATTTCGATTCCATATCTTTCCAGTTACGACATAATTAATGGAGATCTCTTCATTTTCAATAATTTCAGGTACCTGTGTCTCTTTTGTTATGTCGTGTGACTCGTCTGGAGTCTTATTAGTCTCTTCAGGAGATTTTTCTTCCTCTTTCGGGCCATCACTAACATTTGCTCCTTTTCTTTTTCGAGGATTTTTATCTTTGGAACCGACTGGTCTTCCACGCTTCATGCGTGCCTTAGACTCACTAGCCTTTGTAGTTGGTCCTTCAGGGACTTCAATTCTAATTGGAGCATTTGCAGCTGGAATATAAGACTTGGTAACTCTTTGTGGGTCAGCGAATGCATCTGGCAATTGATTCGCTAGATTTTGCAAATGAATTATCTTTTGAATTTGATTTTCACATTGACTTGTACGAGGATCATGAATAGATAATGATAATTCATTCCATGATATATTATTTTCCAACTGCTTACGTTCTCCCCCCATTGTTGGAAAATTAGATTCGTCGAAATGGCAATCAGCAAATCTTGCCGTAAATAAATCTCCAGTCGATGGTTCTAAATATTTAATTATTGATGGAGATTCATATCCAACATATATTCCCAATCGTCTTTGGGGTCCCATCTTTGTGCGTTGTGGTGGAGCTATTGGTACGTAAACCGCACACCCAAAGATTTTTAGATGAGATATGTTTGGTTCATGACCATACACCAATTGCATCGGGGAGAGCTTTTGATATCCTGTTGGCCGGATGCGCACTAGTGTCGCAGCATGTAAAATGGCATGTCCCCATGCAGAGGCTGGGAGTTTGGTATTCATCAGTAATGGCCTTGCAATTAACTGGAGTCGTTTAATAAGTGACTCGGCCATACCATTTTGCGTATGAACATGTGCAACTGGATGTTCAATATTTATACCGATAGACATGCAATAATCATTGAATGCTTGCGATGAGAATTCTGCAGCATTATCAAGGCGTATATTCTTTATTGGAGAATCGGGGAAATGTGCTCGTAAACGTATTATCTGTGCAAGAAGCCTTGCAAATGCCAAATTACGAGTAGATAATAAGCACACATGTGACCATCTTGTGGATGCATCTATTAGGACCATAAAATATCTAAATGGTCCACATGATGGTTGTATTGGTCCACATATATCTCCATGAATTCTCTCTAGAAAAGCAGGACTTTCATATCCGACCTTCTCTAATGATGGTCTCAAAATAAATTTTCCTTGAGTACATGCAATGCATGAAAAGTCCTTAGTTTGAAAAATCTTCTGGTTTTTCAATGTATGACCGCATGAATTCTCGATAATTCTTCGCATCATTATTGACCCGGGATGGCCCAACCGGTCATGCCATATTTTGAAGTTACTATCAAGCTGTTTTTCGATAGCATAAACTTCGATTGCTCTAATCTTAGTGTAATACAAACCAGAGGATAGTACCGGTAATTTTTCTAAAATACTTTTGTTACCGGATCTCAAGGTTGTAATGCAAAGGAATTCATTGCCATTTTCACTCATTGTCTCAACGTGATAGTCATTCAATCGAATATCTTTGAAACTCATTAAGTTTCGTTGAGATTTAGAAGAGAATAATGCTTCTTCTATGACAATCTTTGTTCCATGTGGTAGTATTATGTTTGCTCTTCCGGAGCCTTCAATTAAATTTGTAGTACCCGATATTGTACTCACATTTGCCTCTTTCAATGATAAGTGAGTAAAGTATTTTTTATTATTGAATATGCTATGCGTAGTTGCACAATCTGCCAAGCATACTTCTTCTTCGTTCGCCTTGGACATTTTCAAGATTTCTTCAATAAATAAAAGAAAATAAGTGACTTGAAGTACAATGAAATAAAATGGTTTATAATTTCAGTAATCATTATTCATTGAAAAAAAAACATTATTCATACTAAGAGGGACAACAAGTCCATTGCAAAAACATTATTCATTTCAAAAGAAAAACTTCAAGCTTGAGTGTCCATAGTATCACTTGCACCTTCAGGGTAAACAAGGAAATCTGAGACATCCAAGTGGGTTGCATCATATTGTCCATGAGGGGAATCATCTTGGACAAAATTTGCTTCAATGTTCTTGCTTTTAGCTTTGATTGAGGCTTGATAAAGTTCAACAAGGTGTTTTGGTGTACGGCAAGTACGAGACCAATGATTTGTCATGCCACACCTATAGCACATTTCAACATTATTTTTCGATTGCCCACTTTTTCCATTATTTGGCTTCTCTTGTTGACTTGCATTTTTGAAGCCACTATATGGACGAGAGCCCCCACGTCCACGTCCATATCCACGGCCTCGGCCACGCCCACGTACATGACCTCTACCACGACCGGGGTTTTGGCCATTATTGTTAAACTTTGTGGCATTTGCTTCAGGCAACGGCCTTGAACCACTTGGGCGGGATTCATGATTTTTCATCAAGAGCATATTATTTTTTTCAGCCACAAGAAGGCATGAGATTAAAGCTGAATATTTTGTAAACCCTTTCTCACGATATTGCTGCTGCAGGAGCAAGTTATTAACATGAAAAGTAGATAGTGTCTTTTCGAGCTTATCCGCTTCCGTGACTTTCTCACCACATAACTCTAATTGAGAGGTGATCTTAAACATTGCTGAGTTAAAATCGCTCACACATTTAAAATCTTGGAAACGTAAATGTAACCAATCATAACGAGCGGTAGGCAGTGTCACGGTCTTTTGGTGATCGTACCTCTCATTGAGGTTATTCCAAAGATCTGCAGGATCTTTGACAGTAAGATATTCAGTTTTGAGGCCTTCATCAAGATGGTGGCGGAGAAAAATCATCGCCTTGGCCTTGTCTTGTTTGGACGTGGTATTTTCACCTTTTATGGTGTCTCCAAGACCCTTAGCATCGAGGTGAATTTCCGCATCGAGAACCCATGATAGAAAATTGTTCCCGGAGATGTCCAAGGCGACAAATTCAAGATTGCAAAGATTTGCCATGATCAAACTAAAAGAGAAACAAATCAACGAACATAAGATGAGCATGGAGTATAATAGTACTAGTTACAGTAGTAGTAAAAACCAAATGGATCATGCAAATGCAAATGTACAGTCTCTCGGGTCATTCTTCATTCTCATATACTTATAATAATAGAGGGCCAAATTATTAAGCCTTCAAACGCAGTTGACCGTAAACAAATCAAGGAACAAATCTCATATGTTATCATACTATATTATCAATAGTTATTAATTAAGAGATGGAGAAACAGTAAAAAAAACAAAGTGAAGATGATTGGCAGATGATATATGTAGACATGGAAAATATATGTAAACTTGTACAATAATTATACCTTAGCAAGAAGGGAACGATTAGGAGTCGGACTAGCTCGGTAGAGTCGTGCTGATAACGTTTCATAAGATAAAGACTTTAAGAGTTAGAGGAGAGGGGAGAATATCATTGTATTATCAAGTGTGCCTCAATGTACAAGTTCAACCCCTATTTATAGGGAACTCTCCATAACCAAGTGAGTTTTGTAACTCTCAATTTACATAATGGAATAATAAAGTACAATACTAAATGGAGTATATGGGGTATAGGAAGAGTCATGAACTCATGGCATTCATATTTATAACAGTTAGAGGGTTATCTTATAGTTCATTATTGTAGTAACATAGAACAAATACTCCAACCTCATAAGTTAAGAATCATAAGTGTGAAAGGAATACTCTGTGATAGATCTGATCCTGATTAGCATGAGAGAGCTCACCATACTGATGCTCAGGAGTTGACTAAGCGGAATGACTCGGGCAGGAGTATGTCACATATTAGATTAGCTTAAGTCCGATGAAGGTCCCAAGTTTAATACTAGAGGCTTAATCATGTAAGAACGACGAATCAAAGGCAGCATGAGAACCGGACAACCTTTGTGTGTTGTTGGAGACTCTGACATAACAAGTACAAGTGAACCCCATATTACTTCCACATTAAACTCAAAGAGAGCTTTAAAAGTTAATCCTACGATTATTTTTAAGCAAGTCTATTCACGACCCAACCCCAAACAAACTTATTACCTTACTGTTTGGGACCAACAAAACCCAATCAAAGTCTTAAGTCATGCCACGTCAACTTCAAATTAACCCTTTATCAATCTATTCACCTCCATCAATCAAATTCTATTAAATTCAATTATACATTATCTTTTCTTATTTTTTTATTTATTAAAAAAAAAGGTTGCGACGCGACTGAGAATTATCAGATGCTTCTCAACTCTTAGACGCCTTTAGCCGTATGAGCTTGCTCCAACATGAGTTGAAATTGGGCCTAAATTTTCAAATCCAATTTCCAGAGATGGTCTTAGGACATCATTACATGTAGTGTTGTTATGCGAGCCAAGCCTTATCGAGTATTTGGCTCGTTAAGATTCGATCTCCGATTGCTCGATAAGGTTTTCAAGCCGAGCTCGAGTCTAAATTTAATATCGTTAGACTCGTCATACCTCTATAACCTTCATACTATACATATTTAAACTCATCAGTCCATTTTAAATTATTTTTATACTGATAATTTTTCTTCACATCATATTAACTTTATTAAAATAATGTTGGGTTTTAGGTTCATGTTTGATTTGGGAATGATTTAACAAAATTTAACGTATACGTACTCGTTTAGTGTTTGTTTACAATCAAAGCCATCGAAATTCATTCCATGCATACTATACGATGCTCCCGTACCTGGATTCCCGCATGCTAATTCTGGCTTCTGAATATGTTTAGGAAATTTGATAAACAAGAGTGCAAGACATGTCGGGATTATTTTATAAACCTATATAAATTAGTATGAGAAAATTGATTAAAAGACCACGTTAAGAAGAGACTTCTAACAAATAACTTTAATATGCCCACAATTACATTTAAGATCAAAAAATTTCAAAGTTGACTATGCATTATTTACATAAATTTCATATAGGCACAAAATGTTCAAACCAAACATGGCCTAACTATTTATTTCTTTTTTATTTATTTTTCTAATTATTTTTTCTTTTAAATTTTTTATTCCTTCAAATTCTTTTTTCTTTTATTTTTTTTCTAAACTTCTTCTTCTTCTCTAACTCCGGTACCGGAGTTGTGCAAGCTCCGGCAAGGAGCTTGCAAACCTCCAGATCGGAGCTTTGTAAGCTCCTATCTGGAGCTAAAAGCTCCAGATCGGAGCGGAGATTTGCAAGCTCTGGTCGGAGTTTGCAGAGCTCCGGCCAGAGCTTGTCGGATCTCCGATACCGAAAAATATATTTTCCTGGTACCAGAGCTAGAGAAGAAGAAGATCAGTTTTTAAAATTATTTTATTATTTTTATTTTATTTTATCATTTTTATTTATGTTATTTTATTTTGTTTTTATTTTTTTTAACTAAGGCTGTTTGGTTGCCCAAAAAATTGAATAAGGAATAGTGCCTAGAGCGTGAAATGGTCAAGTTCGTGGTCCTTTTTGTAATGATGGCATAATGTGGTTCATTATGTTATTAGAGCCGATAACGTGGTTTAAAAAGTTATGGACGCAATTAGTATTGTTACTACGAGATGCTATATAAGTAATAAATTAATAATTTACTATTTTAAATAGATTATAACGTATATGCAATGTATATAAAATAGTGCCTTGAAAATGAATTACAACAAAATATTTTCCAATAAGATTTTGAAAGTTTATGAATTAGGCTTTGTTATCTTCGTCTGAAAAAATCTGAACCGAATTGAATGGATATGAACTGAACTTATTTGTAGTATAAAATACTATTAGCCAAATCTGAACTGAACTGAACTTAATGTATCTGAACTGATCTGAATTTATTTTTATCAATTTTCAGATGACAAGAACATAGCTTTAGAAATCTCTTCATCACTACAACAGTTTGGTGGAGTTTTATTTTGGAGTTGTTAATTTAAGGGGACAAAGAGAAGTGAACAATAATTGATTTAGATTTAGGAATGGAAAAATAAATAAAAGCTAATTTTAAATATATTTTATTATTGACAGAGTTTTAAATTAGGTGCAAATGCAAATGTAAAAGTTAATTTAGAGAGGGAGGCAGGGCGGACCAGGATTTAGAACTAGGGGTCGAAATTAGACATACATGATTTTTTAAAGGTTCATGGGGGCCAAAACTTAAAAAATCATGTATATTACCTATAAAAAAATTTGAAAAATCGAAAATACTACATATAAATTTGTTTTTAAAAATAAAAGTTTGGGGGGCGGACGCCCCCACCCGCCCCTGGGTCCACCCCCGGAGGGAGGTGATCTATTGTTTGTTTAAATGAGTGACAAATAGTCCGTAATAGGAAGGAGGAGGTATTAGCATAGATCCTTTCTTTTCGGAAAGAAACTCAATAAGCTTTATTCACAAAGATTTCACATTCAAAAGCATAAAAAAACCAAGGAAAGAATCAAAGAAAGACAGCTCTGCCTTGCAGAACAGGCACTAACAAGCATGACTAGTTTAGAGAAGTTAAGGCAGTATATATAAGCAAACACAACTAATGTCGTTAGAATTCTCTCCAGATAATCTAGCTGAGAGAATGTTCTGCAACTAAAATGTTAACACATCATCTACGGCCCATACCTATTCACCAAAATCATCACCCTTAGTGGTAAAACCAACCCCTTGAGCTTTCCAGTTATCCTAACTATGCAAGAGCTTCAGTTGTCATGATAATCACAGGTTTACCAACTTCTTATAAATCTGTGCCCCCTTCTCCATACCTATAGCCAACACCCTCAGGGATATCACATTGTCACCAAGATTGTCAGCCACTTTGTTTGCCTCTATCAGCATTTGATCAAGGAGATGTGCATTCTGATAACTTCGTAAGTTTTCAGGTGTAACTTCGGCCATTACTTGAGCTATGTCATTAACACTACAAGAATCGTCCAAATCAAGCCCACATGACAAACCATCTTCCACTTTTTCTGCCTTTCTCAGCAGAATTATTGCAAGCTCTTCACAAGTAAAGTCATCAAATTGCAAACATGCAGAAAATCTTTTGTATAATTCATGGTTATGCTTCATGTATTTATTCAAGGCCCTGTGAGTTCCAGCGAATATGACTGATATGCCACCATCATCCATCTCATCTATGATATTATGCAATGTCTTTGGGTTAATGGTATCTTCTTCGTTTATGCTCACGAGCAGCACACCTCCTTCAGGATCTTTCATCTGACAAATGATCAATAAGTTCCCGTTAGTAATTACAGTCCATGCCATACAAAAGAGGAAGATCATGATTCAGACATGTAAATGCAATGTTAACCTTATGATTCCCTTGCATCTCTGTCACAGTGTAAGAAGTTAAAGCTCCGCCCAGATAAAATAGTTTACCCAGAATTCTAGCTACAGTAGACTTGCCTGTTAGGACAAGAATCAAGTCAATAAGTAAATCAGATGAGCAAGTCTCAGCTCTTCAAGAAGAATCTGTAATGATCAGCTGTAGAAGACATGTAAACTAAGAAAGAACTAGTATTGTTTTTCATAGAACCACATGAGCTGCTAACGTAACATACAACTTAGTTGCAAAAGAAATTTCCGGCTGCCTTTTCATGAATCACACTTTATCCGTGAAAATAAATTCCACTCGTTACACTATGTCCCTGCCTTTTCAGGGTAATCTCTTCCGCTCGAGAGTTGAATAAAAGCAAATAGATCCTATTCACTCGTGAACAAATCCAGCAAAGACTACTATATCTAATGTACTAGAACCCCCACCGGGGTGCCATCTTTTTATTTACTTCAATTACCATAAAACTCTACAGAGCAAAGAAGCCTATTGGTAATTTGTCATCCTATTCCTATGATCCTACCAATGCATAGCCACAAAGAAACTAACTATATTTCTCTTATTTGCTTTGATTTATTTATATATTTTAAACAAAATAAAGTCTAAAAGATGGTCTTCATACAGTCCTACACATGAACCCTAAAACTGAAAGCCCTAATTTTCCAACAAGCAAAGCTGCAACAATTGCAAAGAAATTATACTCAATTCACCCAAAATAAGAGCTGTAGAGTATGATAGAGGTTGAAATGAGAGTTGTTAGAACTTAGAAGTATAAATTACCAGTTCCATTATTGCCAATAAAGACCATGTGAAAGGGTTTAGGAGGCAAAACGGTGAAGCCACTGCTCTGGTACTCGGAGGCATCGGTTATTTTCTCTACAATCGTCTCAAGATCAGACTTAATCTCTTCCAGCCCAACCAGATTTGATATCTCTTCCCTTACTTGTTCCAACTGATGAATACAGTACATACAGAAGAAAAAGCTGAAATCTACTGAAGCAAAAAATTAACTCTGTAAGAAAACCTGGAAAATTGAGAAGAGGAGCAACTTACAGATGGTTCGACTTCTTCATAGGATTCGCAGAAAACAAACGCCATTGTTGCCTTGTTGGTTGTTGTTGACAATTGAGGAACTTAATTATGAGAATATAATCGAGGAGGAGCAGAAGAGTAATATTGTTGTTGAGGAATTGGGTAGGTAGGGACAAAATCAAACGATACTAGTCTTTGTTTATTGAAAATTACCAAGTCTTGTTTTTATATTCCTTCCTTGTTGTGTGCCCAAAGGTGTAGACGTGTTGTTGAAATTCGGCACGTCGATAACAAATTTGAGTAGAGTCCGAACTCCCAACTTTAATTTTAGAGGGGTTTTATTAGCTGATTAGCATGTTCATACTTGGTAGGTTTATTAGCTCTGTTAGAGAGCACTAGCAATAGAGGGCTTATTTGGGGCTTCATCCCAAATAAAGTCCACAATAGGGGCTCTTTTAGGGCTTCATTATTGGAGCCCATGTTTGAGGGCTACCAAATGTAGCCAAAGAGCCCCAAATATTATTAGTTTATTTCATTTTATTTCTCTTTCATCAATTGTGTGGTGTATGTGGATTTTATGTATCGTGTGGAACCCACAAAAGAGTCCATAATAAGACTAAACAATTGTAACAAGAAATGAAATGAGCTTATTTGGGGCTTAAACCCCAAATAAGCCCCAAGTTTAGAGTCAACCGTTGCTAGTGCTCTGATTATCAAGTCCATTACTACTCATGGTATTAGGTTTTTCCCATTTTTATGACAATCTCACTTTGAAGTCGAGTATAAAAAAATATGACTCGAGTTTTGGCCCGACTCTAGTGTTGTTCAAGCTTAAGTTGAGCTCGATGATGCTCAACTTGATAGCACAATGCAGTATTGGTGTGTGTGCCGGGGGGAGGGGGGCTAGGTCGGATCAGATGAGTGAAAATTAATTTTAAAAAAAAATTGTATATAATAAAATTTTAAATTTTTTATGTTCGATAAAATGATAAAAAAATCCTCACAATCAAAGTGGGGGTAAAATTCATAATTCATAAACATACAAAATTTAGTCCACAGAAAATGACTAAATGTATAAAGTTTAGGGGTCAAATGGTAATTTTATAAAATTTATGGGGCAATTGTAAGAAGTTGTGAAACACCAGGGGGTCGCCTATCTGAAAACCGACTAAATTGACATTTCAGCTGCGAATGATAAATAAAAATGGCAGGCACTCCAAGTGTCCGTCTCATCCCAGCTCTCGTAATGTTGTCGTTTGCCAATTGTAACGTTTAAAAGAGTATTTGATTGGCCAATTCCAATTGAATATGAAGAACAAAAAAAAAACAACAGAAACTTGTCTAACCACCTAAAAAGTAAACACACCTGCTGCAACAAGCATCCCCAAAACTTGGGAATTTGCTGATGATAGCCAACACTTCATTTCAAACCTATCAAAGAGTAAAGTCAAAACCCATACAGTTTTCTGTTTTCTTGGGAGGAAAAAAAAGAAGCTTCATTTCTTAGAATCTTTGTGTAATTTCATAACCTTCAGTCGGGCCAAGGTCAACCCAGAAACCAGGTCAGTTGATTAGATTCTTTTTCTTCTTTATGATCAACTATATTTTGGTTTCTTGGGTGAAAAAGATTTTTTACTGGGATTTACTTATTCAATTGATGATAGTTTAATTATGTGCACATGGAATAGAATATTATGGTGTACAGGTGTAGGTCTAGTAGTTTGTGTTTGATTTTTTATTTCTATGTTTGCTTTTGAATTTGAATTTTTTTGATTTGTCATGTGAGTGAGATGGTGAATTTTTATGGTTGTTGAACAAATTTTACTTGATATGCTAATGCTGTAGCTTGTAAATTGTTGAGGAGCTGTAAGTCTAGATTAGTTGGAATTAACTAGCTTGAGCTCTCTACTGCTGCAGATTCTTCAGTATTGTTCTTTTACTGTTTACAAGGTTTACAAGTGTAGGAACAAGTTGTTTGGACCCGTAGTTGTAATTCCAACGTAACAGTAAGTTGTAGTATACCTTTTCTGGCAAGTTTATGGTGTAAGCTCTTTATAAGGCGTAAGCATATTTCGATGTGCGATTTGTATCTACAGTGCTACATTATTGAGCTACTGTAATGAAGTGGAAGGACAATATTCTATGTTTTGTAGTTTTATAAGCAGGCCTGGGAACTTGTTTAAATTTCTTCTTCTTTTTATCATGCATTTAACTGCTTGTTCAACATTTCTTCTGCCGTTGAAAAAATTCCAGTTTAGTTGTTCATTTACTTAATTATATGAGTGGCTGTTTGATGGTTTCATTTGTATCGGTGTAGGTTTCTTATGGATTCCTGGTGATACGCATTAGAAATGATTGTTTCTGCTCTTCTGACATCGGTTGGAATAAATTCAGGCCTTTGTATATTATTTTTCACCCTATACTCTATCTTGAGGAAGCAGCCAGGGTATCTTTATGTATATGTCCCACGCTTATTGGTAGAAAAAGGGATTCAGCGGAGTCGCAGTTCCCGACTGCAACGTATTATACCTTCCCTGGATGGTTAAGAGCTGCATGGAAACTATCTGAAGAGGAGTTGCTATCAACCTCAGGCCTGGATGCTGTAGTTTTTATACGGATCATCATTTTCAGGTAATAATTGATGAGATATTGTTAATACACTAAAGATAAGAATCGCATAGAGTTGAACAAAGAAATGATTGTTTTTTCTCTTCAGGCATCTATCTTTTTGCAGATATCAGTTGTCATAATGGCCTGAATTATCAATTTTCTAGTGTATACACCTCACCCCTATACCACAACCCCTGATGCTAGAGACTAGCATTTTCTGTTTTATGGGATATAGGAAATTATACCTTGTTTAAAAGAAATCTATGTGTGAGAGTATGTTGTTGATACAATTTCAAAATTAGGTTGGATTAAAAAAAAAAAAAAAAAATTTATGTTCAAAAGAGAATACCCTTCCAGTTACTATTATAGCATCGGGAGCAACTGCAGCTTAGTCTTTTATTTATGTTTTCTTTTGCTCATTTAAGAGTCTAATTTCTTGCCACTTCTTGTTTACAGTTTGAAAGTATTTTCGTTTGCTGGGATTATCGGGTTCTTTGTTCTTCTTCCAATTAATGCCTCAGGGACTCAGCTTGCATCATTTGATATTACAGTAATCCCCAACGAGACCTTGGATTTGTTTACCATTTCTAATGTGAACCATGGGTCAAAATGGTAATTAAATCAATGAGCTTTCTTTTGCTGTACTTCGCTTTCAGAAGTAGGCTTATTTTTCAAAATACAGTATTTTGATTTTACTATATGATGCGGACGGCTTAATCACAAATGTGCTTTTTTTGGCAGGTTATGGGTCCACTGTTCTGCTGTATATTTGGTCACCGGCTTTGTTTGTTACCTTCTCTATCATGCAAGTTGTTTCTTTCTGAGTTCTGACCGACTTTTCTTGCATGTCAACTTCTGATGTATTTCATCAATAGAAAAAACAACAATTTGCTGCTGGATGTTGAATACACTCTTAATGATCTGCAGGAATATAGTAACATTTGTTCCAAAAGGAGTGCATATTTCTATTCATCAAAACCTCAGCCTCATCACTTTACAATACTAGTTCGAGGGATCCCCGTACCTCCTGGGAGCAATGTCAGTGAAAGTGTTGACAGTTTCTTTATGAAATATCATCCTTCATATTTATCTCATGTGGTGATTCATCGGGCAAACAAAATGAGGAATATTGCTGTAAGTTGGGATTTCGACTTATATTTAAGAAGCTTTACAAGCTTTCTTTTGTAATTATTCACTGTTCTAAGTTACAAGAGAGAATTTTCTTAAGACTTCCACTTGTTTTAGAGTAAAATGTGCTTTCGTACTATGTTTATAAGAGTATTGACTTTAATACATCATAAAAGGTCTGGGGAGATGTTATTTTCTCATGTATTCTTTTACTTGTTTTTAGAATCATGTCAAGAAAGCGTACGGAAGAGTAAGGCGTCTGCTGTCAGACCCAGCCAAGGAAAGTTCTAAACGTGATAGTTCTTTTGGACTGTTTCAACATACGTCAGGTGTTGGAAAGAATACGGAGGATCTAGAAGAGAACCTCAGAGTAGGGCAAGATGCTTCTTTCACCGGACGAGTACGTCATATTTTATTTTTGCTAAATGTAGGAATGTTCAAATCAGTTTCAAGTATATATTAATTTCAGATCTTTGAATCTGAAAGATTTTGGCACTAAACTGTTTTGACTTTTATAAAATAAGTTTATCTGAAGAGTTTAAAGCTATTATGATGTTTATTATGTGACTTGGGCATCACTGCACAAGTTAGGATTAACATCTTTCCTGTTAATGGCAATCTACTGTGCTATCTGACTTCTTATTCCTGTTTTCTTCTGGGTGACAATCCTGAAGGAAGTACGATCCGCTTTTGTGTTCTTCCGTAGTCGGTATGGTGCTGCAGTTGCTTCGCATATGCAACAATCTGAGAAACCCACAGAGTGGGTTACAGAGCAAGCTCCTGATCCTCATGATGTATACTGGCCCCTTTTCTACTCATCATTCTTGCAAAGATGGATATCTAAAGTGGTGATCATTGTAACATACATAAACATGACTGTACTATTTCTAGTACCAGTTGTGTTTGTGCAAGGTCTTACCAACTTGTCCCAACTGGAAGCTTTGTTCCCCTTCCTCGAAAGCATTTTGTTAGCGTAAGTAACTACTTCTGTACTTCAACTCTGCTCATTGACTATCATTACAAATCCCTTTTCCTTAAATGTTCACTGGTATGGTGTTGTCATGAATTTTCCATCAACCTGTCACAAAATTAAAGGAAATAGTTCTACAATTTCTGTGTCTACTTTTATATTACTATTATTTTGTTTAGACCAATCCTTAAATCTGTCAACATTAGTTGTCTTGTACGGTCCAAATAATTGTGTATAATCGCTATCAACCCCATCTAGAAATAGTCTTCTAAGAGTATCTCTATTATACCACCCTCTTTAAAAAAAAATTTCTAATACTCATTAATAGTATCACTGATAAATTAGGAATAATCTTATGCAATCAATCCTGACAAATAGTAAAATAGATTTTCATGATGATTCTTCATTCTACCCTGCGGCGGAGGCAGGAGCTGAAATTATGTTTGTCTTTTTTTTTTTTTAATCCTTGTGAGGCATGGTCGTCTTTGCAGTTTCATGACTTTCATTCTTCTTCTTTTTTTTTTTCCAATTTGTTTAGTTCCTGTAACAAACAAATAGTTCCTTCTTTAGCTTTTATTATTAATATTATTTAAAGGTGATTGTGTGCATGTCAACCTGCCGTAATATAATTCATGAAGTTCTATATGTACTTTTGCAGGAAATTCATGAGTCAAATTATTACAGGGTATCTTCCCAACCTTATTCTTCAATTCTCTTTGAAACTAGTACCTCCTGTCATGGAGTTCCTGTCATCAATTGAAGGGCACATCTCTCTCAGTGAGATACAAAGAAATGCTTGCATAAAGTTCCTCTGGTTTCTTATCTGGAACATCTTTTTCGCGAGTGCATTTTCTGGGTCAGTTTTTCATCAACTTGATCAGCTTCTTGATCTCAAAAAGATTCCATCAAACTTAGCAGCTGGCGTCCCGGCACAGGTAAAAGCTTTAGTGAAGAATGCTGCTAGTACATACTACATATTGGCATTCTCATAATTGCTTTATTAATATTTTGGGTCACAAAGATCATCTGACCAGCGCATGCATTACGTGTGCCACTAGAAGCGCGCATATTAGTGGGGAAATGAATATTAGCTCCTTTCAATTTATGTTTGGTGTTGCAGTTATATGCCCGCTGCAGACCTCTGGTGTCTCTTTTATGGTTATAGTCTATAGACTATCATTGAAAAGGAAAGGAGAAAACACGTGTTTAAGTTTTGGCTTGACAAAATGTTAAGACCTTGTTGTTGATTATTGTCTAGCAAACTGAGGATATTTTATAACGAATAGGAGGTCAACAATGTTTACTTTTCTTTGGATCTCAAGTCCTACTTATCTATCATGTCAAATTTTCATTTTTGATTAGTTATCTTCTGCATTTTGTTTTTCAACAAATCACTCAGAGGCAAGACAGTGTCAAAAAGACCAAATATGTATTAAATTTCAGCCAGTTTGTTTGTAATAGTTTGCAGTTTTTTATGACCGATTAGCTATGTACTCTTGTGGCATTTTGCTGTCCCTGTACCTTTCTGGAGAAGTTTCTCCTTTCACACTCTTAATATGGTGAATATAATTTCCAGAGGACCTCGGACTGCAGAAATTCCTTCTGTTGCATGTGTTCAGACTTCAGATGTGCGGGCACATTAATGCTCTTTAAATCCTATCCCTCCAGATATTCTGTACTCTAGTACAAATACTTTTATACACAATGAGAAAGATCTCACAAATACATTTGATGACTGTGTGATGAGCTGCCTAACATACATGCTCCCCTTTATGTCTGCCTTATTATATATGTACAAGAATTGCTGAAGCTGGTTTGTAATGCATCATGGAACTATTTTTCTTAATGCTCCCACATAACATCTATATTTTCCTGAACTTTTATCTTTGTGGTTATTTTCTGCAGGCATCTTTCTTTATTGCTTATGTTGTCACTTCAGGGTGGACAACCATTTCATCCGAAATCTTCCGTATTATTCAATTTATCCAAAGCTTATTGCAGAAGTGCTGCTGTTGCTGTAACAGAACCATACCTGACGAAATTGAACTTCCATATGCTCTTTACCACAGGGACATTCCCAGGATTCTGTTTTTTGGGCTTTTGGGAATAACATACTTCTTCCTGGCACCTTTGATTTTGCCTTTCCTATTGGTGTACTTTTTCATGGCATACATAGTCTACAAAAATCAGGTAATTTCGGTGTTTCTTCTCCTTTGATTTCTACGTCTTTGGTAGAACTCATACTTCAAAAGGCCCCTGTCCAGTAGCAGATTCTGGCTCATGTTTGCTTACCTCCTAAGTCCTACCCTGTGCAGTTCTGGCATTCTGAAGTTGAATGACCAGTTATGCTATGAGAACCTATGCTCCCTTAGTTGTTGCAAGTTGTACAAGTGTGTTGAACTGATAATGTTTGTAGTAATATGTGTTTAATAGTAGCAGAACCTATGAAGTCAAGATTTTAAGTTGCAAGAAATGAACTAACTTGAATCATCTGTCTTTGAATGGCTCAACTGAAACAGATAAGATCACCATATAGTGGCAGGTTTGAGGGGTGAAGGGACAAAATAATAATAATAATAATAATAATAATAATAATAATAATAATAATAATAATAATAATAATAATAATAATAATAATAATAATAATAATAATAATAATAATAATAATAATAAAAGAAAAGGAAAAGGTGACCTAATGAAAATAATGACAGTGAAAATTTTAAGATTCTTTCTTAAATTTATTTAGTTATGCCTTGTCTTCATAACAGACATCACCAGATTCCAATTCCTTTTTTTTTTTCTTTCTTTTTTTTTTTTGTTGTTGCTCTACTCTTGCATCTGTCGCAAAGGCTTTGACCAATTCCTTCTGGATGTTGCAGTTTATAAATGTATATGCCCCAAAGTTTGAAACTGCTGGAAAGTTCTGGCCTATTGTACATAATTCCATGATATTCTCACTGGTTCTTATGCATGCTATTGCGCTGGGCATCTTTACATTGAAAAAGCTTACAAAAGCATCGTCAGTGATACTCCCTCTTCCAGTAATGACGCTTCTGTTCAATGAGTATTGCCGGAACCGTTTCCTACCTAATTTTACCGCCTACTCTGCTGAGGTATGGTTTTTACTCTATGTGGTAGACCGTAACATGTAGCATTGTCTCTTGATTTCCCGTGTGAATGGAAAAATGATAAAGACCTTCACTATTGATTGCCAGTTGCAAGCTAGAGGGTACTTTGCCTGAATTTATTTATTTTACTCAAATGTGATGCAGTGAGAGAGTGGATTCTAGCTTGGCCGCATAGCCAGATAGTCACTCTTTTTATCCTCTACTGTTTTATATTATTTACACCTTCAAAATTTGCCATGCTTGCTGTGTGTGATTCGATATAAACAAGTAGGAAAGAATGTGTGCTCTGTCCTTTGTGTATCCAGAGTGCGTAAATGAGTCAAGTCCCATATTAACACACTAGACTAGCCCCCATATTAGATTGCACATGTTAGACAAAGTTTATACTATTATTCACCATCTGTGCAATGATTGCATAAAGCCAAATGTTCCATCGTCTAGAAACCTTCGGTGCTACTTGGATAAAGCCTAAATGCATCACACATTTTGATATCCATTGACAGCTAACAATACTTCATCTTAGGTCTGGAGTTCATTACTATAGTCCTTGACATGGAGTAAAATTAGTTTGTGGCTCACATATCAGATGATAACAAATACTGCTTTCGTTTTCTTTTGTAGAGTACTTCTGGTCGATCATCTCAGCTCTAGGACTAAATAGTGATCCAACTGCTGAAGATTATTGATGTGATGTTATAGTTAGTTATTATTATTATTAATTTATTTTTTTTATTTTTTAAAGTTGCATGCTTTTTTTGATCAAGTGAATTGCAAAATATGGAGCTGGTGGACTTGATGAAGTTGTTGAGACTTGGGTCATGACTCATTAGCTCCCTGTTACCAATTCAGTGTCCTGATTTATTGTTTGATGTTTGATGTACCTTGTCAGACATTGATGAACAAGGATAGTGGAGACGTCGACGATCCTGAGATGCCCCAGTTCTTCGATAAGCTGATTACTGCCTACATGGATCCTGCTTTATCTCCTCTGCAGTTCAAAAATTTAGATGTTGATGGAGTTCCCAATCACTCTGACCAGTCTGACGATTATACAAATCCACTTCTCTTCCATGATCGAGCTGTATGAAAGTGTGATAGCCCGCAGATGAACCGTTTCTTTTCATGCCGGACTCAAAAAGAACCCACAGTTTGAATTACACTGTCCGAGGCGAAACATTGCAGGAATGCGTGTATATAGCTGTTTGCCATAGATTTCAGCTTTCACGCGAAGAAGGGTTCGTGCACATTTGTATATTTTTATAAAGAATAGAAGAAGATTGCTGCAAATAGAAGAGCCATGCGTGCCACTCTGGTTGGGGGCAAAGGAAAGAATAGCAAAATTTGCCTTATGTAATTTTTTTTTTTTTTTTGGTAAGTAGAGGACTTTGATGATATCAGTTAGAAATAGCTTCAATGTATAGGCTTTAGGCAGCTAGAGACGTTACCATACCATAACAATGATTGTTGTGCAAATAGTGGAAGTGAATTAGGAAGCAACTGTTTATGGGTTTTAGCTTATCAGATTCTGATTGAAAGGCTGATCATGACAGAGTCATAGTCTCATCAAAACATCTAATGCTACAAACCAAGCAGATATTCTTTTGACAATTAAAGCTAAGCCAACCTCACTTCATGGAGAACTACAGACAGCAATCGCTGCCATTGGGATAGAACTGGATGCAAAGTGTCTGGAAAGGTTTCTGCACTTCGAACCCTGCACCTCTCCTTTACCAACCCAGCTCTTGGACCACCTTATAACTATCTTCACTCCTATTCATGTACCTCTACTATATGATCTTCAGGGATCTATTCCTTCTTCCATAGGGACATTGGAAAAACAATGCTTGATCTTAACACTTGACCGTCAATCTGTCATTTTGTTCATTGAGGATGTAATTTCCAGCACTATGATTCAAGATGAAATAGATCCTAAAAATGAACAGATCGAAGGTCTGAGTATTTGCAAACCCAGAATTCAAGAATAGGCTTTCTAATTAAGTGTTTTTTGTGGTGGTGAATCAGAAGATGAGTTTGGATCCACTGGGAAAAGTATGATTGAAAAAGGGAATGCTTCAGAAAACAGAATGAGGTACATGAAGATTTTCAATGAAGGAAAGGCCCCCGTTAGTGTCTGCTGTATATATGCATTCAAGATTTTTGAAAATTTCTATGAACAGTTCTGCAATTCTAGCTGTTGCTGAGAAGATTATTGAGCACTTCAGTGATGGAACCCCAGATTTTTATACACCTAATAAAATTCAAGTAGTGTTTAAGGCTTCTGATAATACCACCACATTTGGTAACCTGAGATCCTCAAAACCTGAACAAGTAATTCTCTCAAGATTTATCAAATTGTTGAGATTACTTTATATTTTGTAATGCTAGGCGAGGTCGATCCTAGGCAAAAGACAACACAGCAGTGAGAGCTCTTCACATATGAAAGAATACCATAGAAGTTGAGACTGGCTTCACTGCGAAAGAGGCCATTTACAGCACAACTAACTTCCAGGTCCAGGACATGAAAGTAGTTGAGCCTGCCAAGATCTAATGATTCGTCGTTTAGATCACTGCCCAGTCATACCTGAGAACAATTACTGGGCTATATCTATAAGAAATTCACAGGCATATGATCGTAATGTCATGAAAAAATTACTCTTTAACTTGTGGGCAATAATGAGCCAGCAATACTGGAAAACTTCACTAGTCTCATATTCTCAATACAACAATAGTTTCCCACAGCATCCAAAAGGCATCCACATTCCACTTTTTGCAGCCAAAATCCACATTTCTGGACCAATAACAAACATTACGCAGCCTGCTCTATGCTGTACAATATTCTGCCATGTGTTGTTGGTCCAACGGTAAACTAAGTAAGCTGTATGATGGGGACCTCTATAATCAAGCTCTTCGAAAACAAAAAATCCCTATGAAATCCCTATTTCAGTTCAAATTTACCAAACTTCTCCTTTTCACTGTCCACTTGCCTAAAAACATCATCAAGCTCCGGAAATGCTTCCAGTAGTAGCATCTTGAGAAGATCAAAGGTTAACAGCTTCATGCAAACGGATGACTGTTGTCCAGATAAAATAGCAATCTATTAGTATGATTCAAAAGTAACTTACAAACACAGACATGTCGGTCAACATAGATGAGCACAATAAAAGCCAGCACAGACGCCAGGAGAGTCCAGGACTAGTTTTGGATGGATTTAAGAATAATGTGCATACACGAATTTAAAATGATTATTTTAAGGCTCAACCACAAGGTCTAAATCTAATAGACCTATTATTTATCTAGGAAGACGTGGGTTATGGAAACATTAACAAATACATGGCTTTGTGAATTCGACAAAAGTAATCAACTTCACCAAATTGACCAACTTTGCATAAAACTAAAAGCACTTTAAAAAAAATTATTCACAGTTTCTGCACAAATTGACAATCATCTACCTACTCACTACTATGAGGAGATATTTTGAATGAGATCAAACCAATTGGTAGGTCTTTAATATGCTAATAAAAAAAGTAGAACAAAAGGCAAAATTGACCTACTCACTATTACACATTTACACACAGTTAAAATAGGAAAGGCCATTCAAGAGTCAAGACCTACAAAACCTCTTTATTTAACCAATCTTCCAACACTTTGCAGTGTAACCTGTGGCAAATCAAACTCTGGGGGAAAACTTGTTCAAGCCATATCTCACTTTACTAACTCTAGATTTAAATGCAATGTCCATCTCCATTGTGTTATAATCCCACTGCCCCTGCAACCCAAATTTTGAGAGCAACCTACTTCTAGTCTTTCACACAAATACAAGAGTGATCTCTATATTTTCTCTCAATTATTCAAACACCAGGAGTTTTTGAAATATTACATTCTACACCTAGCAAGTTATGAATCAGAATAAATTCAATTGAAGTTCTACTCCGTTCCCAAGAAATTTCTGGAAGTATTTCCATAAATAGGAAGAAAAAAGTCTTATCAACGATGAGAATGAAATCTTATTCGTGCATAATGCACATACTATTCGTGTTTACAGAATCAGTGCTAATTTCGAAGAAAGTCTTTTAAGGTTTTATTGTCCATGTGAAAATGACAGTACACACAGGCGAGGAGAAATATCAAAGCACGCATGTGCAGTTCTGCTGCAGCAGATCATTTATTTGATGGTCTGACCCAAATCAATCACCACAAAAAGTGAGAACAAGATAGTCAATAGAGAAGATACCTGAATGAAATAGTAGAGATCCTTTGCACACTGTTCATATTCTTTGCGTCCAACAAGGCCGACAATAGCAGCTGGTGCCTTATCTGCAGGATATTTCTGAATTCAGCCCGAGAGCATGTAATCAAGATAATCACAGCCACAGGTATTGCCCAACAATGTAGAAATAGGAATTACCAATCATCACTTCGTATACTAATTTAGCTCGTCGTTCAGCTTCCACCTGTTGCATATCTTCCCTCTGCTGAACATCATTGTCTTTAGGTGAAGAATATGGAGTCCTAGGAGAATTGCCGGATGAGCTAGCAGGTGATGGCTTCTGTCTCTTTGGATGCTTTGTAATGAAAATCCCATCGGGCCATAGTATCTATCAAAACAGAATAGTAATGAAATAAACATAATTTCTTGAATACTAATTCAGAGAGAATTACTGAAACCATAGTACAAAATGGAATATTCACAGCCAAGTATTTGGAAGATCAAAACTGTAGCACCCCTCCATTACTTTTACACAACATTTATATCTTTAAGCACCTATAACAAATTGATTGTAAGAAGTAATAACGCTTCTGCAACAAGAAAGAGAGACCAATTGCAAAAGACTTGTGTGCAAAGACAAGACATGAAATACATACCTGCTCCAATCTCCTGACCCCAGAAGCAACAACTGAACCCCGTCGAAGAAGTTGGATTTTCTCAATCAACCAGTCATCAAAGGCATCACCCATTCCCAATTGTAAAACTTGTTTAGCCACCCAGAAAGCTTTTCTCCTGTAGACCACCTCCAAGTTTTATAACCCAAGAAGGCAGCTAGAACAAAGACATAAGTAAACAGAAGCTGACTCCACTGATTTAGGATAGAAAATTTATACCTGATCCACCCACCATCTTTTAGTTGTAAAATGACGTCTACCAAATCCAAAATTGGAACGCTTAGATTTGGTGGCACCCACTGTTTGGAATAAGAAAATGAGACAGACTGTGTAAGCTTGCCAACAAAACATCAGAAATGTTCCTGTTAAGCCCGGTCTCGAGATCAAGAACCACGAGAAGTAGTTCTTGAACACCTCGTGACGGGGTGAGGAAAGAAAGAAAAAAAAGTATATGACCTCACTCGGAATGGGATCAGGGACAGCATCATCATTAGTCTCAACAGAATGGGAAGCTTTTTCATTCATGTTTACGTTTTTTTCCTGGTTTTTGGGTGGCAATAAGTTCTTGTGCTCTGGATGTACAGAGTAACTTCCTGAATCTCCAAAATCTTTTCTTGATTCCTTTTCAGGCTTCTTTGATGAAGAAAGAGGTTGATCTTTTGCTTTCAATCTTGCCCCATAGGAAATATGGTCATCCTTCACTAGTGATGTTGAATCATGGGTCCCATTAGCAGAGTCTTTCTTAGAGGCAAATGGGTCATGTACTGGATAGCCCCGGGACTCCTTGCTCCTTTCACGTACTGTGTCAGCCAAGTTAACTAAGATTAGACAATATAGGAACTGTGAAAATTTTGGAGTCAAACCACAAGAATAAACAGCGGCTTATTAACAGGTTACCTGCGAGAGTCTCAATTATGGATAATGAATTTGAAAATACATACATCTGCAGAATCCATAAAATTGAAGTTAGAGCAAGACCTACAGTATAATACTAAGATAGAACTCCATGGTCCAGGAATATTTTGTCAAATCTGTACAAACCTGAGAATCGACACTAAGGAAATCCCAGACTTCAATTGAGCACGAAACAGTTGGAAGCTGCAGAAGCTTCTGCAAAACAACAACAATCAGAGAATCTCAGGATAAAACCGTTTACAGGGTGCACGTACAAGGAATAAATCAGAAACTATAGAACAATAACCATTGTAAATTTTGGTTCATTTAGACACACACACACACACACACACAAATAAATAAATAAATAAAAACCCTATGTCTGATTAAAGGTTACAAAAAAAAAAAAAAAAAAAAAAGGCAAAAAAAAAAAAGAGGAAATTGGTAGTCTGATGTTTCAATCATCTTCAATTTGTATTGTTCAAATACCAATTGCTCATTGGTAAGGAAAAATGTTTCTGTAATAATTGTTCGGAACCATTCGAACTCTCTTCTTTGAAAAAGTAATGAAATCCCAAATCCTGATCCATTTCTAGATCAGAGTATTTCAAAATAGCAACAATGCTTAGGCAGAGGATTTCAGATGGAACTTGTAATATACTGCTGTGTGATTTTATGCTTCGTAGATCAGAATATTTCAAAGTAGCAAATATTCATAGACAGATGATTGCACATAGAATTTTTATATATTAGCTGCACTATTGTAAGGAGTGCCTCCAGTATACCTTGTACTCCCTCTGTTTCTTTTCTTTCTTCTTTTTCAAATTTGTAACAGAATATTTGCATTGTGTGCAAAGATTAAGGTAGGTTAAAATGATGTGAGGAGGTATTATATTGATAAAGTTATAAGTGGGTAACATAAGTATGAGAGAGAATGAATAAAAAGTTGATGAAATATGAGAGAGAATGGACAAATACTTAATAAGTGACGACAGTGAGTTTCCTTAAATGGACCAGTAGTGTTCTTTAAAGAAAAGCCCAACATAGCAAAATATTGTTTTTAAAAATTAAAAAAAAAAAAAAAAAAAAGAAAGAAAGAACTAAGGGCGTATATCAGAAAGATATAACTATCTTCTTAAAAGTCGTAATCAATGGCTTATTGGTAAGAAATAAAATCTGTTAATTGCTTAACCACAGCAACTCAACAATTGTAAAATACAACAGACAGAAAATTTGACTGCATAAACTAACAATTGAAAAAAGTTACCAAGGATTACTAGCAATTTAGTATTTGATTTCCAATATTAGATTACACTTCCAAACCAAGAGTTGGTTACTACACATTACTTTAGCGGGAGAGGTCGTATACAGGTGGCTGCATTAATTTACCGATTTTCAAGTTAATAACGATTTGTTTCAAGAAATACACTATATTCACGGCATCAACCTAACTCTTCCACAATAACTGAGTTTACATTATTCATTTTACCTCCAATATCAAAACTTTTTTTTTTCAATTTAACCTTACACATCACCCAATTTGAAACCCAAACTACAACTCTATTTATTGACAAAATCATAAAATCACTCCTCTTATCAATTTCATAGATCAGAATATTCTCAAATAGCATATATGTCATGGACACACACAGGATTTCCAGGTAGAAATTGTGTTATATGCTATTCATTATTGTACCTTTTGGAATGATCACCTCTGTTACTAACTTGTTTAGCAAGAAGATACAATCATCTTCTTTAAAGTTGGTCAAACTTATAACATCAAACTCTTCTTATAAAACTTACTAGTATGTCAAGTTAACACATAATTGTCAATAAAAGTACTTTACATCCTTGCAGAGAGACAAGCACACATAAAATATAAATCCATGGACTGAAAGGCAAGGAAAGCAAATCAATAGAGTGAAATAGATTTTTCACCTTCAGATATTGATCAAGTAATATACATCGCTCTTGAATGACGTATATGTCTAAACCTGTTGACAGGAAATGCTTTGGTGGTAAATGGAGATTATATTCCGGAAATTCTTTGAGACGCCTATGTAATTCCTCAAAATGTTGATATCTGCCAATAAGGAAAAAGAGACCAACTGATTGACTAGCATACACAAAGTATAGTTTTGTGAAATAAACAGCTAAACCATGACTCTAACATGAGTGAATGCTACATTAGACTGAGACATAAATTTGAAGAGTTCAACGTCTCATTCCACTCCATTCTGAAAACTACAATCAGTTGAAGTGGAGAAACAGAATTCAAATATAGGTATGAACAATTTTGACCTTCAGAAAAGAACAACAAAGAGCATAAGGAAACAAACTAGAAAGTTCATAGAAAAGCTCCACACCTTCTTTTGATAGACCAATTGTTATTATTTACATCTGTAACAGATATGCAATACACAGCGATCATTTTGGAACCACTCCTAACAATGTTGGCTCCAAATACCTGTAAGAAAAGAAATGAATTTCCCAGCTTCGCATCGGAAGGCATAAAGCAGAATAAAACTGGAAGTACTACAAGAAAAGGTTCGTAAAAGGAATTCCAGGTAAGAAGGATTACCTCACATCTTAAAGTGAAAAAAGAATCAGAAATGATCGATTTTTTAGCTGAACTAGCAGCCACAGTATGACTTTCAGGTAAGGAAGCGAAGGACATCGATGATGATGTTGTTGTCCCACTGTAGATTCTATCTAACATTTCTGCTTCAGAGTCCTCACTTGACTCTCCGGGTTCAGCATTAACTTTGGAAGAGTGTAACAAATCCTGACCAATTCCTAATCTTGTTCGTTCGACCTCCTGCCAGACTTCACCATTTTGACTACTTGATCTGGACCTTTTCTTTGTGGAGTTAGTTCTGTGCGATCTTTTAGAGTGGAGATGATTTTTGCTCATCTTTTTATTCTTTTGCCCATGAAAAGTTTCAAGAGGATGATGGATGCGGCTAAAGTTTCTTTTACTTCTACCATCCCAAACTTTGATACCAGGAGAATCAAGACGCATAACATCACTGGTCTCTTCATCCTCAGTGAAACTACTACTCCAGGATTCTGCCTCAGTAGAACTCGCACTTGTAAGTTCGTCTTTCTCGTGCAGGGATATTATTGATGTGCCACCTCCTTTAGACAAATTCCCCTTATTATATCCAGAACTAGGAACATATTTTTCCAAGGTACCATGCCGGTCATACTGCTGCTTCTTGTTCTGCCCAGATAAAAGCGTGGATCTCTCCAATGTATTAGATGCCCCAACCATAGAGTTTATTTGAAGAGGATCTGTCAGCGGATGTATGTCATCCTTCCTTTTGTAGTCTTTCCCTTTCGTCCACATATTGTCAAAATGCTCTGGAGCCAAGGCCTCTGTCTTCCTGCGAGAAAACACATCCAGCTTATCACCCCATTCTCCCCCTGAATTGTTTCGCGGAATATCATTTCCCTCAACATTGTGAACTTCTGGCAAGGAACTCCAAGAACGGGTGGACTTTGTGTCAATGGACAGCAACGGATCCTTAGACAGAAGTTCCCCATTCAGATTATCAGAAGTTCGGTTCTCAACAGCTTTGTTACCCTCATCTTTCTTAAGTTGTACCAGTTCAACCCCCTTCATGGACGGATCTGGGGACTGCGAAATATCATCGGTTAATATCATTGGAGATACATTCATTCTATCGTGGGGTACGCTGTTTGCCGTCTTACTTCCTTCTGTCTTCTTTGTGGAAGCAGATATAACAATAGATTCAATTCTCTCATTAATAAACCTGACGAAATTGAAGAAAATACAACCATATAGAACTCATTCTATTCTTTATTCTAGAAAGGTAAGCATTAAAAACAATTCTGGCAAGTACACTAGAAGTTACTCACCTTGGGTTTACGAGATTCAGTACTGGCCGTATTACAACACAAGCAAGTAGGTCTCGGACAATATAGCGAAATAAAGAGCATTGTAGGTCCTCTTTTTTAAATGTAAGCAAGATCAGGCCATCCATAACATGCTGGAGAACCTGCCGCAATCCAGAATTCATTAAGAAAGTTTGCAGATCACAGAAATAATGGAAATACTGTCATGGGAAAGGAGATAAATGTCAGAGAAACCACCTTATGCTCAGCTTCAGCTGAAAATAAAATGGGATTTAGTATGTTTTCAGAAGCCAAAACAGACTTCAGCTCCAGGTCTCTCTCTTCAACAGATAAAAGCCTTGACTGCTGCTTCTTGATTTTAGCATTACATGCACGGAAGAGCTCCAGATGGATGCATAAGAGTTTAATAATATCACTGCATTATAACAATTAAATGCATTCACTTAATACGTGATTTTAATAACTAACATCAACAAACAAGAAACTTATATCAGTCAAGTCCTTCAGAAATAAAACCTTGTCAAAAAATCTATCAGATTAATATTTCTCATGCGACTTGAAATTTCTCCAAGTACACCATTCATGATCAGCACGAGCTCTTCTGGACCTTGTCTGTCAGGAGTTATGCGAGAGTACCACAGATCTGTCACCCACTCGGAGATGATGTGGTTATTAAATTGCTCTATGGCTTCTTCAACAACAGGGGAATTCACCTTGTGCTTCCAGTCAGACCTATCAATCGGAACACGGGGACTAGCTAAAGGTCTTCTCTCAGAAGAAATATTTCCAGATGTTGATTTGCCCTTGTAAGTTGCAGCTTTCCTCCGCATATCAACATCCAGCGACATGTAGCGAAGTGCAATGATTAAGCATAGAGCAGCAGGCAAGTTGACCAAAACTGAGGGACTAGTCACTGAAAGAGGTGGGGAAAGAAGGGCTTCAGAGAGAACAAATGCAAAACAGTTGCCCATATAAATAAGCAAAGAAACACTGATCGAAGATAACTGTCACTGAGTTAACTAAAACTGATTTTCATTTTGTCCCTAATACATGCAATATAGATGATTGTGGCTAAACCGACCAAACAAAAAAGTTGTAGTACAGCAACACTGAAATTATTGTTTGACCCTAAATCAACCAAACATGAAAGTTAGACTCCTCCATCCGGCAGAAAGTTTACATGCTGTTTTTTGGGTGGCCAGAACAAATACTTCCCAGAAATAACAAGTTTATTTAACCCACAATATTTAAATTTAAATTATTTTGTTTATTCTTCTAATAAATAATACTCACTGAACTGTTTCAAGTCTTTTATCATTCTTTAATCTTTTTTCAAAAAATCCTGTGAATAGATCAGAAATGTTCGACCAGTATCACTAATATATTCTAAGACTCTTAATCAATAATAAACTCCCACAGATATCTGCTTTCTTGCATTTTTATACTCCTCCCTATTTACTTTGATCTTGTCCTTAACGTCACGACAAGTCAATAGAATATAAATGTTTCTCCATTAACTTTATACTCTCCCATCTTTGAGAATCTATCTATTGATATTCGCGTACCTCATCATCTAGCTTTAGCCGTCTAATCTGGTGGAGTGTTTAATTCATGCTAGAGACAATATTTACCATCGCTTCCTGTCACCATCTCATGATCTTAATGTAGAAGTTACCAACGGATAGACTTGGGCCAAAGAAGTTGTGTGGCCATACTCACTAGGCTCAATTAGTCGATTACAAATCTAGGCGCCAAAATTTGTGTTACTTCCGCTCAATAATAGTCATCAAATTTTATTTTACGAAGTGTTTCAAACAATGAATGTCCTAATCAATGTGGCCAAGAAGAGTATTCTTTGCTATTGCATTTTTAACATGCAGATTTATTCATCAGAAAATTCCACTGGTTCCAATAGAAGTCTCACAGAATTCAAGCTCATGGTTAGGAAATAATTGTCTGGGCTCTAATTTTCATGACAGTTCAAAGTCACCATTCCTTGACCATTCAAAACATCTAATGTCTTAATAGCATTGAGTACATTGTGACAGGTGCCAAGCAAGTCACATTTTATCTGCCACTTACAGAGTTTTTAGAATAGACTCATCACGAACAACCTTTGAATCAGATCTGAATAAACTAAAACCCATAAACAGATGCTTCCTAATTTAATTCTACTGTGATTTCCTGCTGATATTTCCTTTCTCTTCCTTTTGCAGCAAGTTGCACAACTACTTAAATTTTGATTCTTTAGATTTTTCTAAGAAAAACACATCCTGATTGCCAGTCCCATTCCTCCTCAGTACAATCTTTCCTGTAATGAACAACTCTTCCCCTGTATTGAGGATAAATCTCTAGCAAATATATTAATCACAGTATTTGTTGCTTGTATATTTCGTTCATGCATTCTTTAATCTTCAATCAGATCCTCCGAATTATGCAATTTTGTTTAATTATTACCTTCATAGAGGTAAATTCCTAACATCACACCTGCTAGCACGATATCCACAGAGGGTTATACCACTGAATGGAAACAGCTTGGCACAGGAACTCCTAGAGAATTTACCTCTGACTCAAGGAATGGGTCTTCTATTAGAGGCTTGATATTAATGCTCAGAATTTAATGCTAAAATTCGATTGTTTCCAACTCCAGGCAGAAGGCACTAGAATTTCAAAGAATAACTCTCTGAATTTATTATAACTTATTTCTCTGTGTCATTATTCAATAAGCTTTACCTAAAAGTTATTAAGAACCCATATAAGAACTCTGACCGGGTATTATAATACACTAATACACATATACCTACAATTATATGTCTTTTAGAGAAATGACCAAAATAAACTTCTTAGCCAATTATGGTTATACGTACTTTCACGGAAATCTAATTTCACACATCAGTGTAAGTCATCTGACATGATTGACTTCAATTGATAAACGACAAGTAAATTAAAATTTAATGGATGACATATCAACATTACAATGGCTTGCAATGGAAATATCACTACGATCAATCAAAACAGACAAATGGAGTTTGTTCAGCTTCTTTGGCCCATGCTAATGCTGCATGAATGGGTTATATGATAAAAACGGCCCAGTAATGC
Organism: Plantago ovata; assembly: GCA_028274465.1. NCBI lineage: Eukaryota > Viridiplantae > Streptophyta > Magnoliopsida > Lamiales > Plantaginaceae > Plantago > Plantago ovata. Next base: position 14,007,060 of record CM051457.1, on the reverse strand, counting down.
CGTTGCACAATTAACAACCCCTGCCAACAGGCTTCCCAACCCGGCCCAAATTTTGAGATGAAGTGTGTAGAGTGAGAGTGACACGAAATTTTAGGGTTAGCAACCTAACATAGTTTCAGGTAACATCCATTATATATCATACTTGTACCTAATCATTAATTGGGCCAAGTTCTAGCGAATGCAATCTAAGAATGAAAGCCCCTAAATCTAAACATAGTGCTTCCCAATTCGTATCCCCGAAATCACCCCAAACCACAATCTAATAGTACTTCCTTTCAGAGAGTAATAAATATAAAATGACAACTAAACAACTATCGGCACAACGAACTATACGCACCAACTTTACCGCCTCATGGAATTTGATCACTTCCATCAACTTAAATCAGGTTTGGCCTACATAGACACATGATTCTCAAACCCCATGAAAATATGATTCAGTTAAATTACAACAATTACCAAATCAATAAAAACATAAGGAAAGTAGAGCTGAAGCGCTAGTCATTTCTATTCCAAAATGCATATAGACAGACAATGCATCCAAATACAACTCAAATGGATATTGAAGTAAAACTCTCAAAGAAAGAGATGAATAAAGAGAGAAAAACTTACTTGACATTAGATAAGAGAGCCCAACAGCACATATGCCGAAAAGAACAATCCGCTTCTTTGCCTCATCCAGCAAGTCACGAACGGTGGCTGCTTGTCTCTCGCCGCTGCTGCTCATTTTTCTCCCCTACAGAAAAGAAAATTCGACAGACACTTGTTCACCAGAGACAAAACCCAATCAAATCCTCCATCATTTCCACACGATCGGATTGAAAACCTGAAATTGGAACCGATAGGATTTTAGGTTTTCAGTGATTAATCAAAAAAAAAAAAAAAATATATATATATATATATATATATATATATATATATATATATATATATATTACTCAGGCTGGGGCAGTGTTTGTTTGCCATTTGGGTGGAAGTGGATCAATTGATTAGTAACATAATAATATATTCTAGATTGAAAAAATCAAAGAGGAGAGTTTGATTCGGTTGAAAAGGATCACAAACATTACCGTGAAGACGACAATGAGAATCAATGCAATGGAAATGACCTGGTAGTTGTGGTTTTGAATTTTCCTTCTGCTCTGCCTAGTATTTGTTGTCTCTATGTATTGTATGTATCGCTGTTGTTGAAGGTGAAAATTGAGAAGTGAAATTTTATGATGGTGACTCACTGACTCAGTATCATAAAATTCAGGAAGATATATTCAATCCATTGACTGCTCTTTAGTAAACTTGGGGAATTTAGATAACACCTTCAGTTCAACATTTTTACAAAGGAAAAATAAAGTTTTAGAAAGTTTTTCATTATTCATATTGAAAAGGTGATTACAACTTAATGTATGTATACGTAACGTTTATATACACTTCATTAACTCAAGATAATAACGTTACTAATGAGTAATAACGTCTATCTGATAATAGAGTTGTGACATTTGTATTTGTATTGATTATACATCCTTCTACCTTCTACCGCACCTCCATGATTTCACCGGACATCACCATCAAACCACCCCGATTCAACCCCACTCCACCATGATTTCACTGCCGCACCACCATATGGATAACACCATACCCCCCACACCACTAATGCAAGATCATTAGTCACCACTCATACCAGAGATGGATCTCGATCAATTGAATTGATTAGCAAAAAACTCGTTTTAACTTAGTTTGTTGAAGGCCGATGAATGGTCTCGAACAAACCGCACTTGTGGGTTTTCTCTATTTTATGTTCCCCCTCCTTGGCAACAAGAGGTTTGACGGCAAAAGTCGTGTTTATTACTGATAATCACATCTCTCTGTTGTACACATTGACTTGAATTGTCTTTTACACAGGTACAAACTTGTATTTTACACAGGTACAAACTCAAGCTAGAAAACACATTACACAATTTGTTCATTCATATTGTAATTTCACATACGTATTCATCTCACTCCATCAACCAATGATTTGTCGGAACCAAAACTTAACAAATTTTTTATTCAATATAGTTTTCTTTATACGTTGAATCGCCATGAGTGTGCCAATTATGCCAGGTCTACACCTCGACGGTTCCTTTTAGTGGGTTACCATTAGGCAGTCAACTAATAGAGAACACTAGGCTTAGGCTGCCTTAAATGTATCTTATATAAGTAGTTGCTATTGTAATATTATGAGGTATATACATTTGCAAGAGATATGTACACATCCCCCACAAACGCAACGTTGAACTTGAGGGCTTTGACGTGAGATGGACTCATGTTCTGTGGAGACTGGAGGCTGTGACTTGAGAACAATCTGGAAGAACTTTTGGCGTCAATGCCAAGTTCGAAAGATATCATTGTTCATGGAGGCACCATAATGGACGTGTGGCTACCCACTGCGAATCGACAACCTAATTCAAGCAGCCAACCATGGTTCTCTCTTTTCTTTGCATAGACCCGACACCGATCTGGGTTAAGTATGTTTAGTTAGTAAGACATGTTACTCGGTGTCTAGTAAAAATTCGTAGCTTTTCTAAGAATATGCTTTCTTGCATGGTAAAATTTGTTTCCTTTCTACCGAATATACTCTGTAATCTGTATGCATATGCGATGTGTTGGACCAAGAAAACTAGAAAATGTTTACAGGTAAGAAATTTTACCATGAGCATGAGAATACACATCCTACACATCCCGACTCCTGTGTGCACCCAAAGTTCGAAGGATGTTTGTACATATACTACAGGATTCACAGTTTGTCACTATGCAAAGCGGGCATAGCGTTCTGTCCTTAAGCAATGTAACCACTTCCATTCCATCTATATATATCCTACTGTAACAGTCTCCAAGCCTACTAGGAAATGTGGGGTTGGTGCTGGAGGGGGGGGGGGGGGGGGGGGGCACACAGATAAGATTTTCCTGGGGCATAATCAAATCAAGATAGTTCACAAGGATGCTCAACACTGATGGATACAATGCGCTTTGCGAGGGAACTACAAAGCTTTCTTCGAGCATATATCTAACCGGCAGTTGGACTTGAACAGCAGCAAAGCAGGTGTTCCCCACCACCGCAAGGATGGTTTAGGACCAACTTTGCACAGCTGTTTGAAGGGTGGGTGGAATAGACGGTGCAAGCATGCAGGCATTGGTGGATTTTACTGGGTTTGGAAGAGAGGATACCAAGAGTAGCAAAGTTTGATGTTACACAGGGCTATGCCAACAACATAAATATGCTGACAGATCCAACTTCTCGCCCATAAGTATGCAAATGCAGAGGCAAAGTGCCTGGCTGCTTATATATGAAACTTCATTACCAACCGAGTGCTAAATTCTAATTCCAGTATACACCAACAGACTAAGATTATATACACAACAAGATAAATAGACTTCATGGTGCAAGAACTATCAGGTTAAACTCAAATGCATTCAATTAAAACAGAACAATCACCATAGCCTAGTAAAGCTTGTAAAGGAAAGGCGAAAGGAAACAGGGGGTGTTCATCAATGTAAATAAATGCCATTTGAAGTACAGCTAGAAATATAATAAAAAAGCAATCACCAAGTATCTCTCAAAATTGAACTGGTCTCTAGTGAACTTCAAGGAATAACAAAAGTACAATTTAGATTAGCCTCCTGATAGGCCGCCTCTTATGCAGATGCAGCTGCAGACTTCTTCCTTGGTGCAGCTTCAGTACCTTCAAAAAAGAAAACAGAAATAAAAATAAAAATAAAAGATTGGCATAATAACAAACACATACAATAATGGTAGATTATAAATCAATGCCACCGAAACAACATTAACCAATAGGGACTGAAAGGTTTGAAGAGGCAACAAACTCACCTTCTCTGAAACCAGTCTTGAACCTCCTGGGAACATTGCGCAGATACCTCATGCGCCCAGTTCCTGTTGTCTTTCTTCTGATCGCCTTCACACTCCAGTTATCTAGCACATATTACAAAATTTCATTACTGTTGTTCTTATAGTTGTACAAAATGACAGAAACGTTTATGTAGAACCATCTCGGTAACCATAATCGTGATTAAATAAAATTCTTATGAAAGACCAATTTAACTAACATTACATACAACCATCAACCTAATAGTTCCTCACAGTTAACCATTTTCAATCAATACATTTTTTCAGTGAAAAATCAAATCAACAAAAGGTAAACAAACTCGGCAAATCGACATGAAATAGCAGATTGTTGTAGCCCCAATATCAGTGAACAACAAGCAAAAACCTCAAATCTCATTAACATAAAACCTAGATCTACACAACAGATCATAAATCATTCACAAATCACTTCCATTTCACAAACATATAACAAGTTTGATGATAAATCAAAATCAAGTGCTTACAGGTCCTCTTGCGAGCAGCAGGATAGGCGCAAGCGGAGCATCGGCTCTTCTGGAGGTGGAAGCTTCTGCGGCCGCACCTGACGCAGAGTGTGTGCGTCTTGTTCCTTCTCTTACCAAAGCTTCCTGTTCCCTTACCCTACAATACACACAAAAAACCAGTGAATAGCTGAACGGAAAAGGAGAGGACTACATTCGTCGGAGAAAGGGAAATAAGTGTTGGTTACCATGGCGCTACTGAAACCCTAGAGCTCTAGTCTAGTGTTTATGGAGATGGAGAAGAAAGTAAAGAGCGGCGATGAGGAATGGATTATAAACGATGATGGAAGGGAAGTAGGGTTGGGAACTTTGCTTCTGATGGGCTTTGCTGTATTGGACTTCTTTAAGGCCCAACGGGTTAGTAGATTTTTATACTGGACCTGGATGGAGTTGGGCTTCAATTGCTTGCCTCTCTCTATCATCATCTATCTATCTATCTATATTCTATCTATCCATGTATATTCTATATAATATATAAAATCATAGTTCTCATTCTAAAAAAATATCATCCAATTAGAATGCTCCAATTCACGTGACATTTCTCAATTATTTGAATAAAAATTCAATTTAATTCCCTATCTAAACTAATTATATTATTTTCCTGTCTAAACTACTAATTAATTCTTTAATTCTTTCTCCAGATAGTTTGTCGGGAGATTATTCACACTAACACCGCCCTTTCTTCTTCTTTCCTCTTTTCTACAAATTTCTAATCTTCTTTCGTATTCTTTTGCCTGGATCGGTCCGCTTTTCCGTCTCGAACTTAAGGGCAGATTCGATTTCATGTGGAGCTCCATCTTCCAGGTATGCTTGAAAAAGCCCAAATAAGCCTGAAAAAGTCACACAATCCACGTTACATCTATGTAGCTCATGCAAATGAGGTGTCAGGTAGAATTGGTATTTAGAATTTGTAAACAAATTGAGAAATTTGTAAACAATATTAATAAACAAATATAAAAACAGCCCCAATATTAATAAATGCGATCGAAATAGGAACCCCAACAATCCACAGATGCCTTTATTAGGTTTTACATAATATTATTTCGTTATACTCTCTTACGTGAATTTCATTTAATACAGGATTTTGTGTGCGGAGCTACGATTATTCTGCAACACTGAATTTAGCAGAGAAATGCGATTAGGGACTAGGACGATCCACGACTGCCTGTATTATGTTTTGCATAATATTATTTCGTCATACTCTAGCTCCTATGCGAATTTCATTTAACCTAGGGTTTTATTTGTGGAACTGCGTTGTCAACAAGTTATATCTGATTACTGTCGAGTTGAATTTTGTTTAACCGTAGAATTCATTGTGTATGTTGGTTTCTCAACCCGTAGTGGCGGATTTGATCAGGATAGATAGGTGGTAGTATAAGGTGGGGTGAACTTTTGGGTGAATTGTTGTTATCTTTGAATTTTTACTAGTTTTTTTTTTTTTAGGTGTTTTTTTGATCCAACGTATTGCAGATCCAGTTGCTCATGTCCACGACAAGGCCCTAGACGGAGTAATTTCATTGCTGAAAGTATCTGATTCGTATACAACATGAAAGTCAGAACAGTTAATAGTGCGTGTGGGATTAGGAACCCCAACGATCCACGGATGCCTGTATTAGGTTTTACATAATATTATTTCGTTATACTCTCCTATGCGAATTTCATTTAATCTAGGATTTTGTTTGTGGAACTAAGATTATTCTGCAACACTGAATTTAGCAGAGAAATGCGATCGGCTTAGGGACCACGACGATCCACGACTACCTGTACTATATTTTGCATAATATTGTTTCGTCATACTCTAGCTCCTATGCGAATTTCATTTAATCTAGGGTTTTATTTGTGGATATGCGTTGTCAGCAAGTTATATCTGATTACCGTCGATTTGAATTTTGTTTAACCGTATAATTCATTGTGTATGTTGGTTTTTCAACCCGTAGTGGCGGATTTGATTAGGATAGATAAGTTGTAAACAAATTTAGAAATTTATAAACAATATCAATAAACAAATGTAAAAAACTAGGGTTTTGTTTTAGGAACCCCAACGATCCACGTTTGTTTTTAAGAGACTTACTAATTACTAATAACATACTTCGGCCTGAAATCTGTTTGTTTTTTAACTTAAACATTTAAATCTTAAATTCTTTCCAGGACCTTGCTTTTTTTTTTTTTTTAATTAATGGTTAGAGAAAAAAAATTCCCCCTCTAACTATATATTTCCTCGATTCAATATCCCTTTGAACTGAAAAATAATAATAATATAGTTTTAAAACTTTAATTAAGAAAATATAATTTTATGTTTTCTGAAAATAATTTACCTCTTCGTGAGGCTTTAAGTATCGGTTCCATGTATATGTCTGTATTACATCTTCGCCGCAAATATAAACAAACTGACTCTTGACGTACTCATTTATTAATACGCGAGCCATGTAGCTATTAGTGCTACTGATTCAGAACATACAAAAAATAAATAATAATAATAATTAGTACTTCCACAACTTCTCCTTTCAAGAAAAAAAAATACTTTTTTGTTTGAACGAAAATAAATTCATCACAATGTCAAGGAACAAAAAATTGACCTGGTTTGGTAACCTCCACAACTTCTCCTTGCAAGAACACCATTTGCCAAATATGTTGGTAAAGAAAGATTTAAAATTTTAAAAATAAATATAAACAAAAAAGAAAAGAAAAGAAAAAGAAAAAAAAGAGAAGAAACACAAGAGATTCTGAAGAGATGTTAAGGAAAAATACAAATAAACAAAAGAAAAGAAAAGGAAACACAAGAAATCGATAAGAGAGAGATGGGGATTTAAGGAAAAATAAAAATAAACAAAAGAAAAAATAGAAAATAAAAGGAACCCCAACGATCCACGGATGCCTGTATTAGGTTTTACATAATATTATTTCGCTATACTCTCCTATGCGAATTTCATTTAATCTAGGATTTTGTTTGTGGAACTATGATTATTCTGCAATACTGAATTTAGGAGAGAAATGCGATCGGCTTAGGGACAACGACGATCCACGGCTACCTGTACTATATTTTGCATAATATTATTTCGTCATACTCTAGCTCCTATGCGAATTTCATTTAATTTAGGGTTTTATTTGTGGATATGCGTTTTCAGCAAGTTATATATGATTACCGTCGATTTGAATTTTGTTTAACCGTATAATTCATTGTGTATGTTGGTTTTTCAACCCGTAGTGGCGGATTTGATTATAAGGATAGATAAGTTGTAAAAAAATTTAGAAATTTATAAACAATATCAATAAACAAATGTAAAAAACTAGGGTTTTGATTTAGGAACCCCAACGATCCACGACTTATTGTATTAGGTTTTGCATAATATTATTTCGTTATACTCTCCTATGTGAATTTCATTTAATCTAGGGTTTTGTTTGTAGAACTGCGATCGGATTAGGTAACCCAACGACCCACGACTGCCTGTATTATGTTTTGCATAATATTATTTCATCATAATCTCCTATGCGAATTTCATTTAATCTAGGGTTTTGTTTGTGGAACTGCATGCGTTGTCAAAACAAGTTATATCTGATTATCGTCGAGTTAAATTTTGTTTAACCGTGGAAGTCATTGTGTATGTTGGTTTTTCAACCAGTAGACAATAGTGGCTGATTTGATTAGGATAGATAGGTGGTAGTATAAGGTGGGGTGAACTTTTGGGGTGAATTGTTTTTATCTTTGAATTTATACTAGTTTTTTGTTTTTTTAGGTGGTTTTTTGATCCAACATATTGCAGATCCAGTTGCTCCAGTCCAGTAAAAGGCCCTAGACGGAGAAATTTCATTTCCAAAAGTGGTTGATTCTTATAAAGCACGAAGGTCTAAAAAGCCCCAATATTAATAAACTCGTGTAGAATTTGTATTTAGAATTTGTAAACAAATGTAAAAATAAAGTCCCAATATTAATAACAAATGTAGAATTTGTATTTTCAAATAAAGAAGAATTAGGTGGTTGGTGTACATATGGAGCCCACAAAAAAATCCAAAATAAGCCCAAACTATTTTACACTCAAAATGAAAAGACTTTTTCAGAGCTTATTAATTTAAAATAATGAAATAAGCCCTAAGTTTGAAGTCAACTATAACTAGTGCTCTTAGAAGTTACAAGTTTCCTTCTCTCCTAGGCATATATATGTGTGGTGTTATTTAAGTAAATAATGAAAAAAATATTACAATTGAGGTACGTATTATTTAAATAAAGAATGATAAAAGTATCGTAATTGAGGCATGGAGAAAATATATCCAAAGATCCAATATGAAACATAATGTATTTACTTTCGGGAAAATTACACTGCCATCCCTGTTGGTGACCGAGTTTTTGGTTTTATCCCTAATAGTTCAACAATTACATTTAAACCCTATTTCTCACAAAAAATTTGACCACCTTAAAATTCAATTTTCTTTTTATTACTTCCAAACATGGCCTTGCCACTAATTTTGTTTATCTCTTTTTTCATTCTTCTTTATCTTGAAACTCAATTTTCTTTTTCTTTTTCTTTAACCTTTTTTTTTTTTTTTTTTTTTTTTTTTTTTTTAATCTTCTTCCTTTTCACAATTTCGGTACCGGAAGTGTTTTGGTACCGGGTTAGAGATCATGTTCTACTGCTCTGATTGGAGCTGTTGGAGCTAGTAACCAGCTCTGATTGGAGCTGTTCGAAGTTGTTTAAACAGTTCCGATACCAGATTCTGATATTATCCGGTTCCAGAACTGTGGAGAAGATTTAAAAAATAATAACAACAAAAGGAGAAATACAAAAAGATATTTGGAGTTATTTTCTTTTCTTATCCCTCTTTTTTGTTTTTGTTTTTGTTTTTTAAATAAATTCTTGAAGTTATTTTCAAATATGAACTTGCTTGGGGTATATTTAATGTTTGTTCATTTTAAAATATAAATAAATTATGTGGGTTAATTTTAAATAATGTATAGTTAATTTTTCAAAAAAAGAAAAGTTTAGAGGCAAATTTGTAATAAATGAAAATTGAAGGTGTTTGGTTCTCTACAAAATCAGATATTTGAGTGGGGGCAAATTTTTCATTTCCAGTTTAATTCGGAGAAAATCAATGTGGGGTTAGAAGTAATTAGATTGTTCTAATAAGGGGTCGGATGAAAAACGAAAAAACTAAGAGGGATAAACACGTAATTAGAAAAACCAAAAGGGGTCTGAATGCAATTTGCCCTTTACTTTTCATTGTGCAAGATGATTCCTGAAGAAATAGAGAGCGAACAGGACCCATTTATAAAAGAAAAGTAGAGCAATGTAAAACACATATGCATAAACCTTGGGAAGCCGAAGTTAAGTGGATAAAAATATCAATTAACATGTGTGTTGATAAGATGTCTAGATTTAAAAGTAAAAATCAAAAGATGATTTTTTTTTGAGAATTAACACATTTCTCACTTGTACCTTCTTTAAATTATAACAAGGAAATCTATTTGCCTTAACAAATATGTCGACCTCCTTGAGATAAATTTCGACTACTCCCTCTAGATCATCATAGTTGAACTCCTCTTCCTTATGCTGGGCTGAAATTATGCATGAAACTGATAAATCATCCCAGGGCGTAGCAACAACGGCAAATATGTCGTCCTCAAGAATTTCGACCAGTGAAGTGTCCTCGCATTCCTGAAAATTCAAAAAATCAGTAATATTCAAATCATGATCATCTAACGTTCATCAACATCATATTGTCCAAAATGTTAGAAGACTGGTCCAAAAATAATTGAAACAACAAGCCTTTGAATTCGAATGTCAGCGTCTCTTCGCAAACACATACTAATGAAGTTGTGGTTTATAATTGGCGACGCCCCAAATTATACAGAAATAATATAACCTGTAGATAATGTTACTCACTAGGTGAACATTTCTTGGAATCAGTAAATTGTGGAGTAATTTAAGAACTACCAGATGATTTTTGGGATGCACACGATTTAGATGTATTTGTTTGTGCTATTTGTACATATATATCACTCAGAGAGTAATCACTTGTAAGTGGGTGTTTGCAACAGTATAACTTGTCCAGTTTATCACTTTTTTTAAGCAGAAATAACTTTTTGAGTGTTTGCAACAGCTGCTTATAAGCTGTTTAATTCTCTTAAATTAAGTTGGATAAGTTGAAGTTGGAGAAGTTGGACTGTACCTACTTCAAGAGCTTATCCTTAAATTAAGCTGGATTTTAGTTGTTTTTTGTCCAAAAAGTTAGGTTTGCAAACACTACTCCTACAAAATATCTAACTTTTAAGTAATTTTTTACAAACACCCATCAAATTATTTAATAATCCAACTTTACCAACTTCTCCTTAGATTCAACCACTTATTTTAAATTAAAACTATTGCAAACACCCCCTAAGTCGTAATCAAATACAAAGGATTTAGTGGATTTTTAATCATTAAAGGGGTTCCTGCAGGCTGTAACTTCCATATAATTCAACAGCTAGGGTTTTATACAGTTTACCCAGAGAGGAAGTCCTAACACTTTTAGTATAATTTTGACCACAACAAAAACACTTCTAGTATAATCCAATACAACACCAATACAATAGAACTCAAATTTTTATAACAGTACCAAGGATCTACAAGGCAAAAAATAACTTTCTGCCACCAAAGTCCAAATACAATATCAAGAAATTACAATAAGCCAATTACTTAAAGAGAAGAATTGGCTTTACTTTTCTGTGTCTAACTAATAAATCAATGGTCAAGGGTAGCCAACTAGCCATTGCTCTTAAACACCTAGAGCCAAAGGCTAAAAGGGACCTAGAAAAGCATCAAGCTGAACCCCAAACTGGAGAACAGGAACCTGTTCCTCCTCCCTACCCTTCAAACACTCTCACAGAGCTGATATAATCAAATACAATCGAGTAATTACTCCACCAGTTTTGCAAGCTGAAGCCCAAACTGTATATGCTATGGTAATGTCAATAGCCAGAAGAAACGAGTACATTATGTTCCTTTAGGCGTTTCTGAAATTGAGCCAGCCGGTTTTGCAACTGTAAAATACCAGCAGCCTTCTGGGATAGGATGGAGTTCAATTTAGTGATATAATCATCTAGCTGATTACCTGGCTGGTCAGCATCAACCAACAGATTCATCTCCTGACAAGGGGAAATCAAATGTCATCAGGATTTATGGTATAGAAGTTACCAAAAGTTATCAGAAAAAAAAAATCAGTATCAGAAACCTCTCGGACAATATCCATCGTCTCTTCCACTTGTCTCCTGTGAGCACTCACCAGATCTTCTTCTTCCTAAAAGCAACCCAACAAAATGTCAATCAGTACCACCATCTCACATAAATTCCTTAATTTAAGTTTCCTATATGTTTCTTGCGCACACATATATTATAATTCTAAATGATTCTTTCATCAGAGAGCCCAAAAGGATCTACTAGCCACAGCTGACAGCACCAAAACAAATATACTATGTGATTTCAAAACTCTTAAATTATCTTGAAACATTCCCCTGCTTCAGATTTCAAAAACTTTTTTAACATATTTCTGAACATCGCAAAATGTTTTCCATAAAATCCCAAAAAGTCTCAATTTGTAGTTTTTTTGTTTTATTTTAATTCTTTTTCTTTTGGTGTGGTGTGGGAAACTTTCCATTTTTCAATTTCGTAAAACACGTATCCATATAGGAACTCAAATCCATGCTGGCATGTTCTTTTAAATTTACCTTCAATAAAGCACCCAAATCATCATCAGAATTTGAATAATTCACGTCTGACTTGGGAGGATCCTTCCACTTCTGTTGGCCAATAGTTCTCTTCACTTTGTCTTCCACATTCTGAAAGCTGTATGATTCAACTTTCGAGTTCTTCGAATATGGCTTCTCCTGCTCGTATGGATCTTCAACATATTCTTCCTTATCAGTTTGCTCCGGCCACATATCATCAGCATCATCTTCAAAAGTTGATGGTGCCAAGACAGAAGATAAAGGCAGCTGTGAAGTTGACTCCTTCAGATTAAAGGTCGAAGATAATACATCTTTCTTGGAGTTGTTTCCTTTTGATAAGCTTTTCACCCTAGAATGGAACAAATTTGGACAGGTGAGACATTATACGATGAAATGTTTTTCTTACAGCAATCACCCATCAAAGGATTGGACTAACCTGTCAGCATATCTTAACGTGTTCAAAGTATGTTCGCAGGATCCTGCATTTGGTGAAATACATGATATCATCACAGTACGGGAATTTCCAACAAATGAATCCCTCAAAACTTCAGTCAATTTACTCCCTCTGAATGGAATGTGCCCCTGATCATTGTCGAGCGCCCTAATGCACTCCTTCAGAGCAAGCAAACTTTTATTGATCTCAGCTCCTTCCATTCTTCATATTCAAGACATTAAAAAACAGGTCAGAGATTAAAACCTAAAATTTTCTGCATGATTATCAAGAAAATAAATCACATTTTCCAGCTACCTAGTCTGCTTGTCATTGTCAGTAGTGTCTGCACCACGTTCGCTTCCTGCAAGGTCTATGAAGGAGAGCTTACCAACAACACGCGCAGGTTTGGTTTCACTTCCATCAGCTGACCTTTTAATGGTGAGCTGAAGAATGGCATGAGATCGGGACGATTCCTCATTTGCACCTGTAGTGCCTGTACTTCTTGTTGAATTTCCTCTCTCAATGAGTTCCTTAACAGTTTCTACATCAGATACCCGGTACTCTTGCAAGCCCACGATACAGACTTGCTGTTTGCCATCCTCTCTCATGCAAAGCTTCCTGCAAGTACAGAAAACTATTTATCAGATTGTTCAATTATCTGGAATAGCTATAAACATTGTAAACAGATGAGCCATCATACTTTCTATCTCCAAGGAGATCGAAGAGCTTTCCTCCATATATCTCAAAGAAGCTGACAAATAATTGAAACCCTTGATTTCTGTATGTGTGATACATCAGCCTCAAGATATCCCTAACTGCTCTGAGGGGCAACGGCTTCATTGTAAAAGTTTTGCCACTTCCTGATAAGTTTCCACACAGGAAAATTCATAAGGAAGATGATAAGAAGGCAGAGAATTCACAAGTATTTTTAATAAAGAAATTACGTAAACTTCCTCATGCTCATTCCATTTTCTATGTCAACTTGTGTCATGAGTCACATACACTTAGGTTATGAGACAGGTGCATATGATGCATGCTACCAAAAACTGCACCTTCACACCACATACACTATGACATGACATATGGAATAGAACACCACACATGAGAAAGACAATAACTGAGAAGAAAGAGTTAATATGTACCCCAGCCACTCCAGTAATGCAATATCAATTACGTCTAAAAGTTCGAACAATATGACATGAAACTGGAGAATTCATGAACCAAATTCTATATACTAGACGAGAGTTAATATAGAATTATTATCTATGACCTTTGAAATAGCATCTATTTCTCTTATCAGTGAACTAAAGTCAAATCGTAATGATTTTTATAACTTCATAAGGACCATTCTGTTAACTAAGGCTATTGTACTTCGAAGACATTGAAACTATCAATTCACCTAGAACACTATATTATATGGCCCTCAGGTTATGAAGTCAAATGGGAGTCAAATAGGCTTGGGATTTCATTCGTCCACAAACATAGTGCCAAGGTCTTGGATTGAATAAATATTATCCTGGAACAAAACAGTTTGACTAAATCTATCCTTGACGGTGGAATCATAAATATACGAGTGGCAGTAGTTGAGTACTCATTTTAAAATGAGAAAATATCAAAACAGCTTTTCCAAGCTGAAGATTGAAAACATGATGAAAACCTAAGCAAAAGTGCAGTGGTCACAGGTTGTCATGCACGTGCTCTTTTTAGAATGATTATTCGTGCTTAACTTCTTTCTCATTATTGTATGGGAAGGTAAAAGATTTGAACGATATGGACTCAACTCAAGAAGATAAATTTGTCCTTTGTAAAAAGCCTGCACTAGAACATTAGATCACTAATCTTTCAAATGTGATTTTTCTAAAGGGATCGTACAAAAGTTGTTGAAATGGGTGGATTTAATGTTAAATTTTCGAGTGTTAGAATGCAGCAGGGTCCAATCTCGGAAGCATGCCGAAATACGTTCAAGGTGTGTTCATCTATGTTCTATGCAAGCTCACAACACGTTGATATTTGAAGAGGAATGGATCAATAGAGATGACATGATAGCATCTACGTTGGTTGTATCAATGACCTCAAAGTTCAATGGAAATGCAATCCAAGTGATAAGAATAGATAGACACTAGCTATAAGCTGTGGAACTGGAAACAATGCAACATAAACATGAATCTTCCGTTCCTCCAACCATGTGGCAGATTCCTATGATTTCCAGCAAAATTACAAACATTTTTGCAGACCAATCATATCTTCTTAACACTATCAAATAATTAAAAAAAAATTGTGAGTTATACCTGAGTATTTATATTTATAAAATTGGAAAAGGTGGAAATGTATATCGGTTATAAAGGGGCTTGTGAGTTATACCCGAGTATTCATTAAAATACAGACTGCAACATGTCACTCAACCATAAAAGTTTAATCCACACAAACACAATGCAACTCATAAGTTTGTATTTAGTAAACATCACGTCACCCTTTACATATCAAAACTCTAAAGTTCTTAGGAGTCTATAATATGTGGATGAGTGGATCTATGAACTGAATACGTAGACTATGTGACCTGCCTCCATATACTTAAGTCAGATTGGTGACCAACTTAAAGAAATAAATACTAGCCTGACCAAGCAAGTTATTACCTGTTTGCCCATAAGCGAAACAAGTTGCTTTTGTACGTTGGAAGATGATCGGAACAATGGGCTCTACTGTTTCGCGGTATACCTATGTAAATAAAAGTTTGGAGCACTGGTAAGTAATAATCAAGATGACAGAAGAAGAGCTCAATTCACTTCGTTAAAATCATGTAGTTACCTCATCATTTGATACTTCCTCATTCAATACTGCATCAAAGACAAATTCATGTTTCTCCACATATTCTGTTAAGTCAACCTGCACATTAAGATCCAAAATCATTTATATTTAACAGAAAAAGGGTAACAATCCAGCAGTTCTACAAATAATAAATATCAGCAAGTTTTTTACTAGTTTGATATGAGAACGCATCATTAGAGATGTTTCAGCAAACAGCAACATGGTAGCACAGTACTCCCTAATTAATAATCAATCAAGACACAGATAAAAACATAAATAGCTAAAAAGATTAAAAAAAAAAAAAACTAAGCAGTAGAGGAAGCACCACACCCACAAGGGAACATTTTTACTTCAAAGACTGTCATTTCTAATAGTATTTGATGATTCAAATATTAGACATAGGTAGTATAGACTGATAAACAATGCTATAATAATCTACACAACTCTGGATGAAGCTAATAGCTGGGAAAAGAAGAAGAGCAAGTAAAGCGACAACACTTATTGGGTAAACAAAGTGCCTCAGGCAAATGGAAAATAATTCCACGGACCTTAAGCTTGGTCTCATGGACTACAAGAGAATTTGAATCAGTGTCGATAATATCTTCCTCATTCTTTCCCAGTTCCTTTTTGTTCAAGGGTCTTTTCCGCACCTGCAATAATTTAATTATAATGAAAATTATTATACTGAACATCACAGTAATATATACGTCGATTGTTGGGAGACAATAAATTCCGTTCACAACGTGCACATGAGTATACACATTAAAATCAGGACCAAACTAAATAATGTAGAATACACGTACCACAACTTTAATCTTTGCTACGTTACTGGCTTTCACATTATCAGCTGCGAGGCTTTTCACATTATCAACAGCAAGACTTTTCGTAACATTGCCGTCAGGCAAGCCACGAGCTTTGCCAGTTTGCCTATTGTTCCCAAAGTATGAATCGGAGTCGTCAAAGCTTCTTACGCGCGAAATGTGATTCATGGAAGGGCCATCATAAAGACCAGGGACCGGCATCTATTTAAACATTGCATCACGAAACAAAACCATGAAAAATAAGAAACGAAGCAAAACCACCAAGCGCGAAAGGTAGGACAAGCAACACACTCATCAAGCATTGATAATTGGATGAGATGCAAAACCTTGATCAATCCATTCACCATTCAATATGACCGGATAATGGACTAGCCTCTAAGTTAATCCACCCCCTAGTATAATTTAATTTTCCATATGGCAATTTCATTTACAAACCTACAAAATTCTTCCAACTATAAAGATAAGACCTCATAGTAACATTGGATCAAACACCACATGATTAAACCCTACATTTACCAAAACCTCATTAAAAGCCAAACAAGATTATTACCTCAGTCAGAAACTCGGAATCAGACGAATGCAGATCCAATAACCCAGGGCTATAGTCATTAGGGGAAGCATGTTCATCACCATTCTTCCTCCGAAAGCTCTCGGGAGGCGTCAAAGGCTCCGTAAACAAGTCTCCACTATTAGTCCTCTGCGACTGCAAATTACTTCTATACATCCTCGAACCCCCATTATAGTACCCAAAATCCTTCACCATTCGAAATAAAACAATTCACAATTTCCAGATCTAAACTGAGTAATCAAAATCAGCAAAAGTTGAAACAGTGTGTTACCTGAACTGGATTAGGATTAGCCGCATTGTTTGTTGAGGACTGCAAGTGCTGAAGTCCAGCTGATTGGAGCCATCGGCCATTGGAGGATGATTCTAGAAAGTTATCGGAGTACTGGCGCTGATGGTGAGCCGCCGATGAACCGGTAGATCTCTGGCGACCGACTGCATTCATTGCACCACAAGTGTTTGTTTGTTGTGTTTTCTTTCTCTCTCTATCGAAGAAGGAGAAGGAAGAAGATTACACAGGAAATGGCTGTTTCAGAGAATATCTTTGTATGTTGGTTTATTATAATTTTCTTTTGCAGAGGATTAGAGACACAATCTTTGAAATTCAACGGTCGCGATTGCTTTGGATGCCAGAAGCAGTGTGATTAGAGTAAACAGATTATTGTTAATTAGGGAAATTAGGTGGGGGGCCCGCTTGGAATTTGAATTTTGAAGAGATGAATGAATGGAACGTGTACTTGATTGCCGACCGGTTCTGGGACCGGTCTTTATTTTGAATTTAGTTATTGGAGTATTAGTAAACTTATTATTAAGAGAAGAGCCGGATATACGTTCCATGTCGTTTCACATGGTGGGGTTATGTCGTTTTGTAGCCTATAGTATTTTACTACTTTTGTCATTAATTTTGGACTTAACTAAGATCATCACTTCATGAGTTCATCATTTCATTCATGCACCGCTAAAGCCTAGGTCCAAATTCTAAATGCATAGTACTCCATTTGTAGTTTCGTACGAATGTTCATCTAAATGCATAGTCCAACACACGAACATAACATGTTTAGTCAACTCAAATCGAAAGTTAATCCCGTTTACTGCCTTTGTAATTCTATTTTTTACTAGTTACCAACATGGGTAATAATGTCATTAGACAATATTCTGAAAATGGAATCTTTAATGACTTGTCACATATGAATGAACCAAAGACTAAAGAGTATAAGATTGAGGTGAAATTACATGTGACAAATAAGCACATATGATTCATTTTAATTTATAAAAGTCATTAATATTATCCATTTTTTTAAATTAATAGATAAGAATGCAATAATAAATAATAAATGGTACTACATTATATTATTTCACAAAAATAGAGAGGGTATTCGCTACTACAGACAATGTACTACTGTACATTTTTTTTAAATGTTGAATCTGACTAATATTACTCCATATTGAAAATAATAAATAAGACTTTAATCTTTTCTTTCTTGTTCAAACCTAGAAGGAATGGGGGACAGGCTTCATTCAATTGCCGAAACATAATGTTGGGGGTTCCATTCCTTTTGACTCCACTTTATGAACAACAAATCCAAACCAACCTTTCTTCTTCCTTATTCATTATCTCTTTCAGGATCAGAACAATGAAAGGAAATAAAAGGCGCCCTTGGGGTGATCTCGTATTTCCTACGGGGTGGAGATGATGGGGTCGGTCCATGGATTTCGTTTTGCGCTTTCTAGAGGGAGAAGCCGGGTTGACATTCCGATTTCTGAGCCAGAGTGGATAAGAAGAAGAAACCTTAGATTGTAATCTCTAATCCCAGAGGGGGCAGGTTCTCTTTGGCTTCAGCAAGCAATCCAGAGTCAGTCCGTAAAGGAAAGCAGGAAAAGAAGGCATTTGAAAGAGGGAGATGAAATCACTCAGGATAAATAGATAAGGTGTTCGTAAGTACAGACGAAGCACTTCCCAAGTGTGTTTATTTAAAATTCACTAAAATATTACTCAATTTTGCAATAATAAATATTATTTCATGATAAAATAGATAGGGTATTCGCTAGTATAGACAATCTAAAATGATCTTCAATCCACCTTGAAAACACTACACTCATTTTGTTCTAATAGCACTAGCAATGATTGACTTCAATCTTATGAAATATTTCATTATAAGCCCCAAATAAGCCTCTTCCATTTTGATTTTATAATAGTTTGGGCTTATTTAATTCTTTTTTATTTTTAAATTCAAATTCTCCATTGTTTATTAATATTTGAGCTTATAAATAGGGGCTACATAGGCTACATTTGTATGAGCTACATAAATGTAATGTAGCCTATGTAGCCCCTAAAAAGTCCCCATCATATGACTTTTTAAATTTATTTGGGGCAAATAAGCTACACGTTGCTAGTTCTCTAAGCTATATAATCTCTTAAATAGTGTAGAATATCAAGTTAGTGAAACAAACAAAATTTCACATACTATTTCTCCCTCTCAAAATCCTGGAAAAATATTACATTCGATAACTATGTAATTTATAATCCATTTATTCTCAGGGTGACTCGAACCCCGACATATTGGTTGGAGGTGAAGAACTGCTTTTCAAACCTAAATCAAGCCGGAAAACCAACAAAACCGAGACTTATTATACTGTGTAATACTACGATTTAGTATTAGTTTGTTATCCCATATAGTAAGATATATCGTTTTAAATAGATCAAGCTATAACGTACATCCAAATTCAAAATCTAAAAATTTGTGTTATTCATTAAGATCAATCAAACATGGCCTTATCTAAAATTGCATCTAAGCCCTTTTTCTTTTATTTTTCCCTTTTTATTTTATTTTATTATTTTTTAACTCTTTTACTCTGGTACTAGAATATTATATTTTTAGACCCAGTAATTATAATGTTTCATGTTAATTTCAAGACTCTTTTATGCCTAGTAATCTTTATATTCAAGTGTTTGTTTTAATCTATCCATCGTCGCATAAGATTTTATCCGGTATTTTACTCTTACTTGTCCCATAAAATTTAATTCATTATAGAAAAAAGTAATTACTTAAAATCAATATTTTAAAGTAATATAATATCCTATGATATCCTTAGAATTACTCGAATACATATATCAAGTTTAATTTACTACTACCAAATGAAGAGATGAATATTATTATCCCATTCCTCCTGCTCCTAGTATAGATATACGAAGTATGAAGGATATGATTAGTTTCGAATTGAATTGACTCGAGTGTACTTAAAAATTGACCTGGTCAAACTTTGAGTTAGATACAGAGTTTCACTACACAGTACACACAGATAGAAGAAGCACCGAGCTGGGCAAGCTGATGAATTCATTCATTCATCATTTCTTCAAATTCCAATCTCCAACAAATTAGTAACCGTCGAAACTTCTGGAACCAGCTCTTCCCCCCCGCAGTACTATAAATTAGTATCGCCTTCCTTCCTTCCCCAATTCTACAGATTTCAACTGCTATTCTCTGATTCATTCATCGATTTTTCTCTTCTCTCACAACTGACACTCAATCAAACACTTTCTCAACAGCAATGGCGGGGAGACCTGACCAATTTATTCACGGCACTGACCACGTTATAATCTACTATGGCAGCGACGCTGATAATGTGAGGAAGATGATGGAGTGGCAAGCGAGGCAAAACCTCGCGGCTATGAAGCTGGTGAGTGCGAACAAACACGTCATCGTCGAAGTTACCTCTAAGCGTCAAGCTGAAATGGCTGCCCGTGCTGGCGCCACTTGCGTACTCGTCACCTGCAGACCTGTACCTGGTTCTGTTAACCGCATGCCTGATCCTGCTATCGTCAGAGAGATCAAGCAATCTGTAACAATTCCAGTAATGGCGAGAGTGCGTGTGGGCCACTTTGTTGAGGCGCAGATACTTCAATCAATTGGCATCGATTGCATTGAC
This sequence comes from Plantago ovata, assembly GCA_028274465.1. Taxonomy (NCBI): domain Eukaryota; kingdom Viridiplantae; phylum Streptophyta; class Magnoliopsida; order Lamiales; family Plantaginaceae; genus Plantago; species Plantago ovata. Next base: position 13,986,400 of record CM051457.1, on the reverse strand, counting down.
GAGAGCGAGGTTTTATCCGTAGCTGATGATGTGCATTTCATCAATAAGCAGAAATTATTGGGTCCGTTTGTCTGCGGTTGTCGTGATTTAGGTGAGATGTTGAGGAGAGCGGTTGAAGGTGCTAAGTTCATACGAATTCAAGGGGATGTGGCAAGTTCTGGTGGTGATGTGATGGACACTGTGAGCACTGTGAAGAGAGTTATGGCTGAATTTAAGGTTTTGACAAGCATGCATTTGGATGAGGTGTTGGCCTTTTCAAAGAAGATTCAGGCTCCTTATAGTCTTCTGAAACAGTCAATGTTGGATCGCCGGGTTCCGGTTGTGCAGTTTGCGTCTGGAGGAATTTCTATGCCTGCTGATGCCGCGTTGATGATACGGTTGGGCTGTGATGGTGTGTTTGTGGCGCTGGACGTGTTTGACCATGTGAATCCGCCCAAGTCCATTGCAGCGATTGTGAAGGCTGTTAACCATTGTAATGATCCTGTGGTGATCGCGGAGGTTACAACTGCGCTGGAAGTTGCAGATGCTCGTTTGAATACTCAAGAGCCTGGTGATAGCAGTCGACCTCGCGAGGCTGGTGATAGCAGTAGACATGGTGAGGCTGAAGATGATAGCAGTAGACCTGGTGAGACTGATGGTAGCAGTAGACCTGGTGAGGCTGATGGTAGCAGTACACCTGGTGAGTTGGATCATCGGGCTGTGGATTAAGGTGTCTGTGAACTGTGCTTTGTTGGACTAATCGTGATGACGAACAAATTAAAGATGACTATGATTCATGATTGCAGTAATTAGTTGTATGGCTTTTGAAACTGTTAGGTCAACTAAATAAGACTCTTGTTCTCTGATCTTAGTGCTGGGAGTAGTTGAAATTCGAAGAGCGTTATTCTTGGTTCTTGTTTTCTTGCAAGTTCAATATCCAGGTTTGTACTTCGAATCAATATTGATGACTACTTCGTAGTTTGTTGTACTGATTTGTTCAGATGGTTTTAGAACTGTGAGATAATGGAAATAAAACTGTTGTTTTCTGATCTTTGTACCTGAGTTGTTGAACTTCGAAGTGCTTTAGATGTGAATTTTGTTTGCTTGCAATACCATTCTCCAGTTCTTATTTTGAATTAATCTTGATGACCACTGTGTTTATAAGGCAGAGAATACCACCAATTACAACAAAAGAAAAGGCAGAGTGTAGAAATATACTTTATTTTCATCAAACCTTGTAAGGATGCAAGCCTTACCACCATACAAGCATGCATGCACATATATCTATATATATGCTGCATCACCACTTCGCTATGGCCTCTCTGACGAAGCTCTTGGCAACATGTGAGGCAAACATCATAGAGAAAATTTATTACTGTGACTTACATTCTCATTCAAGCACTTCACACACGAGCAACCCTGCTCAAAATTTTCAGGAACACCCTCCAAATTTAGCTTCCTGGCCAGCTTTTATGCCCTTGGCAATAACTTAGAGACCCAAGTATCAATGTATCATCAATCATGTACTGCAATTCAATAATTCATTTAACACAACACCCTCCATTCTGATTTTTGGCTCAATTTATTTCCATGGAGAATCATAATTTCTTTGGCTCAATTTATGCCGGTAAAGTACAATGTACATCCATCTTGCTCGTGTCCAGCTGTCTATATATATATTCTGTGCTGTCTTTGGTAGAAGATCCAGTAATTCCATATGTTTAGACATCCTTAAGTTGCTCTCCTACAGCTGCTATTTATTAGTTAGGGGTGATCCTTCAATCCTGTGAGGAGGGGAGTCCGTTACTGCTACTAAAGCAGTGGCTAATTGACTATGTCCATGGATTCAGTTTTAGTAGCATGCCGTATTATGAATTGCAGCTAACGGTGTCTTGCAGCAGCATGTTACTCATTTTTCCAGCTTCAACTGAATAATTTCATATTTAAGGTACCTGTATCATTTAAAAGAGTTGTAATTCTTGACAGTGAGGTTTAAAAAATAAAGATGACAAATTTTATCTTGGATCAGCTGACTCGGTATTATGCATTCTTCAAAACACCAAATTTATCTATATCCCTCTTGCATTAAGTAAACCCAACTGACTCGATTTTATGCATTCTTCAAAACTCTGTTCTAATTTCTAGAATGCAGCAAAGGAGAATGGCTGTTGTAGTTTGTGGAGCTTATGGCGAGTTCAAAATGATGTATGTTTTTCTGGAAAAATGTGAGATCCAAAAGAAGCTTAAGTTTGCTTCTGTTTCTTGATCGATGTTTACTATGATTTGGGATAGTGTGGTTTCTTTATCCAGCCTGTTTTGTTTGTCCAGGTAATTAATATTTGTGCATTCATCATCAGATGAGGCTTGCTAGCTGCTGGTTCTGCGATTTTGCTGCCTGTGTGATGTTCTATTCTCTGGTTTTCGTACTGATGTGGGTTTCTCTGATCATATAAAATTTTGTGTGTACCTTGCTGAAATTTTGTTCTCCAGCTGCTCTACTTGCTTTCACAGCTCTTCAGTCTACAAGTCAAGTGTGATTGGGTTCGGCAGAGTCGAACTCCTACCATTAACACTTGTACAGGTGGACGGGAGTGTTTTGCATTTATTTTGTTACTTTCACACTTTGTATTCCCTAGGAAAAGAAATTGAAGATGTGGTGAATGACAGAGGTTTTACCCTTAGTTCTAGCTAATTGCAATGTATAGCTTAAGGGACATGGGGATAATAATAGAAGATGCTAATTGTCCTATGTGCATGTGTGAGGAAGAAAATATAGAGCACATTTTGTTTAATTGCCCTAACAACTCATCCTAATTGGACAAGTATGCATGTTAATGCTCTATCTACTCTAATCTTTAGCAATAATATTACTGATCAAGACTTTATGTCTTGGGTGATTTGGCAGAACAGGAGGAATGCTATAGTTTTTAAAGGGGAGGCTATTAATAATATTCATAAGATTCTTGCTCTGCATAATAAGTAAAACTAAAAGGAACCATTTAATTGTCTTTCCTGTAAAGACAATATATACCTAAACAAACAATAGTATAAATTGCAAATGGACTTGTCATCGGGAATATCGCTTTGCTCTCAATACAGATGGATCATCGATGCACAATCGAGGAGTCTCCGGAATTTGCTGCTTTATTGGGAATAGAGATTGTAGTTTTGTAAGAGCTTCCATGCTTTGAATGCGTAGAAGCTACCTGTAAGTAACGATAGGACTGTAGTGTACTCTCAAAGTAGTAGATCATGAATTAAACATCATCATCTCTTCTTCTCCTGCTCTGTCCTTCGAACTGTGTGGGATTTACTTGCTGGATGGTATGGTATTTCTTGCTCGGTTGGATCATGGAATGCTACTGTACAGGAAATATGTTTATTGGTTAAAGGGAAAAGTCCCAGAAGCAGGATCCCGAAAGTGATAGTGACTGAACTGGTTTATTCAATTTAATTGGATTGAGCGCAATAATAGAATTTTCCAGAACAAGGCTCAGGACCCTAAGCATCTGCTGAGAATTGCTGTGCATAAGACTATAGGGAGATGTTGTGGTGATAAAAAACTGGCGCAGTTTTGCTTATCTTTGCCTTTGATCCCTGTTGTCTAATTTGAAAGGAGACAAGTAGTTTTAATCTTTTATTTTAGTAGTGCAGTTTTGATGTATCCATGAGACGATTGTACTTTTTTGATCCACTGGAATGAAATTATCTTTGTTCTAAAAAATTAATTAATATATGCCGTAAAAAAGCGATAACTTAAAAAAAAAATAAAAAATAAAATTCGTGTTCACACATTATATTGTAATACCTGGGATCACCAATAAAGCAACAACAATTCGAGCTAGTTGTTGTGTCAAATTGCAATGACCCTGTAAGTTCTAGGGATTCCGTTCCTCTAACAATACAACCACGTAGAAGCTCGTTGCTTGCTCGTAGAACTTGTTTAGAAACTGATACATGGTAATAATTAATGTTATTATGTTCCTCTTACTTACTTGTCATTATATCGGCTGAACAATCGTCTTCATGTATTGTTGTATCGATCATCAAGTAACCTTAATCAATATTCTTAGTTGAACCTACTTTATTTTATTAAAATAACTTGTCGATTTTTGGGCGAGAATAATAGATTTACAAATGGGTTAAATGGGTTATGATATGATTGAATCAAATAACATTGCATCATGCATCAAACGAGAACATGTAGCATTTAAAAGGATGAGCTTCAAGTTGAGTCGATTTTAATTTTATACTTAATATTGACCGGGTCAACTCTGGAGTTAGAAAACAAGAAGCTGGGCAAAACCGCAGAAGCAAGGTTGCGTGGGCAATAAACTTGTAACCGTCGATCGTCGATATAGAAACTTCTGGAACCACCATCAGCTCCTCCCTCCCGCCAGCCAGTATAAATTAGTATCGCCTCCTTCCTTGCCCAATTCTACACTTTCTCAATTGCTATTCAATTTTCTCTTCTCTTCTCTTCTATTCTCTCACAATTGACATTCAATCAAACACTTTCTCAACAGCAATGGCGGAGGATAAGCTCGTCACTAGGAAATACCTTGGCCCCCCCGCTTTCGGTGAACAAGTTAAGAAGGTGATGATGAGGAGAACGGAAAAAGCCAACGAGGCTAAGCTGCTCCGCGATGGTGTCGTCGTCGAAGTTACCTCTAAGTGTCAAGCCGAAATGGCTGCAAATGCGGGCGCGCGTGGCGTACTCGTCACCTGCAGACCTGTACCTGGTTGTGTTAACCGTATGCCTGATCCTGCTGTCGTCATAGAGATCAAACAATCGGTAAATATTCCAGTAATGGTGAGAGTGCGCGTGGGCCATTTCATTGAGGCGCGGATAGTTGACTCAATTGGCGTCGATTTCATTGACGAGAGCGAGGTTTTATCCTCAGCCGATGAGGATCATTTCATCGGCATTAAGGACTTTTTTCGGACTCCGTTTATCTGCGGCTGTCGTGATTTAGGTGAGATGTTGAGGAATGTGGAAGAAGGTGCTGCGTTGATACGAATTCAAGGAGATATGACTGGTTCTGGTGATATCAGGGAGACTGTCACTAATGTGAGGAGAGTTAAGGCTGAATTGAGGGTTCTGAAAAGCATGGAACCGGATGAGGTGTTCGACTTTTCATACAGGATTCAGGCTTCTTATGGTCTTGTGGCACGCACTAAGAAGGATGGGCGGCTTCCAGTTCCGTATTTTGCTGCTGGAGGGATTTTTACGCCTGCTGATGCTGCGATGATGAGGGAGTTGGGCTGTGACGGTGTGTTTGTGGGGTTGGAGGTGTTTGACCATGTCAATCCGGTTAGGTGGATTGCGGCCATCGTGAAGGTTATTTCCAGACACTGTATTCTGGTGGAGCTCGCGGAGATTACTACTGGGTTGGTGAATGAGGATTTAATGTTGGGTATTGATCCCGAAGATGCTCAGTTCCCTGCTGATGATGGTGATCACTGATCAGGTTGTGGATTAAGGTGTATGTGAACTGTGCTTTGTTGTTGTGGACTAATGGTGATGAAGAACAAAGATGACTGCAAATTGATGATTGCATGGTTCGTTGTATCACTTTTGATCAACGAAATAGAACTGTTGTTTTCTGATCTTAGTGCAAAGGGTAGTCGAAATTCGAAGAGCGTTATTCTTGAATCTTGTTCTTTTTTTGCAAGTTGCAATACATTCTTCAGGTTTGTACATCGAATCAATCCTGATGACTACTTCGTAGTTTTTACTCATTTGTTCTGTTAGTTTTGGAACTGTGACATTAATGAAATAAATACTGTTGTTTTCTGCTCTTTGTACTTGAATTGTTGATCCAGAAGATGCTCAGTTCCCTGCTGATCATGGTGATCACTGATTAAGGTGTATGTGAACTGTGCTTTGTTGTTGTGGACTAATGGTGATGAAGAACAAGGATGACTGCAAATTGATGATTGCACTGGTTCGTTGTATCAGTTTTGAAACTGTTTGATCGACGAAATTGAACTGTTGTTTTTTGATCTTAGTGCAAGGAGTAGTTGAAATTCGAAGAGCATTATTCTTGAATCTTGTTTTTTTTTTTTTTTTTGCAAGTTGTAATACATTCTTCAGGTTTGTACTTCGAATCAATCTTGATGACTACTTCGTAGTTTGTTATACTGATTTGTTCTGCTAGTTTTAGGACTGTGAGATAAAGGAAATAAAAACTGTTGTGTTCTGATATTTGTACTTTGAGTTGTTGAACTTCGAAGAGCTGTATTCGTGAATTTTGTTTGCTTGCAATTAAATTTCAATACCATTCTCCAGGTTTTTGATTTCGAATGAATCTTGATATGTCTGAGTTTCTGGTATTGTGTCATGCATGTAGAGCCTTAATGTTCATAACTTCAAGAAACATAGTAGTATAGTACTACTAGTAGATAGAAAACTGCTGCTGTACAACCTCTAATATCCTTAGCCTGAGAAAGAAACAATCTTCTTTGAGATCTGTGTTCCTTATGCATTAGCACAATCAAGAATACTCATCTAAAGTCTAAACTTTGTTGTGTTCTTATGTGTTGTTGTAGACTAATGGTTTATAATCAATAAACATGAATATAAATTGATGATTGTACTGACTTTTGGTTTTCGTTTTGAAACTGTGAGATCGATGAAATAAAAACTGTTGTTATCTGAGCTTTGTACTCGGAGTTGTTGAATTTCAAAGAGCCATTGTTTTTTAGGTCTGTATCAATCTTGGTTACCACTTTTATTATGTTTTTGAGTTTTCTGGTATTATTCTCTGTAGATAGATCGAGGTAATATAAATTCATAGCATGTAGTTAGGTTGAAACGAACATAGTATATTAGAGAAGGGAGACTGCAGAAAAACTTCTCATATGATTAGCTAGCTTTGTCAATATAGCAGATATGAAATGATGCGAAAGAAATGATCTTCATTGAGATCTTTTTAACTTCTCATATAAGCATTACTGACAATTTAACTTGGGAGTTGGTTGCCATCAAAACTGGCATTACTCTAGCTTTACAGATTAATGCTTTAACCCCTCCACATTCAAACTGATTCCCTTTATGTGATTGATTGTTTGTGCAGGCACAAACTTCCGACATGGAGACATCGGACCCTGATCATGAGGGAAATTAAGCAGCTTAATGCGTACAAGCTGGATTTTGTTTTTAGGGAACACAATGGAGCTGCAGATATTTTGTGAAAGCATGGAATCGGTTTTGCCGTATGAATTACTCGTTTTAGTATCAAGATTTGGGACATTTGCCCTTTGTGCCTTTTTGTATGTAATTGTATGTAAGTGATGATTAGACCGTAGTGTATTCTCGTAAGGTAGTTGATCATGAACCTCCATCGTTTGTAACTCATTATAATTTAATTAATATAGTATGCCATAAAAAGGCGATAACTTTTATTTTTTCCTTTTAAATATGTGTCTATACACTATATTGTAAAACCTGCGATAACCAATAAGGCAACAACAATTCGAGCTAGTTGTGGCAAATTGCAATGACACGCCCTAGGGATTCCATTCCTCTAACAAACCGACCACGTTGAAGTTGGTTGCTTGCCTCGTAGAACTTGCTTGGAAACTGATACAAATGTTATTCATTTTATTTTTCCCCGTCTTTAGCTATGATTTATGCAACTCTTGATTCTTTTATTTAGAAACTATTCTTTTCGTCCAAACAGAACAGAACATAATTGAACTGAACATAACTGAATGAAACTGAATTTATTTGTAGTATGAAATACAATTAAGTAAATCTGAACTGAACACAACAGAACTGAATAAATCTGAACAGAATTGAGTTGAACTGAAAATAATGAGTTTTGAGACGATGAAAACAGAGCCTTACTTGTCATTCTATTAACTTAACTGAGTATAAACGTCTTCATTTATTGTTGTATCAATGAAGGAACCTTAATCAATCTTCTTCATTTTCGTGGATTTACAAATGATATGATTGAATCAAATAACATTGATTGCATCATGCATCAAACCAGAACATTTAGATTCCGAGAAAACGCTACATGCAGATGAATCAATGTGGATTATGTTGATTAAACTCGTTCATCAAACTTTTTGTTCTCTAAGTGTGTTTGGCTTGATTGATATATTTGTCGACATTTTTACAAGCACTATACAAAAGCATGGATTTTAAAATATTTTTTCAGAGAACCAAGAAAAGTTCCAATAACTGTCTGGCTGGACATCACAACTAGACCCTTGTGAAAAATGACGATGAAACATAGTGTTCAACGGGACAATTGCCCCCTCTAAAATTTTATTTTCTTTACTAGGTATATGGTATGTTATATGTTTGCCCCCGCTAAAAAAATATTTGCTCCCTCTAAATTTTTATAAATGTTCAAATTAAGTCATTAGATCTTAAAATGCTCGAAAAGATTAAAAAAATAATAATAATATTATTTTGGTAAATTGAGTACAAAATTTTCTATTATTTTATCTCTATTGTTCTAAAATTGTTTATTTTATCACAACCGTATAGTCATCAATATCAACCCCTTAAAAAGAACAAACAGTATTACTATAAATAAAAGAAATTCTCAATTTTCTTGTAAGTTTATACCATTATAAAGTCTCCCTCTCTCTCAACCAAAATCTTATTATTAAAATCTCCCTCTCAACCAAAATCTTCCTAAAATTTATGTAAAATTCAACCTATAAATTCATCATAAGTACTTGATTAGAAGAACTTCGTATTTAGTGTAAAACTGGTTTTTTCTCAACTACATAAGTAACCAACTAAGTCACTTAGGCATCAAACAAACCAGTTTTACGGCTTGTTAGGTGTAAGATTGAATTTAATTACAAGCTTGTTCTTAAGAGACTTACTAATTACTAATAACATATTTCGGTCTGAAATCTGTTTGTTTTTTACCTTAAAGATTTAAATCTTAAATTCTTTCCAGGACCTTGATTTATATTTTTTTAATTAATGGTTAGAGAAAAAAATTTCCCCCTCTAACTATATTTGTTGGCTTCGCTCCTGGATGTAGTCCTGTTTGACCCTCATATCCAGACAGAACTACCATTTCCACTTACTATACGTAAGCTAGCTTTTTTGGGAGTCAAAGTGCACGAGTATGATATGTCTGATTAGCTAGAAGCAGAGAAGGGCGATTTGGTGGCCAAACATGTTTGCCCGTTCTGGAGTTGAGGTATGGAATACGTTCAGTTCCTCTATGTGACCGCAAAGGCGAGATGTTACAATCGTCTCGTGTGATTTGAGTATGTGTGATAATCTTACAAGGTAGCAATTGGTTGCAAAATGTGTGATGTTTCCAGATATGTGATATTGTTAAAAAATTAACAACCTTAGCTCACAGTGATACAGAATTAAACGAAAAATGTGAACAGTAGGGTTGAGTAAACACATGTACATAAAAAGAAATGCACGCAACACGTTGTATGAGTATTGAAAAGTTTTACTCCAGAGCTAAAGGAGTGAGCAGTGACGATGAGTTCATTCGACAAAATACATTTATTTGATGAGTTAAACTTCTGAGACTTAGAACTAAACCCAAAAGCCAAAAGGAAGCATGGTAATGTCTTGTTGCCAATATACAGTTTCTTCTTTCACACTACAGATATGTTATTGAAGGAATATGTTAAAATGTCAACTCCACCAATGCGTGTCATGGTTCTTCCATGCAAAAGAAATTGCAAGACATGACTACACAAGAAGGAATACTGTAATATGGAATAAAAGCATCACTACTAAAAAACAATAAAATGTCAATAAGAAACATACTAAAATTTGCGAGGCCTTTTTCCCTGTCTTCATCCTCGGCATTGCCTCTTTTCACTATTCTCCTGGTAACCCCACCATTTACATGTGCACTTTCAAAATCTCCTGCAACAGGAGGCAGTCAGCTGTCAATAATTAACAAGGAAAAATGATGTTGGGTTCATTAAATCTCGTTATTGTTTTCTACAACATTTAGCATGTCAACTAGGGAATGGTAATAACACCGGCTTTAATTTTGGAAAGATCATGCGCTATTTCCCCCGATATATGTGGTCACCATTTAAAAACCTTGAACCACTCCTAGTAAAGGATATTATCACCAACTCTCGAGAATGGAATACGTTGAAACTGCATCAATTAGTCCCACCCCAACATCGTTGCGTTTATTTTAGGAATTCCCATTCCTTTAGAATCACAAGAGGATTCTATTACTCAGATACATTCCGTGTCAGATGATTTCACGATTAAGGTGGCCTACAATGCACTTATTCAGGAATCGGTCAACTTCCTCAATGGCCATGGGCACGAATTTGGCAACTCCACGTTTTGCCAAAAGTAGCTTTATTTCTCTTTGGTTAGGATTACACAGCTTTTTGACTCTTTCAGCAGACTAACTTACAATCTCCCATATGCAATCTTTGCAATGCTGAAATGCAGGAAGATTTGCAACATAGTTTGTTCCACTGCCAAGTGCCAAGCGTTTCAGGATATCAGAATTGGACTTTGGCCACATCAAGTTCTAAATTATGATATCAATTTGTCTACCATTCTACCATTCTTTTCCAACTAATGAAGCCCAACAAATCCTCATTCTCAACTCTATCATGTTGGATTTTTTGGCAACTCGGGGATAATTTTATGTTTCGTCACGAGAATATTACCTTTAATAAATTCGGGATCCAAAATCTCTAACAAGTAACGAGCTTACGCTTCCCAGTTCAACCAGTTCCACAACACACTACAATACAATGCAAATGGGAACCTCCACCAATAGAATTTATTGCTTTGAATATAGACGGTTCCAGCTTGGAAAATCCAGGACACATAAGTTGTGGTTGCATTTTTAGAGATCACTATGGAAAATTATATTATGAAAACTTAGATTTATACTTTTAAAATATAATTTTATTAGTTATTTTATCATTATAGTTTAGCATTAATCGATAGTTAAATTTGAGAGTTGTTGACCGAAAAAAGTCAAATGAGTAATTTATAATAACTTATATAAGGAAGGGAAGGAGTATTGGAAAGTTTCATAATTTAGTAATTCGTAATTAACCTTTAATTTAATTTAATTTAATTGTATTTTTAATAGTTTATTGTGCAATTTACAGAACTCTTTGCCGTTTATTACTAGGAATTCTAGTATTATATGGATTAGGAAATGAAGAAATATTATAGATAGATATACACACACATATATATTTTAGACAACAAAAAGTAGACACTAATTAACCTATATATTTTGTTTGTTTAGAATTTAGATTGCCCCTAGTGATTTATTCTTTCAGAAAACCAACACATTCTCTAGTTTTTGCTAAGAATAAATAATTGCAGGGAGTATATGTAATTCTTATAGAGACAAAACACACAGATAAACCAACAATTTTAGATGTACACAAATTCTACTAAATTTAGCTATCTATTACCTATCCTTTTCATTATTTGTGGTGATGCTAATTAATACTTATTCCATTTCATTACAAAGTTCCTATTCGGTCGACGACAATCATGTTTGACCGATATATTACACCTAAATTATATTGATAATTTTTTTTAAAAAAAAATATTAGAAACACTACTAACTTATGAACTTTAATAGTCACTGGTAAACATAAAAACGATGTTTGACTTCTCCATACAGGGACTAAGTTGAAAGGGGTTGAAAACGTTAATGAGGTAGATCTAATAAAGGAGTTGATAACGCTACTGAGGTAGATGAGTAGATATAATATTGTTTTTAGTACCATTTAAAATTAATGTGGAGTAAAACTCAATCTAACAAAAATTCAACACATCAAATTAAAATTTATACGGGTGGAGTAAGTGAGCAAGTATATTAAGGAGATGAGGCTGGAGTTAGAGTTGATTGTAGTTAAAATTGACCGGGTCAACTCTGGAGTTTCAAAACACAGATACAATTAAAAGCCAGTTTGCGTGGGCAACGGCAGCCGGCTACAATTCCAATCTCCAACAAACTTGTAACCGTCGATCGTGGATATAGAAACTTCTGGAACCACCGCCAGCCAGTATAAATCAGTATCGCCTCCTTCCTTCCCCAATTCTACACTTTCTGAACCAACTGCTATTCAATTTTCTCTTCTATTCTCTCACAACTGACATTCAATCAAACACTTTCTCAACAGCAATGGCGGGGAATACCGGCCGAAACCCTTTCCCATTTTTGGACGGCATCAAGAGTAAAATCTACGTTGGTGGCAGCGAGGCTGACAGAAAAAGGAAGCAGATTAGGATGTTGGAAGCGATAAAAGAAGACAAGGCTCAGTCGCTCCGCGGCGTAATAGTCGAAGTTACCTCTAAGCGTCAAGCCCAAATGGCTGCAAATGCCGGCGCGTCTTGCGTACTCGTCACTTGCAGACCTACACCTGGTGATGTTACCCCTATGCCTGATCCTGCTGTCGTCATAGAGATCAAGCAATCTGTAAAAATTCCAGTAATGGTGAGAGTGCGTGCGGGCCACTTCGCTGAGGCCCAGATACTTGAATCAATCGGTGTCGATTACATTGACGAGAGCGAGGTTTTATCCCCGGCCGATGAGGATCATTTCATCAATAAGGAATCGTTTAGGACTCCTTTTATCTGCGGCTGTCGTGATTTCGGTGAGAAGTTGAGGAGAATGGAAGAAGGTGCTTCGTTGATACGAATTCAAGGAGATATGACTGGTTCTGGTGATATCAGGGAGACTGTCGCCAATGTGAGGAGAGTTATGGCTGAATATAGGCTTCTGGAAAGAATGGAACCGGATGAGGTGTTCGACTTTTCATACAGGATTCAGGCTTCTTATAGTCTTGTGGATCTGATCAAGAACTATGTGCGGTTTCCGGTTAGAAATTTTGCTGCTGGAGGAATTATTACGCCTGCTGATGCTGTGTTGATGACAAAGTTGGGCTGTCATGGTGTGTTTGTCGGGTTAGAGGTGTTTGACCATGTGAATCCGATTAGGTGGATTGCGGCCATCGTCAGGGCTGTTACCCATGTCGATTCTGATCCGGCGGTGCTCGCGGAGGTTACTACTGGGTTGGTGAATGAAGATTTAATGTTGGGTATTGATCCAGAAGATGCTCAGTTCCCTGCTGATCATGGTGATCACTGATTAAGGTGTATGTGAACTGTGCTTTGTTGTTGTGGACTAATGGTGATGAAGAACAAAGATGACTGCAAATTGATGATTGCATGGTTCGTTGTATCACTTTTGATCAACGAAATAGAACTGTTGTTTTCTGATCTTAGTGCAAAGGGTAGTCGAAATTCGAAGAGCGTTATTCTTGAATCTTGTTCTTTTTTTGCAAGTTGCAATACATTCTTCAGGTTTGTACATCGAATCAATCCTGATGACTACTTCGTAGTTTTTACTCATTTGTTCTGTTAGTTTTGGAACTCTGACATTAATGAAATAAATACTGTTGTTTTCTGCTCTTTGTACTTGAATTGTTCATCAACTTCGAAGATTATTCGTTAAGTTTGTTTGCTTGCATGTTGCAATACCATTCTCCAGGTTTTTTTTAAATTTTTTTTGAATCAATCTTGATATGTCTGAGTTTCTGGTATTGTGCCATGCATGTAGAGCCTTAATGTTCATAACTTTACTAGCAGATAGAAAACTGCTGCTGTAAAACTAGTAATATCCTTAGCCTGAGAAAGAAACAATCTTCTTTGAGATCTGTGTTCCTTATGCATTATAGCACAATCAAGAATAGTCATCTAAACTTTGTTGTGTTCTTATGTGTTGTTGTAGACTACTGGTTATATATAACCAATAAACATGAATATTGATTGATGATTGTACTGACTTTTGGTGTCGGTTTTGAAACTGTGATAACGATGAAGTAAAACTGTTGGTTATCTGAGCTTTGTACTTGGAGTTGTTGAATTTTGAAGAGCTCTGTCATGTTTTTTAGGTCTGTATCAATCTTGGTTACCACTTTTATTATGTCTTTGAGTTTTCTGGTATTATTCTCTGTAGATAGAGTTAATAATATAAATTCATAGCATGTGGTTAGGTTGAACGATAACTTCACGAACGAACATAGTAGGGAGCCTGCACATATGCTTAGTTAGCTTTGTCAAGATGGCAGAAATGAAATGCTGAGAACGAAATGTTCTTCATTGAGATCTATGTTCCTTTTTTTTTTTTTTTTTTCTTTCTTTTTTTGCACAATCATGTACAGTACAGTTATCTGAACTTTGGTTCAGTCTGATGAAATTCATTTCACCAAATTGAAGAACTTTGTCTATCTGTTGTATGTTTCCGCTTACAGGAAAGATTGAAACTTAAACTAGTTCGGAAATAATATCCATGATCCCCTTTAGTTTGCCTTTTACGTAAAAGTAAGTCTGATACGTGGATGATGAACTTCAACCCTGAAAACTGCTGCTACAAACATCAATTTTTCATGTTGAACTTGCTGAATCATTAGGAAGCTACTTCTACAAAGCATTTTCCGCCTGAATGGTAGCATGATCATTGTTGTTAAAGATGCATCTCAGAGCAGTCTCATATGCCATAAAGATGGCCCCATTTACAACAAACGCTCTAGCAACAGCTGTTCCTAATCCTCTCCATAGAACACCATACCCCTCTTTTTCAACACTTGTTCTAAAACAATCAACAATTCCTGAATACCTCAAAGGCGACGATTGTGACTGTGCTTGGATTCTTGTTTTGATTACATCCAAGGGGTAGCAGCAAATCCAGCTGGCAACTCCTGCAAGACCCCCAGCAAGAAGCATGGTTCTGAATGTCTCCTGACCGGTCTTCCTGCACCCTGGATGGAGTTGCTCCCTCACCCACTCATACGTCAAGAAATACACCCCGTGTGCTGGTGCATCTCTTAGCAAAGTGATAGTAAAACCACGGTAGATGCCTTTCCAACCTTCTGTTCTCATTATGCTTCTTGCAACATCTAACGGACCCTTGTGTGTCCCAGTCTGATTAGTTTCCCGTGTTTTTGTTTGTAGCTGCAAGCGAATTTTCACTAGCTCAACAGGACTGAGGAGTAAGCTCTGTATTGCCCCTGTTCCGATTCCACCCAGATAAACGCCTTTGTATGACGGTGGATCATTTGGTGTGATGTTCCGGTCAAATGCTCTTGATAGTACCGCGTATGTTTGGAAAACAAGTGCATTCTGCGGTAGCCAAAGAGAAGGAGGTCTAGTAAGCTCACTTTGAAATGTTAAATCAATTCACAGAAACATATTATAACAATAATATAACTCCATCAATGATCTTAACTAAGGACCTGTAATAATATTTAGAAAACAAAATTCTTGCCCAGAATGACAACAACTTACTCATATATTCGGTCTATAGTCTACAGAAATAATCTAGCGCTAACTCAACTCGTATACGTAACTCAAGCTTAGAGGCAAAAACTCTTTGGGACTCTCCTTGAGACATTAATTAAAAGGTTATAGGTTATCCATAACCATCATGACAGATGGCTAATGTCCTTTATAGAAACAAAATACTATTACTTCTAGATAAAGTGCACACGATCTGCATCTTTTTCTAAGATTGCCTTATCAGCAGTACAATCCTGAAAGAAAAAGTTAAGGTATGGTTTTGTCATGAAGCTTTGATTGATTAATGAATAATGATTATAAAGAAAATACAAATTATTTTGAGGCCTAATCAGAGTTATTTGGTTAAATACATCGAACCTGCTTGTTCACATCTAGGCATATAGGAGGAGGTTGACACGCACCAAATGCACGCTATGGCACATTTAGGGTACAACACATTAAATCACCACGTTAGAATCTCGGTTCCTATCTATGTATTTCTAGACATACTGTTTGTCTCCGTCTTAGAGGCTTCAGTAGGTCATTGTAAAACCTTGACCGGATGACAAAATATAATACAACTCCTAGTGCTTATTATCTTCCTAGGATTTGAACTCTTTATTTAAACCCGACCCCTGACTAAAAACCGAACCTTTAAGCCAGCACAGACCATACAGTTGCCTGTAGTCTATTTTCTAAGTGCTACACAGAGTGCACAAACAAATTACACGTTTTAAAATTGTTCTAGTCACGTTTAATTACTTTGGAGTTCTCATAGATATTCCCAGAAAGAAGATTAGGCCTACCACTCTACTTTAAAGTTCCATCCCGGATCTCTCAATTAGGCTTTGAGTAATGATAACAACATTTTTGGACATGTTCTCAAATAGTAAAAACTAATGAACTCTGTTTCTCAATCTCATGCTCAGATGTGCCATTTGATAAACTCTTGAAATTTAGTCCTAGGTTTCACTAAAATTGAATATTCTTGGCTATCTAATGATAAACAGTATCCTCTCTCCTTTTTGCAAAAAGCCTTCAACTGTTGTGGCATCAATCATATTATTCATAAAGATTTAAACCAACCTCTGAAACTAGAGCATTTTACGCACCAATTAAACCAATTAAGCTAGGCCTCATGGACCACATAACACATGCATATAAATTAAATAAAAAAGAAAAATAAGGAAAATCAGAAAGTAACAAACCTGGAAAGTAACGGAAGCCAAAGGAGCAGCCATGCCACGATATAGAGACCATGGTCCTTCCTTACTGGCGACACGGCGGAGAACGTCGAAAGCCGATCCTTGGCTGGAATGCTGCTGCCTTATCCTGACGGTATCAAGCGGATAACCGGCTACTATACCAGCGGCGCCACCGAACCCTCCTGCCACAAACTCCTTACCCCAGCTGCTCGCGAGAAACTCCGGCCAGAAATCCATTAATTCTACCCTCCTGCTCTCATACATCAATTCAAATAAATAAATCAAAATCCCTGTACGTCTATGGAATGAATGAATATTCTTCGGCTTTGGATAATCAAAAGTAACCGGTGGATGCAGAGAATCAAGAAGTTGGAATGGGTTAAGAAGAAGAAGAAGATACCAGCTTTGTAGTCTGTATATATAGATCCATCTATCTTTTAGTGATGGGTCTTTTTTGTTTCTGTTTATGTATGTGGGGTGGAAATTTGATGGATTGTGTGATAAATTTTCCAATTAGGATTAGGATTTGTTTGGTAATTTCAAGTTATAAAATTAAAGTTAAGTTAGTCTTGGAATATGTGAGAGTCTGACAAGTTTATTGTGAATTTTCCTTAAATAGGTGAGGTCAGGTCAGGCCTAAACAGTAACAGAAGCCAACGGTGGCTATTTTTGTTGGGACAGACGAACTGTACGCGAATTAATTAACACTACGCGCCCGAAGTAACTGATTGCTCTGTTCCACTTCCACCACGTGACCAATATACATTATACATGTACCGCACGGAACCAAATTGCCGAAAGTTTCAAACTTTTTCCATGGCACGCAACCGGGTACATGGCCGTGTTTTATGTGCTAACCTCATTGAGGTTTATAAATTGTTGATCCCGATTCCGTTTGGTCGTGTCTAGGTATTCAAAGTGTTTGGGTTTAAACAATCTGATTTTGTATTCACAAAACAGCAGTATGACAACTTTAAAGAAACCACTAGTTAAAGACAAAAAACAAAATAAATTACAAAACAATACACAAATTATATATGTTGATTTTGGGACACAGTCGAGACTATACGAGCCAATTTGTTCAACTTATCATGACTTATAATGGAAAAATACCTCAAACTGAAATATAAGGTTAACTAATGAAGTTAAAATATCATATTGACTTCATGTGAAATCATACTCTGTTTCAAAGTGTGAGCAAGGAAAGGCACAAGTGGACATAAATAAATTAATCAAGTTAATGTCCAGAGTACATCACCATAGTTCATATCAAACATTTCAATTTATGGCATTCCAATAAGCGAGGAATTTAAGGGGAGAAAAAAAAAAAAAAAGAGGAAATTGTTGTATAATGGGGTAGTCGTCGTAGTATGGATCAATATTGGCCTTAAAATATTATTACTACTAGACAAGAGAGTGTTGATTGTACACTTTAGACGTAAGTGGTGCATCGTGACGCTAAAGACAAATCAATCATGAATCATATGGTAGGGAACTCATACTTTTGGTGTTATTATCCTACTACTAGTATATGCTCTGTGGTATCTGAGTTGGATACAATTTACATCTTCCAAAATTGACATCTGCCATGGTCATCTCCAAATGTACCTTAGTAACTGACCTTGTGCCTTTCTTCCCCTCACATTATTTTTAGAAGTGATGGTGATAATTAAAAAAAAATGTATAAAGAACTAAAATTGTTCTTTAAAAAACTTGCCAATGAGAAAATTAGAGTTGGAGCCATGTGCCCCCACCTTCACCGGAACTGATCAGAGACAGAACTCAAAATTTGAAGTTTAGAGGAAGACGACCCCAACTTACATACATCATATATAGAGTTATTACTTACTCATCTGTTTTTTATTCTATACGTTTGTTTTGTTAACCTTTTTTAACCCTGTATGACCTTCAATACCGTAAAAATAAAATGTGAAATGATATTATGAAAGTCTATTCATTCTATTTTTATAATATAATTATTATATTTTTTATAGTTTAATTTAGAATTTATCGAATGTCAAACTAGACTAAAAAAATCAACAAAACAAACGTATATAATAAAATAGATGAGTACAACGTACGTAAGTTCGGCAGAGGAGCTAGACAAGTTCCGCCTCATAGGCCCACCAACTTAGTCAAATAGGCCCAACGTTCCCAAACACAGAGAAGGTCCAATATCTAAATGGATCAAGCCCATCTAACTCACACAAGTACATTTACTAAGGAAGTAAGGCCGAGTTGAATTTTAACGGATAGAATTTAAACCAATACATTGGTGAGAAAAAAAAATTAGAGAGTGACATGCACCGTGGTGCAAATGAATGTAGTGATGTTACACGAATCGAGCCTTGTCGAGTATTCAACTTGACTCGGCTCGATAAGGTAATCGAGCCGAGTTTGAGTCTAAACTTAGGCTCGTTCCACTAACGAGCCGAGCCTAACTCGGCTCGCGAGTATTCGGTAAGGCTCGTTAAGGCCCGATATTATGTAGAATATTAGTAGTATTAGTATTATAAAAGTTATGATTTAAGTTTGAGATTATTGACTTGAATTGACTATATGTGCATTTTGTTAGACTTAATCATTTCATCATTTAGGAGTTGGTTGTAACGTATAATCTTGATTTTTTTATATTTTATTTAATATTTTAACATATTTTTCATGGTATTTGAACAAATGAACCGAGCCAAACGAGTCGAGCTCGAGCTAAATGAACCGAGCTTGAGCCTAAAATTAAGCTCGCTTCGTTAAACGAGCCGAGCTGAGCCTCAACAATACTTGGCTCGGCTCGTTAAACAACACTAAATGTATGTGTACTTTTAAGGTTAAGGCTAAAAAATCGCACTACACCAAGGTCGAGGTCGGTCTTTTAATTTATTTTTTTTTCCTAATTTTACCTAACTTTTTTTATTTTTTTATTTTTTAATAAAGAAGTGTATTAAGTCCTTCCTTAGACTGTATCAAAGTTAAAAAATGATACAAGTGAAGAAGGTGGAGATTCTCTAAAGACTTCCACCCCCAAATTATCACTAACCAGACTAGCTAATTTATAATTTATCAGCACTTAAATTAGCATTAGCAACTCTATTTATCTATCAATTTTATTTGTATTTGACATCTTTATTTCATGCTAGACTTACTCTATTACACCATCAATACACATGATAGTGGACTCCACACATGTTGGACCCATATGTATGTGTCTTGGTGGTGTAATATACTAGTCTAGCATCTAATAAACCTATTTGAGACTAGAATCTTCTACCCACCCACTCTGCCTCTCGTCTCGAGTCTTGGGTCTGCGTTGGCAGGCCGTGATCCTTTGGTAATAATGCTTAAGCCGCGAACTAAGCCTCCATAATTCATTAACAAATTCTAGAAGTTTCGCAGCAAACGCATATCTTCACTAACTGAATAGAAGTATAGAACCCTAACCAAAACCAGCATCTTCAAGCTCTTTCCCCCTTCCATTCCAGCCAGGTATCATTCGATTCCTTTGCTTAAAATTCTGCAAATTTGCATCTTTAATTTCGTCACATTCGCCCTGTATAATTGATGAATTTGGATGAATTATTATGTTTTGTAATCTGTGAATTGCCGCAATCTGGTTTCCTTTAGGTTTGTAGTTGTGTATCTAAATCAAGCTTATTTTCTGATACTTTCATCACGCTTGGTAATCGGGATCGTACATTGTGCTCGTGGATGTTAGTTTTGATTCTGATACACCGTGTGTAGAGGATTGCTCTGCTTTAGCTATGGAGGCAAGTAGTTTCACGAAAGCTAAGGAAACATTAGTTCACACTTGTAATTGGTACCAATTATGTAATTGCAGTTATTCCAGGATTTATCACTGCGATGGTTTAGATGAGGTATCAATATGTTACCGTGTTGGAGTCATAAGGTGGTGCCGAGTTAAAAGATTGGTATAGTTGTGGATAAATAAGGTGGTTTAGGATGTTTGTATACTAGTAGTAGTGTAGGAGTAATTATAATATTTGCCGTTTCAAAAAAAAATATATGTTACCGTGTTAAAAATTTACTTCTACTATGTCAATGAAGACGCAATTGACCTAGACCTAGTGGCAGATTTTCAAGCTTTATTAACTCCCAATTACTCCAAGGCATAGTTGTAGTTGTTCACTTGCAAATTTCAGTAGCATAAGGTTCCTGAGGCTAGGAATTCATAATCTGCTTTTTTGATACTTCGTCTAGAAAGAGTTTTGTTCCGATTCTTAGGGTTTTGAAAGTCGATAACTCTCTAATTGTGGCCGTGTGAGTAGTTAATTTGACAAAGCCTCATGGCCTGCTCTTTCACTCTGCTTTTGGTACATCTCTGAGTACACTAGTTTCTATCCGGGACTTGTGAGATAGTTGTTGCTGGAAATTTGGATCAATGACACATGGTATAAGTAGTTGCCACATAAATTATAGAATGTCCATTTTGAATTTGCAGTTGTAGCAAAAGAAAACAGAATTGAGTAGGTCATTGTGAGCTTTTGTACCTCCCAATATTATTCCAAGGCATAGTTGTAGCTGTCCATCTGTAAATTTGAGTAGGTCATTGAATTAGGTCTTGAGGCTAGAGTTTCATGACGGTAATTATTCTGGTTTTGTAATTCTTCATCTAGAAACTTGAAATTTCTACTTGTGGTCTTGTAGAGTTCAATAAATTTGCAAAACCCTGTGACCTGCTCTTTCACTGTGCTCTGTAGTGCATCTTTGATTTTACTACACTGGTTTTTTTATGGGGGATGTGTGTGTGATAGGTGTGGCTGGAAACTTATATCATTGCCAGCCACATGTGTTGTAGTTGCCAGATACATTTTAAAAATCCTTTGTGAATTTGCAAGTTTGCCATTAATTATGCAACCACATGATCATTGTTGATGTCTACAGAGAGCAAAATTTCTTCATAAGCTAAACTTTTGTATTTCTCACTAAACCAAAGTGCTTGCGAATTGCAATGCTCAGTTTATAGATGTGGAATAATTATGAGTTTTTTTTTTGATTTATGGAAATCCCAAGGCTGTGCCCGCAAGTTGAACTTGGTTATAGATTTACTCCAGTCCAGACACTATAGTCAGAGTTGTATTGTGTCTTAGCAGTTGCATGATCCAATCCCTCATAGCCTAAGTCGTAAGCATCTGTTGTTTTGTTTTGTTTTGAGAGAGGGTCTAGGTTACTTTGTGTAGTCTGTACTTCAGTTTATTCTGTTTTATCTTTTCATTTTATTTATTCATTCATTTTCTTGACTGAATCAATGCAGAACTCTTCTCCATGCACCAAACTCTTTTTTATTCAATTCTCTTCGTATTCAACAATTGATCCCAAACTAATTCTGTATGGGAACAATTTATGATACTTTTTAAATGTTTGTGCATCGTTCTTGTTGAAATCCGTTGGTGTATCTTGTAAGTGTTGATATCAATTACTAAGCTAGTGCAATTTCCCAAAAGCATACTGTGTGCCATATTTACAATCAGATATTTGCCCTTCGGTGAATTATGCTCTGTTGATAATTATGTGGATACACTAAGGATTTTCTGGACAAATGTTTCTTTATCTAATTTTGCCATGTGCCTTGCAGAGGAAATCATGCCTAAGGTGAAGACAAACCGGGTAAAGTACCCAGAAGGATGGGAGTTGATTGAACCTACTCTCCGTGAACTCCAGGCAAAGATGAGAGAAGGTATTTCACTTATTCATTCCAAGCACATCAATATCTTAGTGATATTGTGATTTTCTTCTTGAAATTTAACCGATCTCTCTGTTTGTAGAACATATAATAAATGAAGAACTGTTTTCTGTATTGTTCTGGCAGCTGAAAATGATCCTCATGATGATAAACGAAAATGTGAGGCCTTATGGCCAATTTTTAAGATAGCTCATCAGAAGAGTCGGTACATCTTTGACCTATATCACAGAAGGAAGGAAATATCGAAGGAATTATATGAGTTCTGTCTGGATCAAGGATATGCTGATCGGAACTTAATTGCGAAATGGAAAAAGGTGATTTGTAATATTCTTTCTTTTGGTTTCTCATCCATTATACTGGCCTTGTGGAGCTTATTGCAATGCTAGGTGTCTGCATTATATGTCTTCGTTCTTTTTCGATTTATTAGCTCTTGTGAGCCCCTATATTGCATACAACTATGCACGAGGGAGGGAGAGGGGGTCATCTGTCAGAGTTTGCTTTGCTAAAATTTGTACTTGCAGAAGTCATCTCTTCTCTCTCTCTCTCTCTCTGGCGGTTACAGTTCACTACATGTTGAAAGTCATTGTTTTGCTATTAAAAGTAGGGAAACTTACATGTAGAACCCTAAGTAATGTCGAAACATAAACAAACCACAGCTCCGTTAGTTTTTATTTGTAATTTTGACATTACTGAGGGGATCTACGAGTAATTTTCCCATTAAAGTATATCTGAGATGATTTAATATTTGTGCTTTTACTTTTCTGACTGCAGATCAATTTAGAATGAATAACTGTCAATATGTTTTGCTATGTGATTATGAAAAAGTACGCTTATGATTCGTGCATTTTTGTGCAGCCTGGATATGAAAGGCTTTGCTGCTTAAGGTGCATGCAGCCTCGAGACCATAACTTTCAAACTACATGTGTTTGCCGAGTACCCAAGCATTTGCGAGAGGAGAAGGTCATAGAGTGTGTGCATTGCGGCTGCAGGGGCTGTGCAAGTGGTGATTAAGTCATTAAACCACCATACTGAAACTGGATATTCCCTAACAATGCTATTCTTCTTTACAATGGTAGGAGCTCGTTCTTATCTCCTGGGCAATGTTTATAACTATATGATGCTTAGTCAAACTTAAAACTTACCTTCATTTGCTAATAGGGGAATTGCCCGGCATATTATATCTGTACTGGACTACTGGTTTATTCTAAATTCTAATATATGTATTTTTCCGAAAGGCACAAAGTATATGTTTCCCCTTGGGTGACACCTTGATTTTGTCTTTTGATAATAAACTGCATCATGTCCATAAACCAGCATATTTGAATCCATGCATCAGATTCAGGCATCCTATTTCAAGTTAGAAGGGATCCAGAAGGATGAGAAAATTCAATGAAGATGTAACATTTCTCTTTTAAAGTGTGTTAATTATAGTTTGGAATGTTGGGAATATGTTCTGTAGTTTGGTCGTGGATCCAATACAATCTGTTTGGAAATCCCAATTTCAGTTCTGTTCTATAGGTCGAGAATCCATGGTTCATGTGATATACATTTTATGGATAGATTTTGATCACTATGGTCTTGATGCCGGAGCTGTGGGTCTTGTCATGCGTACTGTAATAAATACTGTCAACACTGGAAGAACTGTCGTTTGTACGATTCACCAGCCAAGCATCAACATTTTTTAAGCTTTTGATGAAATATGGCCTAGCATCTTGGTTTTTTTCCATGTCCATCTTAAATCCACCTGTCTAGAGTTAACAATCGAACTTCAATTCATGCAGTTGCTTTTGATGAGACGAGGAGGCCGCATAATTTATGCTGGACCACTTGGTTCTCAATCTCATAAGTTGGCCGAATATTATGAGGTGATTAAAGAACTCAGTACCCTGAAAACTGGCTTGTATTGCCAGCCATTTCTCACTCGACAAAGCTTGTTTTTTAAAGCAGTTTTGGTCATACCCTCTCAGTATAATGCCATTCAATTTTTCATGACAATAGCGATTTGTAGTATATTTGACGGCTGATATTCTGGAAGAAAGGACAAAAGGGACGAAAGTTTAGGGTCATATGTTCATACGCTTATTCGAAAATTGTCCTAGAAAGTTTTCGATCTCAGCAATCACCGTGAAACTACTGAATATCACATTGACTGTTAGACAATCATCTATAACTAATAGTACTAATAATCAATCAAACTAATCACAACTTTATTTAAAAAGTAGAATGACTTTGTTGGAGCTCGAAATCTTCGCTGCAATTGCAATGGAGTAGATGTTTAAAGTTACCAAGGACAAGTCAGCATATTTCATTGTACACTATATATCACCATGGCAATGTGTATTCACCGACTAGCCTATCCAGCCACCAGGCAACTTATTGTTCACACTTGAACACCTTTTGTCAAAGCAAAAATTATTTAGGCATAACCTTTACCCTGACAACATAGTTCGTAAAAGCCAAAGGTGCGTTCCGCTCCATCTAAAATTCTAAATAATAAAGCTCACCTGACAATATGAGAGGGAAGTTATAAATGAGAAATCTAATTACCCTAGTACTAAACTTTAAACTTTAGTATTATATAACTTCAGGTATAAATTAAATCTTATACCAACTTTATAACTCTAAATATATGCTCTTGTCTCTGTTGGCGTTTGAACTTCCGACCTAATCACCCATACTACTCGACCACTTTTATAACTTCATTAGAGAAAAATTTATGTTAGGCAATATATTCAACTAATCTGCCTAATATAAGCACTCTAAAATACCCAGCTGTTGCAAACCTGCCCAAGGAGTATAATAAGTATATCGGATCAAATGAAAGGAGAGAAAGTAATGATTGAATAATGATGAATTAAGGAAGTAGATTAAGTTAATCCAAAAAGTAGGTGACGGTGTGGTGGTAGAATCTTGAGACAATGGAGTGACAACGAAGACACAATATGTTTATGTTAATTTGTTAACGTTCAGTGGAAAAGTTTGAAATAGTGATGAGGCAGCCCAAATACTTTCCTTCCTTTCCTTCTTTGAGCCAGCTTGCGTCCAAAAATAAGAACGTGCATATGCCTTACCTGTCCATATAAACTAATTACATAATCTTCTTGCTTAACCACCTCCGGTACTTTGCCGGCTCACACCAATCATCCCTACTTATTTTACTTTACACCCATACATAATATCTTTTCAAATCCCACTATTTGGACACTTCTAACATATTTTCATAAATCAATTTATTACAAAAACACCCTTTACATGGATCTATTTTCATATTGCACCCCACCTATTACTCAAATCGGAGGAGGAACAAGTAATTAAGTCCTCTTCCTTTTATCTAAACAAAATGTTCATCTTTCAATTCAGATTAAATTCATCGAACTTAGTTCAGTTTTGTTAATTTGGAACCAACTGCTGAACTACTCCAAATTGAATTAACGTGTGTTCTAGCGGAAAGTTCCATACTAAAACATAAAAGGGATGAGATGATCATTGTAATAGTTAAATTATCTTTTAAATAAACAATTTAAGGTTTATTATCATAACATCGGAAATTCAAATAAATTTGTAGAAACTAGTAGAAAAGGGTTGGATTAACTTGCGATTTTCTTCTTCTCTTTTAGAATAAAAAAAAAAGAGTTTGCAAATTCGTAGAAATGAGTTTGGTTAAATTATATAGAAACAATTAAACAATCTCGATGGACTAAATTATAATGGTATTTATGTAAAAAATGTAAAAAAGTATAGTAAATATTGTAAAAGTATTTAAAAAAAGTGTAGATATTGCATCACAGTGAGGTAATAAGGTGGGGTCAGAAACGGTGATAAATAATTGCAAAAAGGCCAACAACTTCTGGTGTCTTTCATCACAAGCGACACTAAACACCTCACAACTCACAATCTTTTCACAGAGCACAAAACACAACACAAACACACACTCTGTACTCTACTTCTACTCTCTCTTCTCCAGATCAACAAACAGACACACACAGTGGATAATTATCTCCAAAGGGCAAGGGTTTGCTTCTGCTTCAGCCACAGAAGAACAACCATGAAGCAGACTCACAGGACACTTGAAAGCCAGCTCTCCATGCCCGAATCTGCCGCCAGTGTCAGCTTCAACACCGTCGCTCTTAAAGACGAAGACGATGAAGACTCCAATTCAGCTCTCTCTGCTTTCAAGGCTA
Organism: Plantago ovata; assembly: GCA_028274465.1. NCBI lineage: Eukaryota > Viridiplantae > Streptophyta > Magnoliopsida > Lamiales > Plantaginaceae > Plantago > Plantago ovata. The sequence goes on along the minus strand of CM051457.1, from coordinate 13,960,048 downwards.
AAGAGGAGGAGATTGAGAAGAAGAAAATGGAAGTCAAGGAGAGAGTTCAAGCTCAGCTCAATCGCATTGAACAGGAGACCAGGCGCTTGGCTATTATCCGTGAGGTATGTTATTGCTATTATTATGCTAGATCTCTTCAACCTAGCATCAATTCATGATGTAAATAGCTTCATTTTGATCCTGTTTGTGGAGTTTTTATGTTTTTGTGTTTTTTTCTCTCGAGATTTAGGGTTTCCAGTTATAGGATTTTCATAATTGAGATTTGCTTGCAACCTGCCTGTTTGATATTATGCTTCTGGGGAATATGAAAATTTGGAAAGCTTAATGATTGGCTGATTGTCGAAACTGGATCTCATGATCCCTGTGAACTGGTATTGTGTCAGTTTTTTTCTTATAATAGAATAATAATGTCGATTTAATTTTTCAGGGCTTTACCAACTTCCATACGTTGAAGACTGAGCCATAGTTGTTTTTTGGAACTATTATTTCTTATCTTTTTTCACTGCTTAAATCTTGTTTGCTATAGATTAGAAACATAAGAGAGCTGTTGGTCAATGCAAAATGAATTTGGGGGTTTCAGCTCTTTCTAGTAGTGGATGGGGTTCTTCTGCAGGCAGGGCTAGGAGTAGAATGAATCTGAGTGTTTAAAGTTAAGGGCCATATGTTCTGTAAATTACACAGTTTACGTTATGAATTTTGTTGGAGGGCAACATACGGGACTATGAGTGAGAGTTGATTTAAAGATATGCTTCTAACAACTATTAATTGTCTGGTCTGTATCGTCAAATTTAAGGAGTGTATAATGTAGATAATCATTCAGAAAATGGTGTAGCGTGATACTTGATTCTATTGTGTTTTGTACAGTTCATTTTCTGTATTGTTTTGTCATAGTTGCTTCCTGCAAACCGGTTCTGAATGAAATATACATTTCAGGAATTGGACACCCTCACTGATCCAATGAAGAAGGAAGTTTCTGTTGTTCGTAAGAGAATCGACGCAATCAACAAAGAGTTGAAACCTTTGGGGCATACCTGCCAGAAGAAGGTGACGATATTTTCTATATTTGTCAGTACAAAATTTTACTGGGTTGGTAATTGATTGGGACCGGCAAACCAGTAATTGCTAGATATTGAAGTTTCCGTAATTCCAGATGATTTCAGCAGTAAGAATAACTGTGCATAGCATCTGTAAATCACTTGTATACTCTGCAAAAGACTGCCTGTTAAGTTCTCTTCTGAATCTAAATACGATAACCTGATTATCACTGTATTCTCTGCTTGTATAGATGTAGTTGTCTTCCAGACTCCAGAGTAATGGCTGTTAGACCCTTACATTCCTCTAGCAGGGTCATTACCCTCCTATTTTTTGAAAATTGTGAAATGACCTTTGTGATACCCTGCCCATGTTTTTGTAGATACAATGAGGGGATCTTAACACATTTGAAATTGGAAGTAACTATTAAAATGCCAAGTTTTACATTTGCACTCTCAGATGAAGCTATTTGTAGATGTGACCTTCATATGCTTGAGACTTACATAGAATGTTCACCTCATTTGCAGGAGAAAGAGTACAAAGATGCTCTTGATGCCTTCAATGAAAAGAACAAAGAGAAAGTAACACTTATTACTAGATTGATGGAGGTAGGAAAGGTTAATACTCCAATCTGTTTTCCTTTTTCTTTTTGGCCTCTTAATATTCAGGGCTGATTTTTATTGTTTGCATTTGGTGATGACTTGCAGCTGGTAGGCGAAAGTGAAAAGACGAGGATGACGAAATTGGAGGAGCTTAGCAAAAACATTGAAACAGTACGTTTAACCTAATAGGCGCGTCTAATTAGGACAACCTGATGTATTTAATGGAACTTCTTATTAATATGTGTTGGTGGTTTGGGTTTGGTTGTATTGTAGTTTATCTTGTGTTTTCTAATAATTAGGTTTTGTTGATTGAAGGTTTTCTTTCTAATTTTGGGGGAAGAAATTTCTCCCAAAACAGGTTTGTAAGTTATAAGGCTTCTAATTTGGGATTCTTCTGATTCTATTCCTTTATTCTGTAATATGTATCATTGTGGCTGTAGACGGTTCTCTTTTCAGAGCAAACTGGGTTGTACTTCTTTTAGGCCTCTTATCATTTTTTATTTAGTAAAAAATTTATGTTTGTGGAGCCTCCTAACAGTTCCGCGGGCTCTGTGCCTGCTGAAGCTCTCTGCAGCCGCCCAAATGCTTCTGGTGGCTGGCGTTCTTTATTTTGATATCTTTGTTCTTTATTTTGATATCTTTTCTTGATTCTCTTTGTAACTAAGTATCTTCAAAAAGTGAGGTCCTTCTATCGAAATATTCCTGATGATATGAAGAAGTTCATTGGAAATTTGTTACTTGTAAATTTCGAAGCTTGGAGAAAATGGAGTTTTGTCAAATTTTTGTGAACATGCATAAAAAAAGCAGCAAAAGACTGCCTATAAATTCATTTTTAGGTACCTTACAACATTGAGCTAAATTTGATTTGTTTTACGAATTTAATAACATGATTTTGGTAAATGCTGACACAAAGTTAATTTTTATAATGAATTGAGAACATAATTTGTTTCCCAGTTGGGTAATATTTTCTAAGCTATCTCTGAGTTGGAAGCATTGGTTATCTTGTGGGATAGTTTTACACTTTTACTCATAATTTTTGTCACATTTGAATTTCATAATTCAAGTATTTATGCCTTATGTACTTGCATTTTGAATGCATGTGCTTGATAATACCTTATTCAATGCTTTTATTTTGTATTTAAAGTTATATACTCTACATCGAACGTGACAACATATATTCCCATTTTGATACGTAAAACCTCCAATTCACTCGTCTAAAATGGCCAACCAATCCATGCGGTTGAGAAAAAATCCCACCTATTGTGGTTAATGATTTTGCCTACCCGCCATTTGTGGGTTAGTCAAAATTTTGGTAAATAACCGCCGTAACTTCTGCGTACACCTTTTATCAACCACACACCTAAAATGACGAAAAAAAATAGGAGTTCAAAATTGTGAAAAGAATAGGAAAGCATACGCGTAATATACACCTTTTCGTAGTTGGGACTAGTTGGGTTTTTTATACGGGTATAATACATGTCCAATTTTATTATTATTTTGTAATTTTTTGTTTGTCACGTGTGTAATTGTCACATGCTCGCATTCCCATTTAATTGAAATCAATATTATACAAAAACACATTAAAATATTTAGATTATACTAAAGCATACTACTGCTAGTAGGTAGTAAAATGATTTCCGAAAACCTTATCAAATCAAACAAGTGGAAATGGAGCTTACCGGGTGAGTGAGTGAGTCCATCTCAATAGGAAAAAAGAAGTTGGAAAATAATCCATCTTATCAACATCATCATATCTGATATCTTGTTCATCTTCTACTCTCACTCTCAGACTGAACTGAGCAAGCTCCCTCAATCACCACAACGAATGGCCCTCTCAACGGCCAAGTTAACAGAATTACCTCCACACCTCTTCTCCACTTTCTCTATCCCCCGTCGCAAACTACCTCGCTATTCTCTCCTCCTCTTCAAACCCTTGGCTTCTTCTTCTTCTTCCTCTCGTCCCATCAGAACTACGCCCTCCAGAGACCATAAACCCTCCCCTCGTTCCTCTTCTTCTTCTTCCTGGATCAAAAAGTGGCCTTCTCCACCTTCTTCTTCATCTTCACCCACTTACCCTCCCAGGCAAGCTTCCAGAAAACCCGACCCCAAGCCCGAAACTGTCCACACTCCTACTACCGCCATGGACAGAATTGTGCTCAGGTTGCGTAATTTGGGACTAGGCTCTGATGACGAGGAGGATGAAGATGAGTTTGATGATGCAGGAGGAGGATTAGATGTTAATTTTAATTATGATTCCAGTAATGCTGAAATTACAAATGAGAAATTGGGAGATTTGTTGCAGAGGGATTGGGTGAGACCGGACATGATTTTGGATGAAGATGATGATGAGACTGATGATATGTTGCTCCCCTGGGAGAGGGGTGTGAATCATGAGGTCCAGAGACTAGAGGAGGGAGGAGGAGGTGGAGTTGGGCTGAGGAAACAGACAATGCGTGCCCCGTCAATGGCCGAATTGACGATTGAGGATGAGGAGTTGAGGAGGTTGAGGAGAATGGGGATGACTCTGAGGGAGAGAGTTAATGTGCCTAAGGCGGGGATTACCGGTGCGGTTTTGGAGAAGATTCATGATAAGTGGAGGAAATGTGAGCTGGTGAGGTTGAAATTTCATGAAGAATTGGCTCATGATATGAAGACTGCTCATGAGATTGTTGAGGTTGGTGAGTTTGGTATTCTATTACTTACTTACGTTATAATCGTCTTAATTTTCAACAGATTGTAGTTTAATTGTTTGTTACTCGTTACTTACATGGTGCTTCTTGGTTCTGTCTGTGATTGAGCTCATCGGAAACTTGAGTTAATAGCTTAATAGCCTAACAGAAGGTTGCATTAGTCGTAGTTCTTGTCTTAAGACCTAATAAAATGTTCCAAAATGGAATCTAGTATTAACATGATAAAATTAGTACATTTTATTATAGACGAACTGATGTACTCTTCAGAAATCATAAACGTTGTAACTGCACGACAGCAGCCAAAACCTCTGAACGTCAGGATAGCAGCTTTATCTGATGTTACAATTTTATCTGTTTGGAACAAGTGACCATTTTGCTCAACACTAGTTACTTTGATCAGCTTTATCTGATACTACTATCTGAGTACTTATAAAATGCATCTGAATTAGTCAATTAGCATTAGACAATTTTTACTGATGTGATCTGAATGGGTGTCATAAATAAACTACTGTCCACTCCATACTGACATGTGATCTGAAAGAATAAAAGTCGAGATTAGTTCTAAATGAAGAGGAGTCGAATTAAATCATAACTGTTTATTCTATCTTGGCCGCTCTAAGTATGTTAGAAGTTAATTGATGTATATTATACATAGACTTTCAATTCAGTCGCGTTCGCTTTCTGTAGTTACCATGTTTCAATGTATAAATTCTTGTCATCCAGTTTTTGAGTATTTATTTATATCATCATTCAGGTCTATTTGTATCTCATTCCTGCAATTGCTTTTTAACATATACTTCTACAGTATCTAGAAATTGATGGATATGTAGCTAAGCATTAAGATACTTGAGGAAAAAGAAAAGTATGGTGGTTTACACTTAACATATATATACCTGGTCCTTGTTATCATCGAAATCAATTAAGTGATGTTCACCATCGCGGTGTAGATCTTAGTAATAAGCCACATGAAAACATTATGTTAAATGTGGACCTGATTCACATGAACTACATGTTCATGGTTACTGATGCTATTTCCAAAGAGATCATAGTTATAGTATTGGCATGTAAGTCACATTCAGTGGCAACCTCAGCTGGTCTACTATCAGCTTCTGACTGGCTTGCTTACTACTTCCTCCGTCCCCCTTATAGCTTCCCATTTGTTTTGTTGACTTTTTTAGTCTCCGTTTGACTCTGAATATCTTAAATCGTACCGGAAAATCAATTTTTGAAATTATATTATGAAAGTGCAAATCTTATATTTTCATAATATAATTTCCAAAATTACTTTTTCGATATGAATTAGGATTAATTCGGAGTCAAACGGAGACTAAAAAAGTCAACAAAATCAAATGGGAAGCTATAAGGGGGACGGAGGAAGTAGGTCTTATGTGGTTGGGATTTCATTCCTTTAAGAGGTTCTCATCCATTTTGGACCTCAGGACCTTAAGTAATGGTCCTATGGAATCCGTACCACCAAATATTTGGTAACCATTCTCTAAGAGTAGAGTTGGCTATACTCTAGCTGAAGTTGCTTCTTCTGCTGAATATGACTGAGCATGATAGACAGATAGGTATCTGTGGCCTTGAACATATAGTTCATCTGAACGAATCCACAATTGAGACAAAGCAAGGCACACCCATTTGCTTCATGTGATTGCTCTGTACTGCTTATTAAACTGCACCCTAACGTCATAGCCAAATACATTGGAGCTAGGACCGACATCACTTTGATAATGCTCGCCAATATATCCTTTTGAACTTTAAATACGCTTTCATATTATGACAGTTTTTATGTTTCTTGTGCTGCAAAGAAGCTAGCTGCCTAGGAAACAGCTTGTAGTTTGTGAAGAGATGGATAGTGAGACACTACACGCTGCTAGATTAAATCCTGCCCTATCTCAGCCTAAATTTATACACACCTTTCATCTACAATTTACTCAAATTTTAACATAAACAACACAATACAATACAACTCAAATCTCAGCCTAATTAATTATTTTTCAACATAAGCTATAAAAGACCACATAGTAAGTCTTAAGTTACACAATACATTAACACCTTACAGTACACTTCTCAGTCAGATCACAATGAATCTCAATCCAACCCAAGAAACCAACCGAGCAAATATCAGTCAATCAGTTACAAAATTGGATTTGGATTATAACAATGGGTTGGGATGGAGGGTTGGATTTACAATGTTAGGGGGTGTTTGAGATTATTTTGTTGGGCTGTTGTTAATTGTTTATGTGACTATTAATGTGCAATATAAACAATTTGACATAAGATTTTTATTCTAGACGGGCAAATAAGAGAAGGAGAGAAGTGGAAAAGATACAAAGAGACATAATATGTTGACTGAGATAAACATTGATTGGGGGAGGGGTAACATGGCCAGAGGGTTGGGAATTTTTTGGTTGGTAACAGATTAGGATTAGACGTAAGTGCCCATAATCAATTGGGATTTAGACTGGGGACATTTAAAGCCCCAGTTCATTCCCATTCAAAAGGTTAATGCTGATATATTATTAAGACATATAGAACTTATGAGTGATGACATCGATTGATAGAGGGTGCATGGTAGTTGCATATAGCACGTAGCTATTACATTAAATCATTTATGTTAGTTAATAAATAAGGTACAATGTATATGTGAAAGCAATAAATGCTGACTGCCTTTTCTCTCATCAGCGCCGAACTGGGGGGCTTGTCACATGGAGGTCTGGAAGTGTTATGGTGGTGTTTAGAGGAACTAATTACGATGGCCCCAATTCAAAACCTCAGAGACAGATGAATGAAGATAATGCCCTTTTTATCCCTGATGTTTCCTCCCCTGAAAGTTCAACCACGGACATCAATGCTGGTTATGAATCAGTTCTTAAGAATCAAAAGCTAGTAATTCCGGGCCGTGCTAAGATCATGACAGAAGAGGAGGTGGAGTATAACAGACTTCTAGATGGTTTAGGTCCACGTTTTGAAGATTGGTGGGGTACAGGAGTACTTCCTGTAGATGCGGATTTACTTCCTCCAACAGTTCCTGGATATAAAACACCTTTTCGGCTTCTTCCCACTGGAATGCGTTCCCGACTAACAAATGCAGAGATGACTAACTTAAGGAAGATTGCTAAATCTCTTCCTTGCCATTTTGCGCTTGGTAATGACTTTGTTCTATAATCTTTTGGTTCTGATATATACATATGCTTGCATTTCTTCTTTTTTTTAAACTGATGTTCGATCTCCAGGAAGAAATAGAAATCATCAAGGTCTAGCAGCTTCCATAATAAAGCTTTGGGAGAAAAGTTTAATTGTCAAAATTGCTGTAAAGCGTGGAATCCAAAATACTAACAACAAAATAATGTCTGAGGAACTTAAGGTATGTAGAAAACTTGAATTAATGTGTTTTATATCTACTCTCCTTACGTATGTATGTATTTCTTTTTATAGTTTCTTCCTCTCCTGCTTCACAATCTTCCATTATGTCATGCAATGTGACTACAAACTGTTTCCATATGAGTATCTGCCTGTTATGCATTTATGTGTATTGATGTTCTTGAAATCAATTCTTTTGTTTGTTCCCCATTCCATCATGTGTTGTTTTTGTGATTAGATTCACTACTGTCGTTTTGGAATATGGGAAGCATCAGATCAGTATGCTGAATTTCTTAACAAAGCTGAGTATAATGCTACTGGACTCCTGTCCAACAGTCTTATCTCTCAAGTCTTCTGAAAATTGTCTGTTTCTTATTAATACTGTTAAAGACTAGGCAGTGTGCATTAAATTGATCAAAATGTCTAAGAAAGAAATATTGAAATGTATCTATCTCGTTGCTGCTGATAAGGAGTTTGTAAGCTTAGAAAATGTGACTATTTGAAAACATAATTACGATAAGGAGTTTGTAAGCTTAGAAAATGTGACTATTTGAAAACATAATTACGTTCACTAATATATAGTTGTAAACATCAGTTATATCTTCTTTCTCATTCCTCCTTTTCATTTCATGGCCTCTGGTAGACATTAACTGGGGGCGTCTTACTCTTAAGAAACAAATATTACATAGTCATGTATCGTGGGAAAGATTTTCTTCCGCCCAGTGTAGCCTCTGCTTTAGCCGAAAGACAGGAAATGACAAAACAGATACAAGATGTTGAAGAGAAAGTCAGGGTAGTGCCAGCAGCAGTGCCAGTGGCTGAAGGGAAGGAAGCTCTGGCAGGTACTTTGGCAGAGTTTTATGAGGCTCAGTCCCGATGGGGAGCTGTAGTATCTGCCGAAGAACGAACGCAGATGATAGAAGAGGCATCCCGGGCTGCACATGCCAAAGTGATCAGGCGCCTTGAACATAAAGTAGCCCTTGTAAGTATTTTTTAGTAATACACAATATAACATTGATTAAAATCTCGAACTACTTCATTGTACATGAACTTTGCTGCTTCATGAAGATTTTACTCTATCTTCCTAGTTAATCTTGCCTCTTCCTTATGGCAGAAACCCAGAACAAATGCTAGTGCACAACTGCACATGTATTTGTGTGTGGATATTTATTTCTTTGGAAGTTGAAACCTGATATCCTTCATTCTAAAAGTTTCAGGCTTCAATATGTTCCTGTTTGTAAAAATTATTGTCATGTAACTATTTCACACATGCTGTTTTGTAAAATACTAGAAGCACTTCCCACCAGAAATTCACATATACACGATCATTATGGAGTATATCTACTGAAGGTATTACCAGAAAGCTACTAGATAAAAATGAATGGCTCAATCGTATGTTTCTTAATTGGCTGTGGAAATGCACAGTTTACGAATTGGGATTAAGGTTCAATTTTTCTTGGTGGCATTCTGTCTGTCTGTTATTCATCATTGTCTCGCAAGCATCATCACTGTCAGGTTATCAGTATGCTATCAGTGTTCTTTAAAAAGAAAGCATATATCAGTTTGGATAAGAGGTGGTGAGTCTGTCTGGTGTATAATATGATAAATTGAGACTCTCACACAGTGTTTACAAGTAGGTGTATTCCTGCCACTTGTTAATGTGATCGACTTAATACGCTTTCAGGCACAGACAAAGAAGCTCAAAGCAGAAAAAATTCTGTCCAAAATAGTGGAATCTTGGGTTCCCACCTCTCCTTTGGATGATCAAGAAACAATTACAGACGAGGAGAGGGTTATGTATCGGAAGGTTGGATTACGAATGAAAGCTTACCTGCCCCTTGGTACGTGCAAACTTGTATCATTATGCATTAGTTGACAAGCAAACTTGTATCATCCAGTATTTTTATTTATTACAAATGGTACATTACGATCTGTTATTCTCATAGGTATTCGTGGTGTTTTTGATGGAGTAATTGAAAACATGCATCTGCACTGGAAGCATAGAGAACTTGTAAAGTTAATATCGAAGGAAAAAGAATTATCTTTTGTCGAAGAAACATCAAGGCTTTTGGAATATGAAAGTGGTGGAATACTAGTGGCGATTGAAAGAGTTCCTAAAGGCTATGCCTTGGTCTACTATCGTGGAAAGAACTATCAGCGACCCCTCGCTATTAGACCAAGAAACCTCCTGACCAAGGCAAAGGCTCTGAAACGCAGAGTGGCCTTGCAGCGATATGAGGTTCGTCGATCTTTAATTTCTGACCCTAAATCCAAACGAATGATCTTAAAGTACAATTTTTCCAATTTTTTTGAAGAAGCCACTGTGATTACCTCTGTCTCTGATAATCATTTTGCAGGCTCTCAGTCAGCACATATCTGAGCTGGAGAATACCATAGAGCAAATCAAGCGAGAAATTGTAAGTAACAATTCTGCATATTAACGATGTCCAGCGGGATTAGCATTATCTTCACTATGCATGAATGAACTTCTATTAAGCATTAGATTATAACTGAAACTACATGAGTGTGCTTCTCATGTCTTAAGGATTTTTCTGCTACATGTTTGAACAGAAATTGTTATTAATTCTGGCCTGTCTTAGGTGCTTTCACATATATTACACTGTCAGACTTTTAATATCAACAGCATCAGATTCTGTTGCTGATGACACGTCCCAGTTGTTTATCAAGGTTTTTACTAATTTTTCGAGGACATTGATTTTGGTGTTAGGAATGTAGTCTTATCTCCCTGGAGCATTTAATTATTCTAAACCTCTAGCTTTTGGCATCCTTTTGATATCATGAAGACATATCTTTCAGATTATACGATAAAATGAAAAGTACTATAGATGTAGACAGTGGCTTACAATGTCTGTTCATCACTCATCTGAAGCATATAACACTTTCTACTTGGTAACCATTGTCCCTTTCATGTAGTAGTCCGATTACTGTTGAGGAATTTTTTTGTGAATCTTGTCTTTATTCCATTAGGGCTCTAGGGATCTGGAGAATAGCAAGCCGTCGAAGTCATTGGACAATGGATGGTCTGATCAAGCTTCAGAACAGTATGAAGTGAGTTATCTAACCTGTTACACTTGAAACCATTTCTACATTGCCATGGTTGTACACGGTGGTGCAAATTAGATATAGTGCATGTCAGGTAACAGTATTGAGAGGCCACTTCAGACCGTAATAGAAGACGGACCTGTGCAAACAAATTGAACGTCTTTTGATTTTGATGTGACCTTTGTTTTACAGAGCGAAGATGAAGGTTCAATGGCGGGTTCTGATGGTGATGAAGATGATGATGAGTGGGAGAATGATTCCGACTCTGAACTTTCTAGCTTTGAAGACTCCGATTTTCCTTCACATAAAACGGGATAGGTGAAAGGCCAAGTGAACTAGATGTTGTGGATATGAAAGTATCCCATGCAGCTGGATCATCTGCTGACGTAGTTGCTGTCGTCAAGATGGAAGGCAGACCCACCCGGAGCTATCAGGGGAACTAGGTTCGCTTATGCTGTCATGGTGTTGGCGTGGACACTGTACAGTAATCGCATGTATGGATTGATTCAGAGCTCAAAGAGTTCCAACCGCATGTCACGTTAAACATAGACATACAGTTTGTAATTCGTTATAGTCCAGTTCTTTTTATTAATTCTAAGTTTATATTTTATAATAATAAAGATTGATAATTTGAGGAGCGAGTTAGGAAAGTCACCATTTAGTAGGAAGTCCAATTTTACTTGAGAGTGTGACCCTCTAATTAGAGGGTATGGTTATCCCCTACTCCGTATTATCTAAAAAATGTTTCTGTCATATTCAGCCCCTGAGTTGATTTAGATGGAAAAAGAATCCTTAATACATTGGAAACGACCGATTTGAAAGGTGACGTATTGGTAAAATATAGCGGCAATAATTTTCATGTGAATCCATTCGGAGGAGAGGAAAGTACTTGTCGTTAGTCAACTTGACAAGTAAGAAATTACGTCTCTGGTCTGGATGTGGGCCAATCAATGAGGACTAATTGTATACTTAAGTTTGAGAAACGGTGACATATTTGTCAAACATGAAGACCATCGATTCAATTCCATCCATCCACAGTGGACAAAAAAGCCATCATTCTCAAAGTGACGATAAAATAGTAGCTCCAGAAGAAAAAAAAAGTTAACTTTTCGGTTCAGATTTAATTAGCACTTAATTTAAATTTTTACTACAAATGAGTTTAGGCTCATTAGACCATGAGTGTGCAAAAGTAACCCAACATGAATAAGTGGGTTGAATATAAACCGTGAATCTGATGATAATAATGAACTTAAAATGGTTCTTGTGATGATTAAGGACAGGAGGAGGCTACATACCCGCACTTGTTATCATTATTGACTCTCAGTTGCAATTGTAGCCTCCCATATTGGAATGGAATCTGTAATCTTCTCACCCCTAAAGTAAGAACTTGGCAATGTAGTAGTAGTTGGGAATATGATATTATCGACCATGTCATGTCATCTCATACATTTATAAAGTTAGAACCATACTTTAATTTATGTCATTACACCCTTGACACATTGAACCCTTTGTTTTCCAATATTTCTCTCTGAAACTACTGTTTGATTGCATATTCCTACCTTCTGAATTGATTGATTTGGACCAAGACACATTTTATATAACACTACTACTAATAGTCTATAGCATAAACTTTTTTTTATTCCGTTGGGTTTGGATCCATGCACTCGTCCTTCCCTTTATTACCTGCAATCTTTTATTGAATAAAATTGTGATTCCACTTTTTCTATTTTTATTTTTCAATTTTTAATTTTTAAATCAAAGACATGAATAGGTCTTGAGTCTTAACATTTGGTCCACGCGGATTAGATCCATGATGAAATTCATTTCATATCTTCCGGACTGAACCCCGATCGGACAAAAATGGATCATGTTCCAATCCAAAAAAACATAAACATAATCTTCATTTGGATAAGCAAAATATTTTTGAGATCGGACCCTGCCTGAATCAGGCTAATGCCCCATAGAAGGACCCAAATTGAGAGGCGTACTTGTAACTAGTTTAACTGCAACAATCTTGCATTCAAGAAATACTAAAAATCATTATACTACTACTAATTTGTTCGCATAAATAACGAAGTAATACCAAAATACGTCATGGATAAAACTTATGAAGTACATGTAACTGAGTGATCTTATATTTTTCTGTATGTAATTAAATAAATAGTTTAATCAGAAGTATCAAAATGGGATAAGTGAGTATCAAATAAATTAAGTAAAATAAATTTCCGAAACTGATGCATAAGTGATTTATAGCGAGTCAAACACAAATGATGGAATCCAAAAAGTTAGTCTCTCAATTTAATATTAATATCCTCCTGAGTAATATTCCATTCCATTCCATTCTCTATATCTCATAAATAAGTGCACAGGCACACAACTCATATAACCAAAAAAAAAAAAAATCCTTCCAAAGGTTTCTCAAAAAAATAAATCACATGGCGGAACTCAACGGCAGCGCCACCAGCACCACCAGTTCCACCACCAGCCCAGCCATGAAACGGGCTTTACTTATCCTAAACTGTTTCATCCTGGCCATCGGAAGCTGCGGCGGCCCAATGGTGATGCGCCTCTACTTCCTCAAAGGTGGCAAACGAATCTGGTTCACCAGCTGGCTCGAAACCGGCGGCTGGCCTTTCATGTTTATCCCCCTCATCTTCATCTACTTTCAACGTCGAAAAGAATCCGGTCCCAACGCCAAGCTCATCCTCATCAAGCCACGTGTTTTCCTTGCCGCAGCCGCCATCGGCGTTCTTACCGGCCTCGATGACTACTTGTAAGGACTCTGTAAAGCTAGCTTTTGTATCTACTAACGCTTTAAAACCGGTTTTTAGAAAACCGGTTTTTGGTACTGCTTTCAGAATTAAAAGCTCGCTTTTAGTAATTTAATTTACTAAAGTTTTAATTTAATTTTAGTACAGTATAAATTTTGGGTACATAGTGAAAAAGTAACTTTTTCAGTTTTCATGTTGATGTGATTTAAGTTAATCATGATTTCACTGTATGTATGTGATCTAGGTATGCCTCGGGTGTTGCAAAGCTCCCCGTGTCAACAACCTCACTCCTAATCGCGACTCAGCTCGCGTTCACGGCGCTATTTGCATTCGTGTTGGTTCGACAAAAGTTCACGTCGTATTCAATAAATTCGGTGTTTTTGTTGACCCTCGGGGCTGTGGTGCTAGCGTTGCATACGAGTACGGATAGACCGGCGGGCGTAACGAAGATGGAGTATTGGGTCGGGTTCTTTATGACATTGGGTGCGGCGGTGCTTTACGGGCTTGTACTCCCAATGGTGGAGTGGACGTACAAGACCGCGAAACAGAGTCTGACGTATGCATTGGTTCTGGAGATACAGTTGGTCATGTGCTTTTCTGCAACCGTTTTTAACACTATTGGAATGATTGTCAACAAGGATTTCCAGGTGCGTTTTCTTTTCCCACTAGTCATGTCTCGGTTCGGTTCACTCCGGTTTGATTGGTTTAGATGCATTTTGATTTTCAACCCGTCTTTTTGTAGGCTTGTAGCATGTGGTGTCATAAAATGTTATAGTTTTAGTGGTACAATCCAAGCATATATATATATATATATATATATATATATATATATATATATATATATATATATATATATATATATATATATAGTATATAAACTTTATATAGTATGATATGTGTGAGGATGAAAAACGTATAGAATCCGATTAATATGGTCATAAGGAGGGAGTGGGGGATTCGGTTTTAACAGTAACATAACAATCGGAGAAGGAGTAAAAACTAAAAAGCTGCTAATACCGTGTTTTTTGACTTTATCCAAAATCGGACAAATCTCTTAATTATCGCGTATCATGTCCATGTGGCTTTGATCTGGATGATTTTACGTAATAATTAACTAATTAATCTTTGTATAAAATCAATTAATTAATGGTCTGTTTTCATTATGAGGAAAAAGAGCGAGATAAGTGGACATTTCTTTCATCATCCATGAAATGTGAATCTTACTTTTTCCAAATCGGTATAAGAAACCATGTTTTTTATTTTTTAAATTCTTTTTGCTGAAAGTGGTGTAGAATATATGCTAAACATCAAAATAATTTTTTTTATTTGTTCAAAGAGCTTTTTTTCCATTTTTTTTTGAGAAAAATATATGTTTATGTGAACAATATTCTTTAGAATAGTAATTTTTTATTATTTATCTCTTCTTCTTTATTATTTATCTCTCGTGCTTTATCAATTATTTACAATTTTATTAATATCAATATACATCCAAATTATTTTTTAATATTATCTCTTAAATTATTATGTTTTTTTTTAAATGCCAAAAAGTATAGTTAGATTAGATCATAGATGCATGGGGTGGGGTGGGGTGGGGTGGTGCTTTCAAAGCCTAATTCTGAAGTGAGCTCTGGATAGAATAAACACTGGTAGAAGAAACTGTATTTTGGGTAACAATGCCAACAAAAGATCATGTGAGGCGTGAGCTGTGAGGAGGAGGACCATATCATATACTCCGTATATTCATAATTCATATGCGCTCTCTCTCTCTCTTCCAATCATACTGTCATTTTCAACCCACCAAATTGGAAGTAAGTTAATGCCAATCAAACTTTCCTATGCACATTTCTATCTGGCCCAATCAACTTGAGCTAGGGGTTGGAATCGAGCTCGGGCCCATTCGATTTATTAAAAATTCGAGTATTGTTCGACCTAATAATACTCTTGTAGACTCGTTAAAAATTCATAAGCATAACTTTTGATCCGATTTCAATCTAAATTTATTTATATTACCTGCTTGTTTGAATAAAAGGAGTCACAAGCTCGAATTTAAATAATGTGGTTGAGCTTGATTTGCATTACATATTAGAAATTTTGCTTCACAAGAGCCTCTCTGATTGATTTGTTTAACACTGTTAGGCAATTCCAAGGGAAGCAAAAGCATTTGAGCTAGGGGAGGCTATGTACTACCAAGTGGTTATTTGGACCGGCATAACTTGGCAGTGCTTCTTCCTGGGAGCTATTGGAGTCATATTCTACTCTACCTCTCTGTTATCCGGCGTCATGATTGCAGGTTTTTTACCAATCACCGAAGTGTTAGGTGTCATTTTCTACAAAGAGAAGTTCCAAGCCGAAAAGGGTATTTCCCTTGTTCTCTCGCTATGGGGAATGGCCTCATACTTCTACGGCGAATTCAAACAAGAGAGGAATAAAAAGGCTTTGAAAGAATCTAGCGATATCGAATACGATGCTAAGGAGACGGAGTTGTCTCACTTTGAACCTTAATTCACTAGAAATCTGATTGTACGTAAATATTACATACGTGCATTTGTTAAGTCCAACCCATATACAAATAATTGTTTCAAAAAGGCTTTTTTTTTAACCATTTCAAATACATTGAGAACTCATAGAAATCTACTCTTTAGTTCATACAGGATAAATTCGAAATGTATATTCAGAATTTGATGATTTCAGGAAGAGTGTTGTATATATTATGCTGTCGAAACTTCGTTATCATATCGCCAACGTTTTTTTAAATGACTTATTGGTTTTGTTTTGGATTTGACATTTGAGTAAAAGTTGGAAAATATTGCCAACAAATTAATCATGTCCACGCATGTTGAGATGAACGGACAAAATTCTTTTGTCAACAGTACTTGTTCTTGTTTGGATGTGCAAAATTCAGACCACTAGACGTGACTAGAACCAAATTAAATTCTCGCTCTCAATTTACTGTATCCGTTTGGTTTGGTTTGGTTTGAAATCGAATCGATTGAGATGGGCGAATATAATTGACACATTAAATCAAATATTGGCATTTACTGTTTGTGTAATTTGTTTGTACCCCCTGCATTTGTTTATAATATGCAGATTCCCCCAGTATTAATTGTAAAAAGGCCGATTACCTCTTCTATGTTTTTTAGTGGTGCAATTTATCTATTTTATTAATCTCTCTATCTAAATAACTCAGGTGATTAAAAAATACCAAATTATGTTTATATCTTAATAGTTACAAGTTACAACAACATACCACTTCATTTGAAAACTTGGAGGCCTTGGTTTCTGCTCTTGGAGGACTTGGTTTAAAAGATTTGAAAACTTTTAATAAAGCTCTTCAACTAAAGCTAATCTGGAGATCAATCACTGATCCAACAAGTCTCTGGGCCAAAGTTTTAAAGCAGAAATATTATCGAACTCCTCGGTTTTGGATGCAGAAAAGAAAGCCACCAACAGTCGTCTGTGGAATGCTCTGCTAAGCCTAAGACCAGATTTCTACTCTTGCTTAAATCATGTAGTAGGTAACGGACTTTCGACGAATTTTTGGGAAGATCGTTGGCTGAACAACAAAATTCTGAAAGGTTATACAAACAAAGACATTAATAGGGATGAGAATGTTAGCAACTACCTGCAAAACGGAAATTGGAATCTCAAAGAACTCCTTACTAATCTGCCGGAAGACATTGCACTTGAAGTAATCGGAGTTCCCTCCCCCAACACCTCAAATAACGATAAACTTGCTTGGGGTGACAATAACGGGATCTTTTCTGTCAAGTCGGCTTACAAACTCCTCACCGTGAACGACATTCCTGGGCCTAACTTTCCTTGGCATCACATTTGGAAGATGAAAACTCTCCCAAAGTTACAATTTTTTACGTACGTGGATCTTGCTCCATGGCGGATTGCCCACGTTTGAGTTTCTCTTCTCTAAATCAATCTTGAAGAACCCAACATGTACTCTCTGCTACTCGCAACCGGAATCTGCTACCCATCTCTTCCTCCATTGCTCTGCTTTTACGCATTTTAGAGCGAGATTTCTACCCACTGGAACCAAGCTTTCGAACATAATCTCAGCTTTTTTAGAGTTTGGGATCTGCTCTGTTTCAAGTAGCAAGCTAGCTACTTTCTGTTGGACTGTATGGAACGCAAGGAACAAACGTCTTTATGAGCAAGAGACGATCAATTTCTATAGACTGGAGAACTTCTTTAGAAGGCTCCAAGAGGACATTAATTCCAAATTCAACCACACTCCTACAATAGCTAGTATTATTCATTGTCACTGGCAACCCTCTCCCCCTGGAAAACTTTGCTTGAATACTTATGGATCGGCCTTAAACAATCCTGGGTTGGCTGGCATTGGTTACGTTTTCAGAGATCACAATGGAATTGTGTTACTTGCTTGTGCTAAATTTATTGGGAAAACGGATAATAACACTGCTGAAGTTATGGCTCTCAAATATGGACTAATAGCAGCTCTTGAGAAGGGTTATAAAAATATTATTGTGCAAACAGACTCTAATTACCTTGTTGGTTGTTTTGACAGGAGCAGGGAGACGGCGATGATGGACAAGGAGGTGATCCATGAGATTAGAGACTTAGCGGTTCAAGTTGGAGTGGAACAACTAACTTTTGTCTACCGGGAATCAAATCAAGTTGCAGACATTTTGGCAAAGGAAGGAAGCAATTCCTATGGTCAAGAAAATGTATGTATATTACATGTTATTACACTGAAATGTTGATACAATGAAAAATGATTTTTAGTGAAATGTTATGAAATCATATGTTCTTTTTCTGGATGTATACATACTATTAGATGTATAGAAGTTCCTAAAAGACTCTTAGATTTTCCTGTAATATAGGGGCTCGCTCGAATTCATATAATTCTCAGAAGAAAAGGCCTCAAACTTCCAACATCCAAGAATTTGATTGAAAGCGATTAAATTCCGGATGGTAGAACGAGAAAATGAGGAAAATACTGCTCTTAAGTCAGGAACCTTATTCTTGACTAGAGAAGAAATTGAGGGGGAAGATGGAGAGACGAGAAAAAGTTGCGCTTGAGTTGAGATATTCTAATAAGTTGCGACTGATTGTGAAGGACTATTGGAAAGACAAGTTGGAGGCCAGTGGAGTTGCATGTAAAAATTGTCGCTTCGTAACCTTGGATTAAACATAACACAATACGTTTAGTAAGAGGAGTTGAATGATTTTCCATGGCATTGGTCGAAGGGTGAACCTGTGATTGTGAGTAATGTCCTTGAAAGCACATATGTTCTGAAATCGATCTGGAAGATGTTCCTGAAAATTTAGAGCAGGGCTGCTCGTGCGTGAATTGCATAGATGAGAATGTAAGTGACTGTTATAAATTGCGCAAAGCAGCTTCTAGAAAAGACTCAAGAGGACAATGTTCTTTACTGTCTTTCCAATAGCACAAAACCTAACAGGAGTTGAAATATTGCCAATGGCAATGGGTGAGCCTGTGTGATCAATTGTGAGTAATGTCCTTGGAAATACATTAGGTCTCCGAGTTTTTGCCAAGAGCCGAAAGTTGGCCTTGAAGCTGAACTTGGAGGGTGTAAGGTGTTCCTGACAGTTTTGAACAGGCCTGCTCCAATCAAGGTGTGCCAGAGAGCCACATTGGATGGGAGTTGCCAGTAGTGCTTCTCCTGGCTGGTCGTGGAATAGTCAAACATTGCACAATTGATCACTCTCAAAGTAGCAACCACTGATTAGGATATGATGACCTACATGTTGACTATGATTGATTGTTACAATGACATACAGTCAACA
Source organism: Plantago ovata (assembly GCA_028274465.1). Lineage (NCBI taxonomy): Eukaryota > Viridiplantae > Streptophyta > Magnoliopsida > Lamiales > Plantaginaceae > Plantago > Plantago ovata. Next base: position 13,940,743 of record CM051457.1, on the reverse strand, counting down.
TTACTGAAAAATCAAGATGAGAAAATTACTAGAGATAGAATATATAGAATGAGAGAAACACAAGCATTACAATCTTAAGTTAAAGAAACAAAAACAATGGAAGTGCGCAGTAGCACCGCCGGTACAAGCTCCACCACGAACACAGGCATGCTAATACTCAACTTCTTCATCCTCGGAATCGGGAACTGCGGCGGACCAATGGTGATGCGCCTCTACTACATCCGTGGCGGCAAACGCATCTGGTTCACAAGCTTCCTCGAAACTGGTGGCTGGCCCATCATCTTCATACCTCTCCTCTTCACCTACATGCGCCGCCACAAAAACACCATAAGCCCTACTAAAATTGTCCTCATGAGTCCCCGAGTTTTCGTCATGTCAGCGGTTATTGGTGTCCTAACTGGCCTAGACGACTACTTATACGCTTACGGTGTCGCCAAGCTACCGGTTTCCACTGCTTCGCTAATCCTAGCCTCCCACCTGGCGTTCACCGCAGTTTTCTCGTTCCTGTTAGTGAGGCAGAAGTTCACTGCCTACTCGGTAATGAAAGAAATTCATCTCATCTAAAGTTCAAACTTATATACAGCTGTGGAATTAATCCATTTATATTAATTCTGTGACAGGTGAACGCGGTAATATTGCTGACTGTTGGTGCGGTTGTTTTGGGATTGCATACAGGGTCAGACAGGCCGGAGGGGGAGTCGAGTAAGGATTACTGGTTAGGCTTTTTCCTGACGTTTTCGGCGGCTGCGCTTTACGGGTTTGTACTGCCCCTGGTGGAGCTGACATACAGGAGGGCGAAGGAGAGTTTAAGCTATGGGTTGGTTTTGGAAATACAATTGGTCATGTGTTTCTTTGCTACAGCATTTTGTACTATCGGGATGATTATCAACAATGATTTCCAGGTTAGTTTTAGTTTTCTTCTTTATATTGCTAAAATGCATGAAACATTTGAATCTTTAAATTTGTTCTCTCTCATGAGATTCCTATGCAAATTTTTTTTATCGAGAATGTTTTAATCACTTTCTAGAAATATAAGTTATAATGGACAAAGAAAAGGTCATGCTCAGCAGCTCAGGAGTCGATTCAGTGTAATATTTGGACCACTTACCACCCAACTTTAGGCCTATTATATTACGTTATTCTTATCATTTTGTCAAACTAATGTCGAGGAATATCAATTCGTCTAAAATTGAAGTACAATAAACAAATGAAAAATATTTAGAGTAGATTTATCGGAAAAAATAATATATCTACTTAATTTAATTTAGTTCAAATCCGTTTAATAGAAAGTTGGGGATTTCTATTCTCAGGTCGGCTTCGTACCGACCTAAACGTAGGTCTTTATTATATATTTCATTCTAATTATTAAATTTTGATAAAAATATATAAATGTGCAGTTATACCCCTACTTTCAAAAAATTCATTTAAATAATTTAAATAAGTTCTTACTATTTTATAAGTATTAAATTAAAAATAAAAATTTACTTTAACTAAAATTAAAATTAATCAATATATATCAAATTAATTTCAACAACAATTCAATGGATATTTGTTTTCCATAATCTAATTGCAGTAGCTAACAACATTTGTAGAGGACAATAACAGAGGCTTATTTTTTTAGCTACGAAGTATATTATTTAGAAGTGTTCGATAGTTTATGTATCATTAAAATGGATAAATTAATTGTGATCAATTAACTTTGATTTGTGATTAAGATTAATTAATAAGGTTTACGTGTATATGTAATCATATAAATTGAAATTAAGGGCATTATAGTTACTTTGTATTTTTGTGGTGATTTTTAATGTTAAAGAAAATTAATTATTATCCATTGTACCAAAAATGACTTTGAACCGAAATGAATGGATGAGATTAAATTAAGCGCCACATGGCAACTATTGAATGGAGACCTGAGTTTAGGTCGGTACGGAGCCGACCTGAGAATAGAAAGTCCCTAGAAAGTTACAATAGAAATAAGTTTAATTCAGTTTAAATTTTTCAAATGAATAAATTTTTAGTCGTTTTTAAAATAAAAAAGAAAGTATAAATATGATAAAGGTGATTTTGTTACCCTATAGGCAATTGGAAGGGAAGCAAAAAGGTATGAACTCGGAGAGGCAAAATACTACCTAGTAGTAGTTTGGAGCGCTATAACTTGGCAATGTTTCTTCTTGGGAGCCATAGGGATCATATTTTACGCTTCATCCCTTGTGTCCGGGATCATGATCGCTGTTTTAATTCCAGTTACAGAAGTTTTAGCTGTTATTTTCTATCATGAAAAGTTCCAAGCTGAAAAGGGTGTATCCCTTTTCCTCTCGCTCTGGGGATTTGTTTCATACTTCTATGGCGAGATCAACCACAACAAGAAAATGAAGATACAGAACAATACCAGAAGGGATAATCCTACATATGTCGATTCGACTCAACGAATCATTGAACCCTAAATTTTATTGCATCTATTTTGGGGCTCGCTGGAGTAGCTTGACTTGTCCCATGTAATAGATAGCTTCACCTCTCACTGGCCTTGGCTCGATCCCTTTAGATTTTAGAATAGTTTACTTAACTGGGAGTTGGGACATCATGGCAGTGTAGGTGGCTCACTTCATATTTGAATCTAGAACGGACACAGCCAGTTTATGTTTGTTATTATTTTTTTTAAACGGCAAATCTAACCAGTTTATATGTGTTATACTGCTATGACAGTGGCCTTATATTTGAAAAAATGTTAAATTTAGAAAAGAAAGAAAAAAAAAAATACTTTTGAGATTTTCATCTGGTATAATATGCGTTGATGTACCTTATCTTATACTTAGTATTTGTTTAAATGTACAAAGGTATATCTTATGTTCTTGAAATTACATGGACATATCATGCGTCTAAAACTGTTTACTAAATGCATGATAAGTTCGAGCGAATTAACATAAACAAGGCCTAGGCTCACGAAAAGACAAAGTCCAGGAGACTTTGTAACTACCCAACATGGTATAATCACAGGCCTAAGAACAGGGGCGGAGTCAGGATGAAAGTTAAGATGTGGCCAGTTATTAACATAATGTAATGTTTTTTATGATTCCATTGACAATATTTGCTTATATTAAAAAATGCAAAATACAAGTAAAATTTATTCCAAATTAGCAAAATAGACTTAAAAATGACATTAATTCTATATTTTATGGTGGAAATATAAAAAAATTCAACCAAACTTTCATACTTCCAAGAAAATATGTTGGATTAATGTGCTAAAGTTTAAATTTAAGTGGTGTTATTTGTAAGAAAACTAAAAGTATACTTCCTCCACCCCTGCTTAGGAAGATGTCGGTCCACTAAAACAGTCAGAGATGAAACTTTACACTTGCTACCGACGGAGTTGAGGGCAATGTTTTTTGTAAGAAATTTTATTTTAAAATTTAATATCGTACTTTTCGGTAAGTATTAATGAATATATGTTTACTTTGGTTCGGTTCGATGTAAGAGGAAATTTCTGGAGTTTGCATGGAAGAAAAATAGTACTTCCTCCATTTCATTACAAACTTCCTCTTTGGTCAACAACAGTCATGTTTGACTCGTATATTACACCTAAATTATATTGTTTTTAAAAAATTTAAAATACTACTTCCTCCATTTCATTAATAACTTCCTACGCTTCTATTTTGAGCGTTCTCTTACAAACTTCCTCACCCAAATATGAAAAGTTTTTCAACCCACTTACCAATTTTTTATTATTTCTATCTCCTTCTTTATAACCAATTTTTCACCCTCTATCATACTTTATCACTTTTTCACAATTAAATATTCATACAAATCAATTCTTTAATATTATTCCTTAAAATTGATAATTTTTACCACTTAGGAAGTAACTAAAGAAATGGAGGAAGTATTAACTTATGGACTTTAATTATATAAGTTTAAAAAAGAATTGCATCATATAATTTTGGAGTAATGTGCGGTCAGACATGGAACTTGTTGACCGAAGAGGAAGTTATTAATGAAATGGAGGAAGTACTACATTAAATATGTAACTTTGATGGTCTATGATTACCATGAGACTCCCTTGGAAAATATCAAACTCGTCTAAATAAGAATTCATGTGCTACATTATGTTTAGAGTACCTTCCATACTACTCTGTAAAAGCATTCAAGATTATCAAATAGTATAGATTATAGTAGATGTGAATTGTCTATCTTATATACGGATGCGAATTATCAATCCACCACTAATGATGAACTCACCAAACGGAATATATCAAAAGCAAGTGAGGCGGCCGCGCAGGGTACTGAGGCAATGCCCACCCTTATCTACACACATATGTTGAAATATGCATGGAGATGAGGAGTGAGGACAAGAATGATCTTGTTGTTGTTCCTGTGAGATAATGAAGCTCATGGATTAAGTTCACTAGATTTAACCACCACTAGGCACCAGCTTGATACATTTCGTTTTGTAGGTCCCCCCAGCACAACTAATCCATTAGAGGCACGTGATTGGTGGTTAAGCGAGCCTTCACCACAACTCTCAACTTCACATGATCCATACGCCGCTGTAACGCTTTTGATTTGATTCTATCCCATTACTACAATTAATTTTTTTTAAACTTATTTTCTCTTCTTTAGAAAATCTTATAATCCAGTTATATACTCCGTATCTTCCAAACGCCCAACCAATCATATACTTTAATACTTGTATCTGTTTTTTTTTTATAGAATAAATACTTGTATCTTCTTTCAGTCTTAGAAATGATATATTGGATATTGATGTACAAAAATGACATTTATATAGCAATCCATACCCAAAAAGATTAATTACAAGTGAAAGAAAAGGGGAAAAAGAAGGGGGGAGAGAAAAGGAGAGATAGAAAATCAAATACTGTAATAAAAAATTGAAACGTATGGGCTTCAATTTAACATGATGGAATAAACACAGGTCGATCGGTTGAAAGTTAAATCCAAATGAAATAATTAAAAAAAGAACACACTTTTCTTATTATTAATTTAATAGCTTAATACTTTAGACAAGTTTCTATAACATTTTCTCCAAAATGAAGTTTTCATCTATATGTTACGTTGACCATTAGGAATAAAGTATATGTTATTCTCCAACTATATCATTGGAGTTTGGAGTTCATGAGTTAAATTCTCGAAAATGAATAAATACAAATTTATTAGACATGTGGTTGTTATTCGTTATACTTGTAATATACTAAATTGTATGTTTAAGAAATAAAATATCCAGAGTCTAGCATTCATTTAATTGATAATGGCACGAACTAATCTAAGTATTTCATTAATTAGAGTGTCGTATATTTTTAAAAATGGGATGATTAGTTAGTGAGTGCTTGGGACGTCGTATAAGTAGCTGATTAGTTAGTGAGTGCTTGGGGCATCTTGGATATGGTTAGTTGAAATTTGTTGAAATTATGACGTGATCAGAATATTAATTAATAACACTAACAGATTAACAGTTTCTATAATCCAGCTGAGTCAGTTAATTATGAAAATGTTGACAGCTGCCAGGTACGTCCAGCTGTATCTTGTGAAGCAAGTGACCGAGCCAACCAGAGCAAGGAACCCATGGAGTGGGCCGGCACTCGGTTACTTCGCCATTGGGATTTTGCCATTTGTTGCCTAATCCACTTATATGCCGCCCTTCAATTCCATGTTAAATTACTCCGTGTCCTCCATTTTCTACGTTAACACTTTAAAATTTTGTAACTTTTTTTTTTTTTCACAATGTGTAACAAAATAGAAATGAAAAATGAGAAAATAAAAAGAAGAAATGTAAATAGTATAAATGAATGAACCGATGTGAAGAAATGTGAATAAATAAAAAGAAGAAATGTGCTTAAAGTTTTATTTAAGCAATTCAAGACATCACATTTTTATCATAAGAGGCCTCCCAAATGCCAATTGCTAGCTTTAAATGGCCTTGTAAATGTGTCAACGTCCAGCATCAATTTGATCGTGACAGAAATTATTTATGAGAAGAATAAGAATAATTCCAGTGTTCATTGTGATTCTGATTCCCGGGCCACGTACTATATTCATTCATGGATGTTGTTTCTTACTGATCTTATTGTAATTTGCGTCTTGCTATTTGCCAAATTTTAAGCACGCAAAAAGAAAAAGCCATGTTTTAAATTGACATTTTCTATTTACTATTGCCAATCTATATAATATAGGTAATATTACAAACTAGGAACCGCGTCACACGCTACGTATGTGAAGCGTAATTTTGTAAAATATTATTATTTTATTAAATAATATATTGAAATAAATGGAGTGAATATATAATCTTCACATAATGACTTCAAACGTAATAAAAAAATAACTAATTGAGTAATTAAACTTAATATTTTTTTAATAATTGAATTTACAATTTCACAAGTAGCATTACAAAGCTAGTAATAAACTATAAATAATCCTGCACTTGGCGAGAATTGAACCTATGACATCTAGTGTCATGACACCTCAGTCTAACCAATATAAATGGTGTGCTATAAATGTATATAGTTTTTGAAGTTATGCAATTAATAGTTTTAAAGTGAACTATATTAGACATACGAAAAGTATTCTTCCGGTGAGTTAAGAACCATCATATACATCTCTAAACTTTGGAAACATCCAACTTCAAAATCTGCAATGCATCTTTTTCGCATGTTAATTGGTATTCTTCATCAGTTGAATATATTGTCAAGTGTTTCATATAAACATTCTAGTTTCATAATATGATGTTTTTAGCTATTTTTATCATATGATTTAAGAATAATTTAAGGTCAAAATGACCATAAAAAAAGTCAACAAAATCAAGTGTTACATTTATTATTGGACGGAGAAAGTATGTCTTTTTTTATAAGAACATATCATGGTTACTTTTAAAATTAAGTATAATACGTCATACAACTTTATGTTAAACGTAGACTTGCAAATCAACTTCTGACGTTCCTAACACTCTTGACAAAATTATTATGAGCTTATAAATTTTATGGAATTTTTCTGTGATTTGATTTCCCTCCTTCATTCTAGAAATGCTGCTTTTCCCGAATTGAACCATTTTGGAGTTGTAAAAACCAACTTGCCCAACATCCATGGACGGGGTCTTCTTAAGATTTTGCCAAGGAGTATAAACCACATCAATATTGTTTACTTTGTTTCCTGCCAGATCGACCAAAAGGTGATTCTTTATAAACAACCAATATTGTATCTGCATTAAGAAATTATCAAGTGTAAATGTTTTATATATACAGTAATGATAGTGTTTAAGAACAATACTTACTTATGATAGAACCTATTTCGAAATTATCATAGTTTGAACACAATCCTTCATAAGGATTATTAACTATGGCATGTCGCTGAACATAGATCACCGTACTACTGGCATTAATTATCCACTTATACTCCACATCTTTTGCAAAAGCAGACCTATATAATTTTTCTGCTTCTTTGACAGCTGCATTTGATATGATAAGAGTTCTATCTTGCACAATTATGTCTCGGTACAGTTCTATATCTGAGTTAAATAGAGCTGCATCAACGTAATTCCCCTGACAAATATAAAAAAAAATTATTGAAGTTACAATAGGCTGAAAAAAGATAAAAGTTTATATAAATATGACGCAATATTCATATTATTACCCATTCCACTTGATACTGTGCGGGCTCATTTCGTTGATTTTTTGGAATTGTTCTTCCATTTTCCTACAATAAATATGAAGTTAATATTAGAGTAAAATAGAAAATTTATTAGCTAAACATAATTAGATCTATGTGTGAATTGTATTTATTCAACAACAAATTAATTACAACAAACATATAAAGCTGCATAAGCTTATAAGCTAAAATTAAGTAAGACTAAGCTAAAAGAATCAAGCATTATTAATTCAAATACATACATACAATAGTTAGAAGCGCGCTATGGGTAATTAATAAATCAATCAATTAACTAAAGAAGCAGCTCAAATTAAGCAAAGCTGCCTAGAATAAGTGATTGACTAACATACGGTATAACTAAAATTACAAAGCTTAAGAGCAGATTTTTATAATTAGTAGGCAGCTAAAAGTCATTCATTAACAATATATCCAGAGACATCAATGCATATGAGGTTACTACAAATTACCATGAAAACCAGTAACAAAAACATGTATCACAAAGAAAAATCAAACCTTCTTGTTGCAGTGTTGATGAGTCTAGCAGAAGAAAACTCAGATCAAGTAGCTTTATCTGTTAAAAAATAAATAATATCAAGTACTTGAACGCGGGTTCTTTATATCAAGACGAGATGATGGTGGCCGGTGGACTACATTCACATGTATTGATACTGATTAAATTAAGAATAGATCCAAATTGGGGAATTGAAGCTGATTTTTTGGAATCAGTGATTAGCATATTACAGTACAGGTGAACTTAATGTACAACAAAACATTAAGAAACGTACAAATCCATGGGTACATACAACATGATTAAGATTGATCAAATTATATGATTAAGATGGGTGCATACAGAACATGGGTACAAATCAATGGGTACAACAGAACAAAAGCTGGTCAAATTATATGAATTTACTAACCGTATCTGGGGACATCAATATTACATGGTGCCTAAAGTTCGTCAACAAAACACATTATATTAATTCTGGAAAAAATCGAGATAGAGGGAATAATAATACCTGGAATTGACAAGAGCCGTTCTTCAAATCGCTGAGAATATCGTAAGAAAATATATTACGGTGGTGTGGGAATATATATAGTAGTAATTTATTAGGAATTATATATTATGTAGGTCTCTATTGTACTTGTGAGAAAATATCTCATTTTTATCCATTACATAAGAGTTGGAATAAAACTAAATATCTCAATAATTTTTTTTATATCAAATATCAAAATAGGAATTTCAAAAGGAAAAAATACTTAATGACACATGTACGAACCAGATTGAAACTGAATAAGTAAGATCAACGGTTTAAAATTGATTGGTAGGTCAATCAATTGATTGAATCAACATGCTTATTATATTAATTTAATACATAAATTGAATCAACATGCTTATTATATTAATTTAATACATAAGGAAAAAGAAAAAAACTTTGACACATAGTGGGTCGAGTTCAGTACCTTGGAATTTACATAACTATCAATAACAATTATTCACCTCGTACATAACTTAAGAAAATTCCTAGAAATTTTTTCAACAGATTATGAATTTTAAAACTAGTGCATTACGCATCACACTTATCCTTCAAATTCTCATAAATGGATTCCAAAAATGAGTTCCGCTTTGTTAGGCTTTGTTAGTTTGGTGTGAAAAATCATTGTATTAAATTCAAATTAAATTTGTCTAATTATTTTTTTAATACTCTCGATTAGGCTCCATTTACCATAGTTCCACCGTTAGTGAATAATATGGCCCTCAACATGGAAAGCTACCCCTCGACCACTTAGCCTCGGTTAACATTAGAATTTTAGGTTAAGAGATGATTATCAATTTCTAAAAACAGTTAATTAATGTAGTTATTACAATTACCCATTTTTAACATTCATGGCATGGCACAACAATTACCAACTCTCAGCAAGTACAGAAGTTGGTTGAATTCTTATACCGTTCGTACGTAACATTAAAACCTACATTTAGTATATTTACAACTTGTTTAAATTGTCTTTTAAAGATGTTGTTTACTTTACCCCTTGTTCCATACTCCAACGAAGCCTAAAAACATGGAACAAGTACTGGAAGAGACGGCCAAATAACAGACTCTACACCCGCGTTTTCCACTCATACATACATTCCCCATTAAAACCCTACCCCACACCAAACTTAAATTCCCAAAATACCCTTCAAGAACTCTTCTCCATCAGGCTAACACAGCGAAGCATATTCTAGTATTTTGGTCAATGCACCTAACCATCAGTTACAGAAACAGCTGTGGGAATCCAACGTGGCAACTTAATTCTCACTCTACCACCTCAAAAGTGACTCTCTCTCTATTTAAACAAACAATTATCGTTTGGGTGCATAATTTCTTCTCTGTAATTATCATACATACATCTCTCCCAGTTCCATTCATTTTTCCCATTTAAGTATCAATTTCAATGCCTATTTGAGTAGTTACCTTTTCATTCATTGCTTTAAAAACTAAAAAGCCCTCTCAAATTCTCCAACTTTAATAATTCAGCTCCTTTCCTTTTTTCTATTTAGCTCCTATCTGATTTGGTTTTTTTTGCCCATTACAAGTCGATCAGGAAATATGTTCGACGGGTTAACAAAGAGCAAGTTTTACTGCAAATGGTTCGTTCCATTTCTGGATTTTCTCCTGTTTTGTCAAATCTATTTGTTTGTGCGATTGATTAATTGGTGCTTTTTTTATTTTTGTTGTGCAATTAGTAAGTCAGATTTGAAGATGGTGAAGACTCGAGTGGATATGATCAAGAAGAAGAGAGATGCAATGCAGAAGTATCTAAGGGAAGACATCGTTGATCTTCTCAGGAATGGATTGGACTCTAATGCTTATGGCAGAGTATGATTTTTCATTTTGCTCATTTTCAATTCATCTCAGAATTCAATTTGCTCTAATTAGGGCTATTTTCATTTTTTAGTCCCATATGTTTTGTATTGATGAATTAGCTGATCTAAGCCAAAACTTATAGCCGGCCGTGTATGTAACAGGACCCCTATAACACTTAGGCTACTTAAAATATATGTTACCCGGAGTCCGTCTCATACAGGTGTCTATCCTGCTATTTCTGCAATAGATTCAATTTTTGGACTAAAATGAATATTCGATTTAAGTCGGGAAGTTGATAAACAGTATGATATTTAAGATTGATTCATAGTTCTACAAGTTATGGTGTTTTGCTAGTTAATGGATAGTTTTGGTCATGGAAAAAGTTGACCCCAGTGTTGAGGAACTAGTTTGATTATATTTTTACACACGAGGATGATATGTAATTCTGTATGCAGCAAATTGCCAGTTTTAGGCATTTTTTGATAACTTGATTCTGGAACATACAGTATCGTTTATTGATGGATTGATGTATTTTTGCGAAACAGGCTGAAGGTCTTCTTGTGGAGCTGTACAGAACTGAATGTTATGAATTCATTAATCACTGCGCGGGAAATGTGTTGAACCATCTCGCGGTCATGAACAAACAGGGGTACGTGAGTGTACTGAGCTTTTACTTTCTGCAGATGGATAATTTCGTGGTTACCGTTTCTTATTTGACTCTTTTTGGTTCTATATATGAGCAGGGAATGTCCTGAAGAATGTAGAGAAGCTGTGTCATCTTTGATGTTTGCAGCAGCAAGACTTGCTGATCTGCCAGAGCTGCGCGAGCTGAGAACTATATTTTCTGAGAAATACGGAAATTACCTGGATGGTTGTGAAAACAAACAGGTAATTATCTCAGCTTCTCATTTGTTATGTGCTGTTTGTGGTTTAGTTATCTCTCCGTCTTCATTTCCTTGCTGACGTGTGATGTTTTCCTGCATTTAGTTCGTTGAGAAGATGACCTCGGGCCATCCGTCATCTGATAAGAAGGTCCGCTTGTTGCTGGATATTGCTCAAGAATCTGGCCTGCAATGGAATTCAAAACTTCTAGAAAATAAACTGCGGACTGAAGCTTTATGTAAGGAAATGAATGATCGTCAGTACAATTTGCCTAAAAGAGTAGATGGTGGCTCAGTTCAAGAGAAAGATAAAAAGGGTACTGGAGGTCAGTGTATGAACATGCGAGGATCGAATGTTCCAGAAAAAAGACTTTCACATCACGAAAAAAAGGAAGCAACCGGTACAGAAAGGAGACTGCCTAAAGAACCGCATCAAGTCCTTCCCGTAAAGGACATCCAAGTGGACAAGATTACGAGAATTGAAAATCAGAGCAAACCGATATCTGCCAAAAGTAATCCCAAGGAAGAAGGGCATGACAAGCCACAAAAGGTCCAGTTGGTTCCTCCACCTTATACTAGATCTGAAGTGAATAAAGAAGCAAGGAGCAATGGAGAAAAAATGGAGCCAACAGAACTAATTGGAACTATCCAGGACGATTCTGCTGATAAAAGGACGAAACCAACACCGAAATCGGTTAGGAGGAGAAATTCTCGACCTCCTACACATCAGGAGAGTGCTGGTAGTTTGAAAACTGACGAACAAAAAAATGTGAAGGATATAAACAAAGAAAAAGCGGCACAGGCCAAGAAAATCTTGAAATTCTTGGATGGTGGGGGCCATGGTGGCCATGGTCGACGAGATGAGGAAGAGATAATGATGGACAAACTTTTGCGACACTACAGCCGCAAAAACACCCCCGATGGAAATGCCAAGCCAGACCCAGTGGGAAAGACACTTACACGAAATACACGAAGCAAGGATGTTCCATCCCGGTCTTCGTCACTCCCCAGTGAACTGACGAGTCCAACTGAGACTCCTAAAGGACATACACGCAACGCTTCCCTCCAGCCTGAGGTTTTAAACGAAAACAATGCTCATGTACATCCGAAGCTGCCGGATTATGATGACTTCTGTGCTAGGCTTGAGGCTTTTAGAAGGAAAAGCTAAGAGAATCCTTCAATCACCATGCTTTGATTCTGTGTTTGGAGTATTATGTGATACTGTGTTAGGTAGAAACTCTGGATGAGCCAGAAGCTCTCTAATATTGATTCAATACCATTAGTTGATTCATTAAATGATATTTGAACTTGATTGCTGATATTCTACATTGTACTTTTGTCTCTCTGATATTGATTCAATACCATTAGTTGATTCATTGATTTATATTTCAACTTGGTGGCTATATTATGCACATTGTTGGTGACTGTTGAGCATTGTTGTAAATATAAAAGAACAATGTAGACTCTAGATGAATGAATATACAATGAAGAAAGCACTCTTCTTTGTAGTTTCAACTGATCTAATGTATGTGGCTCTGTGCAGGTAAAATAACAAATTAAAAAAAAAAAAAAAAAAAAGAGAGAAAATCTTGTAAGTAGTTGAGCAGATGAAGTAGCAGTCCGGTGGGGCTCACCAGGATGAAAAGTCGGCCTGCTGTACCCAGAGTGATGGCCTGGGGAAGGTACAGACTCGTTCATACGGGGAGCAGCAAGAGTAACTGATTGCCCCATTTTCTAAGTTCAATATACCCATACAGTGTGGGAAGTAGGTATGCGGCACAAGTTTGTCATCGGAGTCTGTTGTGAAATATATATGATTCGGCATATATCCAGGTGAAGCATTATCCAGTGAGAAGGAAACGTTTCTTCCAATGAAAAAGGCTCTGTTGCCCAAATCTTTAATCTCCTGCCACTCCCCTGTCTCAGAAACTCGCGACACATAGAACTTGATTAGTCGCTGTTCATGCGACGACTCACAAGTTCTACATATGATAAATAATTCTCCCTCTGATTCCACCAGAAACAAGTGTCCGAAACGGTTAGGCAACAGTCCGACCCTCCTGCGAGTAGCTGAAGGGTCCTGACTTGTGAAATCGATGGAAAAAACCTCCCTGAGTGTGATAGCAAAACACAAAGCAGCAGCACCATCACGGCCATATATCAAGTCATGAACTCCAGTAACGTTCGTCTTAGTGTAAGTTTCATCACCAGGTCTCCAGAAGGCCAGTTGATGACCGAGCACTGCATTGTAGTGTCCGAACATTAACACTAAGGTATAATTAGTTGTATCTGGAGAAGAAGATAAAGCAGCCTTTCGAATATACACCCTGCCATATTTTTGCTCTTGCAGTTTATTTTTACTAGGAAGCAGGATCCGACTATTCGGGTTGAGAATGTGCTGCAGATACATGGTTCCAGATTGGGTGACAGCAAGAATCCACCCTTTGGTTCCCAAGCACAAAGTATTTATTCTACCTTCAGGGAACATTATAGCAGTTTGTTCAAATTTACCGTTGTTGAAAGCAAGTATCTGTCTGTCGTCTTCAAGTTTGGGCAGGAGCAACCAGGGGAATCGATTTTTATACTTGTCCTTTGCAGCAGCAGAACGCCACGCGGCACAAACCGAACGAAAAACGACATAGTCTTTGATGGATTGGAGTCTCTCTGCAATGCAAAATAGAAGATCACCATGGAGATCTGCCCAGTTCCTTATGCATCTCTTCCCTTCAGCCATGGTAATTATTATTATTTGCTGCGTGGAAAATTCAATATGTGTACCGTGTAGTGATTTTGAGCCTTTTGTATTGTGTTTGAGTGAACTACGCAAGACTTATTTGTCTTTCATACTTCTACCTATAACACATAACAATAACAAAGGAAAAAAGATCTTCCTTCAATATTTATCTCAAACTTCCAAAAATAATTGAGATTTGAAGTCCTCCTAAATGGAAAAATCTCACATCTGGTCTCATAATATAGGGTAAATATCATGTGGTACCCCTACTGGGACACCTCTTTGCATATACAACCCCCTTAGTGCCAGAATTACATATAGGTCCATTTACCCCTTTTTGTGTTGACCCAAAAAAACGACACTGTTCATTCCAGTTCATCCAAATGCGGCCTTAGCTCCAAAAATGAAAAGTTAGGTTTTTAATACCCTTAACTCCTTTTATTTTTATTTTTATTTTTTCTTTTTCCCATCTTCTTCTTCATCAATTTCGGTACCGGAATAATTCCGGTACCGGCGTCGGAGATGTAACTCCGATTTTGGGGTTGTATACAGCCCCAAAATCGAAGCTGTAAAAGCTCTGATCTGGAGCTGTTTAACAGCTCCAACTGGAGCTGTTAAACAGCTCCAGATCGGAGCTTTCCGGAGCTGTAAATACTAGTCTTTTTTTTTTAATCTGTTGCTTTTTTTTTTCTTTTTTTAAATTTAGAACTTTGTTGAAATATAATTTTTTATAGGGTTTGTTTTTAAATAAATTTTTAGACCATTTGAAATATTGTAAAATTATGTGGGTTTGTTTTTAAATAAATAGTGTTAAGTTTGTAAAAATGAAAATATTTGGATTAAAAGTGCAATAAACAAAATCTCAAATTGTTTGTTCAACTTAAAAATCTGATAATTGACCAAGGATAAAAAAGTAATTTAAATGAATAAGTTTGCGAAAAGTCAAGTTCGTGGATTCAAATGTAATTAATTTCATCTAGTCAGGGTAGTGGATGAAAAAACTTCAGACTAAGAGGGGTCGATGTAATTAAAAACAATAACAGGGTACCATATGCAATTGACCCCATAATATATTATATAGTATAGTAATATATGAATAGCAGTGTGTGTGCGAGTGTAGGAGTGAAACACTTTGCCGTGTTTTTCGCTAAGGGTTGCGCGTGACTCCCACCGTGTTTGAGTCGATGTCATTCCTTGTTTCTTCCGACTTCTCTTCACAATTTCACCTTCCTTTCGATCTTCTGAATTCGGATCGATACAGACTTGTTCTTGCAAGTTACAATCAGTTATCTCCCTGTATCCAATTATCAAAATTCCTAATTAGAAAAGAAATTCCAAATTTGGGTAGATCAAGTCTCTCCGATGTCCTTCGGCAACCCGACTTCGAGGGGCACCGCCAGAATCCAGCGACTGTGCTAAATCAATCGGAATCCAACTGCAACATCACCGGTTTTGGCGGACCTCCAGAATATCTCTCCTGTTCAAAACCAGTCTGATAGCTATCGCCGTGCTCACTGTCTCCCTTTTGTTGTTGGTGCTGAACGACGCCATAGCAAGGTACTACTACCAACTTTCTTGCAATTTTTTTATTGTTACTTATTACATGATAAAAAAAAAAATTGTAACACTAAAGGCTTCTTGTTGTTTCTTGCAATTTTTAGTTGTACGATTCATTTCGTGATAAACTAATTTTCATTTCGTGTACGATTCAAATTCAAGATTCTTGTGAACAGTTCATGCCTGGACATTTTACTATCTGCACTCTTGTTTCGGGATGTAAACGAAGTGGTTATAGGATTGAAATAATAAATGTTTTAGCTAGATTTACACGTTTTAAAAACCATCCTTGAACTTGGAAACATGCCAATATTTGTTTCTCCCAAATCTGCTTTCTTGTTTTGGTCTCTCCACCTATTTTGTTGTGAGAAAATGGATTAAGTTGAAGGCAGAATGGACATAACAGCTTTTTGGTACTGATGCTATACCCAATCTGCTATAAAACCAATTGTTTCATCACGGAAATTGAATATCCAGTTCTAAGTGTTTCATTAAAGTGTTGTGTAGCTCTATCAACCTGGCAAGTAAAATATGTAGCATGTTTACTTGTTGGTGAGCTTGTATGGGGACCCTGTTGATTTATTATCTACTTCATATATGTTTATTTGAGTTTGTGATGGTTTAGATCTTGACTCCACTTAGAACTCATGTAGACTCTGTGTTCTCTACTTTTTTTGTTTTCCATTTGTAATTTCCAAACCTACTATATTTCTAAGTTCTAACTCACTTATGTCTCTTGGCTACCAGATTCATATAAATAAGTGCCGTACATGACAATGTCATGTAGTTTATTCGATAGGCTTTATAGTGTTAGGCGGTGTAAGTGTTGTAGTAGTTCAGGTGTTAGAAGTAGATTAGCCTGGCAAGTTAAATGGAAAATTGGGATTTGTAAATTGTGAGTTGTGACTAATGGTGTTAGCAAGATTTAACACCTTAGTGAAGGTGAGAAATTGTTATTTGGCAACTTGGTTTCAGCGTATTTGCAATTTTGAGATGGTGTAGTTTTTGGGATTTTGAATTTGTTTCCAAAATGCCTTTACAGATGTCAAGTCTATTTTGGATTGTGCTCTATGGGCTGAGGTATGGAGATGATATAACGTGAAGGGATAGTCGTGGTCTGGAAAGTATTATATACGGCCAATTTGCAGCTAACATAACAACTGTGGTACAGGGGAGGCTTGTTTTTGAATTGCATGGATGCATATATATTCTGATTCTAACTAGTTGTTTTGGATGGTTGAAAACTAGGCTGGTTGGTGATGTTAGTGGACTGGTATGTGAATTAATTCTGTATAACTTGAGCTGACTGTTTAGATGGATACAACAGTTTAGATGGTTTAAACCCATGCACATTTCTTCTTCCATGCTTCATTCAATTGGGTGTGAGTGGGACGGAGTCCGAGAGGGACCATCATCGTGTTTATTTGCTGAGTCAGAAATTTGAACTCTCGACTCTTCTTGGGATTGAGACACACTTAGACGAAGGACTGATCAAGAAAAAAAACTCCGACCATAAACTCATATTTCGGTCTAATTGAATGCGATATTTTGGATCATTTTGTAGTTCTGGTGTTGAGCGGGTGGAGGTTTAATACTTGTACACTCTCCCTTTTGTATATTATGAAAAAAAAAATTTGGTACATATATTATGAATATTGTTATGCTTGAATATAATTATTTTGCCGTTTTAAAATTTTTGAAAAAATAAAAAGTAACTAGGATGTTAATGAGTAGATTTGAGCCAAGTTTGATTGCTCCGAAATATGTTATCGTACAAGAAGTCTAAAATATGTGAATCAAGGTTGTTTTAAAACCCGTATCAATATTCTTCCATGTCTCCTATATGTTACTACTTACTAGCCTTTAAAGAGTTCACTGAACTATGAAATATGGTGTGCTAAAGATATTCTAAGCCATTAAATGAAATGTACTCCATAACATTTTAAATATTTTTTCAACAAAATACAAATGTTAATGTTAAGAAATTACGGGATTAGAAATATCACTTGTCACACATAGCGTGACACGCACATTCTAGTATACTCTATAATCGAACAAATATAATCCTTTAATGTGACCGTTATTGAAAATTGTAATGTAATGTGTCAAAAACTTTAGATGTAGTACTCCACATAGGTTCATTCCAAAGAAAATTTTAAAATTTAGGGATCAATTTAATCTTTTCAAATTGAATAAATATTAGAATAAGGTTTTACAATCTCAAGCAACTTTTAAGACATAACAAATATTCTATTCAAAATACATATTTAAATAGATTATACCTTCAATCCAAATATCACTAGACAAGTATAAATTTAAATAAAAAGCGTACATTATTAAGGGCATTCTAACATTGTAAAATTTATTGTACACTTTATTTATTTAAAAGTTAAATTAATTCCGCATTTAACGAGTTGTTTTCAAAGACAAGCACATAATGATGCAGACGAACAAATCTGAAACTTTTAACACATTATAGTATCATATATTTATATAAACTACACACTACAGGACTAAATTTGAAAATTTCCTTCCTTTTAATCTTAATTTACAACACATATACTCCCTCTTCCCAAAACAGTTGCACCGTTTTGACTTTTTGCGGTCAACAGAATTGAAGTTTGACTACAAATTACTCTTAAACTATAATAGTAAAATATTTATCAAAATTATATTATGAAAGTTTCCATCCTAAATTATTAATATGTAATTTTGTTAAATATTTTACCATTATAGTTTAAGAGTAATTTGTAGTCAAACTTCACTTATGTTGACCGTAAAATGTCAAAACGGTGCAACTGTTTTGGGACGGAGTTTGTAGTATGTATGAAGTCACCGAGTCGATCCAATTAATTAGTTAAATTTCAGTTGACCAAAACGTGAATTATTTGAGTTTAAAACATATTGTACATGAACTTACTTATATACAGAAAAATTCAATCAAGAAAGTCACTAGTCCCTTGCATGCAAATCGAGGAGAAGAGGAAACACATTCATGACGGGCTATAGGTTCATTTAACGAATACCAAACGCAAGGCCTTTATAATTAAGTTAAAAATGAAAAGGACCCACTTTTCCTCTTCCTCTGGAGTCTGGAATATGAACTGATCACCATGGCCTATTTAACCAATTAGTCAAACAACAATCGAATGAAACACTATAATGTACTGAAGTACCAAACATGCCTCCAACTTCGACTCACCATTTAGTTGACTACTGTGACAAAACAGTAGAAACAATCGTTACAAAAGACGCCAGGATAGCCGAAGATTGGATCAAGAACATCAAGAAACTGTCGGAGCAAAACGGAGAAAAATGCAAAATAGTCGGAGTGAACTGTAAGTTTGTGAATCATCCCATCAAGTCGTTTAAGCGGGCTGCTCTTCTGCAACTATGTGTCGGCACAAACTGTCTCGTTCTTCAACTGTCGTACATTGGGTGTGTAACGCAGTCACTAAAGGAACTCCTATGCGACTCTAGCTTTGTATTTGCTGGAGTTGAAATAGAGGAAATTTCAAAGAAGCTTTTGAACGAGTATGGGCTTGACTTGGGTGGGAAAAAAGTTGACCTGCATTTGATGGCAAAGAATTGGTTCCCCATGAGTTATAGAGGAAGGCCTTCTCTGAAATCTCTTGCTTATGGTATTGCAGGGCTGTCGATGAGAAAGGGCAATAGTTATAAGGGCGACTGGGAGTCCAGTGTTCTTGATGACGAACTGGTTGAGCATGCTTGCTGTGATGCATACGCATCTTACTGCATTGCTCACAGGATGCTTACAGAGCATTGAGATTTCTAATTGTACTTCATCTTTGTAGATGTTTAAGTGAATCTGTATTCAATTATTCGTTCTGGAGTGATTGATACAGATTCAGCTATTAATTTTCACTTCCTAATATAGTAGAAATGTTTTTACTGGAAAACGGAAATCTTTATGCCGAATCAACTGATTGTACTAGCAGATTCTATGATACATGGATAGCCCATAACTTGCAGACAGAACTAGCAGATTCTATCCTACTACTACTAGCATAAGCCAAAACTTGCTTCGTACCTCTCAGAATATTGTAAGATCCAGGTTTACGATACATGGAACAGCGAAGTCATCTCATATTACCCTCCCGGAGAACATCAATCATGTCGTATATTTTCTTGTCTGCATTTTCCTGAACCTGCATTTTAGAGAAAACAGTTGGGAGGATGAATGGATAATTTGTGAAAACAGGATTGAGATCGTTAACAAAGAACTGTAGAGACGTAAGAACTCAAACTCAAATCTCAAGTGACGAACTAGTAGCATTACAGCATGAACAATAATAGCTTACAAATGTAGTGCATTAGGGAATAACAATTACCTTCTTAGCTAGGAAAAGTACTGCATCGACAGTACCCTCCGCATAGATTGATCTACCGCAAACGTTGTGTTGAAACTCAAATGAGACACTTTTCATTGCAATACATGCATAGACAAAAAGAACCAATGAGTCTGATGCTTGAAATAGGAACATAAAGAATAATAAAATTCAAAGACGGACAGATATCTTACGTTTCATCAGGTGATGTTAGATTGTACAAGTGGAATGCATGACCATTTAAATGCTCTTGTGGGACTCCTACCATCTCAACTTGTAATCTTGGGTCTCGTATTTGCTTCACCTGATCGAATTCATTTACACAGTCACAAGTGAGAAAAGCAGACATGCAGGGCAACGCGACATAAAAACCTCTAAGCATGAGGTCAATACACACATCAAATGGTCTGACATAAAAATTAAAGTCATATAGAAGAATCAAAATTGATTTAGTATATGTTAAGAGTTCAGATCACTCATTTAGCATTATTTAACATGAGGTCAGGTGTATAAATACAACCAATTGCAAAACTTAAAGACTAAAATACTTAGAATCCCACCAGCATGCATCCTATTGTTTTCAACAGCAACCAGAAAAAATATGTAGTGAGGTTATATGGATACAGAAGTGCTTTGCTTAGTGACAGTATTCGATACCAAGAGTGCTACAGCACTCAACTAACAGTGCCAGGCAACACACAGACTATCTTCCTTCTTTTTTTTTTCTTTTTTTCTTTTTTTTCCTAGCGATAGCTAAAATGTATACAGATTTAGTAAATTTATCTCAGAATTTCCAATTCAAAATACTGAATCTCTCTAAAAGCAACACATAAAAGCAGTTCCTCAAGCTGAAAGCCTGAAATGGCAGACATAATCTTCTTGGGACCCTTCAAGCCCGTTTTCTCACATTTATATTAGGTACGGATGGATTTATCAATTACTCCCTGTACTTTCAAATAGAGCTAACACTTTGCTCATGCTGTTATACTATCCAGACAGCTAATCATTATGCAAGCTTATAAAGCAAATAATTTTCATTTAAAAACAGACCTGCCCTAAATCACAGGTGACACCCAGCTTCTCGAAACATGAGATAACAGCCTTGGCAGTTCCAGATAGGTCCTTTTTGCTAGCCTGATGTGACTCCATGACCTTATACAAGAACAAGTGAGGGAAATAGTGTGAGTGTATAATGCTTGAACTAAAGAACAATCTCTGTGATTACAAAAAGGTTAAGAGCAGTTCAAGAAAGGGCTACTTGAGCACGTTACGACCATATGTATATGAGTTACAGTGTAGAACTTACATCGAGATCATACCCAGAAAAGGCGCCAGGAAATTGTTCTGCCATAATTTCCATGGCTGCAAGGAATGCTACCACCTATAAATATTAAGCAATTACATATGCGAAGAACATAATTCATTTACTACACAACAAACCAAATGGTAAATAAATATTTTCTTATCACCTGTTTACCCATTTGCGGAGAGATTAGTGCATAAATATTGGAGTCTGCCACAGTCTTATACAGCAGCTCCCTGTCTCCGCCAGTGGTTCCCATTACAAAAGGTACTCCAACTTTAGCATAGAGAGCAGCATTGTCTGTATAATACACAAAATAATTACAGAGTGCAGGGATTATGTTAAAAGATAAATATCAGACAATAAGCATGCTTCCATGCATGAGATACTTAAAAACTAGAAATTAGCATGTGCTACAAGTTTTGAAGTCGAGAGACAACATATAGTGACGAAGAAAATTTGGTCTCTTAAACTAGCAGAAAGTCTGGATATGATGGGAAATGTCCCGATTCCAGACATATGAAATCAGAGATACCAAAACCCAGGTTCTGCACGAGTTAATGAAACCACATAGAAGTTCTTATGAATTATGACACCGAAAGATGAATTCTTCTTATCGACATTTATGGACTCTCCGTGAAAAGAGATAGGAAGAACACAGTTTCTATAAGGAGTTTTAGTCAATTTCTTTTCTTCTTCATGTTCAACGATGGAGGAGAAGTTCTCCTTTTAAACGAATTACGAACAGAACATTGCATAACAAACTAAATTCAACTAACGATTACAATCAAACGGCAACAAACCCGTCCTACAGATTAAGGAATAGTTATTTGACTTGCTAAATCAAAAGCATCTGTAATCGAAGAAATACTGGTAAGGACCTAGCTTGCCTATAATAAAAGTTTTCCCCAAATGGTTGTATAGTTTTATACTTGTATAGACAAAGCACTTAAATAAGAAAATGCTGATATAGTGATATGTACCTCAAGATAGATTATTTATAAAGTATATGAATTTTCAGCTAATTCTCACAGCTTTTGTTCCATAGAATTGACATATCCATCAGATCAAACGCCAAATGTTAAGCATCAACAGGCATAAGCATGGCAGAAGGCAGAAGCTATTCCTCATGTAGCATTTAGTATTAGAACAGCAAGTAAATGAACTCGGAACAAAACAACCAAATGAAAGTGAGAAAGGCTAAATGTACCATTGACAGCATCTGGCACAGTGTAATCGACGACAATAAGGCCTGGGTAGTCCTTAAACATGGAAGACAGAACATGTTCTCGTTCGGAAGCATCGCCCTGCACTTCAATCTGCACTCCATCAATATCTATGATCTTCCCACCATCTTGTGGACTACCCAATGCAACTGGAACAGGACGGAGACCAGCCGCAATGGCCGCTTCTAGCACCGCCCTCCCCATTTTCCCTGTACAACCATTCACCTATATGTACAGCAAATTAATAACAAACGACAAAATTTCCCCAAATCCATACAAAAAAAAAAAACACAAAACACTTGTAGCAGCATTATTATTATATCCAATTGTGATACACAAAACACAAAACACTTGAAATATTGAGTCCATTCCTGAATAATAATAATTTTTGGTCGGGCATTATCGATATCTATCTATATGGGGCAAGGAAAAGAGAAAACAGAGATGGAAATGTACCATAATTGGAGTTCCAGTAGTTTTGGGGCGTGTAAGGTCGAGAGACATTAGTGGAGTGGTGGCCATAGGGACCAAAGAAGTGGTTTTTGTTCGTGTACAAGGAAGATTGTGTTTGTGGGTGGTGGTGACGATATTAAATGAAATCCTCCTCCTAATGAATTTTGTAATTCGCGGGGATGGATTAGTTAGCAGGTTGTTAGGAGTTATGCAGGTGGAAGTGGATGGAGGTCTGATAATGGAAGAGGCCATTTGAGACATGTGGAAAGCTCAATTCCTCCTGTAAGCACAGAAGACAAGTAGAAGATGATGATGATGATGATGATGATGATGATGGAGTTGGGTGTCTTGGATGGATAGAAGAAGATAGATTGATGGAAACAGAAATTAGGACTGGGGTTTTGCTTACTGCATTCCAAATTTGTCACAGGATTTCTAAGCCTTAAACCCCCAAACTACACCGTTTCAACCTGTGTCAATAATTAAAATAATAATAAGAAGAAAAGTAAAGTATATGAAAATTAATAAAATTAGATGAAAATGTAATTATAAAAAAATTAAGAATCGAATACTATAGTTCTAGGCCATCTGGAAATGAAAAAGGGCAGGACAGAGGTAGTACTGGTAAAAGATCGACCGACTACAATACTCATGGTTTAAAATCTAGGTTTCGGAATGCATTTCGGATTCTTAAAAAACTGAGACGTATCGAGACGTTTGGAAAAGTTACAAAAGTGTATCGAAAAGCCATAAAAATATGAAAAACAAAAATGCATTAAAAATACCATAAAAATCTTATTTACCGACAAAAATTGATGGATTTTTATGAGTAAAAAAATACCCAATTTGCGGGAAGCATCAACTAATACAACATGTCATCACGAACGATTACCAGAGCCATCACAAACTCACAATCCTCCCTCACATCATCATAACTCTTGTAAGGCAATTTAACTCATAAACTTATTTCCTTCTCTACCCAATAAAACAAAGGGGAAGCAAGTTGAACAAGAAAAAATGAAGCAGAGCTCATATCATTGATCCCCTGAAGAAACACCAGCTATGCTGAGAAATCGTTTCTTCCTTATTGAGACATAGCTTGCAGTACAGGTTACTAGTTTATTCATATTGTTTTTTTATAATATGCAGGATTGAGCGAATCGAGAGTGGGTCAATTAAATTTGGATAGGTTTAAATTGGAAATTTGATGACTTGGTTTATGCAAATTACATAGATTTTGGTCGGGAATTTCTTTGGTTATCGAAACGGAAAATCTAAATCTTCTTACTTGTATCGTGTTTTCCGGCCGAATCTCACGAGAAACACCGATATTTCATCGGCACATATGACTAGTGGCACTCCTTGGTCGGTTCATACCGTCCAAGGTGAAAACCGAGAAATTTCGGCCGTTTCGGACTAAATGGAACGAAATTTCAATCCATGACAATACCCACATTCTTTAGTGGGGCGTTATAATAAACATAATATAAATTTTTTATTAATTTAAATATGATTTGGCATTCCATCCAATTTTAAATAAGTATCGTTTAATTTTTTTCACCTAGACCGCCTTATTAATAGTAAAATACCTAATATATTAGGTAATTATGATACTTTTTCTAAACCGACATTCATTTTGCAAAATGTAAAAATAGTAGAACGATATTTACTTACAATTCCAGGGAGTATTAATTTGAAATTATTATCACGAACGCAAATATAATAATTAAATTTATTATTTTTTAATCATTTTTACTGAAAAAGTTTTGCCAGGATATTTAGCTCCACACACATAGCATAGCATAGTGGAGTTTACTTTTCTACGGTTCCTCTGCTATCATATGATCATCTATCTCTCCAACCAAAGCAACTTCACCCAATTCCCATGGCATCATCTTCAACGGATTCAACTCCTCTACTCCCTGACGACGTCATTTTAGAAATCCTTGTAAAGCTCCCCGTGAAATCTCTATTCAGGTTCAGGTGTGTCTCCAAATCATGGAATCACTTTATATCCAGTTACAAATTTGCCAAAAACCACCTCAAAAATTCCACAAAACACTCCGATCTCACACGCCAAAGGATCATGCTTAACTTCAGAGGAGGTAATATGAAGTTCTGTTATTGTCCATCTTTGTTCCGAGAACCTTTCGTTCATGTAGTTGACCTTTATTCTCTGTTCCTATGTTCAAGAAAATTAACTTGGGTCGTAGGTTCCTGTGATGGGTTATTATGTCTAGTTTTAGATAAGAAAGATTTGGTTTTGTGGAACCCAAGTATAAGAAAATACATAGAGCTGCCTGATTTTGGTGTGGACTCAAGCTTTGGTAATCAAGTTGCTTATGGGTTTGGTTTTGATAAATTCAGTGATGACTATAAAGTAGTGGTATTTAATGGTAATAAGGATTCATCTGATGTGGTCAAAGTTTATAGTTTCAAGTCTAGAGAATGGAGAATGGTCACTAGTTGCCATAGTTTTTGGCTGATGAGTGATCCAGCTATATTTGTGAACGGGAAGCTGTTCTGGATTTCGAATCCGGGCTTTAATTCGGAAACAGTAGGTCATATAGTTTCTTTTGATTTGGGGACAGAGGAGTTTGATGTATTACAGATGCCGATTCACATTGAAGACGATTCTTATTCGAGGTTGGATGCTTGCGATGGATACCTTTATGTTGTTTGTAGCTATTTGAATCGTGTAGATTTATGGATGATGGAAAGTTGTGACTCGAGTTGGACTAAGGTTGTTAGTGTACCTTGTGTTGATGATTTTCTTAGGTATAGCTATAAAAAGCTTATGTATGTGGAGAAGAATGGAGAGGTACTGTTGCTATGCTGGCCGAAATTTGTGGTTTTTAACATGAAGGATTGCTCGTTTAGGTATCCGGAGGTGGTTAGCTCTGATAATCTCATTGGGGCAACAACTTATGTTGAGACTTTGGTTTCACCGATTATTATGATATGATTGTATAAGGTTTATAGAAGTGTCTTGATGTATTTTCAGCTATTGAGGTTGTGACTATAGTACTGATCATTAATAATGATATTTCTGCCTCAATTTGAGCATTTGTTGATAGAGAGTTGGACTAAGGTTGGTTACCTTAATTACCTGTTCCTTCAATTGATGATTTGTTGAGGTATGTAAGTTGCATAAAACTTGTATATATGCATTTACATGATAGTGTATATGCTTCGAATTCTTTGTGGTTTCTTGTTGAAGTATATGAAACATCAGTTGCATTTGTTAGACAATATCTAGGACTCAATTCCCCGTCCACCTGAATCTGATACTCCTTGGATTAGAGGAGTTTTTGATGTCTTGAATCCGGGACTGCATACTCAAAACGCACGTTTTTGGAATCATGATCATGTACTTTCTTATTGCGGATCAACCCGGTAAAATATATTTAAAAAAAAAAAAAAGTCATTCAAGAGCAATAATAATAAGTAAAAGTCAACTGGAAATTGACTAAAGAAACCATAAAATAAAATTGAAGAACAACGCCATAAATAAAATTGAAGAACAACGCCCTAAAAGCTACTCCTATACATATACAGATTATACAAATCCGAACTCAATTTGTATTCAAATACTCCACTAATTAAGCAACCAGCTGCATGCCTATGTTCTCCGATCCGCCAGAAACTCATGCTGCTTATTAATTATGTCAAATTGGAATGACATCCCGTTGGATCTGGCTGCGGAGATTGCCAAACGCTTAGACCACTATGAAGACTTGGAGACTTTCAGCCAGGTTTGTCGAACATGGAGACAATCCAAATCACAGAATTATGTTGTGAATCGACCAACCAATCGGCAGACTCCATGGTTGATGATACCCGATCCTCATCCCGGCAGGTTTTACAGTCTTTACACTCGTATGGTGTTACCAATTGAATTCCATCCTATTGCATTGGATGAAGATGAAGATGGCGAAGATATGAGATCACTCTTCGATTTCCGCCTCGACTATAACGAATTTGAGGACGAGGTGATCGATCTCGGCTGGAAACACTTATCTTCCAAGGGCTGGCTCATCTTGGTTAGGGAAGGTTTTGATATAGTTCTTCACAATCCTTTTACCAAACGTATTATTCAAACCCCTCAATTCCCCAATATGTATAAGGTTACTCTTTTTGGTCCTGGTGGCCCATCAAATATGTTCATTCTTTGTCACAAGGCTGTTCTCTCCAAGAGTCCTGAAGAGGATGATTGTTTCACCCTTGCCTTGCTCATTCTAATGTATCTTGTCATCTGGAATAGTAAGCATGATAAGTGGGAATTTATATATATCCATGAATATGCCTATATACTTGACATTCTGTTTTTTAAAGGGGAGCTTTACGCTATCGATACCTCCGGAAAGCTTTTTCATTGCTTAACTAGAAAGTTGATTGTTGACTTCGATGACAACTGGGATAGGTGCTTTGACGATGAAGCTTATATGGTGGAGTCTGCCGGAAGGTTGCTTGTACTCTATCGTTTCCGCAGATACGATGATAGCATAGGCGGTGACGGTCCCATTGAGACTTGGGACCTGGATTATGAGACTACAAGTTTCAAGGTGTGGGAGGTCAATGTTGATACAGGAGAATACACACAGCTACAAAGTATTGGAGACCATGCCATTTTCGTTGGCTTTAACTCTTCCATCTCTGTCGAGGTTGTGTCGTCTGCTACTAATGGTTGTAAGCCTAATTGCATTTACTTCGCTGATGATTTTTATCGAAGTCCCAAGTTAGGCAAGGATATGGGTATTTATGATTTAGCTTCCCGCAAGGTACTTGAGGAGGAAATCTACTCCCGCCGTTTCAGTTGCATTGCCCCTCCTGTGTGGCTTGAGGTCCACAAATAATCTTATTGATTTCTTTAGCAATTTACCATGTCTTGTGTTTTATTTCATAAATCTAAGATTTAGCTTTTAGCTTTTAGTATCAAGTATGCTAACTTTTCTATGTTGATGTAAATGTTACTGGCCAGAGCTAAAATTACTAATGCCAGAGCAATTTGTATAGGAATGATTAGTGTTTATAAAAGGTAAATTGCTCTGGCATTAATAATTTTAGCTCTGGCTATATCACTAGCCTACCGGCAGCCTACTGGCAATTGTTTGTAGGAATTGCTCTTTGCTCGAAGAAACTGTGTACTAGCAATTGCTTATTTATCTGCAATTTCTAGTATCATCATTCCTATAAAGTAAACAATAATATAATATAGTACAGTTTACCATAATCTTTCCAAGGTTGAAGTTCACTTCTGCTCATTAGGTTTACAGAACAATTAGTGAAACAAACACAAACTACACAGCATAACCACCGGAGAAACTAACGAGGAAATCACGGAGTAATTCTGCAATGTACAGGACATACACGACACACAAGACACAATGTAACATAACATAACATGCTTTGGCTCGTTAATCGCTCTATTGCACAGGAAAACCAACTGGAAGTCGGTTTTCTTGATCCATGGCAATGCACGTACAGATTATAAGAGCAATAATTACACAGAAAAGGAACCACAATTTCTGCTCTTCTCCCTGATGAACACTATTACACTACTCTGAGACACTATCAAGATCAGATTTATACAGAAGTGACAAACCCAATACAACCACATGATGCAGCCAGCAAGTTGGTTATATCTGCTCTCTGAGTCTAATTTGGCCTGCAAGATTGAACTAAGCCGCCAGCTAATTCATCTAAAGACTTAGCCAACTAATTCATCTAAAGACTTAAAAGTTTTGAGTGAAACAAATTTTCAATGCTAAAATTTAGAGAAGCTTGATGGCGCGCAAAGCTTAGTATGTAGTATGTATCATTCTGTCACAGGGACAAACGAAAATTGGAGTCAAAAGTCAAAAGAAATGAAAATTTCAATACCACACACACTTCAAAATTATGCATAGTGTTGCAAGGAAAAGAAAATGAAAATTTGAAGAACTTTGTTAGGACTTTGCTCTGACTATATCAATAGCTCATGAATACAACATCAATCACATCACACAAACCATATATATGAAAACGAAGGAAACTTGGAAGGATCACATGTATAAAACTCTTCTATCAGAATGGCACTGTGAGGGAGTTCTAAGCTAAACTGCAAATTTTCCTTGTAGATAACAATTCACTCGGTAGGTCCCCTAAGAATATCACCTTTTCCATTCCCATGCGCTGGTGAAACAACCCCAAGAATCACAAACCCTGCCAGGATAACAATCAAAATACCCAAAGAATTTACCAGCATTGCTTCTGCCGAATACCGTGATATAACCTTGTTCACCTGAAGAAATGTTGCCTTCTCCAAAAAACCAGTAGTGCAAGTGGCGACAGCCAGAACATAGATATAAATTCCGAAAAACACATGCCATGGCATGAGGCTAGCTCGACTGTTTCTTGATCCACCCGGGTACCAAAATGTCACAAATCCAGCTACCCACTGCATAAGAAACTCTCAACATCAACCAAGGCAATCAATATTGCTAGAATACTTTGAAAATGGAAATGTAATTCAGAGGATAGAGTGGACTCTATATTAATCACCTGAATTCCAAACAACAGAAGACATGCAAGACCAAGCCAGGAGTGAAGACTATAGAAGTTATCAATGCCTTTGTCAACGTGAAACTTCCAGGCAGCCCATAGTCCAATGATGCCGAGAAAGAAGGCTAGGCATAGGAGAAACAGATGAACTGACTTCTTGAAGTTTTTAGTTCCTGATACGGTTTTGTATGCTAGCATGGCTGCAAACAGTAAGAAGTGGTTTTTGAGAAGATAAGTAGGCACAGATGACTGGGAAGTACTGAG
The DNA here is from genome assembly GCA_028274465.1 of Plantago ovata. Taxonomy (NCBI): domain Eukaryota; kingdom Viridiplantae; phylum Streptophyta; class Magnoliopsida; order Lamiales; family Plantaginaceae; genus Plantago; species Plantago ovata. The sequence continues at coordinate 13,910,940 of CM051457.1, read as the reverse complement.
TTCTATATCTACAGCATGAACTGCTAATGATCCATTAGTCTATATGACAATTGCCAACTCAGACAATTCTCATCTCCACACGTACTCTTTAAATACAAACGGAACCACTCCACAAAAGCATGGATAACAAAGAGCACGTCCTGAGGAAACTGAATGTGATTGAGAATTTGGTTTGAGCACATACTCAACGTTGATCTCGGATACAAATTATACAATATTTCTCAAAACTTGAGATGCTTAAGCATACAATTTGTCCCATATCATCATAATAAGTCAGGATATCAAAATATTTCCATGTTTAACATGGATATCAAAATGTATAAAGATTATAGCTCTAACAACACAAGTAAGGTCATCAATTTTAACACCTATAAAGATTAGGAATCTTTGAGCTACAAAATTGATCATTCATTAGCCATTAGTAATTTACCTTCACCATTGAGAAGCACAAGGCCAACCACCATTAAAACAGGATGAACCTGGGCATGAAGACATTATTTACACAGTCTTAATAAACAGATATTAATCAACAAAATGTCAAAACTAAATTGTTAAGATAAACCCTAGGACTGTTCATTGAGAAGTTTAGAAAAAAGGAAGGATAGTAGAAAGAGGGAAAAAGAGAAGCTGAGTTACGTTAAAGATGAGATCCTTATTATCGGAAATGAGAGCCAAGCCGCCTCTGTAATGTACAGTCCATATGAGCACCATTGAAGCTACGGCGATTCCGATAACTCTGACCACGGCGAAGATCGGGAACCGTACGACTGGAACCACCGCCATTTGATTTGGTGAATCAATGAGAGAAATTTCTTGTTCGATTTTCAATGATGATCAATTGATTATATATTCTGGTTCTTGATTTAATGTGTGTCTAGTGTGAAATATTCTGAATGAGATCTCTCTCAGCTGAAGAAAAGAATAGTTTGCTTGCTACTCATGCTCGACCCAAACTGTTTGACTTTTTTTTTCCTTTCAAGCAAACTCATGCTCGACCCAAACTGTTTGACTTTTTTTTTCCTTTCTTTTAAATACTATGACATCGACTTACAAAATAATTTAAATCTAGTTGAAACTTAAAATTAAAATTTGGTTATCGTAATTGTGAGATGAGACTTAGGGTGTTTGCAATAACTTAAATTTAAATTAAGTTTAAATTAACTGATTTAATTTAAGGATTAGTTGGTAAAGTTGGCTTAGTAGATAATTTGATAGTTGTTTGCAAAAAACTAATTTTAAGTTAGACAAGTTGTAGGAGTAGTGTTTGCAAACCTAACTTTTTGGACAAAAACAACTAAAAAACTTAATTTAAGGAGAAGTTGCTGAATTACAACTCAGATTTTCCAACTTCAACTTATCCAGCTTAATTTAAGAGAATTAAGCAGCTTATAAGTTGTTGCAAACACTCAAAAATTTGTTTTTGCTTAAAATAATTGATAAGTTGGATAAGTTAAATGGTTGCAAACACCCACTTACTCTTTTATTTATACTTAACTCGTTGTTATGATGTTGTATTATGATCTAAGTAGGGTTTATAATAACAATTGAATTGTGGTGCCACTCAAATTGTCGTCACGGCATTCGTGATTAATCTAAGTATTTTAAACGTATAGTTTGGGTAGGCTAAAAAAATTGAACAAGAAAATGAATACGCATATCTCGTGTACTACAACTTGTTAGGGGAGAAAAATTTGTTATGTATTAAACCTTTTCTTTTAGTGCAGAATGCACGAGATTGTGCCTATAAAGTTATGTAGTCTTGTACACGAGCGTAAGGGCTCGACATGTATCATGTAACCAACTTCAATTTATAATTTTTGGGTACACATACATGATACATGATTTTATAATTTTTCATTAAAGTTTAGCTATTGAAACAGGATTTATAACTTATAATGATTTTATTTATGTATTTCTATTACCCCCTTTGTTTCATTGAATTGTACTATCGACAAACTTTATCTTATACTCCCAATATCAGTACGAACTACGAACCTATACTAAGAAAATATCCAAAAACAAATGTATATAGCCCTTCAAAACTCAAAAGAAAAAAAAGAAATCTAGAGCAACTTTCGTCTAATCCAACAAGAATACTTTCTATGGAGTACAGTACACAGACAGATGTGCGACTAAAATCCTGACAATTTTACAAGCAAAATTGCTAATATAATCACTATTCCAACAACATTTTAACATAATCCAACCAAAATACACCCAGTGCTCTGCCCTAATCATACATTTTCCCTGCAAAAACTGTCATCTAATCAGTCATCACCACCAAGCAACCATTAAAAAGGCTCAATCTTTTTACACCAATTCTACCTCGCATACCAGGGCGATCCAGATCAAGCCTATCTAGGATAGGAATGTGGGTAAGAACCATACGGACGATCCTGTGCCGAAGGACTTCTCCTTCCTCTGTCCGACAATGATCTGCCGTAGCCTGGGCTCCATGGCGTAGGGTTTCCCCGTGGGCTATTGTAACTATGATCACGATAACTATGGGAAGTAAAGCCTGTTTCTCGATCAAATCGGCTATGGGAAGTAAAGCTTGTTTCTCGCTCATACTCGCCATGCCTCCGAAAATGATTTGCCAAAGATGGGCTGGTCCAAGGATCACTGCCAGGAGGCCTTTCGTCGTCCACATCTGCTGACCACCTAGGTTCATGGTGATTGACTCGGTTAACGGTCTCTGGTAAATAGTTATGCCCACGGTGGTGTGCACGTTCTCTAGGAAGAATAGAATCCGAAGAACTAGGTGGTGCCCAAAGTCTTTCGCTGGCATTTGCTGGGATAGGTGCATTTATCCCGGGAAACTCAACACTCATTTTTCTAGTTGGTTCCTTGGGGGAGAGAGCACCAACAATTTCACCCTCTTCGCCTTCTTCCTTGCTTGGCTCATCACCAAATATTGTAATTCCTGAAGGTTGATCCTCTACATCTGGGTCTACAGAACATGGGAAAACATGAATGGGCACACATTATTCATCAAATACAAATGAAAATTTACAGTTTGATCAATGTTGTTGGCCTTTTTTACTTAAGCATCACAATCTTTTTCAAGTTTTTACAACCTACTGTCTACCTAGATTTTCTATTTTGACCAGCCCCACCAATAAACCAAGTTACATCCCAAGTCTGTATCATGAATTTTGGAAGTGCAATAAACATAAACTTTACTGGGTAAGTATTCGCTCCAAGAATTGAAGATGCAAGAGTGATACAGGCCAAAGGTAAACAAGCAAAAAAAATGTTGTTTTCCAAAACATACGGCACGTATATGATGAAAGTAGCATCAAAATTAGTTAAGCTCGTTAAAAGAGAAGATAACTGAGCAAACTACCTAGATAGCCAGGTGGATACCCAATTTCTCGCATTCTGTTAAGCCACGGAGGTGGGTCAAGCTCCTACTCAACACAAACAGCAGTTTGATAATATAAATTAGTCGCAGAACAGGTTAATCTAAAACATATAAAAATAAAATAGTGTATGGCAAAAATTAATCTCACCCCAAGGCCCAAAAGTTGTCTTGTTTCAGGATCAAGGACACCAGGGGTCAAACCTTCATATTTTCCGCCACGGGAACTTTGATAATATCGGGCAGAGTTACGAGAATTGGCACTTAGGTTTCGTTGTGACCTATGCTGCTTTCGAGCATTACTGACAGCAGCATTATCACGTGGCATAGGACAATCTTTCAGTGCATGGCTGTAGGAAGAGCAGTTGAAGCAACGGGAAGCATCTAGCTTTTCTCCTTCACTGCAAGAGATGTCATACATCAGCTTTGTACTACAAACATGTAAAGCTTTATTTTTCTTAGCTGGGGTTTATTAATAATAAGATCAGCGGGTGGGGAAGGGGAGAGACAGTCATCTTTAAGCAAATGTTGTGAGCTTGTGACCAATATCGCAATGAGGAAAAAGTTGAGACTAGAGCCATCATATATCTATATTCTATACCCTGCCCCAAAGAAACACAAGTTTGCAGAAGTGACAACAACACATGTCTCATAAACGCCAACTGAATTCCATATTTAAATGAACATACCCTTGCAGAGCACTGGAACCATCACCAGAGGTCAAAGCTAATGAATATCCACGGTCATAAAGAGGAACAGAAGTGCCATCCAAAGGTATAAATTCCTTATTTGATTGACTCTTGGACTGATTGTCCACCCAAAAAGTCTACATAGAGTAAAGCACTAAGAAAATCAGTTTAAACTCTAAACAGCATACATTAAAACAAAATTTGAACTCCAAGTGTAAAGCATTGATAAAATTAGTTTAAACTCTAGAAAATTTACTATAGAACTCAAATTTGAACTCCATTGATAAATTAGTTTAAACTCAAGACAATACAATAACAAAATTTGCACTCCAAGGTATTCACCACTTCGTAAAAGTTTGGTAAGAGTATAAGTGTATAACAATGGGAGAGTACTGAGAATACAACCCTCTAGTCCTCTACTAGTATTGAGCGGGGCGGGGGGGGGGGGGGGGGGGTCATGCAGAAAATGACCAAACATCAAAATCTAATCCTCCATCTTGGCCAAGATAGGGAAAACAGCAAGTGTGATCACCTAAAATACCATAGCATATGCAGAATACAATAGCCTGAGATTCATAAGTTAAGGACCACCAGAACATAAATATGTTGGAACATGAAAGTGATAAGCTTTAACTATCAAAATAAATTTCAACTAAAATTAAGCAAATTCACTAGAAGACATGGACAAAATTGAAGAGAATAGAGTAGTACCACTTGAGAAGGTTTATCTAAGCCAACTCGAAGAGCAGGAAAGTAGGTTTCTTCTCCAGACTCAGTTACTGTGTTTGATTCCTAGAATTCAAGAGATAGTAAGTAGTGATACATTATTATTACGAGTGACAGTGAAAACAAGAAAACAAGAAAATTCTATGCAAACAAGCAGATGAAAAGTCAACATACATTTGACAATGAGCAGTTTTCTCCATGCCAACGTGACCACTGTTGTAATAGCTCCTCAAGCTTTCTTTTACTTTCTCTGAACAAAAATCATAAGCTTATGTTAGTACTGACTCAAATGTGAGGGAAAAAAAAAGAGTAAATTGCATATACATACCTGGTCAAAGAGTTATAGATAACACGAACTGAAGGTTGATGCTCATCAACAGTTATTCGGGGCCTCTTAGCACCAGATATTGCTAATAACATTAAGTTATGGTAACTTGTAATCCAATTTAGTGGTTAGTATAAATGAAAAATAAAGAAAAAAGTAAAGAAAGGCAACCGAGTACAACTAGGATGAATACCCAAACAGCTGTACATTGACAAAACTACCATTCGCATATAAAGAGTAGGAAATAGCCTTAAGAAAGGATACAAGTACGATTTAGCTTGTGATTGCTCAAAACAATGTCACTTTCAACTGCTACAGACCCACTGTCAGTAACCACTGCTTTAACTGCTGCAGCTCGTTCAGTCATTTCAAAATCAACCTCATCAACTACCATGGTATTTCCAGGTGAACGTTCACTTTCCAGGGCTTCAAAACCAGATTGACATGCATCATCAGGCATGGATTCAGATGCCACCCCATTGATCTCTTTTTCGGCCTCAGAATTTAGCAATAGAGAATCGTTCTTACTCATATGTTCGGATTTGCTCAAAGCAGGCGGGCCAGTATGATCTTCACCTTCCATGATTAAAATGCGCTGCAGCTCTGTTACAAGATAAGACTATCAGCTATTTTGCATAGATTTTATCTTAAAGAGTAATGTTCTCAAGGCTAGTACTTGGGAAGTGTTTAAAAATGCTTTTCTCCACATGGATTCTCAGCTTCTTACAGATCAGAGTGATTCTTGAACATTGTAAAAATAAAAAATAAATAAATAAAATAAAAAGGAAGAAAAAGAAGGAATAGAATTGAAGAAACTTTAAAAGATTCCTGGACTTGCTTTTGAATTCTAAGTAACTGCCTAACAATCAATTTGAATATATCCATTTTTCAAATTCCTAGTGTTTTCTAATTACATTTTTCAGAAATATAGTTTGTTATTCAAAAATTAATTTCAACTATCATTATGAAATGTGAACAACTTTTATACTAATGTATAATTGATAATTTGATCTGCAAATCCTCAAACTCTAAGTTCTGCCTGTTTCTTCACTTTATTCTACTAAAAACTAAAATAGAACCCACTTTTACTTCTCTACAAGTTTCTAACTAATATATAAAAAAATTAACTTCTATTCTTTAAACAGTCACCAAAGCACACTCCTTATTCACAAGTCACAACATACAAACTATCACATTCTAGAGGCATATGGTGATATCAAAAAATTATTTCATAAATATAACTTTAAGTTTAACCAATATATACAAACAAACTTACAAAAAGTTCAACAGCATTAAAATCTATGTGAGGCTTCTATCATCTTATCAAATAAAGAAGTTAATGTCACCAAACCACCAGTAAACCTCCGCATACAACATGTAAGAGGAAACTCTTCATATATACAATATACTAATATCATCCGGGGGCACATAAATCTTTAATCTACATACAGCCTCCACATATTTTTCAAGCCACAATGAGTTAAGTTTAAAGAATATCTGTCGTAAGCAGTGGGCTTTGCTTATAGAAACCGGACTCCTGGCCTAGAATATTGCTAGAGCAAAGAGCAAACAGTGATTTTAAAAAACCCTTTCCCTGAATCTCACAATATTAACTGAACTCACTTTTCAAAGAGCAGTTCACCAAAAAGAGGAACAAAGAAAACCGGATCATGATGAAAGAAAGAGTTGGTCAGGAAATATCCAATCCTTTCATACATGCTAAAATCCCTTTAAAACCTTCCAAATGTTCTGAAAGGAGATTGATTAAAACTTTCCAATTAAACATATATATGAGGGCAAACAAGGGCAAAAATTCATCATGATTCCATGACAATGCCAACATGCAGAATACCAATTGATGAATTTTCTAAGTAAATTCACATAACATCATCACCGAAAAGACTTGCCTCACTAATGCATCCAACCATCACACACAATCAAATAAAGTTCGTAAGACCTAAAATGTCACGGCGAAAATCCCCATGAGTTTCAGTATCAAAACCCAGGAAACATGACACAACTGAAACTAAAAAGTAAATGAATAACGAATTAACGATTAGCTCCAATCAGATTTGTCTGCTTTCAATCTTTGCGGGGGGAAATGGGATCAAATCAATCATGAATTAGGGTTTTCGAATTTACCTGAAGAGAACAAGCTATTGAACTGAGAGCTTGGAGAACCAGAGGAGATACAGATTTAAATGAGAAGCAACCAAGAAACTGAGCTGAAATGAGAAGTCGGCGGCAAGAATCTAGAGAGTGAACCAGAGAGATACAGATTTAAATGTAGAGGGGGAGAGAGAAAGACTGCTGGAGTGCCTGCTGGTAGTAATTGATTGTACTCGATTTCTGAGATATTTTATTTATTGTTTCCAATTTCGATTATTATTGAGGCAAAAAGAAGTTACAGTACTTATACTGCATATCGTTTCCTAATCATTTCTCATTCTTCAAAATATTTTAATTATTTATTATTTCCAATTTCTTTTCAAACATAGAATCTAATTTGTTAAAATTTTAATACATATTTTTATATTTTTATCACATTCAAGCCAAAAAAAAAAAATCATTTTAGGGATGGCGTTGTCTAATAATTTAGACATGTAGTTTACGTCTCTAACTTAGTGCTAATAATAATACGTTTAACTTTAATTTAAAGAAACAAAAAAATTAACAAATAAATATAAATAATTCATAATTCACGGTTTCTTTGTTTTTCAGTTCGCTACAGAGGAGCTACGCAACAAAGTTTTAGATTCTGGAATGTTTAAACTTAAGCTTGGAACGGTTTATATGCAACCATGGGTTCCGGATTTCAATCCATCAAAGGCTGCCACAACTCATGCTAAGGTGTGGATTCGTCTTCATGGATTGAGATTTGAATTCTTACATCGATCTATCATTCTAAGCTTGGCATCGGCTTTTGGACGACCAATTACTCTAGACACTGGCTCACTGGATCGTTGCTTCGGTTCATACGTTCGAGTCTTAGTAGATGTGGATCTCTCCCAAGAGCTGGACGCTTTTATAATGCTCAAAACCCCGATGGGTGCTATCCGTATTGACATGTCAATGGAAAAAGTTCCAGACTTTTGCAAAAATTGTATGTCCATAGGACATTTAGCCACCTCTTGTCGACGTTCTACACCTCGTTCTACTTCTGCTCCAAAACAGGTTACTATCAATTCTATACAAGTGTTACCAGATGTTCATCACAATGTATCCTCAGTATCTCCTTCGGCTCATGTTGAGACTCGACCCTTAACCGATACAGCTCCAGGAATTCTACCGATCCAGAATGATACTTCGCCAACTATTCAAACTAATTCTCAGCCAATGCAACCTGGAGGGGATGATTCCATCATTGATAATGCGGGATTTAAGGCTGTTTTTCCTAGAAGAGACAGGGGTCTACCTCGTCGTCTACCTCCTGCTAGGCCCTCCTCTTCTATCATGTCGAAGGTTTTTGCTGCAACAAATAACCAGTTCACACCTTTAACTGGTTTGGAAGTTACGAATGATAGCGTCGTCTCACAAGTTGAAGCTCCTTTGGTCGATGGTCACACTTCTGATTGCGACTCTGAGGCCTCTCTGGATCCGGGAGATAATTCTGTAGTGCATGATTCTATCCGTGATTCTATTGGCCTGGAAAAAGAACGCCGCTTGCTGGCCAGAGCTAACATGGACATTGCAGTTAAGCACTCTTGGCCTGATCTTATGGAAGCTGAGGAATGAGTTTGATTGTATTGTTGATCCGGTGGTTTGGGGCGTCTCCGGACAACCTCACTATCTTACGCAACGTTAACACTCAGGCACTCTTTTTCCCATTCATAGGTTTTTCCCACTGGGTTTACTATGAATGGGTTTTAACGAGGCTCGTGGTTGCAACCAGGAATCGCTTTTCCTGGGTTTAGTTTTCTTGTTTACTTTATTGTTTTTCAGTCCGGTTGTGGACTTGAGCTTTGCTCATGACTCTTGTACTTTACTTTCTTTCATTTAATATACGTTTGGCTTATTCAAAAAAAATATTTTATTTTCCCACTTTTGTTTTCCTCCCTCTAAATTAATCATTATTAACATCCATGTTCCATCTTTTTTGGTCATATATTATTTATTGAGGAGTTACCCACCTCGTGCTAACTATGAATTATTTATATTTATTTGTTAATTTTTTTTTAACTTTCATTTGATCTTCAGCTAATTCCAAACGTCAATGACAAAAATTATTAATAAAAATTTAGTCATTGCACTTTTATAATATATGTTCTCATTAATAAATTTTCAGTATTATTTAAGATTAATCATTAGTCAATCAAACAATTTATTGGGAGGGAGAGAATATTATACGAAGAATATTAATTTTAACTTATGAAACAAATCAAATTGTATCAAGTTTTACAACTTTTTGGGCAATACTGACTTCTTATTTAAACTTAAATTATACATAAATTCTTAATTATACATAAACTATCTTTATTATTATGAGTTTTAGAAACAATCTTAGATATCATAAAATATTATGACAAAATATTGTTTCCATGCATGGGTCTTGGTCTAGATCAATTTGAAACCATGCTGGTCAAATATCTGATAGGTAACTAAGAGTATTGCTAGGGTTCTACTAGCATTAGATCTAATTTCAGATTAATTCGAAATTTTTTCTCTATAAACATTTTCCTCTAAAAAATAAAACCCTCTACTCAGCCGCCGTTTGGGAGCTTCTGCTCCGATCTGGCTCTTCCAGAGTCAGATCGGAGCAGTAAGCTCCTGTATTTCCCGTTCTCTTGTTTTCCTTTTCCGTTTCTTTTAATTCTCGTTTCGTTTAATAATACACCAGACCTATTCTAATTATTTGTCCAACCTTGATATTTGTTCTTTCACTTTTCTCTTGCGGGCTGGTGGTTACTTTCGGAGTTCCGAGTGACGGTGGTGATGTTCAGGGTGGTTCGCAGTCGAAGGAGTGTCGGTGCCCACCTGCGGCTTTTATTGAGGTGCCTGTGATTGGTGGCGTCTCAGGTGTTGTTGGAGTTGCGGTTGTTGTGTTGGGTGTTGGTAGGCGTTATGACCGGTGAAGTCGGTGGCCACGTTGTGATGCCTTTTTGGTGTCGGTTTCAGATGGTAAGGTTTATGTGGTGTTTGAGGGGTGGGTTCGGAAAACTGAGGTGGAGAGGGTAGAGGTAGGGAAATCGGTTGAAGTTTGGGCAGAGACAGGCGTTTTTGGGTTCAACGTGAGACTCTAATTTTGGAATCAATCGAGGTTAGGGTGCAAAGTTTGTACATTTTCTGTAGCAGTCACGAATGGAAAGGTTTGGAGAAGATGTTGAAGTTTTTTGGAGGTTTTGGAGTTTCTGTATGTGATTTACTTCGGAGGTTGTGTGGCAGCAAAGGTCTTGAAGAAATGCAGTGAGTGAAGGATGCGGGCACTAAGATGAATTGGTTCTTGGATCTTTTGGGTTTTGGCAAGTTAGCCCCTGTTTTATTAGATTCTGTTGAGTCGTTTTGTCTGGTGTAGGTGTTCTTCTTGTTTCAGATTTTTATTGATGGTTCTAGCTTACGGTGTTGAAGAGGTTTAGGCGAATTGGAGAAGTCTAGATGAATCAGTGTGATAGGTTCCGATTCGAGTGAGTTCAGGTTCAGGGGTTTAGGTGTTGGTTTCGGGTTTTGGTGTAGGGGCTTTCGGGTTGTGGTGCTTGTTGGTCTAGATCTGGTGTTGTATCGTATCTGTAGCATTTCTTATGCTATTTTCTAAATTAATATATATAAAATTTGGCCGTTTCAAAAAATAAATAAATCTAACTTCGAAAGTATGATTTGCTCGTTCGCCAATAGATATGCTACATGGTTAGTGATCGATTAGATTTGTATTTTATCCGACCTATTAAAGATCCGGTCTCATGTATGATTTGACCATGTAAATACGGTGATTGCTGATTGGTAGCAAAAAATTGATGGTTATAAATAAAAACAATGCATGATATATATAAGGTATAAAGCTCTAGTCTATTATATGCATTCCCCATCAGAAGTCCATGTATACTAGAATCATCATTATGTGATGTTCATAAGGATTTTCAGATAATTGGTTTAAAACTTTGTAACACTTAGGAAATTTAACAGATACAAGCAAGAAATTCAATAAAATTCAACAACCGAATCCGTGAATCCGTTAAGGAGAACTATTTGCTCCACGAACACAACTCAACAAGCACAAAACTAAAACCACACCAATGACACACAACAAGAAAAATTATCTAAGAATCGCATCCCACTGCACGTCCCCTCCCAAAAAAAATCATCTAAGAATCGCAATTCTCAGTTCATCTTCTTCAACACAAACCAAAGTATGAGAGAATTTTTTTTTCTTCACTCCAAATTTTCTATTTATGCTTAATTGATTTTATTATGGGTAATTGATGTAACATGGCAATAATTGCTAAATTATTCTTTTTTAAAAGGTTAAAATGCAATTGCAAAAACTTAACGGGTCATTATGCCACATGAAAATTAATCTCATATTTTGCATCTTGAAAATAACGTAAAAGCCACAACGAAAACATGGTTTTTTCGACTAATGTAGTATTTAGTGAACGTAATCTGCCGTTTATTTATTACAATCTCTCATAAATGTCAGATATTAAATTATGAATTTCCAGCATATGCCACACATAGTTGCCAACAAAATGGGTAAACCGTCAAAAAGCACAGGATAACGAATTTAATAGCATAGAAATTGACAAGAATAAAAATGGCGTAATAATGTAGAAGTTTAAGCTTAGATCCACGAGAGAATTATTGTTATCAAACATATTATGAAATCATACAACCCGTCTCCAGATACTGATCCCTGCTTGGGCTCTGTTTCTCAGTAGTCATCACCTCTCGATATCACTTCTTTGCAGGTAGGACGAAGTAAGATTGTGTGCTCGAACTGAGATACATAGCTGCCCTTATTATCACACAGAGGAGGGTAGGGCTGCACATGTATCCACAACAAAGCAAATGTTTCATCAAGTAGCAAATGGTAATGACTAATGAGGTACAATGAAGTGCAAGACAAGAACTGTTTCAATATTTTGGCCAATCAAAGTTGCAACAAGCATAGAAACACAAGATCAAGCATTTATCGTAAGCTTAAGACAGAAGGCAACTTACCTGAATTTTGCAGCAACTTCTATTACAGAAAAACCAACATTTTGAAATATTACAGCTACCTCCACTACCGTTAACATAAAACTTGCATTTAATGATTTAAGTTCTTGAAATATGTTTCAGTTACGGTTAGATCCCTTTGAGGATGTGATGTAATTTCACTAAATCTATATGAAAACATACCACAATTTGACATGGAGAGAGATGCAGTAATTCCAAAAAGTAAGAAAATGAATTCAATACGATGGCCACTGGAATAATGTAAGCTAATCAAGGACCCAACGCGTAAATTATTTTTTAGTTCAAACTCCCAATCACGTCATTAAAAGTTTCATGTCACAGCAACAGCAATCCCAGGAAGCCCGTGCAGTTTGTTGTCATGACAACCACCATCAGAGGAAGCTCTATTTAATTTGCTAGTAGTCTATAGTGGCACCAAAATCTATATAAATATAAACTTTACTACAGCAATTATCATAAACAAACGTAACCCTGGGCAAACTCAAACTTTTCAGGAAAAGTTCTTAAGAAAATAATTTTCCTTGTGTTTCACAGCACTCGAGTTCCGAACATTTTCAAAGTCTCCAACTTCTCTAAAATCACAGAATTTTCAAAGTGCATGAGAGATAGAATAAGGGAATTTATTATGAAAAGTTGGAACGATTTTAAAATTCTTCTACAATCTCACTTGTTCAAAATTCTCAAAAAATTTAAATAAGCACCAGATTAAAGAAAATGATAGTTTACGCAATTGCATTTCCCTTCCAATAATTTCCCAACAAGCCAAAGGAGCTGTAATAGCATAGCCAAACAAGAAAGAAACGGGTTTCTCTTCACACGAATTTCGCAAGAATCACTTCTTTTTTTGGTAGTCCAGAGGGGAACTAACCCAATATTTAATTTAAATTTAATTTTAGTGGGGTGGGGTCTTGTTCAGTATATAAACTACATCATAAAAAAATGAGATTAACACAGTTATCTGTTAACAATTCATCATTCAAGCAATTAACCCGTGAGGTGTGGGGGAAGTCTTCTATGCTACCATAAAAATTAATTCTATAAGGGAAACCATAACATGAGTAAGAAAGCATGCTGTTTTCTTCGTTTAGCAGGGCTATCGTCCCAACAAAATTACTGACTATCCAGTCCAACCAATCAATTCAAGCGACGCTGATAGAACTAAGGGAAACCAAGCATGGGCTGAAAATGGAACTAAAACATACCTGAACTATACCGGCATCACACAAATTCTTCAGTGCCATCAAATACTTCGTTTCACCAAGTCGGTCTAGATAGCGTCTACAGAAGGCCAACGTAGAAAAGTTCTTGTTTATTGTCGCCAAAAGCTGCTTTGCTCTAGGTAACCGTAGTGGAATGTGACCAATATCAAAATTCTTCATGTAATGGCTGCATTCTAGATCTTCTCTCACATATCCCTTCCCTGCATAAATGAAATGATAACAAGCATTGTTTTAACATGCATCTAAAATATCTAATCTAATACAAATTCACATTCAATAGAGAAAGACATCACACCTGTGGATCCAAAAGTCTCAATTGCATAGAATTCACCCTCTTCCATTTTTGTTTGCTCCCCTCCTTTTACAATAGGAACAGATTTCCCAGCGTGGATTTGATAAGGCCCAATACTATGACCATTCAAATTTCTTATGCTTTTAACTGTCAGAGAACAAAATCATATTGTGCTAATTAGAAAAAGTAACTTTAACAGATAACGTGGCATATAAAGTTATTATACTGATGAATACTCAATACTTCCTTCCAAATTATTCTATGACCATTGCACAGATAGCAGGATCAAAGGAAAATGGCATAACATGCACAAACCAAACCAAACTAAACTTGAAATCATTAGTTTATACATGCTTCGGCATTTTACAAATATGTTTTTACTCATCCTTCAAATGATATGGGCAAGGATAACCTTTACATTACTAAAGTTGGAATAAACATGAAAGAATCTTTGAAAACCTCATTGTACACTAGTGAACAAGCAGTAAAGTCATCTTACAGTATTTAATAAACACAAACATTTACCATGAATTTTCCATAACACTGAAGGTGAAGTAGCATTTTACCAGGTACTGGGGAGGATAGGTTAATCTAATAAAACATGAGTGTGCTAGTCAATATATACTAGCCCACAATAATCTTGGCATTCAGGTTCATGTACATGTCATCTAAAGTAAGGAATTATGGCATACTAACAAGATCCTTTGTGAATTATCAGCTGTTTCAGGACATCATATTGTCGTCACCAGAAAAAAAAAAAAAAAAAAAAAAAAGGCACTAGCAGGGGATAGAACACGAGAATACACTTGTGTTTGAGTTACCTTGAAAAACTTTTCCATTGATTTCAACTTCATAAGATTCCATAACCTCTTGGATTGCAGCACCAATATCACACAGGCGAACATCAATTCCAGATTCCTGTTTTTATAGCATCTCATTAAAAGATCCAAATTGCTCTCATGAGCCTACATGGTATAAAATATCTCAACTATTTCTAAGTCATACTTAAATAAATATCACAACAACCCACCTTGATACCGGTGTATGTAGCTTCACGTGAAGCCTCAAGTAGTGGGTCAAACATGGGGTTGAAGGCCACAGTAAACGCACAGTCCACAATATGCCCTGAAAGCAAATGTGATGGCAATATTAGAAGCCCAGAAAAATACATAACAAGAGATATAAAGCTGCACAAGAAGCTTCCATTACAAGCATGAAGGAAAACCTGAAAATATAACATCTCAGCATAGAATCAGTATTACCATCAACATGAGTTCCAAAGTCCAGTTTCATCACATCGTCGTACTGAAGAACAGTTTTATCTCCAGAATTTGGTGTCCAGTGAGCAGCCACCCTGAAATAAGACGATGAAGTTTAATCAAGAAGAAATTAACATTATAAAAGTTAAATATCCTGTTCTGTAATCAAGTTTACCAGTTTAATGAGCATCCAGTTGGAAAAGCAATGCCGGCTTGTAAACCATTTTCCGATATTAATTTGCGAACTGTGTTTTCCAAGGTTTCACATATGTCAGTCATCAACATACCAGGCTTCAAAATTTGCCTGATGTATTTTCGGACCTGCAGAGGATTGTGCAGTTTAGGAATTAAGATAAATCCAGAATTAGAATGATTCCCGGCAGACATTAAAGTAACTAAGTTTCAAAGATACCTGACGGTGGACCTCTGCTGCCCTGCGAACTGAATTGTAAATCGGTTTTTCCATCCTCTCAAGTTCTCTTTTCTCCTCAGACGTAGTTCTCCACAAGTTACTACATTAACCATCAGTTGTGAGACACTTTACAGAACTCCCAGAGAATGAAATTGTGCTTTTGTAAGGTATAATATATGTAAATAGTACTATAACTTATAACGGAATGAAATGTGCAAGTGGAGTCATATTCACAGGCCCTTGCAGGCACGGGTAGAAACAAGAACACAAGTATTAGTAAGACGACACATTTTAAGGCCAAACTGGAAGGATCTAGACTTTAAGAGGTAATCATACAGCCAGAGCAAAAACCTTATTGCAACAGCAGAATAGTGGGATTGACATTTTTACCCCCAATATGACTAGATATTTCCATGAATTAGAAAAGGAAAATGACAGTCTCTCTCCACCTTCTGTGTTTGACTTCTGAAGGGAATCAAAAACATGGCTGCTAGGACTCCGCCAGAAAGATCAAGGGTTGACAGAATGAAACATCTTGTACTTGGGGCAAATATTGACAAAATAATACATTTTGTTATGGCATGAGGCTTTATGCTCAGGTAACATCAGCAGCCCTCTACTAGAGAAAACCTAAACTAAACACTTCTATCCTAAGAACCCACGTATATGGTACTCCATGACCTTATACTTCCAGTCTTCCGCTTCTCCAACCGGGTGAAGAATTCCAGCAAGATTAGCTCCTGAGTCACCAATCACTCTAACTAAATGAATATATAGCCCGTGGTGATCAATCCAAAATCTACTCTAATAAATGACGTGTTATACATTTGATAAATAAGACATCTATGTTCAGCAGTTGAAGCTATATACTACACCACTCATTTGACAAATATGATATCTAGACAAACGGGGACTGATAAAAATTAATCAACACTATATCATTTGTAGTGAATTAACAGCAAACTATCTGAGAAGAGCAGAAACTTGTAAAGCATGTTACTACCCACAGCAATTAATGGACCATCTAAGAAAATTTAGGGGACATGATAAGCTAAGAATACAAGTCACGGGTATACATACTCATCCTTGTACTGTTGAATTTCACCCTCAGGAAACTCGCCAGACGGGAAAAGGTCTGCCACAGGAATTGATGGTGGATCAGTTTGTTGGAGCGGGTCTTTCTTTTTCCTGCAAAACAAAACAAGCAAATTCAGGTCGAACCCAGAATTTTGAATGTAGTAATATGTGAGTATGTGACTAAATGGGCTAAAAATATTATGAAAAACAAAGTAACACCTAACAAAAATTCAACTCACTTGCTTTTATTTTTCTTCTTCTTCTTCTTTGCAGCCTCTGAAATTTGAAGAAAACAACCCAAATCAGCATAATGACCGATACATGAAACAACAGAGAATAGCTAAAATTATTAATATGAAACACCATGAACAAACAGCCACCTATAAGAACTAACCAGCCTAGTTCCTTCAAAATATAACAAACACTAGATGATTTGAAAATGAGTAATTGATAGGAAAAATTAATTAGCATATCATATGAATTGGCAATATAACCTAAATGTAGTCCATCAAACAGAAAAAAATTAGATTATACATACCTTGAGGCTGCTCATCCAAGGTCAAGTCATCTACTTTATCCTCGACCTCTTCTTGCAAAACATTCTTACTGGTTCCATTCCCAAGGTCGGATGATCCTCCTTCCATCTCCACTGGGATTTCACCGGAAATCTCTTCCTTCGACATACCGTCTTATAAACACTGTAAACAACAAACAAACAATCGATAAATGGTAAATAAATCAATTAAATAATTAATAACACAATTAACAGAAAATTAGGGTTTGTGGTTTAATTTGTCTGGAAACCTGGAATACTAGAGAAAAGTGAGAAGCAATCGGTGAGGAGAGAGCAGGAGCTGATATTGATACTCAAAGTTTTGGGGCGGCTGTGAAGAGAGAGAAGAGAGGGGATGTTTCTCTGCGCCGTGTAAACTGCTAAAACCTTTTTTCTATCGTATATAAATGTCGTCAATTTACACCATGGTTTTCTCTTGCACCAATTTTGTAAATTACCAAATTTGTACTTCCTTTATATATACTTTATACGTGTAACGCTTTAAATAACCGATTTGGGTTATGACTTATGAGTCGTTTTATTGTGCTAGTCAAAACTAGTGCTCTTTAACGAGCCGACTCGGCTCGCCTCGTTAACGAAGCGAGCCTGAAATCAGGCTCGAGCTCGAGCTCGTTAACAAACGAGCCGAGGCTCGGCTCGTTTAACGAATCGAGCTTAATTTCAGGCTCAAGCTCGGTTCATTTGGCTCGAGCTCGGCTCGTTTGGCTCGGTTCATTTGTTAAAATACCATGAAAAATATGTGAAAATATTAAATAAAATATAAACAAATTCAAGATTATGCATTACAATCAACTCTCAATTGATGAAATCATTAAAGTTTAACAAAATGCAAACATAAGCAATTCAAGTCAATAATCTGAAACTTAAATCATAACTTATAATACTAATACTACTCATAATCTACATGATGTCGAGCCTTACCGAGTACTGGCGAGCCTAGCCAGGCTCGGCTCGTTAGTGGAACGAGCCTAAGTTTAGGCTCGAGCTCGGCTCGATAAGGTTATCGAGCCGAGCCTTAACGAGCCGAGCCAAGCCGAGTACTCGATAAGGCTCGATTCGCGTAACAACACTAGTCAAAACCCTAGATCGATCGGTAGTGACTATAATGATTAAAAAAAGATGAACATAATGATAAAGTAATTAATGAAATTATATTATAATAATATAAATATAATTTTGTTATCTGTTTTATCATTATAGTTCAATAGTAATCGAAAGTCAAATTTAAAAGTTGTTGACCGAAAAAAGCCAAACTAGAAAGCTTCTGATAAAACAAAACGGAGGGAGTAAGTTATTATTGACGTCGAGTTTAGATGGTCAGCCGAATCCAAACCTCTTTTCAAACCCATTACTACCAAAGAGCTACTTGGCTTAAGATACTTGTAGGCTTTTGACCCATAACACATCCATGCTATTCTATGTTACTCCAGATTATTAGCTCATATTTCATGTTCGATTTGGTTTTTAATACTAGGTTATTTACTTTTGTTTCCACTTCTTTTTTTATCACGTGCTCGAGCTCATTCAAATCAAAATGAGTATAAAAAGATATGGCTCAAACTTAGATTTTTTCTCCTATTTTAAAGGACTCGAGCTCAACTCGAGTGCTATTCGTACTCGACTCGACTCGAATAACTACATGATGGATTTAGTAAAAGGGATGCACCATGTGAATATCTATTCAACTCTTATAAACTTTGGGATCATCACAATCACCAAAATACAAAAGACGTCCTCATCGCGTCTCTTTTAGACCAACCAAACACACCCCTTGTATGTTTTGGGTTGTCTTGACTCTAATAATGTATTGGGTTGTCACAATCACCACTCCGTCAATTACAAAACATCCTTGCCGCGTCTTGTCCTGTCCAACTAGCAGCACCACTTTTAGGTGTGGGGTCATCTCGACTATGCTACCATTTGTGGAGTCCGACCATTAACCGATTGAATGCCACCTTTTAAATCAGCTCGGTTATTCATCTAAAAGACATGCATGACAAGTGGCTCAACAAGTCTAACCTAACCATCCAACCAGATTTCAAATACAAAGATTTAAACTATTCGATATTGACTTTAAACAAGTCTAACCCAATCATAAACTATTCAAATTTCTCAATCTTGGATTGAAGGATGTTGAAATCAAGGAATTTAAATATCAATTAAGCCTTGTACTGCAAGGAAAAATAAAAATGTTGACTAAAAGTGAAATGGCAAAATACAAGTTGCATTTCAGTTTAGTTCTCATTGGATCAGGGGAACTCAAGTAGAATTTGGTACGGTAATTTATCAAAGTAGCAAAAACTATTATGAAATATAATGATCAAAGATTTTTGTTCAACACTAAAATCTAAAGTCCGAAGAGTTTTGCAATAGGTTTTGATTTTGACAATGACAGTAAGACGATGATAAAATTAAATATGTATATAAGAACTTTTTTTTTTTCCTTTGAAACGGTCAAATTTTTTGTTTTATATTAAACAAGAAAATAGCATAAGAAATGCTACAAATATATAATATACAGATTCAAATAATGATGTAATTCCACCACTACTAGTATTAGCGTTCCTGTTTGCACACAACCTACGTTCATTGATTTACAAGGAATCAAAATATACTACAACATCAATGATTCAAGATCTATCACACTACGTATTGAGATCCAAAACTACACAAATGATTTTGTTTTCACCGCATGGTGTAGAACATTCAAGTTTATTAGCTTCTTCATCAATTTCTGCAAATTGTTAGCGCTTGCCACCATTAGTTCACCTCTTCACTAACACATCAGGTGTAGTTGTTCATGGAATGGAAGATGAACTTCTGTATGCTCTCAAGTGTTCGTTTAGATTCACGTGTCTCCAATACATAGAAAGTCTTATATTTGAATCCTTTGACAAATTCAAACACATGGCCATTCGAGCTTGATGCTGAAAGCCATGAAACCCATAACATGTACAATGGATGTCCTTTCTCACATGAACCAGTGTATTGCGTCAGTATTCCAAAGGGATATAGTATCTCACTCAGATATCATGATGCAAGTTGAATCTTGGTAGGGGGTGTTTCTAACAGGTCCACCCTTCTGTTGTTGAAGCTCGTGGTAGCAGAATAATTCGGGATGCTCACTGTGTTGGCGGCACATGATACCATACAGATGCATGTGTACCTGAACTTGCTGGTCTTGCCTGGTGTGCCACCACCTGCTCTCAGAAGCTACAGAGGCCAGCCTTGGCCAAAAACCCAGACTCAAGTCAAGTGAGAATTTATATATACTAGTACCACTTTTAATCGCTGAAAACCTAATCTTGATGTTTAAAAACGGAACTTGTAAATCGAAAATCTGATACATTCAAGTCACTACATCAAATACTCCACAACTAGGAAGTCACAATTTCCTCACTCTACCAGCACTGCACTAAGATATTAAACAAAGCCTGTCAATGGAGACAATAAATACTCTCGAAGTACATATTCCACCATGAAACAATGAGACACCATACCGTGTTAATTTGGTTGCTTTCACGACTTCAGAATGCAGCAGAAGCTACAGCGTTGAATTCTTGCTCCGCATTCATAATGGTTTCTTTGATTTCTGTTAGTCTGGTCTGCAAATTGGTGATTTCACCATCCTCTGCTTCTTTAGCCGATTCAGCAAGTGAAAGCTTTTCTTGCAACTTCCTTATCTGTTCACTAGTCTCCAATATTTCTTTCTCTATCCTACTTTTCTCACTATTGTGCTCCAGAAACTGGACATCAAGTATATCCGCTTCCTTGGCAAGCTTCCCCCGTTTCTCTTTCACAGCAAGCAGACTAGTGATACGATCACGTACAACTGTAACATCAAATCCGTGTTTTTCCAAATCTTCAAGCGTTTCAAGAATATCGTCAGTGACAGATTTAGGGTCACTGAACTGCAACTTGGAAGCTCTTTCAACCACAGTGGAAAAAGTTACCATGTATCCTATAGCCAGACCTTCACGTGAACTTTCTTTGTACTTTTTCAAAGGCGCAAA
This sequence comes from Plantago ovata, assembly GCA_028274465.1. NCBI lineage: Eukaryota > Viridiplantae > Streptophyta > Magnoliopsida > Lamiales > Plantaginaceae > Plantago > Plantago ovata. Next base: position 13,889,822 of record CM051457.1, on the reverse strand, counting down.
ATGTGGATTCTGTGGTAATCTCTGGAAAACATCCATGGACTCGATTGCTCCCCAAATAATCGACTGTTTCGAAGGCAAGCTTGGCTCCTCACCTGGAGCTGTTGACCCTTTCTCTACTGAAGAAGAAACCTCCTTTTCAGTATTTTTCTGGCTGAGATTGTCCTCTTCTGGCACAGCAGCAGCAGTATCTAGATTCAGCCTTTCCTCAGTGCATTGCTCCACAGTACTCACGGGTGATGTTCCTATAGAGAATTGAGGGTTATCACTTATCAGCCAGACTACAAAAAACGGGGACCATCATTCTGGTGTCATGTATAAGCTTACCAGAGCCATCAACAGGAGACTGCACCCGCTGAATCCAAGTTGAAAGTGGTTGATCATCAAGGTCATTGTCTTCGAGTACATTAGCAACACTTTTGTTCACAGCCATTCTGGGGTTTAGAGTTGTTGGATTGCATGCATTAAGAGAATCTACAGAAGGCAAACAACCATTATGTTAATAGCAAGGTAACCACTGTATCATCAAAACACAAATTTGATTCAGCAAAATGATACAGGATTGCTGGGGTACAAGTACAAGACTATATTTCAATTATAATGTCATAAACATTTGTACTTATAAATGAGCTAAATCTAAATAGTACAAGTATACAGAATTAAAATGCTTTTCACCATCATAAGGAGTTTCTGAATGAACGAAAACTATAACGCTGCTTTTAAAAAACTTCTATAATTTGGAGATATAAGGCGGTTAGGTATGGAGATATAAAATGAAAGAGAATGTTTGTATAGGAGTAGTTGTAATATTTGCTGTTTTCAAAAAAATTTTAAAAAAAAATCCTATAATTTGACTAGAAGAGGGCAATGCTTGTTTTCTGAGTGCTCCCAGCTCTGCATGGTTAGAACTTAGTGGATATGGTATTGGTTACCAGGCCAGTATGATCTGGTCCAAGCCTGCTAATACTGAAATGGAACAACAGAGGGACTCTCCCGCTGGTGTTCAGTCCTTCCACAAGATCCGAAACCAATACCTAACTTAAGGTTATTCCAAGAACCTGACTATTTGATCTAATAAAACTGTTGGCTTTTAACACAATTATACCGAGTAAAATGTTACCCTGATAGGTAGTCATAGGCATAAATAATTCTAAATCAGAACTTACTACTTATTCTAAATCACTCACCGTTAACAGACTTTCCACCTTCAGACTGCGGTCGTCCACTTGTACTCGAATTTTTCAGCTGCATACTTATTATTGAGCCACTAAAAGCCTTCTCAACATCCACATTAGCTACAGCCCTTAAAGCCACACTTTTTCTTCTATTTATGCGATCGTTCTGACAATCCACTAGATTCTCAGTCGCCGCCATATCAGAAGTAATGTGTGGATTACTATCCTGTCCACTGAGATCATGTCCCACAATGTCTAGACTTCGGGCACTCCCTTCAAATCATTTTCGCCATCATTGGAGGTTTCCGGTTGACAGAAATATATTATCTTTTCTAAGACAGAAGAGAAATCATTCGAAATTAATATACCTGAAATTCGAGTCTGAAGGCTTTTTGGCGGTGTCTTTCGCGGCCTTCCCCTTTTCCTTTTCTCACCAATTACTCCTGTAGAATCTAATAGCTTGCTATCCTACAGATAATATAGAGGCAATCAGAGCAGAAACACATCATAACATTTGGAATAAGAGAAACCTTCTTCCTTATTTGCTAACCCAAAGCTTTCAGTCTTTGTTGGTGTAAAATGATTCCAGTTGGGGCTCAAGTCAAGAGGAATTCATGAAGAAAAAGGGACTGCTCTTTTCTTTTTAGATTTATGTTCATTCTCTTGCTTTAGCAGCCCCTTACATCGTAGCATGCAAGAGAAGACAGGATATGCCAAGCTAATATGCATAAAACACCTGTGGGCCATATTTAGATCGCATTAAGAGGTAAAAAAATATCACCAATGTGGATCATCAAATACCAAACAAACACACAAGGTTTTTTCAGTTATATTGCAGAACTAATAATCTATGATAAATTTGTATAGTTCCTGAAATATGTGATGTTCCAGAGATATCATAAAAATCAGGATATCATGTAGTCAAATTGACAACTTATTGTATAAATGTTTTACCAACCATAGGAGAAACCCCGTCAGCAATAAAATCATCACATTCAGTTGACATAATTTACCATGTACCTCCAGTTGAACCCACTATTATTTCTCAATATTTCTCTTCTAAATCCAAGTTCTTCATCCTATGATCTGAACATCTTTCACTATGTTGTTAATTTGAATCTATCCAACTGAGTAAAGACATAAAACAATTACAATTTGTACTTTGTACTAATAACAATAAAATTAGGATAAAAATTGTAAACAAATATACTTATATAAAGGAAGAGCAAAAAAGAGATAATGTGTAACATGTCAGATCCAACATAGAGTCTGCTAAAACTCCATGTGGCCAGTCAATTTAGTCACCTTTGATTTTCCAATTGCTGCACAATCTAGCTGCTGCTGCATCTGGGCATCCACATGCTTCATCATAAGTTCCTTAGTGATGGAACGAAGGCTTTCACCACTTGATACTCCAACATCCGAGTTTTCCATGATTGGACATGGCAAACCTACTATGACAACAGGGCGTTCAGTTTCTTTTCTTCCATTCCCATTTTGGACATCATATTCAGTGCTCCTTACTGCATCTGGCTCTTTTCATGCAAATGAATCCCAATAGCGCAGATGATCAACACCAAAAGACTTAAAAATTAAAGAGAAAAAAGGGAACGGAACCCGATTAAAAAAAAAAACTACAGAACATATACAAAAGAGAAAATACCTGCTAATCGAGTTTCAGGACTTCTGCCTTGCAATATTTGCTCACTACTCTTCTTTGAGCATGATGCTAATTTGACCTTCCCATGATCTCCTATTGAACCCACAGTTCCATTCTTTCTCTGCAGAATGGTTGAGGATCAAAAAACATCAAATGATGTACAAAGTACAAACACTTCCTTTAAGCTCTTGGTGGTAGAGGTTACTTAATGGTGACTGAATCAATTTAAGTAGAACAGGGCATCCAATCCTTTGATAACTGATTACTAACCAATACATTTTTAAACCGATTTGAAACCCACCGGAAAAAATAGTTGACGGCAAAAAACGAGTTCTTTTACCAAATTCATGATGCTTAGAGCAATGTAAAAACTTGTGTGATGTATTGGCAGACACATGCAAATTTTTAAACAAGGATACTATGCTGAAACCTGTTTATATCTCACAGGTCACAATTTTCTTATGAAAATTCGCTAACAAGGTCTTTGGAGTTTATTCGATTAACCATGTAATTCACCACAACGCGGAAAGGTAATAAAAACATCACCTGGAGATCTAAATGTAGAGTCTAGAAATTATAATTTTCACTTATAAAATCCAACCACTGTCAAATAGCGAACAAATCATGCATATTATAGCAAATTCCAGATAACAAGTGTGACTTACAGTTGCTATCTTCCCTGAGGAAGGATTGTCAGAGGAAGGATGCACTGTAGGGTGCTTGGTGAAACTTATCATATTATCAGGAGAACCAGGGCCTACACAGCTAGATGACGATTTACTACTCGATCTTATGTGCCTGTCCTTTTGGTTTCCTTCAAGTACAATGGATTCCTTGCGTCTTTTTGGGTGTTGTGAGGGAGCGTCATGTAAATCAGATAAACTCATTCTTTTTTGGACCACAGATCTAGTGGCATGAGGTCTCTCAGCGGAGGAAGTTAACTTCTGAAATTGATTGTTTGTTTTATTATGTTCTACAAAGGAACTCTTCTTTTCGGAGTTATTCGGTAGACCAGCCAGTGGGGCACCACAGAAATTTTCGTGTGAAGAGACACCCTGAGATAAGTGTGAAGAGAAAGAAGATTCAACTACTGGGTAAAATATCAACATATATGTAGTCAACTTCATAGATACGGAAAAGTTAGCAAGCACAAATCTTGTGCACATTTAGAGACAAGAGATATAGTGTGTTCTGTTGGATCATTTTACATGGCGTTCTCACTCACCATCTCTTACAGTATAAAAGTATGAGGCAGCCTACAAGTGTAAAGATCGAAGTTTACAAGCTTAAAGGAATTGATAATGCTAGTCCTACCAATAAGGTGCACCTTCCTTTGGTTTGTGAATCATTATGAACTACACTGGCCCAAACGGCCGGGTCTCAGCCACAAGGGGTCATAGTGTTACAACATAAGTATCCCTCCAACTTTTTAAAATTTCAATGTATTATTTATGTGTCTCTTCTTTCACTCGTTTGTCCTCTTATTGTGATTACATCATTAGTAATTTATAGCACCGCCCACCACTCAAATTATTAGCATCAGATAAATTCCATATGTATCTATTCAGCATGATTTACCCCGAATCACTGATCTATGCCAGTTCGCAAACTCCCTTCAGTTATCAGTTACTTCTTAAGTTAAGTCACGCATCGGATACTCCAACATAACATAGCTAACATCCATGTGGTTTATGAATTTTTTTTTTTTAAAGAACAAGAACCAAGATAAGCATACCAAATACTAAATGATGGCAGACATCTGAGATTTAAATATGGATAAACAAAATTCTGTATCTACATATTTCAACAAAATTTTAAAAAGATAAATAGCCGTGGGTTTTGTTATATTTTCTAAATAACTTACCACTGACACCTGCCTACGTCCCTAATTTCCGAATTTCATCTCCACTTTTAGTTATAACATTACAACATTTGTGGTAGTTCTGTGTTCTAGTAGTATAATAACATTTTTATTTTTTTAAGAAATGGCAGTATAATAACATTTACAGCGAAAAACATTATGCAAATACATACATAAAAAAAAGTAAGAAAAAATGCATAATCCTGCCGAGAGTCCTCGTATCATATTGGGATATCCCCATGCCTTAGGTCCATGTCTATGCAGCATAGCCCACTAGTCTGCATCAGCCCAGCGAGCCAGAGGAAAATTTATAGTAATAACTATATATTGTCAGTATTGCACTTCATGATTTTGGAAGTGAAAATGACAACCATGAGCAAGTGGATATCAAACTTTAGCCACTTATCAGGAAATTGGCATACAGATACAATTAAATCATGCAACCACATATTACACATTTTTGCAATACATGATGTTGACTTACCAAGAAATGTAATGCATGCGTAATTCAAACCCATATCTAAAAAATAAATTAAGTTATGCAACATATACTCCCTTCACTAAATTCACAGATCCGGCCCTCTGCCAACTCTATAATTAACATGTACGAAAATTAGGATTGTTGCAAACTAGGGGGCTTTTCAGGAGGGGGGGGGGAGGTTAGTAAAAGATACTGAAACACAATCTGATAAATAGTTACAGACGAGAGTCAAATCTCTAGGATATGACAAACCTGAGATGGGAACCATTTTCCATCTTTCCATTCCATATGGGGCCTTAACAGTGAGTGATCAAATTCCTTGTCCTTTCTTGTTTGCTGAAAAAAGACTATGTACTTATTATCTTCAAGCTCTCTTGTAATTACTCCACTCCACCAACCAAAGTTGAAGTAAGCGTCAACTTTTTCCAACAAAGCAAAACGCCTATCCTTGAGAAGTGGAGGGCACGGTCTAATATGTAGAGAATCAACAGTTACTTTCAGAGGCTTACTCTCATTGTTAGTAAATGAGCGACAATACTCTGTCAAAAACCTTTCATTCCCAAGTCTTCAAGTATAGTGGCTGGGAACCACGTGTCTCGGCAATATGCTTCGTCAAATGACACTTCAACTTCTCTCCCAATTTCAAACATCAAAGAGTCTGCGGTCTCAAGATTTGAGATGAAAACAATTAAGTCAATTAAGTCGAAGAAAATATAGAAGTATCATAACACATCATCGGAAGCTCAACATGCTTAGTGAAACTAACTAAATGATTAATAAAGCATTTTAAGACTCACTTACAAGTTGAGAACAAATAAACAGATGTAAGCAACAAAATCAACACAAGCAGAGGCAAATTATCCACCCCCTGGACACAAACACACACAAAAGCGCCAATATTTTCCCATATATGATAGTCGTTTCTGGAGTATTTATTTATTTTTGTCCTTTTAAATAGAATCTATATGTTTCATATTATAGCAACCTTTATCTCACACTTTATTGGTGGGTCCTACAACTAAACCAAACAACACACATTCTACAAACCCCCTAAAAACAATTTCAAAAGCAAATGTAAGGAATTTAATGAAAGGAAAAAACAGAGGGAGTAATAATTTATTAAACACCTCCATAAAAATCAGCTGGCTTATCGGCTACCAGCTAGCTTATAAGCTAGGTTTAATAAAGATTTTATTCCTTCGTGCAGTATTCTTTAAAGAGTTTTTACTGTATTCTCAAGTCTTATTATTTCACCTTCATGATTTGCTTTCCATTACCTCTGTTTGATTGATGAAGTTAAAATGATACACTCTTTATCTTTTGTTTAAAGTGATATACATCCACAAGATGGTAGATGTTTAAATTAGCATACATGTACATCTTAAAAAAGTCATTTTACATTCTCATTCCCTAAGCATTTGTAGAAACCGCAAACTCACGTCGTTCGGTGAGATTCAGAGAACCATAGAAATTTTTTAAATACTGACATGCAAGAACAGAAACCAAATTTTATAGAGGCATGATCATGTAGTTAAGTTATACTAACTGGCAGTACAATTTAAGTACCCGGGACCGTATTTCTCAATAAGTACATAGACTAGTTTGATTAACTAGCAGAAAATTTTGAGTATCACAGCCAGCATTTATTTCTCAATAGATACAGAAACTCCTTTTATTAACTAACAGAACAATTTGAGACTGAATACCAGGGCCTGCATTCCTCAATAGATAGACAATAAGTGCGTATTTGCAAATGATTCATGAAGAAACTCAGTTTAGCTTTATTTTTTCTATTAGAATCAGAAAGCGAGTGTTAAAAAAGAGGCACTAAAAGAAAAAAAGCTTCATCTACTAACAAGCTTAAATAAGCTGATATCACTTTTTTTTTTTTTTAATGATTTTGAATAATCATACTCATTTGCAAACAGGCACTAAACCTAAAATCAACATTAAACACATACTTTGATATTGTAAACCAATTTCCACTTACGAAAACTATTAAATAAATTACCTAATCCAGCCAAAAGCTCTCCAGAAATAGAAAAGTAAACCTAAATCACAGACACACATATCTTACAAAAATTCCATATTATCATACCTTCTAGAAACAAACTGGAAACATATAAAGCAGGCAACATCACATTTGGAGAAATCACTCACTCACTCACAGAACAGAACAAAAAAACAAAATTATTCACAGAAATGCAAGCGACATGAACAGCAGCAAAATGTCCCAGAATCATAAACAAAACCCTAGAAAAATGATCACAGCAAACAGAATTGAGAAATTTAAGAAGTGGAGATTCTGTTGCACCTGCCTCTGGCGGCGAAAACAGCTCCCATGGGATGGACCCAAAGCGTCAGGGACTGAGTAGCAGTAGCAAATCGGCCGCTGGCTCCAGTCGGCAAATGAATGAATAGGTCACTATTGTCTGTGTTGACGGACGAGATTTTCGGGAATTTTACAAACTAATTTTGGGCAGTCAAAAATAAATTTTAGATCATATCTCGCGCGTGACGCGTGGCATGGTAAATAAAGCATGTCCAACCCGTGGCTCACACAGGTGGAAATATGAGCCCTAATTCTTTATTTTCGTACCAAAATCAAGGGTATGATTGGAAATTGGACCAAACGAGTCATTTGCTCCGTCTACATCATTTCTTTACGTTTATCTTGTTAACTCAATTTAACCTCTAATAAATTTTAAATCTTAACAAACAAATAATTAATAAAATTATATAATGAAAGTAAAGACAATATGATTTCATAATATACTTTTATAAATAAATTTTTCGTTATAATTTAGGAGTAAACGGAGGTCAAACGGGACACAAAAAAATCAATAAAAACAAACGTAAAGAAATGACTAGGATAAATGAGTATATTTCACATGTACCGACGTCATTTCAAAAAAGTATTATCAAATCTGAAAGCTTAAGATATATTATTTCATTTTTTGTGGCTCTTAGTTTCTTCTTTTGGTAATAAAGTATAATAATATAATAAGCCCCTTGATTCTCCCAATTGATTGACCTACCAATCAATTTTAATCCGTTGATCTTACGTATTCAATTTCAATCTGGTGTGTACATGTGTCATTATTTAATTAAAAGGTGTAGGCTTCGAATCCTGTCGGCGTGATTTTTCTCCATTATTTGTGTTATTATTTTTATTGAAGTTGTTTGGTTCAAACATCATTATTTTAGTTAAAGGTGTTGGGTTCGAATCTTATTGACGTAATTTCTTTATTTTTTATTTATTCTCTATTAAATTTTTATTTTTTAACTTAAAGTTGTATGGTCGGTCTATACTTAATTTAAAAATAACCATGATATGTTATTATGAAAAAAAGACATACTTCCTCCGTCCAATAATAAGTGTAACATTTGATTTAGTTGACTTTTTCGATGATCATTTTGACCTTAAATTATTTTCAAATCATACAATAAAAATAATTAAAAACATCATATCATAAAATTAGAATGTTTATATTTTCATAATATAATTTTTTAATTATTGTACTTGAATGATTTAAAATTTATTTAAGGTCAAACTAATCCTCGAAAAAATCAATTATAAAACCAAATGTTACACTTATTATATATTGGACGGAGGAAGTATTTTATTTACCAAAACGTCAATTTAGCTCTGATGATAGAGAACCTGGGGATTAAAGTAATATAATAAGTCGGTTGATTTACTCAATTGATTGACCTACCAATCAATTTTAATCCGTTGATCTTACTTATCCAATTTCAATCTGGTGCGTACATGTGTCATTAGTCAATTAAAAGATGTAGGGTTCGAATTCTGTTGGTGTGACTTTTCTCCATTATTTTTATTATTATTTTTATTGAAGGTGTCTAGTTTGAATCTTGTTGGCGTGATTTTTCTCTATTATTTGTATCATTATTTTAGTTGAAGTTGTTGGGTTCGAATCTTATTGACGTAATTTTTTTCTTTTTTATTTATTCTCTTCTTAAATTTTTATTTTTTAACATAAAGTTGTATGACGTATTATACTTAATTTTAAAAATAACAATAATATGTTCTTATAAAAAAAAAGACATACTTCATCCGTCCAATAATAAATGTAACACTTGATTTTGTTGACTTTTTCGATGGTCATTTTGACCTTAAATTTTTCTTAAATCATACTATAAAAATAACTAAAAACATCATATTATGAAACTACAATGTTTATATGAAGCAATTGACAATATATTCAACTGATGAAGAATACCAATTAACATGCGAAAAAGATGCACTGCAGATTTTGAAGTTGAATGTTTCCAAAGTCTAGAGATGTATCTGATGGTTCTTAACTCATCGGAATAATACTTTTCGTATGTCTAATATAGTTCAATTCAAAACTATTAATTGCATAACTACAAAAACTATATACATTTATAGCACACCATTTATATTAAGTTTAATTACTCAATTAGTTATTTTTTATTACGTTTGAAGTCATTATGAGAATATTATATATTCACTCCATTTATTTCAATATATTATTTAATAAAATAATAATGTTTTACAAGATTACGCTTCACACGCGTAGCGTGTGATGCGGTTCCTAGTACTATCTAGGCCACTTGGAATTTGAATATCGTCCATATTGCGCAAACAGAAGAAGACTCGATGAAACAAAATGGCAAGAGATAATGGCGCACATGACAATATATTCAACTGGTGAAGAACACCAATTAACATGCGAAAGATGCATTGCAGATTTCGAAGTTGAATGTTTCTAAAGCCTATAGATGTATCTGATGGTTCTTGACTCATCGGAATAATACTTTTCGTATGTCTAATATAGTTCAATTCAAAACGATTAATTGTATAACTACAAAAACTATATACATTTATAGGACACCATAGTGTTAAGTTTAATTACTCAATTAGTTATTTTTTGGTTACGTTTGAAATCATTATGTGAAGATTACATATTTACTCTATTCATTTTACTATATTATTTAATAAAATAATAATGTTATACAAAATAACGCTTCACACGCGTAGCGTGTGATGCGGTTTCTAGTACTTATTATTTAAGAAATAGTATTAAAACTTTAAAAATGAGAGAATTATTAGTGTAACGATTCAAAAATCATTATTCAAATTTAAGCATTTTAGCACAAACAGAAGCGTGAAAATTTGATTTATAGATTTTGAATCGTTATTTCTCGTAAATTATTTTATTTTATTGGCCCGAGTGGTTTATCTTTCTTTTAAGCCCATTCTTTTGTTCTAAAAGCCCCATTAGTATCACTAAACCGAATTAACCCAACCCATTCTTCCATTGCCACGATTAGTCCATTAACCACACTTCTTTCTCTCCGCTCACTTCATCCAACCTCACGTTTCTCTTCCAGACTCTAGCAACCATGATTTCGTTCTTCCATTAATCAGAATTCCATTAATCAGAATATGGCACCTTGTTCTTTCTCTTCTTACGTAAGCGATTTCGTATCTTTCTCATGTTCATAGTTCCAACAAAAGACATGAGTTGATTCCCTTTATCTCCCTTTTATACCATTCTTAAGGAGCAGCAGAGTGTTTCGGAGACTCAAAGCGAGATGGTAGGTCTGCCAGAAGGAAGGAAAAATCATGTTCGATATTTGTTTGGGTAAAATGTTTGAGGCAAGTTCCTTTAATTAGTTTGCGCACGAGTTACGTGTTTTATGTGTGTGATTCATGTTTTATGTTGTAACTTCAATATGTGTTGGTGATTTATAATAATTCCATGAAATACCATATGTTGAAATTGCAATGTCAAGAATGATTTTGCAGCAATATAAGCACGTATGTAATTAATCGGTTTGCTTATATTACTGATTAGCCTTGTCCTTTTGTGTTAATTGTTATGGACATGAAAGTACCAATTTAGTATCATGACTTGTACATGTTTTATATAGTTAAAAACCTTGAGAAACTTGGGGATGTTATTCGATAAATTAGTTGATGCGAGGTCCAATCTTCCAAAATATATGATAAGTGTATACTCCGTATGTATATGTAAGTGCCTGTGTGTGTGACGCTTTGTTTTTTTAAGCAGCCAAATTTTTTGATTTTTATTATTACAAAAGAAATGCTCGAAACAAAATAAATATAACGAGATCACGACTCAAAACAACCAAAACACCTAGAGTAGCAAGACTAACTCATTTTAGTAGATATAAATTCTTGCGTTAGCTAGTTAACTGCGGCTACGTGATAGATTATTATGTGATGGCATGGGTTATTTGACATAGATATGAAGTGGTACGTATTGTTGTAGAGGTTAATTAGTTTAAATGGTCACATTAGAGATTACTTTTGAGTTATATGCAAAAAATATGAAAATTACAAGTAAAAGACATGTTTCACATAGAATCTAGTAAAATATTGTGTTCCTGGCCCCATGTGTTTGAGTGGATCTCCATGCCAATGTATGGAGTGTGTCTTCGTCGCCTCAAAATCTGTCCTTCCATGTGTTCGCATGGAGATTGCGTGTCCATGCGCACACATGCATGGACCCTCAATTGACATTTGGACCCTCAATTGACATTTTCTCCAACTTCTAGCCATCTTCTTCCTTGCGTTTCACCATGAATCTACAAAATTGCGGTAATCAGGCCCGGTTTTGGATCCATGCAGCCTGTTCAGCCGCATAGGGTCGAAAATATTTTGAAATCTAGCTAACCTACCTTACTCCTATTCATTCACTAATCCCAAACCACCTTATAACTCTAAATACACCAATACCACCTTATGCATCTGTCGGGATTCGAACCCCGACCTCTCCTATGCTACTCAGCCACCCTTATAACTTCTGAAAAATTTAGCCTTAAATACACGACTCAACAAATCATTAGAATAGTGAAGTATGTGCCACATTTGTTTGCCTAACATGGCAAGATTAAAAGACTGGAGATCATGAAAACCCATCCGACCATCTCTTTTAGAGTCACATAAATTAGCTATTCCATTTGACCCAATGAATTTTCCTTACTTTCTCATTTTTCCACCATAAATTAGCAATAACGGATTCAATTTCATAAAGTAAATTCTAATGTAATTTGAAGCAACTCATCACACACATATATATATAGATAGGTATAAACGGGAGAATTGACTTAATAAGAAACTCGTTCCTTGCCTTAAGACAAAAATTTGTTATCATACGTTTGTACGTTTTTCCAAACCCTTCCCCTTTATTTTATCGGTTGAAAACTTCCCTTTTAGACCGTGCTGATCATTCCAGTATCATCCTTTTACACGAAGTATATAAAATTTTGATCATAAAAGATCTTTATACAATAATTTTCTGCGGTCTATATATATCTCAGTAAAATGAAGGAAGCGCAAACATAGAGTGGACAGGAATATTATTTGTTGGATGAAATCTTTGTCTGGAAGCAAAAGAAAATGAAGAAAGTCCGGCCGGCTTTAAAACATTATTAATTTAAACCGCATAAACATCAATTAATTATCATCATGTTCTAACAAAAGAGTTGGTCTCTCCTAAAGCTTGCAACAATCATAATCAAGTGTTTAAGTGCTAAAAAGCGTAATTAATTGCTCAAATCAGGTGATCAGCAAACGGCCTTTCGGGAGATCTCCACGTGGCAGGCTATTAGAGATGGAAAAAAAAGGAGACGAATAATTAGGAGCATGGCCGGCAGTTGAAATTGACTTTTTGTTCCTTTAATTCAATTAAAGATTAAAGAAAACACTCAGAATAATGCTATGTTATTTTCGTCCATTGTTACTTTTAGGTTTTGTTTGGATGAGGTGAGTACTTGGTTTGGTTTGAGTTTTTCTTGTGCACTTCTTATGCATCTTGGTCTTATATTTTACTTGTATGACTTTTATTATTATTACTAATAAAAATTTTGCTTATTCAAAAAAAAAAAGACTATGTTATCTTCGTCTGAACAGAACTGAACTGATATGAATTGAACTGAATTGAATGAAACTGAACTTATTTGTACTACAAAATACTATTCCGTATTAGTCAAATTTGAACTGAATTTAAAATAATCAATTTTTATACGAAGATAACAGAGCCTAAACATGATATCATATGATATTGAATTAAGTGGAATAATAATACGAAATTAATTAATTGTTCAACAAGAAAAGAGATTCCATAACGTGAATACATGCATCTGCATGTCTACATAATCTATAATCGATAACTTTTTAATTATTATTATTTTTTAAAATTAGACTGCAAATAATGTGGGAGAACAATTTTAATTAATTATAATTAAGTAGAGTACTCCGGTAGTAGCTCAAAAAAAGTAGACGATCAAGGAAACGCACATGAAATTTTAATTTTTAAGAGAATAATTTGTGTCAGACGATGTAATAGTTAAACATGTTATATTGTTATATTTATATGATTATTATATGATTTATATCTCCTCCCTCGAATTCGAATATAAAAAGATTGGATTAAAAATGCATGTATTAATAACAATAATAATATGAATTAGTGGTTGAGGTTATATTTTGCCGTCACGTTGGAGGGCACACCAACAAGTATTCACATGCATGATGACATGTTTTGATAATATGGGGCTAATTAGTTCATGGCCATGTGGCGACTGAGTGAGATCGACTAACTTAATAATTCTTACTGATTAATTCATTGAGTAATTAATTTTACCATCACCAAATTCCATTACTGCATTTAGATTAATTTTCCTTAATTAATTAACTACGTACCGATGCTTCAGGATTTAACAAATCAGTTTTCCTCGTACCTACTACAATCTTTCGGTTATGACGTAGCCTGTGTTGCATCGGGGGTATATTCTCTTATATTTCTCCTTTTCACTAACTGTGTTACTGAGCCAGTGGGTATAATTATGGTCGAGACCCGGTCTAAAGGCGGATTGAATCAATCTGACATGGATCAGACATTGTTGAAAGTCCATCAAACATACATAGTTTAAATACACAGTTTAAAATAAAGTATTACTATAAAGTATTGAGATTAGTGTTAGTTAAACTTATCTTCTTTGAGAATTCATACGATGGTTTGGTGGTAAGATTGTCAATGTTGGAATAGCACATGATACGTAGAGGTTAGTATAGATATAGTTAAAGTTATAAGATGGTAAAGAAGAAGTAGGACATTTGTCCTTTTGATTTTTTTATTCTTTTCCTTAACAATGTCTATTAAAAGAATGATAACAAAATTCTAATATAATAAAAGTAATTATGGTTTGCGACTGATCAAACTTGTATGGAATAGGTCCAGCTTGAGCTTGGACAGGAGTGGATAGACATGAAACATTGATAAAAACACGGATACCTCTACTACGTTGAGTGGGAATTTTATTGGAACAATTAATGAAACTCGTAGTATTTTACTCGCTTATATATTATATTATAATAATGCGGATTCTCTATGGATATCTTGCAACAGCTTATAAGTTGACAAATTCTATTAAAATATGTTGGTAAATTGGATTGGAAATTAATCCAGATTTTAACTGTTTTCGTGAAAAAAAGAAAAAAAGTTGCAAACACTATTACTACTTTTTTAGGACTCCTACTTAAATTGGGTTCTTTTCTTTAATCCGCTGATAATTTTCATTTATATAAAGTGGAGCATAAGAAATAAATGATCGATTACAAACAAAAACGTAAAAAGGAGAGAGCAAAGATGCATAGAAGCCCAAGCACCGAGAGTAATAATCAAACTAACCAATAACTAGAGCCTTTACAACCAAGACAAGAACAGGCGACTCAACTAAGTAGGCTGCCTTGTTTGTTCCTTCTTGGGTGGTTGAGACTTTATTTACTCCAAAGTCCAAACTCTCTAATATTTAACTCTACTAATTTATCCCTATATTAATCTAATTATTTTAAATTAAAACTAATGGCAAACATTTCTACCGAGGACTCTATCCTCGAGAGGAAACCTGTAGTATGGTTTTTTTTTTTTAAAGCGGCAAAACGAGTATAGTTTTTTTTTTTTTTAAAACGGCAAAGCGAGGATCAATAATGGTTCTCCATTTACCTCCAAAGTGACTCGAACCCTCAGCCTATTGGTTGAAGTTGAAGCAGGTTACCAACTAAGCTACGCTTAATTGTAGTAAACCTGTAGTGTAGTATGTAATAGTAACTGGCGTGGCAGATTTAAACAATCGGTGCAAAAGTTTTTGTGATTTGAACAGAGAGAAAGGTAGGGTAGGTACTAGTACCGAGTAAGCCTACGAGAAATTGGTCAAACATTTACATCCGGCTGGCTGACGGTTTGACGCAATGGGAAGGTGAGTTACGTTTTACAGTAAAAATAAAATATACTGTACTTATTATTACTAACTCTTTTCTTTATTGGTATTTTATTTTTAAAAGTGTAAAATATTAATATTTCAAGCGGCAAAAACGGCGTAAAGTGTGAACATTCCCATTATTGGTCAAAAAGCCGCTGCTAATTTACCTTGTAGGTCTTACATTGTGAAATATTGCAAGAAGACACCTATAATAATGTATACTTCTCCATTCCACTATCCTAAAGCTAAACCAACAAATGGCGCTGCTTCTACATATACAAGTTTTCAATCTACCTTCAGTCATCCAACAAAGAAATGCTACCTCTAGCTTTCATTATGAAGTGATTATTGTACCTAAAATGACATTTAAAATGCACAAAAATACATGATAAATATCAAACTGATAAGCTCATTATGACACATGTTGATCTATTTATAGACGTACGAATAAAAATTGTTATCCGTAACTGCTTTTTTATCTAAGTTTTAAGATGGGCCAAGGATGACGCTTTAATGATCACGATCATGTGCATGGTTATATATAATTACGTCATTCAGTATTATACAAGCGACATCGTTTACTCGTGTCAAGATATGGCAGCGACACCCCTATAAAGTACTCGGTAAGCCATGTTCTATGACATAATGATATAAAAAATAGTCATATTTAGTATAATTTTCAATTTCGTGATAAAATTGTGACGTTACCACACGAATTATAAGTGCCTATTTGCAATTGATTTCTCATGAGGATTAATTATACCAAATTAGTCCTTGTGATTTGAAATATTCACTTTTCATGCAAACTAATTACTAGCTTGTATAAACAAAGTTGGTTTTATGAGATGTTACACACCTTATACTGCACTGTCAATATATGTCACGTATTGTACCTGGTAATGCACACTTGATAAATTATCATCTCCGTCTCACATGCTACTATGCTTAGCGTGTACACTAGGGGACATGCATGAAACTTCTCAGAGCTCGTAGGTGTATATGTTAAACGAGTCGAGTTAAGTCGAGTATCATATAACTCGAACTCCGTTCAAATTGCACCCGGCTTGTTAAAGAAATGAGTTTTTTAAAATCGAGTTATAGTAACGACTTAGAGCTCTCACTCAATTTTTATATATAAAATCTGTTTTAAAATAAAAAATAAATATAAATGAATAAATAATACCTTGTCGAGTCAAAATTGAGATTTTATTTTGAAATGAGATTTGATTACAAGTTAAATCTCTACTGGCAGCATAAAACCCATAATCATAGCTTAGTGATTTTCCTCTAATGCATTTAGGAAAAGTCAAAGTCTTTGAACTGGTCCAAGTACCTTTATATAAAAATAAAAAAATAGTAAGGAAACAAGGTATAAATTGTTGTAGCTTGTAATATGAAATGGAAAATTCACCTTCCAACAACTTGACAATGTAAATTAAACGAGGCATCAATGTATGTTTCTGTCGGAACATTATGGATTTTATTCTAATGGCATCATTCTCCAATACACACACTAATCCAATTTCCTTCTCATTTTTTTTTTTAATTTATTATTTATTTCTCTACTAAAATTTCTCTCAGAGACAAAGATCATGACACCTCCTCCCTCTCATCATTTCCCTCTATAAAACTCCTCAAAACTCAAACCAATCCAACACCATCAAACTCCAACTTCATATCCCTCAACAAAGCATTTACAATCGATTCGATTTTCTGTTCAGCTACGAATTTTCTTCCCTTAACCAAAAAATGGTTGTACCTTGCCCAACTTCTCTAAGAAACAAGAAAACCCGAGCTATCGGGATCCCGGTAATCAACCTCAACGAGCTCGACAAGCCAAAGCTATGCGAACGTGTGGTAAAGGCATGCGAAGAGTTTGGTTTTTTCATGGTTGAGAACCATGGAGTTTCGAGACAAACAATATTTAACATTGAAAAGGAAGGTCAAGACTTCTTCTCCAAACCAGCGTTCCAAAAGAACCGGGCAGGTCCGGCAGCTCCGTTCGGGTATGGGTGCAAGAACATTGGCTACAATGGTGATAAAGGAGAGCTCGAGTATCTTCTAATGGAAGCCAACCCTGTCACAGTTTCTCAGAGATCCAAGACCATTTCTACTGATCCTCAAAAGTTCAGGTAATAAACGTTTACTAGTAATATTCTTCTATATTTTCATGTTACGTATTGTTGTTTATCGTACACGGCACAATTTAAAACGTAATCTCTGACATTAATAATTATTAATTAATTAATTACAAGACTGATGATTAAGTTAATTCTTTATACTCCGATCCTAGCTAACACCATTATTGGCGTACATTATCAACATGCCTTTTCTAGGTTAAGTTGGAATATCAATTTGCTCCTGTTATTATGTTAACCAATCCCATTCGGGCGGTGGCGACCGCCCCTTAAATTTTCAAATTCGCAGATTTTACCTTTAAACGCTTGCAAATTGTAGTGTCTCATTTGTCTCATAAAATTTGAAAATAGCATTTTCAAAATGAACTACTCCATTGAATATCATCGGAGTACTTGAATCATTGTGAATTGGTGAAAAATATCATGGAATATGAGAAGTGTAAAGTCAACTTCAGTTAGCTAGATGTAATGAAAATGTGTAGTAAATATTTGGTTGGTTGTTTGTGATTGGACTTAATTATAATTTAAAGTCATAATCATGTACAACTTAGTTTTATTGCAATTTGCCATGCTACCTGGATCAACTAATACGGGGAAGGGTCATTTTCTTTCACATACCTTGCCAACACATAGCTCACTTTGAACTTCTCATCCAATATTTCAACTTTCTATTATGATTTATGAGAATACAATTGACACACCAGCTGACTATTTTAGGTAACATTTGGTTACAAGTGTAATGTTCTAATTGTGTGCATCTTTGTGTTCTGCAGCTGTGTAGTAAATGATTACATACAATCAGTTAAAAACCTGGCATGTGAGCTTCTTGAAATGGTAGCTGAAGGGATGTATATTCAGGACAAATCTATTTTTAGTAACCTCATCCGAGACTCGAACAACGACTCTTGCTTCCGAATCAATCACTACCCTTCAAACTTGATCGATGAAATGGACGATTGGAACTCAAAAAGGTCCAGGATCGGGTTTGGAGAGCATTCAGACCCTCAGATTCTCACCATCTTACGTTCCAATGACGTGGCTGGCCTTGAGATATTGTCACCTGATGGATTCTGGATCCCTATTCCACCAGAGTCGGATAAATTTTGCGTGTTTGTAGGCGACGCGTTTCAGGCATTGACTAATGGGAGGTTCACGGGCGTGAGACACAGGGCACTAGCGCAGTACACTGGAAAACCGCGAATGTCCATGATGTTTTTCGCTGCACCTTCCCTTGATGCTTATATATCACCTGTCACACCATTGGTGTCGTTTGAAACCCCGAGCCTCTATAGGCCTTTCACTTGGGGGGAGTATAAGAAGACTGTCTACACTTTGCGTTTGGCCGATCATCGTCTTGATCTCTTCGCGAATTGATTCGATTGAATTGTAATTGAGCTAGTCGTTAGCATAAATTTAGGTGGAGCCCACTTGGAGAGGTGCCTGGTGGTGGTGGAGGTGTGAATTTACACAAGTTACTACAAAGATATTAGTATAGACTATAGAGAGTGTAATTAGTAACTTTGCATATGTCAGTGTACGAGTTTAAAATGGAGAATGGGGAATTTGGGTCCGATCCATGGACTTGGTCCCAGAGTAGTTTTTGGAATACATAGTAATATAGTCATGATTGTATTTGTTGCTTGAATAGTTGAATGTTTAGTGACTTAATCCTATTCCTGTGTCATTTTTATCAAGCTTAACTACAAAACAATTGTCGGGAGTAAATCAAGAAAAGCAAAGCTTTAGAGGTAACCCCGAGAGAAGACACAGTGACAGTCTGACAGAGACACCAAACTAGAAATCTCCCATTAGCAGAAACCAAGGATGGAGCTTATCAGCTTACATTTCTGCTTTATTCATCAAAAGAAAAGACAAGGAAAACAAGAGGTCTTTCTAACAAGCTCAATTTATTGATTTTCATGAAATTCTTGATCGACTCCAATGGCGAAAAGCAGCAGGATGGCCCTAGTTGTTACCTTCCATCTATACTGCACAGTAAGATACCCAACTCGAGCAGATGAACCCAAGTTTTCGACGTTTCAGCAAATTAAGCAGAGGATCCAGCAGAGAACATATCAGACCATCCTCCTGTCATCCTCTCAGCCTTTTCCCCTCGCTCACCTGAGGTTTCGAAAATAAAACATTACATTTAAAAAGTGACTGAAAACAGACTATCAACAAGTTAAATCAAATAGATTGGTCAGGGAGTGGTTACCAGTTCGAACTCTAATTACATCTGAGACCGGAATCACTGCATATAAAGTAGAATCATGTAAAATTTCAGTAAATTGACGGAGATAAAAGTTATTGAGAACTGCATGATAAAAAATGTCATGCTGGCAGAACAGCAATATGAATTGTACAGATAGCCCAAAATGCTTTGGAATTACAGAATACCCCCATATGTAATATGCTTAAGAGTGTTATTTCTAAGAATTAGCCTCTTCAGAGGATTTCCTGAACCAATTAATGCTAGGGTGGAATTCTTCCTAATTTACTTTAGATATAGAATATTTCAGAATACAGAATGAGAGATAACATGGATAGAAGATTCAGTAATATAGACAAACCAATTTATCGATCAACCATCAGAAGCCCAAGAGACCAGAGTTGATTTATTCAACCACCTTAATAGCTAATGGTTTAAACATAATTATACTTTGTCATATAAGTGAAGAAACTACTTGGAACTTAGATTTTTAATAATCATAACCTATATGCATCCTATATCCTCATCCTGAAGTGATTAGTAAGGAATTACTAGGAGAAACGATATCCAACATCTCTAACAGGGATAGACATGGGGAAATGCAATTTAGAAAATATCCTCTATTCTCCTTCTATGTGTGTTAAGTGTTTAGCAAATAGGGTGGAATATATGCAGTTGATACATAAAAATGAAGTCATGGGCAGAAAACAAAGAGACCACCAAGCCAGATATTACACTATACGAACACTAACACTGTTGTGGGGTTAAACAGGAACAGAAAAATCAAAATAGTTACATGGAGAAAGAGCAGGGGTGGGAATGAAACCTTTTAACTCATTTGGTAAATGAAAAAGTATCAAACAGTTGTTAGGGTTTTTATTGCAAAATAAATGAAAATCTTAATCTTACAGAAAATCTTTCCATCACCAATCTCTCCAGTTCTTGCCTCCTCTATAATCTTCTCAATGACTCCTTCAACCTGGTCAACAAAACCTGATGTTACCGACTCGCTACAAAGACGGGTTGGGAAACAAAAAGAAAAAAAAAAAAGAGGTTATGGCAATATTGTTATGTACTTCCAATTTGTATGCTATAGAATTTTGTACCTGGTCTTTGCTCACAACAATCTCCATCTTAATTTTTGCAACAAAATTGTCTTCAGAAAATTCAGAGCCTGAATATGGCATAACATTAGGAGCAAAGCAAGAAACATACACGGTCACTTGTGGAATTTGAAGAAGGAACACATGAACAAAATACAAACAGAACCAACTTAAAGTTTTCACATGAGTATGGAATAATATAAAATTTCAGCCCTTCCCTTATCTACTCACACCCCAGTCAAACTTAATATTTCATCATTGGGGTTACTATCGCATAAAAGTGCGAGTATAGAAGAGGGAGGCATCAAATTTGGACCAACAAAGCTTACAGTTGGTTAAGAAAACAATCTATACCTGCCTGTCTTTCAGTCAAACCACCTTGAGCACCAAAACCTCGTACATCAGAAACAGTTACACCACGAATTCCCATTCTCAGCAGGGCCTTCGTACATCAACCACAAGATGAAGTGAAAAGTCTAAGAAATTTTATTTCTTTCCAGTTCATCAAAGTAAAAACATATCCAGCTATAAAAAATCATGAACAGTGCCATAAATGCAGAAAATGTGTGAGCAGAACATACACTGAGAGTTATGCCACTTCGATTGCAATATTTTTCCTAATTAATCCAGTAAAAAAAATATTCTGGCTCAGTCAAGATTCAAGGATGAACATAAAGTTGGCATATTCAAGATTCTCTGTGCTGGCAGTTCTCCAGCTTCAGGATTGATATAATACATGCTCGACATATCTTGACAAGAAGTGGTGATGGTCTATCTTTCCAAATGAAACTTGTAATGTCTTCAGTATATAGACAAGTGAATCAATAGAAACAAAATTCCTAGTCAACTAAGTTGACAGCAGCATAGATAGCCAGATAGGTTCAGCAGTAACTCTGGAAAGAAAGATGATTGTCTGTCAACACTGTCCCGATTCTTGAGAAGTTTATTTATGCTTGTGAAACTGAGATCAACATGTAAAGGCTTAATTATTGACAAACATGTTTACATTCCCAAAATTGGATTAAGCAAAGCTACTGCCTACTAGAAGCATTTCCTATTTTTCACTAGTATTTGAACTTGTCCTTTACTACCTTACCAAAATTCGATAAAACAAAATCGAAAGAAGAAACAACTTATCCAAGAACAAGTCAATATATAAAGCATTTGATATATCTGTGCAGAAAATTTCAAAAATTCAGTAGTCCTTACCGAAGAAACCTGTTGGATCCTCCATGGCCTAAATTACTCCAAATTGAATAGCCACCGATAAAAACAAGAAACAATCACAACAAAGTATTGAATCACCAAAATGACAGTAAACTAACTGATTCAACTCAAGTATAAGATGTTTTGTTCTGCACCTTAAAATTGCTTCAATTTTGTAGAATTTAGCAACAGGGATGTAATCTGCAAGGGCAAAAACCAATCGACAAAATTAAGCAAAATGCCGCTAACAGTGAAACCAAATGTGAAAGGAAAGTAGAAAGGGGTAAAGTAGTAGTACCATTAGTGATCGCGATTTCCGGCGTTGGAGAAACCGGAGGGGAAGAATGATTGGCGGTGCATTTTAGGGAGAAATTGAGCGGTGAAGGGCGGAAGGAAGATGTGGGAGGCGAGATGTTGAAGAAATGGTGAAATCGAGTAGGGTTGAGCGAGGGTTTTAGGGCGGTGTTGGATTTCGGAGAAATTGAAATTGCCATTGCCATTGCCTGGAGTGGAGTGGAGATGATGACCAGCAGCAACGCTATTCTACTGACACTAGCTCACTACTTTAACTTCCCGGGTATGAAAACCCAGATCGAACGAACCGGAAAGATGGTAAGTAAATTACCGGTTCGGTCAATTGACCTAACCGGCTAACCGTTTGTCGGATCGGATGACTTTTCCTTTTAAAATAAAAGAATAAAAATAAAATTAATACCGTATTTAAATTTAAATGCATAAACATTGAAATACATACGTATTCAGCTTTAATTAAAAGCAATAATTGTACCACAAGTACAATTTTAATCCAGTTTGTCGACCGTGTTCTTAATTTCACACATAAGTATAATAGATTTAAAATGGAAGAAATTTGAAATAAAGTTAAAAGTAAATTTTAAACTGTATTTTTGAAATTTAGAAGTAGCTTAGAATTATTTGAAATAAATTGTTTGTATTCTATCTCATATATGTGGTTAATAAAAAAAATATAATTTTAAGAGTGAAATAATGCTATAAAAAGGATAACTCCCGATACAAATATAATTTTTGATATGTGAGAATGTTAGAATAATACTTTTTTTATCTATTAAAAGATGAGATTGTGGATGGATTTGATATCATACCCTGCCAAAGGTATTTAATTTTCCAAGATAGTACGCAAGTTGATCCCAATGAGAATACAAATCCAACTTCTTAGCTTAAGTATAAGAGAATATCACAAAACTCTTTCCAATTAAGATGACCACCCATATATATGTGTTTTTCATATGAATTGATTTTGTTTGGGTTTAATTATTATTACGGTTTGAATTTAATCGTTTTTCTACTTGCTCAATAAACATGCATCGAATTAGATAATTCAAACAAAACCATTTACGCTACACATCAATGCCTAACTTCTTGAAATCAAATACTTCCTCCGTAAACTTTAAAGGTTTACACTTTGTTTTTGTTGACTTTTTTATGTTCGGTTTGACCTCAAATTAATCATAATTGATTACGAAAAAATTACTTTTAGAAGTTACATTATACAAATATACGAAGTATAGTTTTATAATATAATTTTTAAAATTATTTTTTTCTTAACGAGTTATTATTTATTTTAGGTCAAACCGGACATTGAAAAGTCAACAAAAATAAAGTGTAAACCTTTAAAGTTTTCGGAGGAAGTATGAGATAAGGCTAAGACCTAAGAATAATATTATTGAGGCTTAGGGATGGAAATAAAATATCTTATTCTATTCGATGATTGTTCTATGGCATTTTTGCAAAAATTAGAGGTCGTTGGTCCAGCCGGGTTGGATGGTACGGTCCTTAATACACTAGCCTCTTATTCGTAAACTACATAGAACATTTATTATATAATATATTTATTTATAAACTAATCAATGAGCAGGGATAGCTCAGTTGGGAGAGCATCAGAAGATCTGAAGGTCACGTGTTCGATCCACATTCACCGCAATTTCTTTTTGAGTTTTTCTAAATAGATGTAATCAATGGATATTTTATCATTTTAAATTAATTTTGGGTTGGAGCCCTACCCTTGGGCTCTTTTCCGCCATTGCTAGCAGTGGCGGACACAAGATAGTGAGGTGAGTCAAAAACTATATACGAAAAAAATAGAAAAAATATGTTCAACAATACTAAAACACCCAGTCTCCATCCCTCTATAAACAATGTTCCCATTTTGACTTTAGTCAAAATATTAATATCCCATAACATATATATTTTGCTATAATATATTTGGAGGAGAGATAGTGTAATAGGGCTAACAAAAGTATTTGATTTATTAAAATATTTAATTTTATTTGTCTTGTAGCTTGGAGCACAAAATAAAGGAATTAATTGTTTTCTCTACACTTCACTCAAGTTATTTTTTCATCAATAAATAAATCAAGAATAACAACTAACAACTCAGTATCGTCTTCTCCATCAATTATCTCCACCCATTCAAGTTTATATGAGTTCTCAATATATAGAAATCCTATTATCGTTCTTCCATCAATTTCTAGAAATTAAAATAAGTTATATAAATCTCTAGAAGAAGATATCAAGAAGCTAAAAAATTCGGAATTTAGATCATCTTCTACCTGATTGTTTCATGGCGCCGTTGTAGCAGTAGAAAATTTATCGTAAAGAATAAATTTGAAGTTTGAGAATTAACGTATAGAAATGAAAAGGGTGTATGAATTTTGCTATGATTAACAGGGATATATTAGATATATTAAAATAGTCCAGGGATATAATAGTAATTTCACATCAAAACTTGAAGTGAAACACTTGCCCCACCTTAGCTTAACGTAGGTACGCCACTGATTGCTAGCCTTTTCCACGTGATGAATTGGGTGGATCATGTAATATTGGGTGCCGAATGCCGGAACCTCAATTGGCCGGGCCCACTCTAAAATTAGATACGGTTTCATTAGTTTACATTAGAATGTTATTTACGATTTTTAAAGTATATTTATCATCATCAAATCAATTTTCTGTTGCATCAGCAATTCAGCATCACATATTCCTCTCGGGGCGGGAATTCAAATAATTTTGTCTAGCACAAAGCTTTCTTTTACATTCGATGGCCAATATTCGATCTCAAGCACTAAATGTTGGGGCTTTGTTTTTATAGATGTTGAAGGTATTTAATGTGGATTAACGTTAACAATTGTTGTCTTCATACGAACAATTATTACAGTTGTTGACATTGAGAGCCTTTAATCATTATTGATCTGGACATGTTACTACATGATTGAAGTTCATCACCGAATGGGAAAAAAGCGGGGGGAAAAAGAAACAAAAAGTATGTATAAATATATTTATCGAAATTAGTTGATAAATTAAGTTTTAGAAAATTAATAAACTTGCACTGATAAGTTAGTCGAAGAATTAATAAATTGTTTGAGCTTAATTTGATGTTTAGACTTTGTTTACCAAAATTATCACATAAGTTAAGCTGAAATTTCAGTAGTAGTGGTAATTTTTATGAAGGTGTTTACTAATGATTTGGTCATTTTTATGGAGTAATTTTCTTACTCATTCCCATGGCTCGTTAAGGATATGATGTGTTTGTATTTGTGTTCATGTTCATGTTTGTCGAACAACACAACAATTACTTGTTCTTGTTAGTTAAGAAAGTTGAACACGAATGAACAACCCAACGAAATAATCTTTTATTGTCAATGAACTATGAAAATACCTGATTAGAAAATTGGGAAAGAATTGAAAAAGTGAAGCGTTGAACCATGGGAGGAGTAATAAGATAGGAGATGCATGGTGGTGAGAGGTGGAAGTTAGATACGTGATAGCACCGTGAAAGATGATGAGAGAGTGGAGATATGAAGGGAGAGGGGGTTAGTTGAGTATTATTGTATTTATTATTATTAATAAGTATACATATTAATTATTATCAACTATTAATGAATATAATAGTTTTGTATGCGAACAGAACGAACATTTAAAATTATGTTCGTGAACATGTTTGCAAACAGTTCAAATTTGAACGAACCGAACATTGGTCGAACAATTTTACGAACTTTTCACGAACGTTTGTTTGGTTAGTTTAACACCCCTACTTAGGGTGGATGAAGGCTAAGCGACGTGTGACAATGGTCTGATTACATTGTTTATGGGCTAGAAAACGGGTCAACATGACCCATTATAGTATGTGCTTCCAAGACAAATAAATTTGATTCTTGGATCAACACGGATTTTTATTCCGGATTTAAGCATATGTGATATTTCGTAGATCCATATAGCAAAAATAGACTGGAGTAAGGGTAAAATGTGTATAAAAACTTAAAAATCAACTTTTTGCACTACAAAGTTATGTTTTAGACTAAAAAGAAAATGATCACAATTAAGGGATTATGTTCACCACACGAGTGTAAGCCTCCGTAGTGCACATAAATTAAACCTTTCCTAAAGTGTGGAGTACCATTTTTATTTATCTGAATGAAATTCACGTCCACAAGTTTTGTAAAGTGGCAAGGGAAAAAGAGACTGAAAATAATGAAAAGCTGAGGATAAAAAGAAACTAAAGGGCGGAAATTATTGAATTTGTTTGAATCGCGTGCAGTCAGTACTACTATTATACAGACGCGTTTATTTGTTGTCGTCATTGAATTTTTATTATTTGAGGTCTATATTAAAATCCACATGAAAAGCTTTTTGTAATTCTACGTATATCCCATTCCCAATGTACATTTGTCATCTGAATTATGCTCAATCAACTTGGAGTTTGTTTTATAATTATGAGATGAGAATTGACTCATTGAGAGATCATCGATGAAGAAACGTTCAACTATAGTGTTATAATTAACGTACATATAGTTTCCCCCTAATGTGTAATTGATTAGCAAAGACAACCCCAAAAAATTAGAAATCACATATTATACCACCAACCTTGTGTCGTAGAAGGCTAATGAGCCACGAGGGTATGGACTATGGACGAGTATTTAAAAAATAATAATTTATTTTTCAAATAAACTTTTTCATATTTTTTATAATATATTTAAACCTTTATTTTATTTCATACTGAACACAACCTATTCATTGACATTTTCAATTTGCACAAAGGATTAATAACATCAAATATTCCTTATCAACTAATTACAAAGTGTTTGAGTTAATAATATTCCATTTCCGGACAAAATATCACCACTTTTATTTTTCAGTAATTCCATCGATGCACCTCCTTTGCATTGCAGAGTAAAAGTTCATGGGGGTTTATGCAATTTACTCATTATCATGGACTCAATGACTCATATAGTAAAAGTATCTTGTGGGGAAATGCAATTGGAAAATAATTGTCGTAATTGTTGTTAATGTAGGCCATGATTCTGAACATGCATGCTAACTTTTACCACTAGTACTAGTTATCACAAGTAGTATCATTAAGTAATACAAATAATATCGATAGTTTGTGTTTAAAAAATAGTATCATTAAGTTGATAAAGTATAAAGTCAAGAACCTAATTATAATAATTGGTCTCATTCGGGCAGGTTAAGAAAAGCGTTTCCACCAACTGATTCCGACTGCATTTGTTTCTTTCCTAAAATAATACGAAGTATATAAATTATACTCATCCGTCCCATTTGCTTTTGGGCACAAAAAATAAGGAAAAGAATTAACTATTATGATATATTGATAGTTGGGGTTAATTTTACTTTATTGTGAATTTGTGACCACAAAAATGTACTGATGAATTATAAAATTAATATGAACATGTACAAATATAGCAAATAAATGAAATGGTGCAACTCTAACGGGACACACAAAATGGCAAAATGGTGCAATTGTTTTGGGACGGAAGGATTATATACCTACACAGTTTGAGCTCGTGGATGAGATGAAATTCAACTTTTAAAACCTTCTCCCAAAATATTTAATTAATAAAGAAGTGTTGAACTATATAATTGCTCTACCAAGACGCCGATTCGAACTCAAGTGTGCGTGGGCCAAATGACTCTAACACCATGATAGAAATTCAACTTTCTAAAATACTCAAACTAATGAAATGAAGATGTGTGGAACTAATTAACTTATTCTAAATTCGTCTAGCAAATAGTATTACCACTAAAATGGTAGTAATTTAACAAATGGTAATTTGACATAGATGTCCGAAAATGAGTGATTGATAATGTAGTGGTATTAAGTAGTATACTAGTATACATAGATGTCCGAAAATGAGTAATTGATAATGTGATTGATAAAATGGTACTCGCAATGTGATATGATGTGTGGTATTTACTATTTAGTTTGTTTAGAATGAAAACAATTAAATCATCAAAAAGAAAATAATAATAATAATAATAATAATAATAATAATAATAATAATGATAATGATAATGATGAGGAGGAGGTAGTCACATTATTATGTGTAAATAAGTATGAATGTGAGTACAATGTAATAAAATTTTACTATTATTTTATTTTTAAAGCACAAAAGTCTTTTTATTTGATTCAAAATCTACCATACCATACCATTGAATAATACCACACCCCCATGGCATTGTATGAATGGTATATATGGGGAAAAACATTCGGGCATCACCACTTCATTGTTGGTCTCGCAAAATTTATTTGAAATCACAATAATATGGTATTATTTATCTTCAATAGCGTGAAATACCACACCATTACACCACAACACTTACCAACGTCTATGTCCAGTAGCATTACCACTAGAATGCATTATAGTTTGATCGACGGTAATCCAACGGTGATGCCAAAAAATGGTATCAATATCTATGAAAATGCACACAAATGAGAACAAGTGCGTTACAAATGACATTTGTATTACTCCTGTTGTCGCACATCAAGTGTCACATATTATATATATGTCCCAATACAAATATCACATTTTCATTTTAATTAGACTTAACGTCATACCCATGTGCGTTCCACTATCTTTAATATTACTGCACATGTTAATTTCTATGTCCAAATCAAATGTAACATTTAGTATAAGGTTGGGGTAGCTATCTATCATGCTTATTCCCCTTTTTTATCTACTATATTCCTACTTTAATACTCCCATTTATTTTTAGGGTGTAGTAGTTGTACTCTCTCCGTCTTAGGCTCTGTTCTCTTCTATGAAAATTAATTATTTTTAGTTAAGTTATGTTTAGATTCATTTAGTTCTGTTCAATTATGTTTAGATTTGTTTAGTTGTATTTGATATTACAAATAAATTCAGTTCAGTTTTGTTCAACTTCATTCAGTTATGTTCAGTTCAATTCAGTTCAGTTTTGTTCAAACCAAAAGAACATTTTGTTAGATGAACGATGCCGTCTATCATTTTGCTTGTTCCACTGGAATTGTACCATTTGATTTCTTTTTCTGGAACCTTTTTTAAATATCTTTACCTTATAGATACATATTTTGGCTAAAAGAATGATAAGATGGATTGTTTAAATACTTATTAAACTTTTCAATGCTTACATGTACATGAGAGATACAATTGATGAAGATATGGGTGTTTGCAACAATTTCAGCTTATTTTAAGGAGAACTGGGAAATGTTGACTTATTAGCAAATTTGATAGGTGTTTTCAAAAATTAATCAAAAGTTAGATATGTTGTAAAAGTTGTATCTGCAAATTCAACTTTTAGGACAAAGACCAACTAAAATTCAGTTTAATTTAAGGATAAGTTGTATAAGGAAGTTCAACTCAATTTTCTAGCTTCAACTTATCCAACTTATTTTAAGATGATCTCGAAACTTATATGTTGTTGCAAACACTCAAAATCACATTATGTGATAAGTTGGATAAATTAAATTATTGCAAACACACACTTATTTGTTGAACGCCAGCTCCCCTAGGAAGAAGACATGGAAGAGAAATTTGAAGGGATAATTTTAGAATAAAGAATGAACTTTCAAAAATAAGTTGGATTGTTTATTTGAATTCCTATTAAACAGAGACATAAGTAGTACATTTCACGGAGAAAGGGATTGCTCGGCGATACACACATGTGAGATGCGGATAGTACATTCTACTCCCTCAAATACTAAACGTCCTCAATGAGTTTGCTAGGTGGGTTAGCTCTCTCATGCGATCACATCCACATCCCTCAACAACATGACCACTAATAAGTGGAGATTAAACACCTTAGAGTTGGACTAGCATATTAATCATAACTGGGTCAAACATATCTCAATGATATGATATTGTATGATTTGTACCAAAGTCGAATGATTCACCTTTAAAATCACTTTAAATGCCTCACATTATTATAGTGATGTATATGATGTGAGAAGTGTTGTGTTACATTTAATTAACATTGATAGCCTATGCCAAATCCGGCTTGAAATCTTTAGCCAATGAAATTATGAAAGTTGAGGATTGGATATGTCACTCTGTGGATCAACTTTATATATCACTAATAGCTAGTAGTAAAGTTGAAATATGATTGGAGTTAGGCCGGTGGTATATGAGTGATATAGTACAATACGAGTAAAATTGGGTTACCATAGCTATTGTGTAAAAATAGGGTGACATGGTATCAGCCATTAGCAGACTTTAGTCGGCAAACTGTAGCAACTTGGTTGACATCATTCAAAAAAAATATAATTGGACAAGGACAGTTACAAGAAGAAGAAAAGAAAAAACTGTTCTGTGTCATGATCTTATCATTGCATTACCATATTTAACCCAGAAATTTTTTTAAAAATGAAAACATGCGGTGTAAGCAGTTATATTTGGTCTACACAAGAGACATGCAATTGGCAATTGGACTTGTGAATTGTGATTGGTTATTTCACAACAAAATTTCATATGCCAGCTTGTTATGAACTGTCTCTTCTTGTTCTTCTCCATTTCATCTGTTTCTGGTCTGGTAATTAATTATTGAGTTAGTACTACTAGTATTCTATTCTATTGCATAACTTTGAATGCAATTTATTATACATATACCACTACTATACTCTTACATGATTGGAGTATTTTACTACTTAGTTAGTAAGTGAGTAGTATTACACAGTCTACATGCATTGTCCAGTGCCACCGAACATCCCCTTTCTCTTTCCAGTCTTGACCCCCCTCTCTTTCTCTCTCTGAATCAACACACTACTTTTGTTCTCTTGAGAGAGAAAAAGGAAAAAAGGAAGAAAATCTCTACTCTATATATATTTTGTATTTTCTCTCTACTTCTTCTCAGGCTTCTCTCTCACATTGTCTGTTTCTTTGATTCTTACATGTGAATCTTTCTTAAGGGCACTCCCTTTCTTGAATCTTGGTAACTTTTCTAAGTTAATTTAAGGCCTTTTTCATCTGAATAACTTTCACAGCCTTTTAGAAGAAGATCCATGTAAATTTCTTGGGTGAAAATTAATTTTCAATGGGGGTTAAGTAGTCCCATTGTAGATCTTCCTCCAAGACACAAATCTTTTTTTTTTTTTTTTTTTTTTGTTTTGTGAGCAAAGCCAACATTGACAGTTTTGAGGTGTGAAAAATGGAAGAGACATTTGTGCCATTTCGTGGGATTAAGAATGACATTCAAGGGAGGCTGCTCTGTTACAAGCAAGATTGGACTGGTGGATTTAAGGCTGGTTTCAGGTATATTTTGCAGTTCTTGTGTTTTTCAGCCTACCTAGAACAGATTCAAAATTGTAGAAATGTCAACGTTTTTCTATGATTTGTGTTAGAATGAGAGTGTTGTTCAGTTTTGTTCTGCTCATTAGTTGGAAGATTTACTTGTATGCTTTTGCAAAAGGGCAACTTAGTGCCACTAAATTATCCATATCTTAAGAACTAATGAAGTGTATGATTGGAGAAGTCATGTGAATTGTTAATCAAGATTAGTTCAGTATTAGATGAAGTGTATATGATAGGAAATGTCATGTGAACCGTAAATTAAGAAGTTTAGACTGTTTAGTTCAGTATTGGACTGCAATGATTTCTTCCAATTCTGTGTAACATTGCTGGCTAATTACAGGATATTGGCACCTACAATCTACATCTTTTTCGCTTCGGTTATTCCTGTGATTTCGTTTGGCGAGCAACTGGAGAGAAGCACTGGTAATCAATGCTTTTAAACTTGCTGTTTTCTGACATTTTTCTCCATATGATCCAGTGTTTTGGTTTAAAAGTTGTGTGTTACTTAACTTTGGTGCTGAAACGGTTGCAGATGGAGTTTTAACTGCGGTTCAGACGTTATCATCGACTGCAGCTTGTGGCATTATACACTCCATTATAGGAGGTCAGCCATTACTAATACTGGGAGTTGCCGAGCCTACGGTGATAATGTACACTTTTATGTTCGACTTTGCTAAACAAAGATCGGATTTGGGACGTGAGCTCTTTCTTGCATGGACCGGATGGTGCGCTTCATTGTTTTTTAACGTATAATGTTACAAGATGTTTCTACTACTTATTGAATGGAATCATAATTATTCTGATTTTCTACCAGGGTATGTGTTTGGACAGCAGCTTTACTATTCTTGTTGGCCATTTTAGGAGCTTGCTCTATTATCAATCGGTTCACCCGAGTGGCTGGTGAATTGTTTGGAATGCTTATTGCAATGCTATTCATGCAGGAAGCCATCAAAGTACGGATTTCCTGCACTTGATAATGACTTTCATGTGAAGACTTTTTCGTTTGGCTAACTGCTTAGTGACTTGTACTCAGGGCCTGGTTGAGGAGTTCCGCATACCCACTAGAGAGAATGCTAGTTTAGAGGAGTTTATGCCTTCATGGCGGTTTGCTAATGGCATGTTTGCTTTGGTTCTAGCATTTGGCTTATTGCTAACAGCACTGAAGAGTCGAAAAGCACGATCATGGCGCTATGGTTCTGGTTAGTATTTCTTATCTTTGGAATAAGTTAACTGAACAAGATGAAAAATAACTGAATGAATTTTCACTTTAGAGATGAATGTTTTGAACTTTTTTGGGGATACCATGCGAAATCACTAACTAAATAACTTATTTTGATTGAGTTAATGACTAACAAAAGCACCTCTTTGAGCAGAAGGTTAAAGGCAAATAACTCATTGTAACTCAAAATGCTACGAAAGTGCTTATATATGTTTATGGCTCAGGTTCAGTCAGGAGTCTTGTAGCTGATTATGGTGTACCACTAATGGTTTTGGTTTGGACTGCGATTTCGTACATACCAGCAAAAAGTGTGCCAAAAGGGATCCCAAGACGTCTCTTGAGCCCAGATCCGTGGTCTCCTGGTGCATATGCAAACTGGACCGTAATTAAGGCATGCACTTTGCTTAAATATACTACGCTGTTTGCCCTATTCACTCGACTTCATTTTACTAATTCGTAATTCAATATGGCAGGACATGCTGAATGTACCCCTTATGTACATTATTGGAGCTTTTATTCCTGCCACGATGATTGCAGTACTTTACTATTTCGACCACAGCGTTGCATCCCAGTTGGCCCAGCAGAAAGAATTCAACTTGCGGAAACCGTCCTCCTTCCATTATGATTTACTGCTCCTTGGCTTTCTGGTATGGAGACATTTTACATTGCCTGAATCCTTTGCTTTTTGTAGTCTGCTCATCCTGATTCTGTTTTACCAAGACTTGTTTTCTTCGTTTACACTTCACAGACGTTAATCTGTGGTCTTCTTGGCATTCCCCCATCAAATGGTGTGATACCGCAGTCCCCAATGCACACAAAAAGTTTAGCCACTCTAAAACACCAGGTAGTTTTCTTTTGCTTCATATTATCTTACTGTTAATTTCGTGTTGTTTGTTGCTTGTAATGGTCCACCTAAAGTTCTTTGCTTGAATATATAGTTGCTGAGGAACAAACTAGTTGCTTCGGCGCGCCAGAGTATACAGACAAACTCGAGCTTGGGTAAATTGTACGGGAACATGCAAGAAGCATATCAACAGATGCAGACTCCTCTCATCTACCAGCAACCATCACAAGGAGTATGTAGCCTATTCTGAGTGCCCGTGAAACATTACATTACTCCAATTTACTTTCTATCTCTGAAGACACATGAACATGTTAATTTCCATGCATTTCAAGGAAAAAGATCATTTTTTACAAGGAAAATGAAAAGCATCAACAGATTTTCATACAGATGTATACTATTATTTGGTAAATGTAAAGGACATTTCTTAAAGCCGGCCTAAGAATAACGACATACACATGAATTCTTCAAGAGAAAGGGGTAGCCACTTGAACGTGACTTGTATGCAGGGTCTTGCATATCTGTTATTTCACAGCAAATATAATGTTAACATGATATTGTTAAAATGTTCATCAGGGTCTGAAGGAGTTGAAAGAATCAACAGTTCAGTTAGCTTCAAGCATGGGAAGCTTTGATGCTCCAGTTGATGAAACAGTTTTCGATGTGGATAAGGAGATTGACGATTTACTGCCTGTTGAAGTGAAAGAGCAGCGTGTCAGCAATTTGTTGCAGGCCATTTTTGTCGGAGGATGCGTAGCTGCGTTGCCTGCATTAAGAATGATTCCAACCTCTGTTCTATGGGGTTATTTCGCTTTCATGGCTATCGAAAGCTTGCCAGGGAACCAGTTCTGGGAAAGAATATTATATCTCTTGACCGCGCCTAGCCGAAGATACAAGTCAGTTCTCGTTCCTCGTGAAGTTTTCATATTTAACCCAATTGTTTTCTACTAACTCAACTTTTTTACTCAACTGGCAGAGTTTTGGAAGACTACCATGCTAGCTTTGTTGAGACAGTGCCGTTCAAGACGATTGCAACATTTACGATATTCCAAACAGTATACTTGCTCCTTTGTTTCGGCATTACCTGGGTTCCGATTGCAGGACTCCTTTTCCCTCTCCTAATTATGCTTCTGGTCCCTGTAAGACAATACATCCTACCAAAGTTCTTCAAAGGGGTTCACCTCCAAGATTTGGATGCGGCAGACTACGAAGAGGCAATACCGTTCAACATTCCGGTATAGTAATGTTTTTGAAATCATGTTCTCCAATAACTTGTGTCAATTTTAAGATATTTGGCAAAAGAAAGTAGGGACTTAGTTTATCTGATTTATGTCTATAGTACATTACTTATGTTTGCTTCTTGAATTCATTAATGCAGGATGAAGAACCTGGTTCGAGTCTTTCGTTTGCTGATGGTGGAGAGATTCTTGACGGGATTGTGACCAGAAGTCGCGGTGAGGTGAAGCATATGTGCAGTCCAAAAGTCACAAGTTCGTCTACAACTCCTGCAAGAGATTTTACACTGCAGAGCCCACGCTTCTCAGAGAAAGCATTCAGTCCTCGTGTGAGAGAACTGAGATCAATTAGCTTTCCCGGAAGGGGGCCACAGAGTCCTAGCGGACCGTCTAACTTGGGGATCAGTCCTAGTCCCACGACTTCAAACCTGGGGATAAGTCCTCATAACTCGACTCCGTAAACCAGTGGATTAGCAGAGGCATATATTGTCTAGCTACTTGTAGTAGTTTGCTTCGGTGGTGATATTGTGTAAAATCTCTTCCAAATCCTCTTTTCGGGAATTCCTGTAAACATGTAACTTTGTATTGTTTCTTGGATGGTGAAAAATTAGCAGGTAATTCAAGAATGATATAACTGAACTGAAGCTGTTTGGGTTTCTGTTCTGAGATAGTAATACTATGTACAAATGAAATCCAAATAAGCTGAGAATTTCCTTGGGCACTTATGCCATATCTATTGCACAAAACTCTTATAGGTGCTCTTTGGTTTCGATGGGAATGTGAAATGTTTTGGTACAGTAAATGAGTAAATGACAGGGAAACGGCCATGCGAATCCATCTGACCAAATTCCCATCACCATAGAAATCAGCTAGGGGAGATTCCGTAAAAAAGAATACCATGGGGATTCTTGAGTGAACAATGGCGAATCCACTTTTGTACTAATTTAGATAGTTTATTGTAGCATAATAGTCAATTTTGATAATTTTTCAATTTGATATTAAAGAAGTGAGCAATATGAGCACGTGAAAACAACTTGATGGACATGCCGAAAATTGAAAACTAATTAAAAAATGGTCTCGTATTATACACACATTAAAATTCAATTACCGTACTTTAAAGTACCTAAAAGTGTACATTACACACCCATATTTTATATCTCTTTCATAACTTTTTTTTCCCATTTTTTTTTGCCATTTTCAACTCTTGCATAATTTTGTGTGGTGTAAATAATCAACATAATTATTGTAACTTATGTATGCACTTTACTAAGTATTTCAGGCGGAGGGGCAGGGGCGGCTGAAGGCATGTGCGGTCAGCCCGACCGCACAGGGCCTCTAGAAATTGGGGCCTCAAATTTAGTTTCTACATAGAGATATATATGTAATTTTATGTAAACTAAAATAAAATTTGTATTGGTTCAATTGGCATGGGTGCTGGTGTTTGTGTTATACGCATGCGTAGGTCGTTGGTTCAATTTACAGTTTCAACATTTTATCCCCATTTTCTCTCTTTTTTTTTTTTTTTTTTTTTTTTTTTTTTTTTTTGTGTGTGTTATAACATTGTTCTTGGGGCCTATCTTACAAGATCGAACAGGGCCCCTAAAATCTAGAGCCGCCCCTGGGGAGGGGGTGAAGGTGTTGATTGCGGACAACGATCTCAGTATGGTTTGGGTAGTGTGGCAAGGGCCAGGTTTATGGTTTGGGTAGTGTGGGCCGTTCAATCGCTAGTGGTAACACTTCATCCGACATTCCTCGCAGCTCAAGCAGATGCTTACTTCCTATAGAAGTTGAGTTAGCTCACACAAAGGCAAAAAAATGCTGCCCTCAAGGACAATCAGGAGTGGAAGGATGCAGAGTTGGCGAGCCAGCGAGAGATGATGACCAACCTAATGGCTATGGTGATTGACAAGTTTCTACCTTCTTAGACTTTGTTACATTAACTTTGATTTTGGAAGCACAAAAGCCATTATAATTATAGGTAACCTAATAGGTACACAAGGATGCACACTTATCATTGTTATTGTTATGCCGCCATTATTAGTACATAAGGAAGCTCCAAAATCATAAGACCGTACAAATGATTATTTGGGGAGATCAACCCAAAGAGGATGGGAGTCTAAATCCAAACGCTTGTGGTAGTAGATTTTCTCGTCAAGTACCTAGCGAGAAACTAAGTCATAAATACCCATGTCCTTGTCTGCCTTGTCGGAAAGAGCATGAGTATCGTTGTAGTAAATGCAATTAGGCGACAACAGTTGTTAGCAGCAGAAGGTGCCACCTCGACCGAGATTGAAGAGTTAGAGCCAACAAAAGTGGCATGGTTTCCTATGGTTTCCAGCTCTTTGTACTCTCCGGTTTCATCATTGACCTCCCAAACTTCAAATCTGGTAGTATTATAATCAAATCCGGTTTTTTTGCTTTTTTTTCTACGGAGGAGATTGGATTTTTTATTCTTTCTGACAGATAAGAAACGCCCTTTAAATAGTACTACTCCACTAGACAATCCGAAATTCCGAATCAAAACCATACTTCGGATCTAAACTCAGTTCCAATCCAACTTGTAATAGACGGTTGTTTTTAAGATGTAAGTTGTAAAAGATGTAAGAATTAAGATGCTCTCTTACATCTGTTTTTAAACCTATACTCCTGCATATAAGACCATCCGCATCAGATAAAGCTAAGGCCAGTAGGCTTAAACTGGACTTAGCTGCGTTTAAGCAGTTTTCGCCCGCATCAGTCACTGTTTAAACGCGGCTAAGTCGAGGCTAAGCCCTGCCACGTCATTTTTTAAATTTTTTTTAAATTATTTTGGTAAAATAGAATGAAGATTTGTTGTAAATAATGTTGTACGAAATGAAGCTTATAGATGAAAATTACGAATATATTACGTTAACTTTTACCGAACATGAAAGGAAAAATGAGTGGCAAAAGATGTGAGCAAACATATCCAAGATTGATGTTTATTTATAGATCTCGAAAAGTTCTATCCGTTGATAATTTTTATTTATTTTTAGCATTTTTATTTTAAAAGTTATGACCGTTTAAAATTAAAACCGGAAAAAATTTAAAAAGAAAGAAAAATAAAATACAATAGTGGACTCCACTTTTCAATGGAGTCCACCAGGCGCCAACCAACTAAACTGCAGCGCGGTTATAGGAACCACTGCAAATTTATGGCAGCTTAAACGCGCCTCCTGCATACATATGCAGGAGGTCTAAAGCGTAGTTCAGTTTTAGGCAATTTTCGCTAATGAACTACAATTAAATTCTCTATAATATGTGATTATGTGCAATAATTCGAACCTTAAGCACAAACATGTCAATTGCTATATACTAGCGGACACAACCGTATTCATGAAATTCTTTTTCAATAAAAGCCCCAAATTAACTTATTCAGAAGAACCCTAATTTCACAAATTGTTCAATTGGGGAACACGCTTACACGCACTTTACAAAACCATCCAGAAGCACAACAGATTTCAAACCTTCCGATTAACCTAATCACACGGCAACAATAACCAAATGGAAATCACATCAAAATTAATATTTAAATGTAAGAGGGTAATCACAGAGTATTTGACAAATACCTAGAGATTTAATCCATGGCTGACCAAATTCTTCAGTACGATTCGATTGGGATTCAGTTATCGGGAGCATTTACAACCGTTGTTTGTGCGGGAGATGGGGAAATGGTAGGCGGAGATAAAACTTTCCTGCAAATTAGACGAAGGTGACTACCAAACGCCAGAATGATGAGGGAAAAGAAAAGGGAAAATAAGTTGACTTCTTCCCTCATGTGGGCTTACTTAACAATGCTGATTGAGGTAAAAATTGGATAAAAGTTATAATAGACGAGGTAAACCGAAAGCTAGATTTCATTGGCTATGTAAATACTAAACCACTGTTTTACTAACTGGAACAGATCAGTGAACTCAACATCGCGACCGGGGGAGTTTGAAAGAGCGCCGAATGGGTACAAGTCCAACTATGGAACCAAGTACCGACCATAGCTGTAAGTAATGCTGCTCCCTTAAAGCTTAAACACACTGTAAACATCAGTTAGTTCATCGCTGTTCATATTTACAACAGTAAACAAATGCTTGCAACATAAACGTAAGTCAGATTACAATCAGCAACACTTACAGTACAGTGATGGATTAGGAAAAGAAAAAAAATTGGTCAGATATCCACACTAATGCAGAAATACCTCAACTAATAACCTTCTCGTTCTTGTTATCCGGTACTACACTGAAATTTCAGTAAAAAATAGAAGAAACCTTAGATTGACAAAGTAGATTACATTTGGCAGGCAACATACAACATTTCCCCTAGTAAATCTCTCCCGTTGCATTTTTCACAAACCACAGACCAAAGATCATCAAAGTCCAACAAATGTGCACTGCTGTCGAGCATGTTCTGGTATCAACTTTCGCACAAACTCCACAGGCACACCCTTCAGCTCTGTCATTAGACAAGTTGAAAACATGAGATCAGGATATTTGTGGTACATATAACTATAATCAACCTGAAACATAAAGTGGATAGCAATAGTAATAGAAAGAGAAGACTGGAACTTTACCATGTGGTTTAAAGTTGAATAACGGAGGCACAAAGCGCCCATTTGGTAGACGGGCCTTCGGATCTCGCAACTCATCAAAGAATGGATGGATCAATGCCTCGAGCTGCATCAGAAATAAACAGCTAAGCTAAGTACCTTTTTACAATTGAGGAGAAAAGGAATGAAGAAATTTAAATGCATCTTCAACTCTTCAACACAACAAAATTTTACGTTACTGCATAACAAGGATAAACCAGAAGATGCACCATTCAGATGACAAGACACAAAGTGGCTCAATGGGAGAAATGAAGGTAGTGATGCTGAAGAAACATACTACCTCAGTCCAAATCAAATGTCATTTTTGCCATTGTGGGTGCTCATTAAAAATCTTCCATTCTAGAACATTCTAGTTCTGAAAATATCATTGAACTCATAATACACATATTTACAAATACTACACTGCATCAATTCTTTAAGAAATACACACTTATATTATATAATATATATTCATTACTACAACAGTACAACCTACCTCACTTGTACTCTATTCACCTTAGTCCATTAGATTCTACTCTGGGGTCCTTTTAGTGTTCTATTTCCATTTCTAGGTTTGATGTCTTACACTATTAGCCTCTAACTCTTAGCCCTCTAAAATAGAGGCTAATAGTTGTGGTTTTATTTACGCTTCTTATTATTGT
The DNA here is from genome assembly GCA_028274465.1 of Plantago ovata. Classification (NCBI taxonomy): domain Eukaryota; kingdom Viridiplantae; phylum Streptophyta; class Magnoliopsida; order Lamiales; family Plantaginaceae; genus Plantago; species Plantago ovata. The sequence goes on along the minus strand of CM051457.1, from coordinate 13,849,570 downwards.
TGACATTGATATTGAAAAGAGAGTTTAATGCAAGTTGCTTCTAGTTTTATATTAATCCATAAATGTTCGATGCCAAATTTGATATGCGGCGGAGGAAATATTTAGGATGAGTTGCAGAAACAAGTGAACAGCAGTTGGAAACAACTCAAATTGACAGGGTATCAAGGCATCAAACAACTAAAAAGTCTAATTGTCATCCATAAAATTCGAAGATTCCTGAACCATTGGTAATGCAAAGAGCAGCATGTGAAGTCTTTTTAAATAGATAAAAAAATCTTGTTATGCTCACCGCACTGCTTCGTAGATTCGGGGAGTACTGCAGCAGCCTGGAGATAAGATCAACTGCTTCTGGGGGAGTTCGTTTATGAAATATCTGGAAGTGAAACAAGGTCAATTACAGATCACATGTAGGCAATTCAACTAGCGTCAAGAAATATGCATTCTATTTCTACCTTATGCCATGGGTGAGCTTTTATTTGAGGGAATTTGAACTCGGTGTAATTGGGGTTCATGCATTTGATTTCCTCCCTTGTTGGGGTACCGAGGACCTGGACACAGAAAAAGAAAGAACAAATTGATAATCTAATCTACAAAAGAAAATAGACCAATACAATCAAGATCTAGTATTATTTTTAATATCCATGGTTGCTAAAGGTCAAATGTTTAAATACCAAAAATAAATGTTTATTTTCGCCTTGTACTTACCTTGATGATTTCGACAAGCTGGTCCACTCCACTCTCACCAGGAAAAAGAGGCTGAAATTCAATGCAAAACTTATGAGCAACAAAGTTAAGAATCATACTGAGAAAGGCAAATGAGAGGCCCAAGTGTCCCAACGCCTACGGGCTAAAAAGCCTAATGTATGCTAAAATGCAAAGAGGCTATACATGACCAACAGTATGCAATTTACTGCTGCATCAAGATTCCACACTGGAAGTAATAAAACCAATACCAATACAACTAATTACCAACCTGTCCAAGCAACAGTTCAGCCAACACACATCCAGCGGACCATATGTCAATAGCTGTAGTGTACTCGGTAGCTCCAAATATCAGTTCCGGGGCACGGTAGTACCTTGAACATATATAAGAAATGTTTGGCTCTCCTTTTACCTACAAAAATAATCCAAATAGAGATCAAATGTTGCACCCAGGGTTTAGAGCAGGAATCACAAGTCAACTGGTAGGGTGAACTACTCACCAACTGTTTTGCACTTCCAAAATCGCATATTTTCACCTGATGAGTATGTGGATTGACCTATAAACCACATAAAACATGGTAATTAGTTTTCCTGCTTCATTGCCCCACGTTACAACAGATACAAGTCAGGTACTTACCAATATATTTTGTGGTTTGATATCTCTATGACATACTCCAACACCACCATGGATATAAGCAAGTGCTCTGAGAATCTGCCAGGAATAGATCAAAAAAATAAATAAAGCAGAACTGATAAAGGAAAATGACTAGCCTGGTAAAACTGGAAGTAAAACTCTAAAGCTCCCCAGAAACATCAACTTAGTGATGATAGAACATTGCACACCTGATAAGAATAAAGTTTCACATATATCATCGGCAACCTCTGGCTCATCTTGTTATAGTGCCTAATCATACGGTTAATTGTCTCAGGGACATATTCCAGCACCAAGTTAAGGAATAGCTCGTCTTTCTCAGTCGTTGAAAAGAAACAATGTTTTAGACACACAACATTAGGGTGGTCTAGGAGACGTATTGTTTGCAGCTCACGATTCTTGTACCGCTTGTCTTGAAGAACCTTCTTTATAGCAACAGTTTCGCCTGTTTCTAAACATTTGGCCTGATAACACATCCAAATCAAGTATAATAAGTATCGAACATCTAATGCACAGAAGCTACAATTTATCTTCCTAACCATGACACTAACACAGGCCAACTTACTTGAAACACCACTCCGAATGATCCCTGCCCCACAATACGCTCGGCCATATAGCTGATAGTCTGAAAAGAATGAGTATACAAATCAGTAAGAGCATGTAAAGAGCTACCCATATACAATATAATGCAAGATTCAAAGAACCAAATGTCACCTGCTTTGGTTGGCCATTTTTCCCACCAATCGTTGTTACAATTATATGACCTGTTTCTGTTCCATTACCATTGACCACAGCAGGTTCCATATCCTACAAGCCATAATAATAGTCACTCAATAACTGTTCTCAACATTAGTTGGAACATAGACTTTTGAAACGTATTTATTAAAAGATCATGTGTGTATGCAAATAGAGACAGCTTTGAACTCGAATTAGCAAAATTAACACAATTTGCTAAAATAGCATTGTTTTAGGGGGGAGGACAATACAGCTGCAAAAGGCACAACCTTAAAAATCATTCTTAGAAAAAACCACACAAGCAAAAATTTTAAAGTGGGAACTCTAGGGGCAGGGAAAGATGGCATATAATTGAAAGAGAAGCAACTTTACGAGAAAAAAAAATTGTGACAATATGCCATTTCAAATTTATACCACGGATGTAAAGTTGTGATAATACTTCATAATTTGTTTTGTCATGTAATATACTGTACCAATCTGGAAGAGAAAAACTCCTACTAGACCTCTACATTTAAAGCGGTCAAAGCTGTCTAACTTCTATATTTAAGTTTCAACTTTTCCAGCAACAATATCTCTAGATTCAATACATCATCACTTAGTTTCGCATATAAGATACCGATCTGAAAGAGATTATCTCCAAGTGCGTGTGTATGACACAGGTCAAACACTTGTAGCTGTCTCCGAGTTTCGACTTTCCAACAACAGTTATCTCAAGATATGCGTACACAAGTAAAGAAAAACACCAAGTGAATTCACCACTAGTGAAGCAGAAGAGACAGTATCAAATTGAGTAAGAATAAGATATCGATTTTAGGTAGTTCTTGAGCTTAAAAAATACAACAAAAATTTTATAGATACCTTGTCTTCACTAAGCTTCATCCCGTTCAACTGGCTCGGTAACCTATCCATACTGCCAGTTTTACCACCATGTTCTCTAACATCAGATGCAGGATCTACACTTACCGACGCCATTTCCCCCCTTACTCTAGATCAGAACGCAGTTAACCAATTACGAAAAAAGAGATGCCGTAAACATGAAAAAACAGAAACTATCTGCAATAAATTACAACTTTAAGTTAGACAACTAGAAAAAGAAAAAAGCTAGATTACACAATTCGATCAAACAGCAAAAATAATGCGCCAATATATACACTAAAATTAAGAGAAAGTGTAACTAATACTGTTGAACAATCTATGTTTATCAAAAAGGAAATGGGATAATGTTACTGAGAAAGATCTCTTTGAGGTCAACAAAAAATGAGAAAATGAAGTTTTCTAGTTTTAGTATGTGGATCTGAGCACACATTCCAGTAGCATCAAACTAGGAAATTATAGGAAAATTTTATAAGTAGATCGGGTAAGCAATTTTCCACAATTACAGTCAAAACACGAAGAGATCTGAGAAAAGTAAGCAATAGTTTCTCAAAATCTAGAAACTACACAACGTAGAAAATACTAGAAATGAAGTTAGCTACCTGTGAAATAAGAGGAACCAAAGGTTCTGCGGCTGAAGAGGAATTGGGCAAATCTGGTTGTGGATTGGTAAACTGGTGCTAGAAAGTGGACTGAGGAAGAAGGAAGAAGAAGAAGAAAGGAGCCGAAAGCAGATAAGAATAAGCGGAAAATGTTAGTTTAATGTACAAATAATTATTATCTGACTGGTCCTTGTCTCTCTGTCCCTCTGCTTTTTGACCGTCCACTCCAAAACCACTTTGCTTTCACTATGCCATTTTCACTCAAATTTATGCTAACATTTTATTTTATCTTTTCCTTCCTTAAATTTCACTCCTCCTCAGTTTCACTCTGACTTTCTTTACATTTACGATGTTTACTCAATTTGTTGACTCCCTCTATAAAATATGCTAGTTAGACTTTACAAACGAATCATTTAAATCGAATATTTCATATGCACTACAACAGTTACACCATATTTTAGTCTATTTTATTTCTTTGTCATATTTCGACATATTAGTAATAATTTTATATTCCTGTTTCGGAGTACTCTTAAGTATACAAGTACGTACCTAGGAAGAGGTAAAAAAGTTCAGATACAAGAACATACCGAGTATAAAACTTAGCAGACAAAACAAGAACTTTACTAATTTGCTAATCATAATCTTAGATCTGAAATTTGTCGTTCTTGTTAGACAATAGTGTATTTCTACACGGGAACGGCGCCATTCGCAATTGTGCGGGATGGGATGGGACAAGGAATTCAACTTTGAGTACTGGATTATATTTTCACATGCTTCTATGCTTATAGTAGGTTAGGTACTATGGCTCTGTTCTATTCGTCTGGAAAAGTCTGAACTGAACTGATCTGAAATGAATTGAATTGATCTGAACTGAATGGATCTTAACTGAACTGAAATTATTTGTAGTACAAAACACTATTAGCAAAATCTAAACTGAACTTAATACACCTGAACTGATTTGAAGTGAACTGAACTGATCTGAACTGAATTTATTTTTATCAATTTTCAGATGAAAAGAACAGAGCTTGCCTATGTAGTAGTACTGTACTAAATAAACTAGGGTGCTTATTAACCGTCTACGAGTAATTTCTTTTGTGAAGTGAATTATCACGTTATCATTACTATGATATGGAATTGTGATGTTTTCTTATTTCGTTTGACCCATTTTTGTTAGACATTAGCGAGTTGTTAAATTAGTGCCAAACAAGTTGTAAATTTCTCTATTTTAGCTTTTACTCGTTAAATTTTGATTTCATTTCTCAAACTTGTAATGAGATTGTTCAGTGTCTTATATGAGGTCTTATGTGAATGAAGTACTTCCTCCGGTAACTTTGAATAACTCCATTTCATTTTGCTGATTTTGTTTATGTCCGGTTTGACCTCAAATGGGGGTTCTTACATATACTATCCTTGGTAGTTCGTTTTATTAAAGATAGACCCTCGTTAGCCAAACAATTACATCCAACACCCTTGTTAGATAGATTTAATTACACCTAAACCCACGAATTTTACTTTTGGCGAATTAAATCAATGTAAAGACATTTTTACCCTTGGTCAAATATTGAATTCTGACTTTGACCAAACAACTCCAATTTTCATTAATTACACATTAGCCTCACAATTGTTTTAATTTTACCAATTTGGCACTTAATAATTCAACGCAAAGCATATAACTTCTTTATATTCCAAATTTGTCCTAGATTTTATTGCAATTAAGCCCTAATAAATTTTTTATTTTAAAATATCACTAAAAAAAATCCAATCAGATCGGAGCTGGTAACAAATCCGATCTAATCGGAGCTAGTCACATCTTCGATCGATTGGAGCTAGTCACATCTCCGATCTGATCGGAGCTAGTCACAACTCCGATCGATCGGAGCTGTAAAGCTCCTATCAAATCGGAGGAGCACTGCTCCGATTGATCGAAGCAAGTCACAGCTCCGATCAATCGGAGCTGTACAACTCCGACTCCGACTGACCGGAGCTTCGACCAGTATTCTAGAGAACGGAAGAGGAAAGCAAAAAAAAAAGGAAGGAAGAGAAATGAAATTAAAAAGAAGAAACAAAGGGCCTAGTTGCAATAAAAAATCTTAAGGCCATGTTTGGTCTAAATTTCCATTTAGTTTGGTCAACGGAAGAAGCTGATTTTGGACCCATATGTAATAGATTGACTAAGATGGGGTTAGACGTAATTATAGTGTCTAGTAGGGGTAGTGGATGTAAAATTCCCTCAAATCAATCATAATTTATTGTGAAAAAAAAACCAATTTTAAAACTCATATTATGAAAATATAAGAAGTGTACTTTCATAATATAATTTTGTAAAATTTTTTTTTTACAATAAGTTATAATTAATTTGAGGTCAAACTGGACGTCGAAAAAGTCAACAAATGAATTGGGTTCTTATAAGTTACCGGAGGAAGTACCTCATATTTACCAAAGGGTAGTTGGTCCGCCTACCATAATATTTGGCTTTACATTAAGTGGAATGAAAATATCATTTTATTCTTTTTTTTTATAAGTAAAATAAATTACATCATCAAAGTGATTTGTTTTACGGTGGTTTAAAATAAAGATTAACGTTTAATAATAATGGAATTTGTTAGACTCAAAACAATATTATCTTAAAGAGTGAAACAGCGAAAGTACGTCCAAAGTGATCTTAGTCAAATTCGAATATTGTTTGAATTATAAATTTTAGATCATTTTTTATTGGGTTAATTCGGATTCAAAGTTAATTGAATAAATGAAATGATAAATTATAAATTAATAATTTCAAAATCTTTATTACTTTGAGCTATCGTATATGAAACTATTTGTTTCTAACGTAGTATAAATTTAATTTGGGTAAATTCGGAATAAATGAGTTTGGTCAAATTTATTTCAGATTGGATGAACTCCGGTCGATTAAATTTAATTCAGATTATTTTCTATCAAATGCTTTCTGGACAAATTATTCGGGTGTTTTTAAGTCAAATATAGGTCAAAGTTTGGTTAGTTGATCATAATATTTCTAGTAAAACTTTAAATTTGGTGCGGTTTTTGTAGCTCGTTGTAGCGCACGAACTGTGAGTCCTACATACATAACTAACCCAAATAGTGGTGAGTTGGTCGTTACTTAAAGTAATATAATAAACCGGTTGATTTACTCAATTGATTGACCTACCAATCAATTTTAATCCGTTGATCTTACTTATCCAATTTCAATCTGGTGCGTACATGTGTCATTAGTTAATCAAAAGATGTAGATTCGAATCCTGTTGGCGTGATTTTTCTCCATTATTTTTATTATTATTTTTATTGAAGGTCTTTGGTTCGAATCTTGTTGGCGTGATTTTTCTCTATTATTTGTATCATTATTTTAGTTGAAGGTGTTGGGTTCGAATCTTATTGACGTAATTTTTTTATTTTTTATTTATTCTCTTCTCAAATTTTATTTTTAACATAAAGTTGTATGACGTATTATACTTAATTTAAAAAATAACTATGATATGTTCTTACAAAAAAAGACATACTTCCTCCGTCCAATAATAAATGTAACACTTTTGTTGACTTTTTCGATGGTCATTTTGACCTTAAATTATTCTTAAATGATACGATAAAAATAACTAAAAACATCATATTATGAAACTAGAATGTTTTTATGAAGCACTTGACAATATATTCAACTGATGAAGAATACCAATTAACATGCGAAAAAGATGCATTGCAGATTTTGAAGTTGAATGTTTTCAAAGTCTAGAGATGTATCTGATTGTTCTTAACTCATCGGAACAATACTTTTTGTATGTCTAATATAGTTCAATTCAAAACTATTAATTGTATAACTACAAAAACTATATACATTTATAGCACACCATTTATATTAAGTTCAATTACTCAATTAGTTATTTTTTTTATTATGTTTGAAGTCATTATGTGAAAATTATATATTCAATCCATTTATTTCAATATATTATTTAATAAAACAATAATGTTTTACAAGATTACGCTTCACACGCATAGAGTGTGACACGGTTCCTAGTAATTATATAAAAACAAAAATTATAAAAAAAATATCATAATCGGAATTCCAGAAAAAGTATCTCTATTCAACATAAAAAAAGAAGCCTTAATTATGGGCTACAATGATTACTGGACTTCATGTAATGTACATGTACTCCATAAATTTGGCCCGAACTTTGATTCCGGATCCGCCCCCGGCTGTCTGTGTACGTGTGATGATGTAATATGTATCCATGGGCCTCGATGTTGAATACAAATAGCCGCTACGGCACCTCTCTCTTCCTCTGTGATGTTCAATCAATTTCCCCCAACTTCCGTCTGTTACACTCGCGCCTATTTCAGCTATCCACGACGAGTCAGTTCACTAAACCTCTACTATTTGTTCCATTGGAGTTCACTAAACCTCTACTATTTGTTCCATTGGAGTATGTTGTACTATATGTAGTACCGTTACGATGATACCATCTCTGTTATTTCTTCACTGGCAACTGTTTGTTTTTATGTCTCAATGATGTCCCTTCATATTTTACTTCCCCATTTTCATTCATTAGTAGATTAAATTTGTCGAACAATGATTACATTCATTAATTCCCACATAATAACTTTGCAATTAGGCAGTACACGTTTAGGAAATCATCCAAGTACTAGCCGTTTATGCTACTCCATGTTGTGCTGTCGAATCGAATCGTTCATTCTACACTTGGGGAAATTAATTTGCTTCTTTCACTCCAGTATGAGTTGTGTAGTACTTATTATTAGCTAGCTAGCCATCCATCTCATCTGCTTGCAGGAACTCATCACTGAGCATTGGATTTTTCGACCGCATTGCTTGTTTCCTGATCATTGGCTGTAGCGTTGAGATCAATTGCATTGTTTGTTTCCCCAGCTGCACTAGTGTTGAGATCAATTGCATTGCTCGTTCCGTCATTAGCTGGAGCGTTGAGATCGATTGCCAACTTTATTCGCCTCTTCGGGGGTTCCTTATTTCTAGATACCTGCTGTAAGTTCAAAAAATGAGAGAACCAAATACATAAATACTGCTATACTAGTTGCTTGTGGTCTTCATTCAATGTGTGAGAAACTGATTAACTAAATTTTACAGATATAGCAGAACATGGATAGAGAGGGGAGCTTTTGGATCACCTCATTCGTCATCAGAAGCACCTTCTCCTCTTCCAATGATTTTTCCTGCAAAAGGATCACGTAAGTTGTTCTATCTAGCTGTTCATAACTTAATTAGTCATTCACTGTTTTCACTTCTGCTGGCTTATTAATAGTAGTATACACATTAATATTTCGTGTTTGTACGTGATGAAAGTTATTATTCTGTCCTCTGGGTGATGAGTAGTCTGGTTTTGGTAGAAGGTAAGACATTCATAATTCAGATAGTTCAACGAAAAATACATGAGAATCTGTCTAATGTCCGATCATGTTCAAAACGATGCGAGGCCCCAGATGAGTCAGGCAATCATTCTGCTAAAGTATTCTACTAAATCTTTTAATAAATTATAATACTAGTAGACATGCGAGATGCCCTAATGAGCTCATGACTAAGGTTAAATCTCACCCGTTTTTATAGTCATATCTGTGCCATCAGCGAACATTTATTCTTATTAGGCTCTACAACTCAAACTCCAACCAAGCCATGACTCACAGTATTCATCAAAACATCAAAATGATATTCGAGCCAAGGATATTTTTTTTATCTAAACCGAAACACATGAAAACAGTCTCAAGTTGTCAGCATAACTTCAGTAAATAGGACATAACTGGGAACCTTCAGCAAGGCTTAATATCAATAAAAGTAATAAATTTCATAATCTATTGGTCAGAACAGTGGTGTCAAGAACATCATGTCTAATTAGAAACCTACTGTAGGATGTTTTCTCAAGCACTAGAGTTATTAGCTTAATAGGCGTTGGCTGTTTAATGTCCAGCAGTGTCACATACCTTTTCTTGAAGGTTTGATATGGAATCCAGCAGCAGATTTGACTGCATAGATCAGACAAGGAATACATCATCACATTCAGTTGACGAGAATATGTAAAATGCTCATACGAGGATATGATCAACAATAATTCTGGCACACAATAAAAAAGCTCAGCAAGCCTTCGGCTATTATATTATGCTCATCCAGGTACTCAATCAAATAAAGACTTGTTACAAGTTCACATCACTAAATTATTTGACCTATTCTCTCAACAAAGTTCGAGCTTTTAGCATGGTCAACAGAAAATTTTCGAGCTTTTTAACCACTTCCCCTCAGTCAGCCATTTGTTAGTACATAAGTGAACAATCGTAGTGGGACCAGAGAAATCAGTTGGCCAGAGCATATTTATCTGTAACTACTGTGGTCCAGAATGGTTCTGTATATGGAACAACTATTGATTTTCATTGGATGAAGAAATTCTTAGCTCGGGAGAATATTTTGTGTTAAGAAGAGTCTCAAATAGAAGAAACCTTTGTCGATCTTGTTTGTATCAGTGCATGTTGAAGTTGATTCTCAAGATGCTGAAGGTCATTCACACTCTGGTTAATCAGTGGCTCCTCATGATCCCTGTTGAGAGAGAGAACTTATTTATGTGCGAAAATCATCAACACACTTTATCACAATATCATGAAAGGAAGGGAATGATTTTGTGCCTTTCGACAATTTGGAGGAGCTCTTTAGTTGTCAGGAAGCCTGCATATTTAGAGTTCTGACCCTGTATGAAAACAGCCTAATAGTCAGTTGTAGACAACTGCATTGTACTTTTGGGTTGGATAAATTCAAAAGAGGCAGCTTATAAGCAAAACGTATTATCCAAACTGTTTATTAGGCTTTTATGTAAGAAGTAAAAACATTCAAATTCAAAATCTTCATAGTATATCCATAAGCCAGTTATGTTCTCACATTGATGCCGCAAGTACCAGAAACTCCCAACTTTTACAAAAAAAAAAAACAAAACAAAACAAAACAAAACAAAAAATAAACAAAAAAAAAAAGATCAATTGCAGCACATGTAAAGAAGAAAAAAATTTGTTTCAGTAGTGAGGTTATTCGCTTAATAGGCCAGTAATCTATTAACGAATAGCAACCAAGAAATAATCTTACTTGATTCTCTACAGCACTACTGGAGGCTCTTTGTTCTGTTTCTATATATTCATGATACCGTTCCAGCATCTGAGGAAGGCTGCAACAAAACAAACTTTAATGACACTTCCTTGGTCATGCAAAATAATATGTTTGCAGTCGGCATAAGAATAATTATATTCGCATAAACTGAGGTTAAATACATCAACCAAGGAAGTTACCCAAAACTGTAGGTGAAATAAAGCCCCTTCAATTATGGGGTAGTAATCCAGGGAAACAAATTAACCAGCATTAGCCACCAAAAATTACATTAATCATAAAATATGTAGGGTATTAATTTAGATTGGGGGCTAAGTACTAAGCTTACTTGTTTCTCGTAAGTATCATGGTTAATGTTGAAAAGGTTGAGCATTGAACATTAACATTCATAGCTCATAGGATTCAATAGGCTAACCATACCAAGTGGATAGTAGTCTGTATCTGTAAACTTGGGCACTCAATCACATTTTGATCTTCAAGACCCATGGTAGTTTTAAACGTATCATGAAGAAAGGGCGTTGAACAGAATGAGCAATGCCCTTGGATCATGTGTCACACACATCTTGTCAGTAAGATATTATGCTCACATATTTAATTTTGCAAGCACCTAGAAGGTCTCATACCCTTTTAAGAGTTTTTGTCTACTTATATATGTTATAAACATGCACGTGTATATCTACCTCCTCTTAAGTGTGTTAATTGTTATGTCCTCCTCGTGTATCAACTATGTGTGTAGGGATTATGGAGGTTGCATGTTAGTGTACTGTACAGTACATTTTGGCCTTGTGAGTACGAAACTACAAATGGAGCAACAATTCATTAGTTATGCAGCTTCAACTACAAGTTCATGGTTTGGAGTGGGATCCCGTAAAGTCTGAAAGGATTAAATGCTTTCTTATTATATCCTAGTTCATATGCATGTGAAAATAGCACCATCAAACTGTCTACTGGATGCTTCAAACTTCTGGTAATGGATCTACAACAATACCTTGGCTATTCTATTACCATATTTTGGTATGATATTCAACGTAAGTTTCCCATGACCCCCAAGCACTCATCGTGCTTTCAAGCAATTGAGTATAAGCTTGGTTATCATGATTTTTGTGCCACCTCATGAACGCCTACTACTTTCTCACATGGTTTCCCTGGTGAGCATTGCGAAAATAGACTACGTAGTCATATGACAATTAAAATACGAATATGAACAATGAGGCTAGTAATTTGATAAAAAAGACTATGATTTCCGCAACTTCTAAAGGTAACTCCAAAATTAGTCGGATTGAAATTCATTTTCGTGAAAAGCATAGGTAATGTTGTGCAACAAGTGTGTTCCCCCTTCTACCTCAACATGCCTTTTTCTAAAAGATGACCACTAGCTGGAAGACATGCCACATATGTTTCTTTTTAAGCAATTTCCTCACCCAAGTCTTTTGGACAGGGTAAAGTTTTCATGGGCATGGTATTGTTACACACACGCAAAACATAAAAGTGAAAGGATATTGATTAAATTGGAAACTTTAAGGTCACTTTGTAGCACATAAGTGTAGAATTCAAGACATGTTTTGTTCTCGACGTTAGTTACATCTTGGTTCAGTCTGATGTTTTCCACACTCTTCATTATGTTCTTATATTCCATGTGTGTATTTTGAAAAGATGTTTGCAACATCTTCATATATTTTACATGGAAACACATGATCAAAGAAGAAAGCATTTCGCGACACTATTATTATTTTCTTGTTATGTCAAAACTCTAGAGTTCACTACCAAGAATCGATAATCACTATTAATGCACACACAAGAAGTCATATGCACTCAATAGTCTTATGTCTTATTTTTATTTTCTTAGGTAAATGAACCATTACTTTAGCAAGACACCTTCACACATGCACGTGTTGTAAGAAGGTGATCTTCCATACCAGAACTCATAAGAGCTTTTGTCTTTTTTCTTTCTCGAAGTCTTTTTTAAGATGCCGTTAGATGTAAACATTTCCCACTCTGATTACAAGGTTAATCCTGCGACTGCACTAACATGGAATCATCATTTGTTTCGAAGTGCGGTTCTTTCTTTTTGCTCTATGACATTTTATTGTGGTGAATACTGAATAAGGTGTTAACCACTACACCCATATGCTTGTACTATTAACCAATCTCGAATGAACTTTGCAAGGGTGTGCATGGAGGTAGATGTTAGTCAACCTCATGTGCAGAAAGTGAAGATAAAACAGACATAAGGGGATATATTGGAGCAACCTTTAGAGTATGAGTGGATACCAACATTTTGCCAAAAATGTCAAGTCTGGGGCATGATTGCCATGCCTTACCGTTTCCACAAAGGAATGCAGAGAGACAAGTGTAGAATAGACAATAAGTTGGAAGAAATAGGCAAAGACAGAAAGAAGAGAGGAGTGATGGGTTCATGTGAGACAGAGAAGGAACAAACAACAACCTGCAAGGCAAGCTGATGAGGAAATGGTGCACAATAACCAGTTTCAATAATTAGCTGTTGATATTGGAGGTAATAAGGGCACACATTTTGGTTTTTTTGAAGGCTATCAAGGGCTGAGGGGAGGTCCCTCACACACTCTCAATCCTTAATGCTTAGCCTCAGTTGAAATATGTTCATGGGCTAAATAAGTCCTTGAGACAAAATGAGGCAATTAAGTTGATAAGAAATAATAAAGTGGAATTATGTGATTTGCTTGAAACAAGAGTTAAGCAACATAATGCGCAGTTTGTAGATAACTATAGTAGTTCTTATCATGGTAGAATATGTGGGTTGGATGGGATACATGAAAGGTGCATTTCCCAGTTCTTGTCCTCTACCAATGAGACTATTCATGGGAGTGTTTATGTTCTGACTGGAGATTTTCCGTTTTTCATAACGTAGGTGTATGGTTTGAATGATGGAGAATGGAGGGAAAGTTTGTGGGTTGAATTGTGCAGGGTGGCTGGTGGAATTAAACAATCTTGGGTTGTGACAGAGGACTTTAATTAATAGTGTGTTGGGATCTGATGATAGAATTGGAGGATTACCAATAACTGATAGAGTGTAGTGACTTCAGATAAGCTATTGTCACAACTCAGTTACAAGAATTTAGTTATGTGGGGTGACCTTATACTTGGTGCAACAGAGGAGGATAATTTGATATATTCCAAAATAAACATATGATTGTGCAATATAGATTGGATACAACACTCTGGCTCTTTGGTAGTGAAGTATTAAATATGGGGAGTTCTAATCACTCTCCTTTGCAATTGCAAATTGGAGTAAGAATAGCCACAAAGCCTAGGAACTTCAAGTTTCTAAACTTAGTGTGTCACACAAATTTTGGTAGCATATATAGTTGGGAACATATGGAGTCAAGAAATTCAGGGTGTCAAGATGTATAGGGTTTGGATGAAGTTAAAGGCACTCTGGAATGACTGGCAAAGCACTACTCTCATGTTTAATTTAAAGTGGATGCAGGTAAAGCTAAAGTGGAGCAAGTGCAGAATGTTTTGCAAGTGACACCTTTGGACAGAGAGGTGTTCATGGAGCTACATAGGAGGAGTATGAGAAATGGTTCTAACAGAGGAACAAATTCTAAAGCAAAGAAGCAAGATGCACCGACTTGATTGTGGAGATGGAAACAACAAGCTTTTTCATGCTAGTCTTGTTAGGAGGGCTAGTGGAATTGAAGTGCTATACGATCTTCAAGGGACAAAGCTCACAGATGAGACAAATAGTTCATGAAGTGATGAATTTTTGTAAGAACCTTTGAGGCGCACCTGCTCAAACAAATAGAGCGGTGGATATTGAGGTTGGTTAGGGGGTGCAATGCTACATGTAGATCAAATGAGCATTGATAAGATTGTAACTACAACAGAGATTTATGAAGCTTTGGATACAATAGGGGATGATAATGCACCTGGTGTGGATGGTCACACATCCAAATATTTTATAAAGCATGGGGAATCATAGGCAGAGAGGCGACAAAGGTTGTACAAGACTTTTTCAACACGGGGAAGTTGCTTAAAGTGTTAATACAATACTAGTGACTTTTATTCCTAAGAGCTCCGCATCCAATACTATTAAGGATTAAAGGACCATTTGCATGTTGCACAGTGCTTTACAAGATAATTAAAAAGGTAATTATGATGAGAATGAGTGGGGTAATGGAACAATTAGTTGAAGCTGCACATACCACCTTTGTTCTAGGAAGTTCCATTCATGATAATACAATTCTGGCTCAAGAGATCATAAGAGAATATGAACGGAAAGGGATCTCAACAAGATGCATGATTAAAATGGACAACTAAAAAGCATGACTCTGTGCAGTGAATGTTCATTGATCAACTTCCAAGAGGATTGGGCTTTCCTATTTGTAAAGTGGATTATGGTATGTCTCACTACAGTATACTATCAGATTTGTGTTAATGGGGAACTGGTTGAGCCTTTTTTGGGGAAAAAAAATAAGTAAGACAAGGAGATCCCAACTCTCCATATCTTTGCCTTATGTATGGAATACTTGTCGAGATTGATGCAAAACCTTCACAACTGTCCCCAATTCAGATTCCACCCAAGATATGCAAATTTGAAGATTGCACACCTGACTTTTGCATGTTGATGATCTTCATTTCTTTGCTAAGGCGAATATGAGTTTAATCAATGCAGTTATGGATCAATTTGATATTTTCAATCAAACATGAGGTTTAGTTGCAAATAGGAGGAAGACAAACATTTATGTTGTTGGGGTTAACCATGAGATTAAACCAAGGATCTTAGCTCATGTGCAAATACGAGAAGGAAGCTTACCTTAAGTACCAGGAGATACCTTTAAATGGTAAAAGACTATCCATACAACAATATCTAACACTTTTGGAGAAGATGGTAGCAAGGGTTAGGCATTGGACATCAAGGTTACTTAGCTATGGACATGTTTCAATTGACACAAAATGTACCTTATGCAATACAAGGTTATCGGAGCCATATCCTCATGTTCCCAAAGAAAGTGATGAAGGCTTTGGAGGCTATATGCAGACATTTCGTATGGACTGAGGATGTTGGAACATCAAGAAAGGCCTTAGATCCTTAAGAAGACATCTGTAAACCAAGAGCTATGGGCCGGAGGGACGGGACTAATTCATTTGCCTACATGGGACTAGATAAATATGCTTGAACTGTTGCGGGCTTTGAACTTGAAGGAAGACAAACTATGGAACAAGTAGATCCATGGTTATTACATAAAATATCAGTCCTTAATGATTATGGAGAAGCATGGGGATACTTCATATTTATTTAGAAATATCCTAAGATAACATCGGTAGGACATGCAGAGTGGGATATACAACTACAAAAAGACAAGTTTGAGATGAATAAGGTTTACGAACTATTAAGGCCTGCAACGGACAAAACATGTTGGCAAGAGCTTGTACTTAACAACATTGCCACACCAAGAGCCAGGTTTATAGTTTGGTTAGTTGCATCGGAAGTGCTAGCTACAAAGGACAAGCTTCTTAATGCATATCACAGTTAATCCTATGTGTGTATTTTGTGGGGTGGAGAATGAGACTCTGGACCAACTTTTATTTTCATGTGAAACTATTGAGCCAGTATGGAAATACTTATTGAACTAGTGTGGAATGGGCCATATAGTATATAGTGTAGGGATGGGTTGAGAAAAAGAGGTTCATCTGTCAAAATGGAAAAGGGAAATGAGTGAAGAGCAGGTCTTTCAAAGATTTAGCAACTAAGTTCATCTATTTTGTGAGGAGGAAAGGAACATGCACAAATTCCAAAATAAGATGGGTAACTTCAAAGTTCTTCTATAGACAACCGGGGAGACAACATTCACTAGGTGTCAATTAAATCCCAAACTTCAAAACTTTTGTCAACCTATGAAAGGCTATCCAATTGTGTAAATGTTGATAGTAAGGCAGTTTTGATCTTGCAGAGAGCAATGTGTGGTTTGCTGCTTATAGCTTGATGAGTTGATGTACTTTCATTGCTTATACTGAAATAAAATGTTGAAATTTGTTCAAAAAAAAATAAAAAATCATGGTTAATACCTTATCTAAGCAACAAAACACCTATTATTTTTTTTAATGTGTGATTATTTCTTTTCACTACTATACGATCTTGATCTTGTTATAGTGAATAAGGTGCCACAATTTCATTTTGAAGCACACAACTCCAAAAGTGATGAAACATATTTACCACCAAGATCTATTTTTCCCACCTTAATCCGCTTTTTAAGTTGATTCTCAACTTTCTACGGGATGTAGTAAGTTGTCAACTCAGTCCCCCCTTAACCCACAACCTCTCCCTCGGCATCATTCTATTATATTATTAAACCCAAAATTGGACAATATAACATTCCTTATTTCTTTCAAACTGCAGTTATCTCTTCATGCTATGCAATCTTGTTGTGGTGAATAAGGTGCCGAACTTTCATGTTTAATAGCACTTGAATCACATAACTGAAAAAGGTGGTGAAACCAGAATCACTCCCTATCACTATAATCCTTTTGATAACTTGGTTATCAACTTGCATTCTAATAGAGAATAAATTTCTCTCTAACTGTACGCAAGAAAAAAAAAAAAAAAGGTCGGCCATAATTGTTTGTGCATGCGATTTTCACCTAGTTACGATGCAAAAAAAAAGTGACAACCACGTCTACATAGCATGTCAAAGAAATCAGTGGTCATTTCTACGTTGGCTAATGGTCATGCTAGCCAATCTAATGAAAAGAAAGGGAAAATAGCAAATCGACGAAGAAAAAAGGATACTACACAACCGGTAAAACCAACAGCCGGTGTGTCACCGGTAACTGTGACACCGGTAACTGTGACACCGATGAAAACTCATGTGAATCGATTAATAATATGGAGATTCCACCCGAGACACGTCAAAATTCGTCCAAAAAGAAGAGCAAAGAGGGCCATGGGTGGATGATAGTAAGGGTAATGGATTATTGAAAAAGGATCATGTAGTACAGTTTATGCCATCTGTGATGATGAATGGAGCAGTAGAGGTTGTTATTGAAGCGAAGGATGTAGCTACAAAGACTGGTTTTGGGCTAATACCCTTGTAATGTACAATTTGGGAGAACTACTTGCAATGAATGTTGTGAAGCAATTCATTAAGGTATGGAACTTCGTAACAATGCCATGAATCTATTGTAATGATGAGGGCTATTTTTTTCTCATATTTCACTCTGCACAAGATAAGGAAACGGTCTTAATAAAAGGGTCGTATACTATTTATGGTATGCCTTTGATTTTGGAGAAGTGGACAGATGATTTTGTTTTTGATGAGGAGAAGTTGCGTCTTGCATCAATCTGGGTTCAACTACCATAACTTTCTTTGGTATGTGGGGAATTAGAAACATCAGTAAGATTGCTAGTGATCTGCTCCTTTGACCTATGAACTCTTATGCTCGTGTGAGATTGATATTATGAAAAGGATGGCTAACTCCATTACTATAAGGAATACCAATGGTAATTCTTATCAACAATAAGTCATATATGAATGGTTGCCACCCGAACAAGATAAGCAGAAGGAAATTCATGTTGTAAAAAACCAGCGAGGATGATGGATAGGGTGGGATTAAATGAAATATATATCTATGTTTGGATAGGCAATCACCTGGTCAAATAACCATACTCAGGGAGTTATATATTCCAATATAGATAGATCTATACGGAACTTGATGTGGTTTCAACAATTTCCTTACTGTAAGTTGAAGCTCTTGACCCATCATTTATATCATACACTTTTGATAATGAGAGTGACTTGAGATACAACAATTACTAGAAGGCCCCAATTGTTCACAGTTTTGAACTATATAATTGAGAAGGCACGGTTCTCAAGTTGTGCAAGAAATGGAATTGTAACATAACTAACAGGCCAATGTTTTGTTAACGGTTGATACAGTTAACATATGATACGGTTGACCGGGAAGCCTTTGAGGATATAATTTTGGGGATGAACTTTCCTAGAAAATTTGTGGGATAGGTCATGATGTGTTAAAACGTTGTCTTACATATATTTTATTTATGGGATACAAAGTAAACTATATTGGAAGCAAAACGAGGACTTCGCCATGCGATCCCATCTCACAACTCTTGTTTCAATCTCCAGAGGAATTTAAAATTTTTGAAACTGTCGGATTTCAACCTTCACCCTAGGTCCGAGAAAGTAAATTTCATAAACATTTGTTTCCCACATGACCTACTACTTTTTAGCTGAGGTGATACTCTATTAGTCTATTAGTCCATGTGCTAATAGGAGGGTTTCAAGATTTTTCTAATGTGTTTGCAAGCTAATAAAGCCAAATGTAATACTGTCTTTTTGGAGGAGATCATGCAACTATGAGGGAGGAGATTAGGATAGTTGCAATTTTGCAATAATCCATGTTGTTCAAGTACTTGGGCATTCCTTTATCTGCAAAGAAACTATATTCAGCTTTACAAGCCACTAATTCATAAAATAGTGGAAATAATCAAACACTAGACTATGATTGGGTGAAGGGGTCGGGTATTTCTGGGTACATCAGGTATGATTATTCGTGTATTTTGGGTTTCAAGTGTAACATTATAGGCAAAGGGATTTTGTTTTTAAATCTTGTTTTCCAATGGATAGAAACCATCAACGAGACAAAAACATATACTTACTTACCTATTGCTCTACCTCTTGTTCTCTCCCCCAATTCAATAACCATATGATGAAGCATCAATCATCGACTCAAGATACAGGAAGCAACTAGCACTAGAAATCTCAGATCCATCCTTGCATTTCAATGGGTTTCAGCCCTCAGCCATCAGTCGCACGCCATTTTTGAAGGGCACAGTCTTATTTTCACTGTCAATTGGATTTGTTGCTTTCGCGTTCAAGTTCGTTTGAATATTTCTTCATAGAGTAGATCTGGATTATGATTGTTATGAAGTTTTTTTGGTGGATGTGTTGTCGACATATAGCAAAAGTGACGTGTAGTGGTTTAGTTCTCTTTCATATTCTAAATTCATGAAAAATCAGTGGGAAAAAAAAGGCAGAAATGTCGGGTTACCCAAACTTGCAGTCGGGTACCCGATTAGAAAGATGACACCCGATATCTGAACCCGAACCAACGATGCTCTTCTTTCGACTCTCTCTTCGTTCGAGGTACGGATTATCCTCTCTTTCTTCTTTTCTTTCATTTGCCTTTTTGGGTTTGTATATATGTCAGAGAAACTCGATACCCGCTCTACCCAAACCTGAAATAACCAAAACCCAAATTACCCAACCCGTGCCCAACCCTACAATGGACTTCAAAGCTACTTAGTTATGCCGATAGAGTTCAATTGATTCAAAGTGTTCTCTTTTCCATTACAACTTGTTGGTTGCAAGTCCATCCCTTACCAAACAAAGTACTAAGGCGTATTGAGGCTTTGTGAAGAAGTTATAGGTGGAGTATGGAGTGGATCTGAGGAGATTACCAGAAGAGCACCGATTGCATGGGAGAAAATGTGATCCTAAATCTATGGGAGGATTTTATATTATCTCCATTGTAGACTGGAATCAAGCTACTATGTCCAAGCTATTGTGGAATCTATGGATTCGGTGGATCCATACGTATTAAATAAAGAATTGTGATGAATTATACGTCTAAAATTGAATGTTCCTAGATACTTAAAGGTATACTTAAGCAAAGACAAAGCAACTCCAAGTGGTATTTTTTTTTAAGTATGGTTCAAGGTGGGGTTGAGGGGGGGGAGTTCCCTACAAAATACTACAGAGAAAAATGTGTTTCACTTATTACGTTTCTATAGCTTTGTAGTGTTGTGATTTGAGTTCGCCGCTTTTATGTCTGTTAGGCGCGAATTAGGACGCCAAAGGGACAACACATAGATAGGGACACGTGCATGGTTGCTGAGACTTGAGTTCATCGAACTCAAGTATAAATATGTGTTTGAGCAGTTATCGTGAATGAAATATCTCCTCCAGTTTTAGCTTTCTAATTACAGTTTCAATAGAGTGTTAGTGTTCCATTTGGTACCAGCATCCAGGTTGAAGCACATCAATGGCGGGAGGAACGACTAACACTTAGAGGATCGAGTCTCTTGGGCAATCGAGCTCTGCTGCGAAGGAGGAGATGCAGAAACTCAGCGTGGCTCACGAAAAGCTTAACGTAGCTCAGGAGAAGCTTGCATCAGCTCAATTGCAGTTAGCTTCGGATCAGGCGAGTGGTTTTGCAGAGCTACGAGATTTGATCATGGCGATTGGCGCCGGAGGCACGAATCATGTTCATACTGAGCAAACTCGCAATGAAACTCGTGAGAAAAACCTGTTGATCAAACTATTAATCGATCACTTAAAGTTTGTGGTTCTAAGATGGATTTTCCTTAATTCAATGGTAGCGATGCTAAGAGTTGGATTCGTAATTATCATAAGTACTTTTGTTGAATGCTATGAGCGATGTTGATGAAGTGTTGGTGGCGGGGATTTACCTTGAAGGTACTGCAGAGTATTGGTATTTGGATGAAATTGAGGGGAGATAGGCCATGGGTTGGGCACGATTTGTAGAGAAGTTTATGATGAGGTTTACAATAGTTAATGAAGAGGATGTGATTGTTGAATTCAATAAGTTGAAGCAGTTAACTACTGTAGAAAAGTACGTAGAGAAGTTTTTTTGAATTGTGATCCTTTATGCTGCAGAGAGATAGACATTTGGATGAGTTCTATTTTCTGCGTAGCTTCTTTAGATTAAAGGATGAAATCCGTCATATGGTGGAATGATGGCTCCGCATTCATTGGAACAAACATATCTAATTGCTAGGAAACAAGAGGTCTTGTTAGAATCACCGCAGAAAGTGAATAAAGTGATGCCTACATTTTTTAGCAGTTGGAGTAATAAGGAGAAACATCTTGTAGTAAGGTGGTAGAAAGTGCATAAAAGCAATTACAAGTGAGGAGATTAAGTAAATAGGAACTAGATGTGAGGAGGAGCATTGGATTATTCAATTGTGATAAACCATATACCTTTGGTCACAAGTGTAAGAGGTTATTTGTGATATTGTTAGAGGAGGATGAGATATCTGTTGATGAAAGCATGACAGTGGGGAATGAGAAAGATGAAGATGGATATGGAGTGTCTTTGCATGCTCTCAAAGGAAATATTCCTAAAGATACCATAAAATTGGCCGGCAAAGTTATGAATAATGATTTGGTCATTCTAGTGGATCTTAGAATCACACGCAACTTTATTGATCATGCAGTTCATATGATTAAGTGTGAAGTTGAAGTCACTAATCCAATACTTGTAACTGTGGCTGGGGGAGGCCAAATTGGGTGCAATGCTAAATTTCCTAAGCTAGAATGAGTGGTGGCAGGACATGTGTTTTCTGCATGTGTAAGGGTGATACCTCTAGGTGGTTATGATATGATTTTGGGTGTAGACTTGATGAGGAAGCTAGGAGCGGTACCGTTGGATCATGATAAGCACTCTATTACTTTTGATCATAAACGAGAAAAAGTTATGGTGCTTGGTTTGCAGCTTGAAATCTCAGTTAAGCACTTAAGCTCATGACCGGAAACAATTTACATAAGTTGTTGAGAAAGAAGAACAAGATGGTGTTTAGTTACTCTTGTGTGGTAAGTGCAGTGGAGGGGAAACAACCAGTTAAACGCCATGAGGAGTTGATAGGTATGTTGCTTGCAGTAATATGATGGAACTTTTCAAGAGCGTACCTCCAATGAGAAGCTGTAACCACAAGATTAAGTTGAACCAGGAGTTGAACCTTTCAAACAGGGAGCTTACATGTATTATCCACACATTCAAAGAAATGAGATTGGAAATCTAGTTAAAGAGATGTTGGAGATGGGAATCATACAACCTAGTCACAGTCCATATTCCTGTCCAGTGTTGTTAGTGAAGAAAAAGGATGGAAGTTGGAGATTCTGTGTGGATTACAGGAAGTTGAATGCTTTAACTGTCAAAGATAACTATCCAATTCCCTTAATAAATGACTTGTTGGATGAGTTACATGGTGCTACAGTTTTCTCTAAGATAAATTTAAGAGTTGGATATTATCAAGTGAGGATGCATCCAAAGGGCATGGAAAAAACTGCATTTGTCAGCACATCATGCTTATATGAGTTTACGGTGATGCCTTTTGTCTCACCAATGTACCAACCACTTTTCAAGCCTTAATGAATGAGGTGTCCAGGGAATTCTTGGGCAAATTTGTTATAGTCTTCTTTATGAGATTCTTGTTTACAACAACATGGAAGTTGCAACAAGTGTTTGAAGTGACGTTGCAGCATACCTTGTTTGCTAAGCTTTCGAAGTGTGTTTTTGGTGTATATAGAGTGGAGTATATGGGTCATATAATTAGTAGAGAAGGGGGGGTTGTTGTTCCATGGAAGATACAGTGTATTAGAGAATGGCATGTATCAACCACTCTTAAAGCTCTAAGAGGTTTCCTTGGTATGATAGGCTACTACATGAAATTTTGTGCTAACTATGGAGAAAAAACAAAGCTTGGCCTTACTAAGAAGGGACATTTCAAATGGAGTAGAGAAGCATAAGAAGCATTTGAATTGTTCAAGGATTTGATGTGTAAGGTGCCTATACCGCAACTACATAACTTTAACAATGTCTTTGTAGTAGAGACAGTTGCATGTTATGGAAGTTTAGGGGTTGTATTGATGGAGGAGAATCATCCCTTTAGCAAATCACTTGGTATTATGAATCTTGTCTCTCTATCTATGAGGAGTTTCTTGCTATATTAATTGCTAGCAGTTGAGAAGTGGAGAGCCTACTTATTGCATTCTCAGTTTGTCATAAGGACTTATCAGAGCTGCCTGAAGTTCTTAGCGGAGCAAAAATTTCAACACCAGTTCAACACAAGTACATGACAAATCTGTTGGGGTTGGATTACATTATAGAGTACAAACAAGGCTCTGAAAACAAAGTTGTTGGTGCCTTATGTAGGATGGGAGTCACAAAAGGTGACAGTGAATACTATGCTATCTCTACTATGCAACCTATTGGATGGAGGAACTGGTTGCTAGTTATGAGGGAGATGAACTAGCACATGAACCTATTCTCTAGCTCACCAGCACCATATGTTGTGAGTTTGTTTGCTTACAAGGGAGGATTGCTGAGATTTAAGGGAAAATTATATGTTGGAGTGGGGCACTATTATCCGTAGTATAACTTAAGTCATTACAATGGTGCATGGGAGCTATGAAGTTGGGCATTCAGGAGTAGCAACTACTTTTCATAGATTGCAGAGTATATTTGCTTGGCCTGATTTGAGAGCTGAAGTGCAAAGAGTTGTGTCTTCTTGTGTTGTTTGTTAACAAAGTAAGCATGAAAATGTGATCTCTCCAAGCCTGTTACAACCTCGCCCTATTCTAGACCAGGCTTGGCAGCATGTCACAATGGATTTTATTGAAAAGTTTCCAAAATCAGCTGGAGTGGATACTATATTAGTTGTGGTGGATAGGTTCACTAAATACAAGTATGCAAGGTACATGGCTTGCCATAGTCTATCATTTTTTTATAGAGACTAGGTTTTCACCAGTCATTTCTGGAAGGATTTGTTCAAGCTGCTAGGATTACAACACCTCCTTAGAACATCTTATCATCCCCAAACTGATGGCCATGCTAAGCGTGTGAATCAATGTTTGGAGAGGTATCTTAGATGTATGTGTGTCCAAAGTCCAAGGCAGTGGAGTTCATGGTTGAGCCTTGCAGAATGGTGGTATAACATCTGTTCTGATTCAGCTATTGGGATGAGCCCCTTTCAAGCTCTTTATGGCTATGTTCCTCCTATGGTATAGGTAATGAGGGCATTACCATTATAGTAGGAGTGGGGAATATGATGAAGCCAAGAATGAAATTTTGAGCAAAGTTAAGCACAACTTGGAGGTTTCAAGGCAGAGAATGAAGCACCTAGAAGATGAAAATAGATATGAGAGATCATTTGTAGTAGGAGATTGGGTATATTTGAAGTTGAAAACCTTATAGCAAACACAGCTTGGTGGGGAGTAGAGCATGAAAGCTCAATCCCAAGTATGCAGGGCCTTTCCAGGTGGTACAAGCGGTGGGAGAATTGGCTTATAAGCTTGAAGTACCAGAGAACAACAGGATTCATCATGTGTTTCATGTATCCTTGTTAAAGAGGCATGTTGGGATGGTTGATAAGGTTTCTAATGTGATTCATGCTATGAATGAGGAAGGAACTATTGTATTGGTTCCTAAGGGTATATTGCGTGTAGGCTCATCAAAAGAAACAATGGTGCAGTTCCACAGGTGTTGGTTCAATGGGAGCACCTTCTAGATGAAGAAGCAAGCTAGGGAGCACCTTCTAGATGAAGAAGCAAGCTAGGAAGATCATGCTGAAATGATCAAGAAATTTCCAGCCTTGGAAACTTGTGGACAAATTTACAGTGAATAAGGGAGAAATGTCATGACAAGAAGATCAATCTTTTCCATATTTAGCAGAAAATAAAGAAAAACGTGTTTTGCTTATTACGTTTCTATAACTTTGTAGTGTTGTGGTTTGAGATCGCCGCTTTTATGCCTGTTAGAGCGCGAATTAGGACGCCAAAGGGATAACACATATATAGGGACACGTGTATGGCTATTGAGACTTGTGTTCATCGAACTCAAGTATAAATATGTGTTTGAGCTCATATTGAGCGGTTATCGTGAATGAAATATCTCTTCTCTAGTTTTAGTTTTCTAATTACAGTTTTAATAGAGTGTTAGTGTTACAATCGATTTGTATTTATTGTTTTTTGGTAATAAAAAGGGATCATTTAGTTCAAAAAATTTCTAAACTTCATATTTATTTTGGCTATACACAATACCCGTATGCTAATCATCTATAAAAGCTATGAATATCTTATTCTCATCATGTGTTAGGGGTTGATTTCTAATAAAATGGCGTTATTGTTACAAAATGACAACCACCGAAAACGCCGCTATGGTTGGGGATTTGAATCAGATCTTGACAAAGGCACAAATTGTATTTAGATCAGTGAAGGTCCTTGATTAATGGGATTGAGTAATTTGGTAAAGAAGTCTAAGATTGACTAGCTAGGTTGGCCCGAAAGCGCAATAACGAATCAAACTGCTCGCAAAAGAAGCTCGGTCAACGTGAACTTGCTCTAATAAATGAGCTTATTATCAAGCTGTGAAAGCTTATGAGTATAGATGAGTTGAACGTTTTCAAACTAATTATAACTACCTACCTATTCAAAATGATGACAAGCCAAACTCGAGCATGTATACCTCGTCATTCACCCTGATTCATAACTTGACTAACACACACACCCGTAGTTAATTCCAACTCTGATGGTAATAAACTTATTTGATTCTAAATGTTCAATTGGTGAGCAAGAGAGGAAAATCCCGCCACCTTTATATATCAACTCTGCTTTGGCCATCAAACTGTGTTTAGGGAAAACATGCAAAGGCTCAGCTAGAATATTGAGTTTACTATAGGAAACTGATGTGATACATACACGTCAAATGTGTGTGAGCATCCATGCAACCAGTAATACAAGCACAGCTAGCCTGCCCCCTATACTATCAAAGTATATCAACCACATACTCATGATGCGAAGATAGACACTTACATTTTCAAACTAAAAGGAAAATCACTCAACTTTATCTAGATTTGGTAAATATTATAAACTCAATAACCTTTCCACTGTTCGAAACATTACTAGTGCTCCTCACTTATCTCAAATAAATTATCTCATCATACTAATATAATACTAATATAATAGTAATATAATATATGTAGTGTAAATTTATCACTGTATTCACCATTCGTTATGATTTTTCGTTACTCAAATCATAACTTAATCACCCTACTTTTCTCAATATTTATATCCGAATAATATTCCATTCGTAATATTTTATTAACTCATCACTCAAATAATTATACTCACCAATTTTCATTAACATGTGTGCTCTCAACACCAATAAGAATCTTTCGAGTGAATAGAATAGTAATTAATGGTATAACATATAGTATTATAGCAGTAACACATGTGCTTAAAAAAGAGTTGTTTCTGCATGACTTGAAGAAAGTTCATACTTATTGAAGTGTGATCATAACTAGCTAGACAAGAAACATAAATTTAGACATCATATGTTTCCTCCCTCTACAGATATAACAAATTTCTATTTCCATATAGAAAAAGCACTATTTAATTAGCTCCTACTTCCATAATTTGATTACTAATTCTAAGGAAGCTACCTAGCTACTGTAAAATTTGAAAGAATTTCATTCTCAAATCAGAAAGAGAGCAGGCAACTTTGAACTGAACTACTTACTAGCCAAAGTGCCAAACCAGCTTATAATTAAGTCAAGTTTTAGCTTGGATCTAATTAAACCAAAGAATACATGTGGACAAAAGATAAGAGTATATATATATATATATATAACAGCAATACTAAATTTAAGTAGCAGATTAATGAACCTGTTTGAGGTGGTGCAGCCGTGGTGTAACTTTCCGGTGTCGGAGAAAACAATGGCAGCAACTTGAGCATCACAAAGAACAGCCAAATCCTTAGCTTTCTTGAACAACCCATTTCTCCTCTTTGAAAAAGTCACTTTCCTTGCTACTTTGTCCTCAATTTTCTTTACCTCCCTTTTCCGACGACCCATTTCAGGTGATCAGATAAGAAACATTCTTCTCCGGTTAACTATATTGATATGGAAACCACAACAAAAAGAGAAAAGAAAGAAAAAAAAAAAAAAAAAGGAAGAAGAAGGAGACAAAAGACAAAAGTTGTCATCAAATTTTTTAGAGAGAGAATAGGAATCTCGGTCCGAAATTAGGATAAAGTATTTGGCTCTCTCACTATCCTAATAGGGTAAATCCGGTCAGTTTTTCACGAGAACTACAGTGAATTTGCTATTAACAGATAAACAGTCAAATGGAGATGGGCTAATCAAAATCAGACACGTCGAGTGCGGCTGTGCCAGTGCCTATTAACCACGTGTAGTAGCTAGCTAGCTAGTAGCCTAGTACTTGTAGGTTTGTAGGTTGGTTTTGACGTACTAAAAAATTATTGGTGGATAAGTATGCACTCATTTTCATTTCCATTCTCTCTCTCACTAGTAATAATAATAAAAAGTAATTAAGGTAATAAATAAAATAATATTGATTTGAACATGTGACCGTACTTCTTCTATTTAAAGTTTAAACATACGAGGAGTACGCCGACAAACTTTTTTTAGGGATAATAATTCACCATTTGTCCCACTCTAATTACCATTAAAATTTAGATATTAAAGTTAGAATAAAAAATTGAGGCATTGTGGAAGCTTATGAATCTAAATCAAAATTAGGATTAAAAGGGGAGGGGCACAGCCAACCTGCGACAGCAAGACAACACGTAGGAAGCTTAGGGGTTGAGGTTTTAAGTTGACACCGATGTGGTGTCCATTAAAGGGATTTTGACGCTCAAATCAATATGTTGGAAGAAGAACATAAATAAAATAGAGTAAAGGTGTAAGAGTAATTTAAACTTTCGATTAGATTAGGTCGGCGAAGTCCGGTCACGTTCCTGCAAAAAGTTCAACTTTCGTTGGTTAATTAACTGAGAGATGAGTTCTCAAGGTTGAGTACGTAAGTTGGTGAACGGATTGCAGTCATCTATGTTCGAACCATGAACTTCGTATCAATGTTCTAGCAAGAATCTGTAACTAGTAGCTATGGTTTTCGAGAGAGTAAATGTATATAGTCGTGGCAAACAGATCGTTCGGAAAAAATTTCTTCATATTGAACTGTTCGGATAAAAAAAATCTTATTTAATCTTCGGATCATTTATTTATTTCGAATTGACTTCATACGGGGCCGGGCGAGTCAGATTGTTGAGAATCGGATGCCATTCAGATTGTGAAATTTTGGATATATTTGGATTGAGTCATTTCGGATTGAATTAGGGTGGTGATATATAATAGATAATACTCAAAGTTATTATTATTTTTTTTAATAATTGAACCATTACAATTTCACAAGTAGCATTACAAAGCTAGTAATAAACTATAAATAATCCCGCACTTGACGAGAATTGAACCTATGACCTCTAGTGTCATGACACCTCAGTCTAACCAATTAAGCTAGACCTCAGTGGTCTCAAAGTTATTATTATAAGGAAAAGTTATATTTTAACTTCAACACCTTTTATTTCAATTTAGTGATAAATTAACTATATATTCATTAAAAATAAATTCGGATTATTTCAGATCGGATGAATTCAGATTAAATTCATTTTTTGGATCAGGTAAATATGGATCGAAACTAATTTAGATAACTTTGGTTCATATGCTTTTTTCCGGTCAACTAGTATTTTTGAAAGCGTACTATAACGGCGCTACACAATGGAATCAACCCCCTTCCAATCACTACATAGTGGGCGATCTTCGGGAAGCGGCATGTAGCGGCCGCTACGCTACGCTTTGCATAGCGACGCTAAAGGCGCTTTGTGAAGATTTTAAATAGTTGTCCCTTTTTTTTTCTTTTTTTGTTTGTTTCCATCCTTGATAACCCCATACTATAGTTCTGTCATAAACATTATCAAACAATAAGTTAAACTTAGGATGTTTAACAACACAATGGACACTAAATCAACCCATTCTCATTGCACTTACCACACTTGACATTCTTCATACCATCCTCACTCAATACCTTAGAGCTCCCACTGCACTCATTTCACATAGCTGCTTTATTTGGGGGCAAAAATGTAAATTTGCCCCCAATTTTTACCTAAATTTTACCTAGCTATCACTTTGATGATTGACAGATTTGATGACTTATTTATCCAATACTTAAGACTTTTGGTGAACAATTTACTTGGTTGCTTGCATGTAATTTGTTGAATTTGCTTGGTACATTGATTTAAGACTCACTTTTGTTTATGCTATGACTTATGTGTTATTATGACTTCAAACATTAACTAATTGCATGTATTTGATAATTTATTTGCATATATATAATTTGTATGAAAATTACAAAGAAATCTTTGTATAGCGCCGCTATGCTATGCGCTATGCCGCTATGGGGGGTCGGGCGATATGCTCCGCTATCCGCTATCAAAAACCTTGCAGTTAACTTATTCGGACGATTTCAACTTGAATTTTGGAGCACTATTCAGATGGTTGACCGTTGCATGACTAGCTCCAATTTAGATCGGATTTCAGATTCAGACAAATTTGTCGTGTCTAGATGTAAGTGAATGAAAGTGCTCAAGCGATGATATTCCTCAAGTCTCCCGTCTCCCATTTATAGACGAGAATCTGATAACGTGGACGTTAGCCTAACGAATTCAACATCTTGAAGAGACTTCACCCTCCACTTCCATATTTCTCTCGACTACCTTTGACCTCATCCCAATTGCTCGATGTTTAACCATATCCATTAGTTGGGCCAAAGAAGCTGAACTCTAGCAACGAGGTAGACGGGGTTCGGAGGTAAGTTGAACCAAAATGAGTTGCATCCGAAAGTCAGTGCTAGTACGAGAATTGGACTGTTCCAATTGACTTCTATTCACGTCGAGCAAAACGAGGTTGGACGGGGTTTGGAGGTAAGTTGAACCAAAATGAGTTGCACCCGAAAGTTAGTGCTAGTATGAGAATTGGACTGTTCCAAGTGACTTCTATTCACGTCCAACAAATGGTTGATCATTGCCACTCAAGTGGAGCAGGAGATTTGCTATTTAGGGATCTCCTAGGTGAGATCGATTCTCAAATAAAGTATTTATTAACAACTTGACCCATTGTAGTGATGTGTACTTGGAGCAGACCTAGTTGGGTCAAATGACCAGTCAATATAGGTATGTATTGAGCTAGCTTTGAAATACATGACGATAAATGTGGGCTAACCAAACAACATTTGGGCTATTTTATTTACAAGCCCAAAAAATAAAAACTTATCAATTTACCAATGATGCTCGTGAGTTAGTTGATAAGTTAGTTGATAAATCACATTAAAAGAGCATTGCTATTATATTGTTATACTTTTATTCATTTTTCATGCTATATTATATATATCATCACAGAATAAAAATAAATATAATTTCTGTATCAAAACTACAGTATTATATTAAATCATGATTGTTATTCAACTTATAAGCATGTCTACATAAGTCGATAACGATTAACAAATACAAGTATACCTAGCCCAGTCCAGCTAGATTTTGATCACCGTTAGTAAGCCTACTAGTATGCTTAAAATCATACATATTTCCGCCCCGATTCAAAATTCTACCATCTTTATTTCAGCCCATTGGATAGGCCCATGAACTGATAAAAGACCCCAGCCCACACAAGGCACCCTAACCCTAATCCAATATAAACCCAGAATCCTCTCCTCTTGGCCATTCTCACCCATTTCTCATCTCCTCTGAAACCCTAACAGCAGCCGCAGCCACTGATCTCCGAAGATGCAGATCTTCGTCAAGACCCTCACGGGCAAAACCATCACCCTCGAGGTTGAATCCTCGGACACGATCGACAATGTGAAAGCTAAGATCCAGGACAAGGAAGGCATCCCACCGGACCAGCAGCGCCTCATCTTCGCTGGAAAGCAGCTGGAAGACGGCCGTACCCTCGCTGACTACAACATCCAGAAGGAGTCGACTCTCCACCTTGTGCTTCGCCTCCGTGGTGGCGCGAAGAAGAGGAAGAAGAAGACCTACACCAAGCCAAAGAAGATCAAGCACAAGAAGAAGAAGGTGAAGCTCGCTGTGCTCCAGTTTTACAAGGTGGATGACTCTGGAAAGGTGCAGAGGTTGAGGAAGGAGTGCCCTAACGGTGAGTGCGGTGCTGGAACTTTCATGGCCAATCATTTTGATAGGCATTACTGTGGTAAGTGTGGCCTTACCTATGTCTACAATAAGGCCGGTGGAGAGTAATTTGCTATGATGGATTAGGGTTTATTATCAGCTTTTATGACTCTTTTAAAATATGCTGCTGGATATTTGTCGTCTTCGTCTTGTATGAACGGTTTTGATTATCTGGTTCTTATTACTAGTGAATGAATTTTGTTTGAGACCTCTGTTTTGTTAAATTCTATTTCATAATTGGGCTATATGATGCTTGTTTTGATCTGTCATTTGGTTAATTATTCTGGCATATTTGTTATCATCTATACTTCTCTTTTTTTTGCATTAATTCCTTTTGTTTATGTTAGTTTTGATCCTACCGAGGTAGGATTGTAGATTATACCCTGCAGAATGGATCATCTACTGATTTGATCCTCTAGTTCTGCTATCAAATTGATTAGTTAATTTGTTTAGTCTAATAGAATTTGTTGATTTGGTACTCCATCCTTCTGTTCTTCACTCCTTAGCCTGACGATCCCCTGGTTATGTGCTGACAGCCTACATTCATTCTGTGTTGTTTCTGTGAACCGGCATTCATTATATGATGTCTACTAGATTTTCTAGTCTGTGTATGACTAATCTCTGGGGATAGGTCTAATGCTTCGGGTTGGATATTGTACTTCTATTCTTCTCTTCTAATCTAGTCGTGATCCCGTCTTCCTGCTGTCTGTCTGACCTACCTATGATCGTGTCCTGTTACCTTATTAATCGACTCTATGTCTCTAATTCAGCCTGCCATTTATTGAATTCCTGATATTTTATCTTAATTCTATGTCTCTCTACTCTAAAATCCCATATTCTCAGTTTCAAATTTTTGCACTTTGAAACTGGATTGTTGTGTAGCTATGCACTTGCAATGGTATTATCTTGTGGATGTCTGTATTGACGGAAATGATTGAGGATGGATGCCTACATAGTGAACTTTATTAGACAGATGGTTTCATCGAGTCTGGAGTCTAATTAAACAATGTCATATCCTTTAGAAATTGCTTTCAGTTTTAATACTCTCGAATCTTGGACTATCTCATTACATGTGTAGATACCTATTTGACCTCTTTTCCAAAAATTATGTATGGTTTTTTGTGTTGCCAAGTTACCTGCGTGCCTCATGATGAGATAATATACATGAAGCTTCTGTTATCAAGCTTTGGATATATAGGTTGATATAAACTGGATTTTGAACAATACTCTTTAAGCACTGTGCGTAATGTTTTTGTCAAGTTATGTTTTTTTCGAGAATACGATTCAATCATTTCACAAACCTGTACTGATATTTAATAGTAAAGCCAACTATTTTATCCTCAATGTTAAAATTTTAATGGGAGGAGATTATGTATGTGGGTTAGATTTGAATTTGATCGGGAGTATAGTGACCTAGGAAGGATGGGTACTGTGCACACTACAAAATGGATGTATTGGCACAGAGCATCAGAAATGCCTGAGAGATACGTTTCCTTAATTTTGTTGATTAAATTAGATCTGTGTTTATGATATCTGATAGTGATCCGATTGAGATAGAATATTTATGTATTTTTGTGTATATTGCTCATGTACATGAATATTTTTCTTATTTGGTAGTTTAGATTTAGAAATTGAGCTTAAATATTGAATATATTAAAGATTATATAAATAAATAATTAAACTTATCCTCTGCGTATTCATGTTATTTTATTTATTTATTTTTTAAACGTATCTACGTATGGGTCTTGTATTTGAATAGTGACCTTTAATCCTTCCGGTGCTTCTTTGATAGTGGCGTTTGGTACTGTTGTATTAAGTTGCATAACCTCCTGGTGATTAGGCATAACGATTATTGTTGAAGGGATTAAGGCTCCTCTCTTCGTCTTTAAACAGTTTGAACTGAATTTATTTGTAGTACAAAATGCTAGTCCCTCCGTTTTTATTTATAAGTAGTTTTAGCATTTTTGAACTTTTCCTTAAATATAAGTAGTTTTAGATTTTTTAAATTTTTTTAATGTACTTTCTCCTTACTTTTAGTAGTATTAAAAGTGCATCATTTCATTTTTTTCTATATCTCTTTCTTATTAAAACAATAAAAGCTACATAAATTTTATAACTAATTAAGGAATAAAATAAGTTAAATCAATTATTTCTCTAATGTGTGAAAACACCTAAAATTACTTATAATTAAAAATGGAGTGAGTACTTGTATTAGTCAAATCTGAACTGAACCGAACTTAATGCATTCGAACTTAATGCATTTGAACTGATCTGATTTTTATTAATTTTCAGATGAAAATGAACTGATTTGATTTTTATTAATTTTCAGATGAAAATAACATGACATGGCCTAAATTTCCAATTGTTTCTGGCAATCACGTTAAATTAAACATTAAGATCGGGGAGTTATGTCAATGGGCGCAGCCTGATCAGCATTGAGACAAAAGTTCTGTATTGGGCAACAAAACTGTAACCAGAGTACCAGAATCGTAAGCAAAACCTAAAAACCCATGAATTTTGGAAGTAGAACAGACTCATTCCAAGTGTAGAAGTATCTGTACATTGCCGTTTATAGAAAAACGAACTTATCAGTCTTCACAGCTCCAACCCCATTCATCGTTAATCTCAACCATCAACTCCAAAAGTGGATTCACAACCGATGTAATCACGTGAGAGAGCATTGAAACTCTGTTGCTTAATAAGGGTTGGATAATTTTGTCAAAATTGATGGCGTTTTGGTGGGTCTCTGAGTTAACTGCTTCAACTCGATCACAGATAGCTATGCGCAGGGGCGAAACTAGAATTTTTTTTCATCCTGTGTTCCTGTGTTAATTGAAATAATTACATAAAAATAAATAATAACGTATAAAATATATTTTTATCTTCATATTATAGTTCATTATACATATATATATATATATATATATATATAGATAAAATAGTATTTTTAGAGGTAAAAGAGAAGACTCAAACTAAAAATAACATGTGCTAAGTCTAAAATTTAATTTGTGATACATATAAAAAATTCAATATTTCCAATATCAACCTGTGCTACAACACATGTTGAACCCCCCTCCCTTCGCTGGCTATGAGGACGAGTAGCTCATTGGGTATAAGGAGGTGAGGACGTGACGTTGATTAACAAAAATGACGTTTTTTTTTTTAAACAGTAAAATTTATTTTAAAAAAGTCTTACGAAGAGAATGAGGGATACACTTAAAAATAAAAAAAATGGTAAAGAACAATCGCCTTTCATACAGCTCCGTAAGAAGAACGGAACATCCTAACCAGAAAACAAAGGAAAGGAAACTAAGCTGCTCAATACCAGCAACACACCGTGAGGTTGTTTAACAAAGATGGGGTATTTTTTGTTTTTTCTTATCGTTTCTATTTTTTTTTCTAAAAGCAATGAGTTTTAATAGGAAGTAACAATTATTAGTATTTTAAAATTCATTATGATAATTAAATAATTAATTGTAATTTAATTTTAAAAATTAAAAATTCATCCAAGGGTAAAACTGGAAATTTAAAAATTATTTTATTATTTATATATTATTTTAAGGACAAAAGTGGTATTTGATTTAATGACAATATTTTTATTAATTTAAATATATTAATACTGCATCAAGATGGCTGCCATATTAAGTGAGTGTTTTCAAATGATACAAAAAGTGCTTTTGTGCTTCTGGAGTAGAGAAGCTCAATTTTTAGTGTTTGATTTGCCTGTTTCTGCTGTAAATTCTCCTAAAAAAAACATGTAACTGTCAAAAGTTGAAAAGTAACTCAAATGATACTTTTGGCTTCTACAACTACTTTTTTTTATCAAAATTCCAAACACCCCTTGATTTTTGGTTAAAATCAACTTTATTCAACTTCCAACATAAGCAAGTTAAAAACAGGTTCCAAAAGCATTTGCAAACACTCACTAAATTTGGACGAACGGCCGAAACTAGTGTAATTTGTTAAATAAAATATCTAATAGATTAAATTAATTTGTGATGCCAAGCTGCTTGATCCTACAATAGCCCTTTTTATGTTTTATATTCTTTATCTTCGTTTACTTTATAGTTTTTTATGAAATGGGTGGTGTTTGCAAATTCTTCTACCAAAAATGTGTCAATTTAGAGCCTTTCTAAACAAGTGCGGTTATTTGAAATTAACTAACACATAATATTCTTTCAGAGAGAAAAAAAAAAAAAAAAACAAATAATGCATTTGCATTTTTGTCCGACGAATTTGCAAAAGAACACGTGTCATTTAACCTTTTTTTCCTTTCCCATTCGATTTCATTTTCTATCTACTTATTTTTACTAATTTATCATGAGCTTCACCATTTATGTATATGAAATACAACACCACCTTTAAAAAGTGTATAAATAGTAAATGTCATTAATTAGTAATTGAGATGGATGGAGTATACTTATAATTATAATACACTAAAATCAGGCATGGTTTAGTTAAGATTTTAAGATACAAAATGTAGGTGACTTAATTATTCATAGTATTTTTTTTTTCTCTATTAATTAACAATAATGTCTCTCGTACTTAACAAACTCCACTATTTTTTTAATATTTTAACAGTCAATAATATATCATGAATAAAATGGATGAACGAAGTTGTCAACTTCGACCTAAGGTATTCGCCACTCTTGGAAACAAAGAAGAAAGAAGTGTGAATGAAGAAAACTGAGGAACAACGAATATATACGAATCCCTAAGGCAAGAATGACGTACAAGTGTACAACACGATAGTGTGGGAGAGCCACGCTATAGCATGACCATGCTCATTGATTGGGATGATAATAACCACAAGCTTGCTCTTTTACTAAGATTTATACGTCATATATATCAGTAGACTTCTTTAACTAGTCATCACTATTTCTAAACCCTCCTTACCGTCTAATGAAACTAAATGTATTGTTATTTCCGTTTGAATCGATCTAAATTGATCCGGTTGAATTTGAACTAAATTATTTTTTTATTTTTTTTATATTGAAAAAACACATAAAATTACATTGAAAGAAGAAGAAGAATAATGTTTAGAAAAAAAAAGAAGAAGAAAATAAATCGAATGGGTCGTAAACAAAGATATGATCAGGAGAACACTAAAGTACGCCAAGTTGCATTAGTATATGGGCCCATGCGGTATTAACCACACGAGGCATAATAGAAGAAACTTATGGAGTATTTGGTTATTTTGTGTGCAAGTTGGATGTTTACCGTACGTAAATACTCTGCATGCAAGTAAAATCATTAGCTCAGATGGTCAAATCATTTTAAAGAATTAGATATATACTTCTATCACCCATATTCCCCAGTACCCCATCAATAAATAGGTTTCCCTCTATTTTCGAAAAAAATAAATAAATAAATAGGTTTCCCGTTTCCTTAATTAATTACTACTATAACTTAGTAGTTAATTTCAGCAACGCCGTAACTATCTACATATAGGCACTGCAAAAGCCGCTCGATCTCCACGTGGCTCGTTTTATTGGGTGCACTCATTTTCAGTCTTATCCTCTTTAATTTAAAATTGAATTGAATTAAATGAGGGAGAGTGAAGATTTTACTAGTAGTCTAGTAGTACAGGAAAATTTTATTGACAGTGAAATGAGGCAGCCCAATCTTTACCTTAAACTTTGGAGGATAGCTGAGCACTGTGACCCCCTCTCCCTCTCTATCTCTATGTATCTTTAAAACTAAACCCAACTATTTGATGCTGCACATTTTTTGTCGTTACCCTTTTCTTTTTGATATTCATTCATTCATATAATAAATTAAAAATTAAAGAACAAAAAGGGTAAGCTGATCTTCCCCTTCCCTACACTTGCTTGCTGAATTCTGAAATGGGTCGCCGGAAAAGGGAGATAAAGAAAATTGAGGAGAAAATACCAAGGCAAGTCACTTTCTCAAAGAGGAGAAATGGGTTGTTCAAGAAAGCTAAAGATTTGGCCGTTCTCTGTGATGCTCAAGTTGCTGCCATTGTCTTCTCCGACAGGGGAAAGCTTTACCAGTATTCTAGTGCCTCAACCAGGTAATTTAACCTAACCTTATAAGCTTCACTTCTTTAATCTAGTTAGACTGTTCAACTGAAGTTTAAATCATATTGCTCTTCATTTCTCATCAATAATAGCTTAAATTAAAAGTACTAAAGGAGATTACCTTTTTCTGTAGAAATACTAGCTATTACTACAACTTAAATTAGAGAATATATCTATCCTTTTTAATGTTCGCTTCTTATACATGTAGGAGCTAGTATATGTTTTCTTGTTCAAGTTATATATAGCTTCAGTAAATATTGATATAACCTTTTCTTTTCTTGTACTTATTTTTATCTTATGACTTGCATTAATCTATGTTCCAAATGATATTATTATAATACATGCGTTGATGATAAAAATAAAGAGGGTATGAGTTAGAGAATAGTATCTTGAAAGTAAAAGAGTGGAGACTTTCAAGCCAAGCAGTAAATGATAAATGCAATTTTTATAACAAAAAAATCCAGTAATGTCATCCTTAACTTAATTCAAAGTGTGCATGTGTTCAAAACTTCAGATGACTTAAGTACTGTACAAGTAGAAGCTAGAGTCGATAGCCAGGCTTACTGCAGGCTGCATGCATGCCACTTGCTTAGTTATAACTTTTGTTTGTGGATCATATTTGACTTGTATTTTATTTCTTGCACACAAATACTTGCTGAAATACTACTTATAAAATTTGTTTCAAACCAAAAGCAACAAGTTAATATGGAGTACTCTTCTTGGATGGAAGTATGGAATTAATAAGCTCCTGATGAGATCAATAGCTATTGCTCATGAATTTCTTTGCGGCCAAATTGTGAGTCAAACCCAGCAAGGGTGATTTGACTTCTATGGATTTAATCTTGGACAAATCATTGTTCTAGTTAAGTTTAGAGGAAAGGTGATCAATAACAAAATAACTCAAAACTGGATTTATAGTTATAGAAAATTTTATGATCATCAACTTAAAACCCTTTTTAACCTCAACAGGCGAGTTAAGCCTTTGTAAACAGTCTAATAGTTCGATGGAAATAGAGATTTGCAAAATACATTAGTGTAAAGAACATACAAACTTTTATATCGATATCAAAATATGGCATAATTGTCCAAACAATAGTGTAGAATACACAAACTTAGACCTTTCTCCATCAGTTAATCCCTAATTTGGAGTTCAAGCATTCCACTATCTTAATCTCCACACACTCTATCAAAATTAAGCAAAAAACAGAGAAGAAAACTCAATTGTATTGATCAAAGATGGCTGCGCAAGTTACAGAAAATAGAGCAAACCTTGTGCTCAATTTATACTACTAATCTGTTGCCCTAGCTAATTGTAAAATTCAAAATTACATGGGGTTTTCACTGATTGTCCTTTTCACTCTAAAACCCCTCATTTGATTTGCATGATTTCACTACAGAACAAGGTGGATTTGATGAGAAAGGATGATGAGCCGTAGAACCCTAGGTTTACTAATTTGGTAAAATTGATCCTCTACGCCATCTTTGGCTGTTCCATCAATTCAAATCTCCCGCCTTTCGTCTCTTCTTGGTCAGTACGCGCTCTGTGGTTCTCTTGTGCGCTCCATCACTACTTAGACTGGCTAAGATCTTCTCATCACGAACTTGTTCTGCTTGGCTCAGTTTTCTCTTCTTCACAGCTAGTACTCGGGCTTGGTTCTCTGATCCTTGTGCTTTTCTTGATTTCTAACACTCCCTCTCAAGATTGGCGTGTAAATGTTTGTAACATCCATCTTGGAGAACACATGTATCAAATTTTCTTCTGTAATTGGTTTGGTAAATACATCTGCTAACTGAAATTTTGATGGAACATGTTTAACTTCAACCGTTCCATCTTGAACCTTCTCTCTTATGTAATGACAATCTATGTCAACATGTTTTGTTCTTTCATGAAAGAAAAGATTCCTTGTAAGCTAAACAACTGATTGGTTATCACAAAGTAGCAAGCTAAACAACTGATTGGTTATCACAAAGTAGCAGTACATGCTTCTTAACTTTAATGCAAAAATCATGAAATAGTCTTAGCAACCAAACTAGTTCTGAACATGTTGGAGCTATTGCTCTATGCTCAAATTCAGCGCTGGATCTGCTAAACACTTGCTGCTTATTTGATCTCCAGCTAATTAGTGATCCTCCATAAAAGATACAAAAATCAGTGGTAGACTTTCTAGAGAAGGTGCATCCACCATGATCAGAATCACTATAGGCAACAATTTCTTCTTTTCTTTCTGTGTTGAAAAATAATCCATTTCCTGTGATTCTTAATGTACCTTACTATCCTTAGTAACTTTGTCATATGTTGAACAGTTGATCTATACATAAATTGACTTAAAATCCCAACTGCATATGAAATGTCTGGTCTAGTAATAATCAAGTATATAAGCTTTCCTAGCAATCTTCTGTAATTTAGGGGCTCTCTCATTAGTTCCTTAACTGAATCCTTTCCATCCTCTAAAGGCTCCAGTTTATGAGTTTGTTCATTTTGGGCTTACTGCAGGCTTGCATCCTAATAGTCCTGTTGATTCAATGATCACTGAAGCATATTTTCTTTGAGATAAATGAATGCCTTTAGAGCTCCTTGCAATTTTCAATCCTAAGAAGAATTTCAATTTTCCCAGATCTCTTATTTTAAACTCTCTTTAATTGAGACTTTACACTGGTTGTTTCATCATAGTATTGTCCCCCTATTATTATATCATCAACATCAACAAGAACTACAATGATTCTTGCAGTGTTTTGTCTAGTAAAGAGTGTGTACTCATTTTAGACTGAAGCCAATGTCTTTAAGGAATTGAGTTAATCTCACATTCCATATATAGTCTAGAGGCTTGTTTAAGCCCATACAAAGATTTTTGCAGCTTACATACAAGTTGTTGGCCATTTTTCTCCCTGTGAATTGAGAGACCTGACGGAATTGACATATAAATGTCTCCTTCAAGATCACCAAGCATTATGAACGTCTAATTGTTCAAGATGCCAGTTTCTCTTTGCTGCAATTGCAAGTAGCACTTTTATGGTTGTTAGTTTAGCTACTGAACTGAAAGTTTCATTGTAGTCAAGACCATATTGTTGTGTATATCCTTTTGCCACAAGTCTAGCCTTATGTTTATCAATTTGTCCTTGTGAATTCAACTTTGTCTTAAAGACAAAATCTGCATCCTGCAGGCTTTGTTCTATGAGGCAAATGCACTATAGTCCATGTTTTATTTTCTTCCAAGGCTCTCAATTCTTCTTGAATGGCCTTAATCCAGTGCTCATACTTTATGGCTTCTTCATAAGAGGATGGTTCTTCTAGGAGAAATAGTTGTACATAATAGACTCTATGCTCTTCAGACAGTCTATCATAGCCTATTTATGTAATGGATACACTGTGCTTCCTTTCATCACAGCGTTTGATCTAGGCAATGTATAGTGGTGGAATCCTTTAAGATGCTTTGGTGTGTGAATGTCTCTAGTTGTTCTCCTAAGTTCCCTTTCTTGTATAGGGCTTCTTGAAGCGGTCCTAATTACCATTTCATCACTTGTTTGAGATGAAATATTGAGTTCTTTTTCAGCATCTTGTGAGTTCTCATTTCTGTCTGGTGAGCTCTCTAAATTTTCATCATGAGAATGATTTATGTCATCACTACTTCTTTCAAGGTGATTGTTGTCTTCATTCTCATCATTTTCATTTATCTGATCTTGATTAACAACTCTAGATTTTCTTATTGGTTCATCATCATAGACAACACCAAATAAACATTTTCAGTTTCAGTTTCTTCCTTATGAAAGGGAAAGATGTGTTCTGCAAAGTACACATCATTTGAATTGATACTTGCCTAGTTTTCAAATATTAGCATTTGTATCCCTTGACTTCTGGTGTATATCCAATAAAGACTGATTTTCTAGCTATAGAGTCAAATTTAGTTATCTGAACAGGAAGACTAGAGACATAACATAAACAACCAAATACCCTTATGTTACTATATTCTGGCTTCCTCCCATATAGCTTTTCATAAGGTGTTC
Organism: Plantago ovata; assembly: GCA_028274465.1. NCBI lineage: Eukaryota > Viridiplantae > Streptophyta > Magnoliopsida > Lamiales > Plantaginaceae > Plantago > Plantago ovata. The sequence goes on along the minus strand of CM051457.1, from coordinate 13,808,011 downwards.
TATTTTCCAATAATGGACTTGGTGTTCTATTGATTAGATACACAGAGGTCATAACTGCCTCTCCCCATAACCTTTTTGGAATTTTAGCTTGTAATAATATGGCCCTAGCAACATTTAAAATGTGCTGGTGCTTTCTTTCTACCACTGCATTTTGCTGTGGTGTTTAGATACAACTTCTTTGTTGTTTTATTCCTTTTTCTGTGCAGAAAGACAATAAGTTAAATTTAGGACCATTGTCTGACCTTATGGTCTTAATTGTCACACCAAATTGATTCTCTATCATGATAATAAAAGCTTGTAATGCAGGTGCAGTCCCAAATTTCAGTTTCATCAATTGAATCCATGTAACTCTAATGAAGTCATCAACAATAAGAAGGAAGTAGCTTTGATCGTTGAGTGTCTTTTATGAGAAAGGACCTAATATCAGTGAATCAGTTCAAAAGTAAAAGTAGATTGTATTACTAAGAGAATAAATTCTCTTCATTTGTTTTGCCTCATGACAAACATACAACTGTTTAACATAGTTTTCTTGATCACATGAATTTCTCTCGACAACAAAGCTAACCTTTTAGAAGACAAATGTCCTAGTCTATAAGGCCACAAGTGGCCAAACACATGACTAGTGCCTTCATTAAAACTAATGGCTAGTGCCTTCTTCACATGACTAGCTAGAATCTTGAAAATGAAACTAGTAAAGTCCCTTGCAGAGTTTAACTTGTCCAATCTTCTTCAGTGTGCTTACCCATGGAATACTCTCCTGTGTTATAACACAATCATCTTTAGTAAAGACTATTGACAAGTTATCACCATGCACTAGTTTACTAGCAGGCACAAGATTGAGCTTAAAGCTAGGCACATATAAAACATCTTTCAGTATAAAATTTTCATTAGCATCTATATCTCCAATATGAGAAATAGTGGATGTTAAACTATTAGGTAGTTGAACCTTGCTTGTCATATTTCTAATGTTACCAGTAAAATACTTTGGAGAGCAAACAATATAATCAGAGGCTCCTGATTCTAGTAACCAAGGTTTTGTAACCAAGGTTCAATGGAAAACTTAAACATACTAAATGTACCTGAAGCAAAATTGCCGGAAGCTGGTATCACAACTGTGTTGTTGTTGCCTCCAGATGACCCTGTCCTGTTGTTTCTCAGAGTAGGCAAGCAGCTTCTGCAACTGTTCAACTTGGCCAGTAATGAAGGATGGTGCCTTTTCAACCTCATTTGCAGCATAAGTAGTGGAAGCTTGGTTGTAGTAGCTTCTTCCTCCCCTAGCACCCCTTCCTCTAGCTCTGCCATTGTAGCCACCTCTCTAAGCACCATAGTTGGGCTTTTGATAGCTTTCTGGATAGCCTATGGTCTTGAAACAGTTCTCTTGATTGTGGTTGTTCATCTTGCAGGTAGGACACTATAGATCTTTCTTGTCCTTTCTCTTCACACCAATGCTCATCACTGCAGGTTCTTGAACAGGAAGCATGGCTCTAGATCTTGTCTGTCTCTGACCTTCCTCTTGAGAAATGAAGGAGTAGGTCTCATCCAGAGATACCCATGAGTGATAACCCATCGAGAACTTGAAAATCTTCTTCTTCTCTTACATCTTTTCAATAGCCTTGGTGATTTCACACTTGCATTCCTTGCACTTGCATATTGGGATAGTTTTGTAGTTCTTTAGTTCATCCCAGTAGCCAGTGAACTTGTTAAAGTAGTCTGCAACAATCATGTTTTCTTGCTCAAGTGATTTATCGACTGAATGTATCATCCAACTCAAGATAAGGGTGTTACACTTCACCCATGACTTCTTATTGGATCTTCTTCCTTGGGACATGGAAGAGAGTCATCGATGAAAGCCAACTTGTTCCTGATAGTGAGATTCATCTTGAAGGCTCTATGTCAGGTGTGATAGTTCATTCCTTCAAAAAGAGGAACGATAGCACCAGAAGTGGCATGGTCGGAATGGTGAAGGTAGTAATGACTCAAGGGATCTTCATGGCTGGCTAGCAGTGGAGGTAGACTGCATCTTCAGTTCCGACCATGATGAAAGCAAGAAAAGGCTAGAAAGTATTTGTAGGTAAAGGAGGAAAAAAACTTAAAACCTAGGCTCTGATACCATGTCAAAAATAAGAAATAAACAGAGAAGAAAACTCGATTTTATTGATCAAAGATGGTTGCGCAAGTTACAAAAAACAGAGCAAACCTTGTGCTCAATTTATATTATTAATCTGTTGCCCTAGATAGCTGTAAAATTCAAAATTACATGGAATTTTTACTGATTGTCCTTTTTACTCTAAAACCCCTCATTTGATTTGCATGATTTCACTACAAAGCAATGTGGATTTGATGAGATAAGGATGATGAGTTGTAGAACCCTAAGCGTACTAATTTGGTACAGAAAGTGATCCTCTACACCATCTTCGGCTATTCCATCAATTCAAATCTCCCGCCTTTCGTCTCTTCTTGGTCAGTACGCGCTCTGTGCTTCTCCTGTGCGTTCCATCACGACTTAGACTGGCTAAGATCTTCTCATCATGAACTAGTTCTGCTTGGCTCAGTTTTCTCTTCTTCACAGCTAGTACTTGGGCTTGGTTTTCTGATCCTTGCGCTTTTCCTTGATTTCTAACACCATCTAGTATTTGTTTTTAAAGGATCACACCCTCCCATTAGTTACTCCCCTTTCATCCCCTCTTTCATTTTTTATTCAATTTTCATTTAATTTAACATCATATAATTAATTATAAAACACCCTGAAATGGAATAAATATTATAAGAAATTCTAAAATAAAATATATTATAATAAATGTTAAAATAAAAATATAGGGGAACTTAGAAATTAAACACTGAATATAAAATATTACATAAAATGTCGTTTTAATAAGCATGTATTGTTGTAAGACTTATGATTTCATCATTATGTATGAAGAGTGTAATGGTATATTTTTATAAATTGTATTTTATATTTTTATTTATGTATTAATTATAAAATTAGGATAATAAAAATGAAAGAAAGAGAGAGACATGTACAATAGACTAATATATGGACCTTGCAATATTGCCATAAGAGAAAAAAGAAAAAACAAGATTTTTTTAAAAAAAATAGCTCCAGCTCAACAACTGAGTTCAAGCTAAACGATTGAACTCAATGAGTCTTTGTTGGAGGAGCAACAAGGCGCTCAACTCCGTTGTTGCTCCTCTGTTGGAGCTAGCCTTAGAGCGATATCAAAAAATGGCATAATTGTCCACTTCATGCTTACAATTTCAACATGTTATAATCAATATTTTACAACTCTCAACTATGCGGGTTTACATAGACTCCATGGAGATCCAAGATCCAAGCTTTTTCCAGGTGATTGAAATCCTACAATCCTTAGGAACTCAATCACTACAAAGCTAACCTACCCCCGACCTTTTGGTGTAGTCTTTCTCACTCTCATGAGTTCTTCCCACTCGCTACTATCAATTACTCACTGACGAGCTCTCTAGAATCACAATAGACTTAGCTGTATTGGTTCACTCTGTTAGGTGAGAAATAGAGAAAAAAGGTATTGTGACTATTAACGGGCACCAGCCGTTGGGTCAAGATCGTACCACTATAATCGGATGAATCAAATTCAGGCTAACTTACTTTCGTCGCCTTTCCCCAAACATCCTTTAATTGCAAAGAAATCCACAAAGTAATAGGTTGTCCAATTCAGAGCTTCCCAATGCTTCTTTCCAGGATCAAATTGATATCTACTAACCACATTGATAACATGAGCTATATCAGAATTGCTACACACCATAATACCATAATATACATGACACTACCATCTACATTAGAGAATATTTACTTGATCACGAAGTAAAAAAGTACAACATTTTTCTCTACTGTGTTTTAACTTTGAATTTTGTAGTTTTATGTAGTATCTTTCCTCTATGCTCCCTAGGTATGAATAACCCCCCCCCCCCCAAACGTTTTACGTCTGTTAATGCTTCTAGTACATTACATTTTGCATTGTATATGAGTGATTTACCTATTATTTCTCACTAACCACCTATATACCTATTCTTTTCAACCACCCTTACCTTCTTTTAATTGTTTTCCCACTGTATGTTGATCTCCATTGTATGTTGTTATTTTGATCTTAATACTTGTCCCCACTCAAGTTAGATCTTTTGTTCACTTTAGAAATATTAATTATTTCTCACTAACCACCTATATACCTATTCTTTTCAACCACCCTTACCTTCTTTTAATTGTTTTCCCACTGTATGTTGATCTCCATTGTATGTTGTTATTTTGATCTTAATACTTGTCCCCACTCAAGTTAGATCTTTTGTTCACTTTAGAAATATTAGTGTCTTTGCTAGTGTATCAGAACAGTTTGCAGATGTTTAACAGTTCATATTGTAAGAATATTTAACAGGAGGCCTGCTCACAATGCCTAGTGCTTTTACTTGTTTTGACAGCATGATATTATTTTATCAGTCTAACATGAGAACATCATGATTAACAAGGAGTTCTACAAACACTCCATATTCGGCTACACATTCGTTTACTATCTTGTTGTCAAGCATTCTCTTCTTTGTATTTATAATTGGTAATTGTTAAAAGCATACCGATTTATATATATATATATATAACATATACTTTCATATTAGATACAGTGTCACATACTCGAACAATGCAACTATAACCATTTGTAATACTTTATATCATTCTTATTGTATGTTTTTCAATTTTGAACGGTAGGAATTAGGTTATGTGTCATTTTGCATTTTCAAACATCTAGCAACTTGGATACTTATGTAAGAACGATTAATACTTGGGGAACAAAGATACAACTTGGCTAATATTTAGAATTAAAGAATAAGAACTATGATTTGGAAATTATTACAACTTTAAGGTAATACTTACAACACGAAATGGATACAAGATATGATAACACCCACGTCTCACTGATATGAAGGCGTTCACATATTGAGTTAAACCATTCACAAGCTTACATCTGTAGTGTGCATTAATAACGTAATATGTGTACCTATTAATGCAACTTAGGTCCTACAATTCCAAACACCATTTTGATACAATTTGTCACGAGACAAACCTAGTGTTAGCCCAGCTTAGCGTGTAACATGTTCCGATTTCGTTGATGTGATGTTGTTCGCTTTAAGTTGGAGCCCTCAAGGATTATATGTGCTTGTAAGTAAACTCACCAAATAAGTTGTTAGAATATCCCACGTCAATTTTGAGAGACATAATAAACACATATATAAGTTGGATAACATTATCACCTTAACAAACAAGGTCTTTTAAGGGATTATTAGTCCAACTTCAAAATGGCATCATAGCCAGGTTGATGATGGGTGCTCCAGCCAATAATAATTCTGACTTTTCCAATGATGACATTTTTATTTTAAGTGTAGAGCCGATTAACCGCGGCTACTTGTGAGAAAGCATGTCAGAATATCTCACATCCCTTGTGAGAAGCATAATTAACCCGTATATATATAAGTTAGATAACCTTATTACTTTTAAGGTGTTATTGGCCTAACTTTAATATAAGACTCATACAAAGTGAGAGTGTGAGTCTACAATTACACCCCTTAACTTTAATTGTTCTATTACCTTGCACCATAGGATTTTGTGAGGATAATGTGCAGAGATTACATGGGGTTCGATGACATATAACTGTCAAGGAAAAATTTCCCATGCTAGTTACATAGGTCTGCTAATAGGGTTGAATGGAGCACATTTGTTATCAAAAAAGAGATCTCAGGCATGGTTACTTCCACATAAGGCTTAAAGAGGAAGATAAGCATAAATCTGCATTTGTAACTTATCATGGCTAGTAATGAGTTCAAGATTATACTCTTTGGACTAACCAATGCCCCTGCTACCTTCCAAAAGTTGATTAATGAGATATTTGCAATCCGCTTAAGGATCAAGGAAAATTGTAATGTGAGCATTACTGTTCTGAGTATTTTGAGAGAACATGATGTTTGCCAAAAGGTCAAACTGTAGTTTTGCCTTGGATAGGTGGATTATTTGGCGAACTATGCTCCAAAATCTCTTCAAGCATGAGAGTGGCTTAATTGGTCACCACCCAGGGTGTTGTTTGGATGATTTTCCAGGTTAATGCGTGATATAGGTTATATTAATTCCTAGGAAACAACTAATGGGTATAGAAAATGAAGAAGATAAGAAATAGTAGGAAGTTTTAAAATGTCTTCCTAAGAAGTTTTGGGCCACAAAAAACAAATAAATAAATAAAGGAAACCTTTGGATATCAATAGCAAAAGTGGCTTCTAAAACTACATACACCCCCCATATATAGTCTATGCTGTCATGTTTAGTAACTATTTTTAACCCAGATTATCAGGTTTAGTGATATCTCATTTACCTTCGTTAAGAAACATGTGAGCTAGCAAAAGGTTCGAAACCGTGTTTGGTACTATGCTTTTGCTGCATATATAGTACAATTCGAACTTCTCTAAGATTCCGTTAAAAGGGAGCTGATAAAATAGATATAGACCTTCTATGATAGTTATGATGTCCTATTCTGTATATTTCTTTTAGCAAGTCATGTGAAAAACTTGATTTTCCAAAACAGTAGCAAAATCCACATTAGTGTGCCAAACACTTGGGCAGGAGAGATACAGTATTTCCTAGCTGGTGTAGGATCATGTGGATTGCATATTATTTTCATTTTTAGAACGGCTATCATAATAAAATCTCTAGTACTATCTGAGGAAACATAGTACATGCTTGCAACAAGTAATTGAGTCCAATTATATTTGTAGGTTATTATGGATAATTTGCATGCTCAACGGAAATGGAACCTTTGTTTGAGAGTGACTAGTACTTTTCACATATGCCAAATAAAGTTACATGATGAAAATGCATTACCTTTCTTACATCGAGGTGAAATAGATAAGCACTTAATATTTAGAAACTGCTTATGTTGGGAAGGAACACTAAATAACATCAATGGAGAGGATTAGCTGAGGTATTGAGATGTTACAAGTAGTGCTAAGATGTTGAATGATATTCCCCTATTTCTATGCTTATCCTTGGATTTGACAGTTGGCTTGCTTCAATCTCGATTTAGGCTATGTTTCACTTCGTAGATCTGGTGGCTTCATTTTAATGCTTACAAGAAATAAGCAAGCAGATTCTATGATTATTATTTTGGTGGCTAATGCCGGTTTGTTTACTTATTCTAGTTACTGCCTTGTAACTGAAGGGACTTTATTTCACCAACAGTTTTGGGCAACTTGCTTGGTTGATATATTTCTCAAACCTCAATCTTTGTGATATAATTATTCATACGGAGATTGCATATATATACCTTTTATTACCAGTGAAGTGTTGTAACAGTTTGTTTATTGCAGCCTTCCCCAGGTCCTGGAACGGTATCATGAATGTACAAAAACAGAACAAGGAGACTCCAGTAGTGTTTTAGAGAATCAAGTAAGATAATCTTCTTGGTCACCAATAGATCTCTAGCATTAAGGGAATAACCTCATTACTCAAACATGCTTAGTGATGTCTGTAAATTCCTTTCTAGAACACTTATTCATTTGCTGAAATTGTCATTTTTATGTAAAAGGTGGGAGTTCATGAATATGAGAACATATCTTCTTTTGGACAAATTATGAAGATTTTGAGTGTTTCCTATTCTTATGCTTCATAAGCTGCTCTTTTGAATTTAATCCAGTATACTATAAGCCCCCACCTAAAATTTTAAATCAGCATTTGCACCTCCCTCTCCCTCCCTCCCAGGTTTTAGTTTATAGAGAAGCAACTTATATGTGAATAAATATAGTACTCACTTCGTTCCTCTCTAAAGCTTCTTGTTTACTATTCCCAAAATAATTGTTTAAAAATAATTAAAAATATAAAAAAGCTCAAAAAAAGGTTTGTGAGGGTCACAAACTTGAACTTTAAATCATTGTGCACATAAAATCACCATTCGTAAAAAATTTCTTAACCTTTTTCTATTTTTAATTATTTTTTAAAAATTATTCTAATAAAGTGAAACATGAAGATTTAAAGGGAACGGAGTGAGAATAAGTACTCTGTATTTTTTCCCAATATAATCTCTAGCTGAAATTCACTAATATCAAGTAATCACAACCTACTTGATCTCAATCAAAAAGAGAATAATAAATAAACTGCAACTGCTTTTCGAAAAAGCATGTGTGAAGTGACCATCAGAAGCTGCCTGGAGCACTATCATGCCATTTGGAAATCAAATAATTCCCTTGTACAACCGTTGTGTAGTACGTGTATGAGTACAAATGTTACAGTTTTCAGGAACTGACCGTTATACGGTTTGCATATCAGGACCTCAACTCTAAATATGCAGGCTTCCTCACAACGGGAGAGCTCCTTCAAATCGTTGAAAGGCACAGAATCAATCCCTTCCTATATATTTTATGATATTTTGATAGTGCGTTAATGATATTCTCACATAAATTAATTTTCGCTTCTACAGGGATCATGAGGAGCCACTGATCGACCAGAGTGTGGATAACCTTCAGCATCTTGAGAATCAAATTCAAGATGCACTGATTCAAACAAGATCAACAAAGGTTTCTTCTATTTAAGACTCTTCTTAACACAACCATCCGAGACCGATATATATGCTCCGGCCAATTGATGTTGGGACAACAAATGAAACGATAAATCTATCATATGCTTTCTCTGGTTGCATTTGGATTGTCCACTTATATAGGGATAAATGGCTCACTGAGAGAAAATTGAAAAACTCGAAAATTTTCTGTTGATCATGCTAAAACAATACAGGAATGTGTTGGGAAAAAAGGTTAAATGATCTGAGAACTTACCAAGTAGTTATTTGTTTGAGCACCTGAATGGGCAGAAATGCCGGTCATCCTTCTTTTTTATTCTGGGCCAGAATTGCTGTTATCTTCATATTGCCAGTTTTTTAAACTTTTGTGGACTTTTATAAGTGATGATTTTAACGTCTTTTTTTTTCCTTCTTTTTTCTGTCTAATCTATACAGATACGTCTGCTGCAGGATTCCATCTCAAAACTTCAAGAGAAGGTAAGTGGCACTGCTGGGCATTAAACAGACTATGCCTATTAAGCTACTAACTCTAGTGCTTGAAGACATCCTGCAGTAGGTTTGTAAGTAGAAATTGAGTTCTTGACACCTTTTGACCAATAGATTTTGAAACTTCTTTTTCTCATCTCAATATTGAGCCTGGCTGAAGTTCATGGGTTAAGTTTGATCGCTCGGTTTGAGTTTGAGTTTTAATAAAAACTAATAAGAACGAACATTGGTTGATGGCAGAGACAGGAAAGAGTAGGTATACAAGTCTGAGATCATGTCTCAATGTTTGTGAAAGATTAGATGAAAGGGTAATAATACATGCAAAAGTCAAACCTCAAGCCTACTGAGCATATGAATAGATCATTGAATGAGTAGATACATGACTGCATCACCATGATCAGATATTAGATAGCTTGTCATCTATTATAAGTTGAACCTGGAGTGAGTCTAGGACTCGCCATAAGTACGTCAGCCTAAAATTTTGGTAGGGTCAATCCGTAAAACTATATGGGAGTATATATAATCTCAACTCTCCATATGAGTATAGACAAATAAAATGAGTGAGTGCTGAGTAGATTACGTTGAAGCGTAATTTCAGTTTCTGCTGTTGCAGGATGAGTGGTCATACTTTAACACGTACATTAGACAGCTCCTAGTGTATTTTTACTTGAACTATATAGTCCTGAGAGTTATGAATATGTCTCATCTCATACCAAAACCAACTATTATTCATCACCAAGAGGAACAGGACAGAATAATAACATTCATCGTGTAACAGATATGAGGATAATGTGTATGCTAATATTAATAAGCCGAAGCAAGAACAGTGAAATATTATTGAGTTATGTGTAGCTGGCTAGAACAACTTACATGATCTTTGTGCAATACTTGCAGGAAAAGTCATTGGAAGAGGAGAACATACTTCTGGCGAAGAGCAAGAAGGAGAAGAAGAAAACGAAGGTGATCCGAAAGCTCCCATCTACCTATGTTCTACTATACCTGTAAAATTTAGTAAATGAGTGTAACAAACATTTAAGGAAATGAAAGCCACAGCTAGTATAGTATAGTGGTATTTGGTTATCTAAGTTTTTGAACTTACAGCAGGTATCTGAAAATAAGGAAGCACCAAAGAGACGAATAAAGTTGGCAATCGATCTCAACGCTCCTGCTAATGACGAAACAAGCAATGGTGCTTTAAATCCAACAGTGAATGATGTTGATTAATCCGTTCATTCTTGAAAGCAGATGGCTATAGCAAAGAAGGATACATAATTCGTCAAGAGAATTCGTAGCTCGATTGGCCATGTAACAACAGGAATCAAACGGCGAGTATATATCCTTGAAGTGTATCTAATCTAAATTACTATGCAGCAAAGTTTGTATGTGGAAATTAATAAATGTGAATTTATTCTTTTAATGAATAAACCAGACATGCAATTATAATTTATAGATCGAAGAATAAGCAATCATCATCAATCTAATAATCTATGAACCAAAACCGGCAAGTGAGAGATGAAATGAAGGAGCATCATTGAGACATAAAAACAAACAGTTGCTATTGAAGAAATAAAATTCTACTAATGGTACTACATATATAGATGAAATAGTAGAAGGAAATGAAAAATGTAGAGAGAGGTAAAAGGAGAGAGGCAGGCAGAGCATTCACGACAACAATACAGTAAGTGTACTGGAGAAGAAGAAGAAGAAAGAGCCTACTTGATTACTTGAAGAGGAAAATGACTGGACAGACTCGTGGATAGCCAATTTACGCGCCACTGTAACATAGAGATAAGTTTGGGGGAAATTAATTGAAAATTGAGTTAACAAACAAGAAGACTACAAGAGCAGAAGAGTAAGAGAAGGAAAAAGGAAATAAGAGGTAACTTACTTGCAGAGGAAAATGACCGAAGTGAGTCGTGGATAGCTGATTTACGCGCCACTGTAACAGAGAGAGGGTTTGGGGGAAATTAATTGAAAATTGGCAAACACAAGATATAAGTATTTTCCGACCAGCCTCTCGATGGATACATTATATATTATATACATACACAATACAATATAAATACAGAATATAGCGGCATATCGATTGATAAGTTTCAATTTCAATTTCATTCTATATTCATCAATCAATACACAAACAAACACAACCTATACTACTCCTTCCACTATTGACTGTTCTAGAAAATTCGGGAGTAGAATTTAAATTTACAACAATACTCGTTAATTGAGTTGGAATGAAGTAATTGGAGCTTGCCTGAAACCAGTAGCACACTAGCACTGAGCCACTGACAGTCTGACACATTACTACAATAGACTAGTAGCCACGACAACACTTTCCACTTTTGGAGCTTAACGGTTACTCGAATTTCGTAAAATATAAACGGACTATCTTAATTATGTATGGACGGCCCGGCCGGAGGATACTGATCTTGGTCCAAGTCCTCAATTAAGGCCCAAGATTTCCTTCATGCAAGTCCACCTTCGCTATATAACCTATATATTTAGGGAAAATTAGGTCCATTTGATTATACCGCCCAATTTTAAAATTCTACATTTCAATTTCAATTTATAGTACTATTTTAGTACCTAAACATGCAAAATTCATACGAATTCAAAATTCGACCCAATTCGATTTGAATCAAAGTTTCACCCGATATATTTGGTTACCAATCTGAACTTTGATCCTAAATTCAATTCGAATTTATCCGATCTAAAATCACTCGAATAAAATTTGATCTGAATGATCACATTTGAAATTTATCCAATCCGAATTAAATGAGATCCAAACTCATCCGATCCGAAATTACCCAAATTAAATTTGTAAGGAATATTTTTCATTTATACTAAATATTTTATATATAACTAACTTATAATTAAGATATTGAAGTTGTAATAATTTATACATTTTTCTATTAAAAATTAATTTTACTGTCATCTATTCATTCATCACTGTATCCGAATTGAACCGGCCCAAATTGATTCGACCCGAAATATCTTGAAATTCATAATCCGATCAAGACTCAAAATCCAGACACACCCGAATCCGATCCGATATGGTCCAAGATCATCCGAAACAAAATCACTCATCTGAAACACCATCTAATCCGATTTGAATCCCATCCGAATGATCCGTTTGCCACCTTTTTACCTAAACACACTGACATACAAATTCTTTGGGAAAGACTATTTATACAAGTTCTTTGCCATTTTAAAAAATATAAATATAAATAAATAAACAACTAGATATGTACGCTGGCTTGTAAATGGGTCACGGACACATGCCTTTTCTTATCTTGGTTCTCTAAATTTGAACAAGATAAAAGCCTCTCCCATCAAAATTTAAATTGTTAAAACTAGGTTTACCATATAGAATTCGAATAGAATGTATGCCTCTCCAAAAGATTTTGTTTTTGCAAATGTGAATTTATGAGGGTTAAAATGGTACATTTGGAGATTATACAACCGACTCCCTCTCGAAGAAAGAAGGAATATGAGCAATGATTACGCACCATTGGAGTGTCAATCACTATGGTCATAAACGTATATCAATATTTTGTCACCCGTACTAATTCACGGTCAGAGAACAAAAGTAATCATGACAGTAAAAAAAATGGACTTACCGTCTTACCCACAGACTGTCCCACCTACCCTCAAATTGTCAACTACTTCACGAGTTGAGTGTAGAGCAGACCTAGACCTGATACTAGTTGAAATCATGAAAGATACTCATGATTATAAGGAGCATATGTTCCAAGAAACTTATCTCCTATAAATACCATACATGACCAAATGATAAGGCATGTTATTTCTCCCATACTACTTCCTCCATTTCATTACAAACTTAAATAAAATAAAATAAAATAAAATAAAAGTACTACTAACTTAAGAACATTAATTATATAACTTTAAGAAAGAATTGCATCGTATAATTTAGAAGTAATGTGCAAATATGAAATTTGTTGACCGAAGAGGAAGTCATTAATGATTAATAAAATGGAGGAAGTATCATTTTCGAAAGAAAAGAAAAACTTATAAAGGATTTCATCTCAATATATATACTCGAATATAAGAAATTCAATAACAAAAATTGTAGTTTCAAAATAAGCATGGAGCATCCAATAACAGAACTTCATAAAGGACTTTATTTGTTATCTGGAACAATAACAGGATATAGAAAAATCGAATATTATGTATTGGAGTCCTCTACCAAACACCCCTTAACACTCCCTTTTTCTAACTAAAAAAATCATTTTGAATAAAGCACGTTGTAGATCGTCGCGCAAGTTGCACAGGTTTGGTGCAAGTTGAAGTTGATGTACATTACGTACGGGGTGTGCATGAAATGAGATGATGACTGATGAGCAAGTAAAATCAATGAGATGAGATAGTCAAATCATTGTACAGATGGATCACCTACACTAATTAATTAATTTATCAAACCAACGCAGTATGTATAATACTTTTTACTCTTTAACTAAATAACTCTCGTCCAAACCAAACCATAGGAGTTTGGAGTAAGTAATGTATATGTACTCCTAGGTCGCTAGCTAGCGTACAGGTGAAATAGGCACTGCAAAAGCCACTGTCCACGTGGCATGTTTTAATTGGTTTATTTGTTACTCAGTCTTATCATGTTTGAACTTTGAACATTATTACAGAACATTTTACTACTACTACTACTACTACAACTACATTATACATACATACAGAGAAAAATGAAAAACAGAGTTACAATTGCTACTACATTTTTACATTTACTTTTCTAGATGATGATGATATTGTGATAGTGTGTGTGTGTGTATGAGAGAGGCAACTCTTTTGCCTAATTTCGGACTCGAGATGCTGCTGATTCTCTCTCTCTAGAACAAAAAACTATTTTGTCGTTATACCTCTGTCATGTTCCCTTTTCCTTTTTTTATTATGATGATGATGGTCTGCTCATATTCATTCATACATATAATAAATCTAAGATAGAAGAAGAAGAAAGGGGTGGGCCGCCGGTGGATAGATAAGTACATCTAGCTAGACTTGCTTTCTGAATTCTGATAATCGGAAAACGGATTAAATGGGTCGCCGGAAAAGGGAGATAAAGAAAATTGAAGAGAAAATACCAAGGCAGGTTACTTTCTCAAAGAGGAGAAATGGGTTGCTCAAGAAAGCTAAGGATTTGGCTGTTCTCTGTGATGCTCAAGTTGCTGCCATTGTCTTCTCCGACAGAGGAAAGCTTTACCAGTATTGCAGCAGTGACTCAACCAGGTAATTAACCTAACCAAGCTTCACTTCATTACTCAATCTGCTACTTGCTTATATAATTGCATATGAATCCCTTGTGTTAATTTTTCGCTTCGCTAGCTACTTTAATTTCATTAGTCAGCTTAATTAAATTAGCAGTAATTATTCATATCTTCTCTCTTTCAACCCAATTTTTTTCAACTTATATATATATCATACTTCTAAGTATCGATCAGTAACTACTTTTAAATTTGAATATTCCAAGCGCTCTTATTTTAAATAAGTGAAGGAGTACTTGAGTAGGATTATTTTCTTGTAAAAGTGTTTTTCTTTATCATTTAACTTGAACGAGTGGAGATTCCTGACTTTCAAGTCAAGCTGCAACAATTTTTCGAAAATAAATGCACCTAATACTTTTTTCTTTAAATACTGTAGGAAATCCCAATAAAGTAATGTCAATTTGTGTTTCAAAATAGAATTGTGTGTCTATGTTCAGATGAATAGTTATGTTGTTTTTTAGGTATAGCTGGCTGTGCTCCTTTTACTGGCTGCATGCATGCTACTCGCTTAGTGTCAAAGTTACAACTCTTTTCTTTTTTGTAGCAGTATATTATTAACTTGTACTTCTAGTATTTTTATTTCTTGCACAAATACTTGCTGAAACATAATTTGTTACAAATCAAAGCAACAAGTTAGGGTCTAGACTCTAGAGTACTCTTCTTGGATGGCATTAATAAGAAAGCTCGATCAGCTTCCTGAGATAAATTCATGTTGAATTCATTTGTGGCTAATATTTATGAGTCAATTAAGGCCAAGCCCACCGAGGATGATTTGACTTCTATGGAATTAATCTTGGACAAAATCAGTCGATCAAGTTTAAAGCAAAGGTGATAAATAACTTAATAAGCATAAGTGTTGGTGTAGGTTTACACCAACTCAAACTGGATTTATAGTTTATATACAAAATTTTATCATACACTTTAAAACCTTTCCAAACTCAACACTCTAGTTAAGCCGTTGTAGTCCTAAACAGCTTTAACAGTCCTATGGAAATTAACATAAGTAAAACAGCAGTGTAAACAGAATAACCTATAGCGATTTCAAAAGAATTTGCATAATTGCCCAATTTCACACTTACAATTTGAACGTATTATAATCAATACTTTGCAACTTTGCATAATTGCCCAATTTCACACTTACAATTTGAACGTATTATAATCAATACTTTGCAACTCTGCGGCTTAATGTATGTAGACTCCTAGATATCCAAGATCCAACATGATCTACTTGACACAAATGATGCATCTCCACCATAGAGTTGGAACAAAGGATAAACAATCGAACTGAATCTTAGGCTTCTTACATTTACAGCTAATGAATTACTAAAGCCCCTTCAATGATCTTTACTTTTCCTAATACAATTTGTGCATTCATCAAAACTCAATTCAAGATCTTACATAATACTGCATAAATTTTCTATCATGAAAATATGATATGGCTCCATATAGTGTTGAACAACACATAACACATAGTTCTCAACATAATGTAATAATCTATGGAGGTTTCGGTTAGAACAACAATCTAAGCTCCACTTTGCGCCTAACCCTTTCGATTATTTGAGTTTCTATTTAACAAGAACTAATACTTCTTTACATGACCTTGCCTGTGACATAGTAACATTTCTTTCTTTCAACGTAATTGCTATATTGTCCTAATTTTTTAACTATAATGTAGAGCTGGAATAGATGGCATGCTCTAAAGAATTATTATACTTTCATAATATAACTTTATTAATTACTTTTTTCGGTACGATTTAAAAATAATATGAGGTCAAATTGGACATAAAAAGTCAACAGAATGAAAGAGAACCTTCTCACAAATGGAGTTAATAAAAAATGTCTCCAAGCCAATATGTCACAAAAGAAAAAAAGAAATTACTTCATATTTCCAACAATTTCCCACATGAAGAAAATTTTGTGTGTAACACAAAAGAATTTAATGATCAAAATACTACATAGGATAGGTAGGTTTTACAACCTTTGAACCCTCCCCTCTAAGAATACACCATCCTTATTGGATGGCAGTAGATGCGATGTCCTTGAATTGCTTCAAGTGTATACATCGATGCATTACATGTCTGATTCTGTTCGGCATAGTTAAGTTATTAGAGTTGTATTCGTTTTGGCCGTGAACACTCATTGGTGCTGGAAGAGTGCATTTGGTATTCAGTTCATGTTGAAGGAGTCCACACTTCCTTCTTACATATATAAGTGACTCCTAACCACCTGTAACCAAGTTAACAGTAAGATTCATTAAAAACTACTCACTGCAAAAGGTAAAGAAACAGTGAACTCCACACCGGTACAGTTAAGTTACCCCTTTAAACCTAGATCTTGGAATTTCCAGTCAAGTAGGTTGAGTTTCCCTTCAAATACTGTTGTGAATTTAATCAACAATCAACTCAACACAATCAAACCAACACGCAAGCAAAACATCGAACAGTTTGTGTGCAACAGAAACGATAAGAAATAGAGTAATAAAGGACACAACGATGTAACGTGCTTTGGATCAATGGATGATCCTACTGCATGGAGGAACCGACGAAGACTCTGCTATATTCAACACCACATCGTCCAAGATAGATTCCACGAATCTATCAATCGACAAGCTCGATCAACTTGCCTATCTAGCTCACTGCTATCTCTAACTCACTAATCAACAAATGAAACTAAGTGAATCAGGAATGATTACAGAGAAAATTACAGCTCACTCTAATGGAGTTTCTAAGCTCTATTTTTCTGATGATGAACTGATATGAACTCAATGAACTCAACTGGCTTTTGCTACTTGAAGTAGTAACTGCCTCTTTGTTCTTCTTTTAATCTCATCCGTCCAAAACCAAAGATCAATCTCAACCGTTCAAGCTTAACTAACTCATAGATTGAGCTACATATCTCACAATCTCCACCTTAGCTCATTCTCCATGTTCCTCCATGTTAGAACATTTCCCATCTACTCCTTAGGTTAGGGTAGTTCCCCTTTTTGTTCCTTTAGGTTAGAACAAAACCCCTTCCTCCTCTTATATTCATCAAATCCCTTCAGTAGTTAAACTTTCCAAACTCCAAAGCCTTAGTCAAACAATCTGAAGTATTCTCTGAAGTGTGAATCTTCTTGATCTTGATAACACCTTTCTCAACTATGTCCCTGATCGATGAAGTACAACTTAACATCTATGTGCTTGGTCTGTTCATGATATACCTGATGCTTGGTTAGTTGAATAGCACTTTGGTTGTCAGACCATATGACTATTGTATCCTGCTTTATACCATAATCTTCAAGTAAACCTTTAAGCCAAATCCTTTATTTTATATGTTCATTAACGACAATGAATTCAGCTTCTGTTGTAGATAAAGAAACAACTGGTTGTTGACAGGCCTTCCAACTACTAGCAGTGCCATACAATGTAAACACATAACCTGATATTGACTTTCTTGTATCCATGTTTGCAGCAAAATCTGTATCACAAAACCAATTGTTAGTAAAATATGAGGGTTGTGATAATCTTGGAAACTTCAATGGATCGTGTAGTCACTTTCCAAACAAGATAATTCGACCCTAACTTGTTGCCTGGGTTTCACGAATTCCTTGCCAGGATAATCCAAGAAGGCAATTTAATTCAGGCAATATGAATTTCGATCAGAAAGTAGAGAGGATGTAAGAGTTTTCGTTGTATCTGTTCAGGAGACTGATTCCTTCAATATATAGAAGTACAAAACGAAGAAGGAAGGGGCGCATCTGTTCAGAACAAACCTGTTTGTTCATGAAGGGGTGCATATATCCGAACAAACCTGTTACTTCACGAAGGGGTGCATATATCCAAAAAGGTCGGGGCGCTGCCCCGCACCACACCACGCCCGCTGCCAGGGGCTATGCCCCTTGGACCCCAGCCAGGGGCTCTGCCCCTTGCAACCCCGTACAGGGGCTCCGCCCCTTGCAACCCCGCGAGGGGCTCTGCCCCTCGACCCCGCAAGGGGGCGCAGCCCCCTTGACCCCTGCTTCGTATTCGTGGCCGATAACTCGTTAGCTCAACAAGCGTGCACTCCGCACTACCCGAACTTGTTCCGAGCCTCAACGAGAGATCGCATCAGTCTCTAGCAAATCACATTACTACTAAAATGATTTGATGACACTAAAATCACCAACACCAATCAATGGACATACTTTCTTAAAATGCAATCCATAATCCATTGAACCCTTCAGATATCTGAGCATCCACTTTACAGTTTCCCAGTGAGCTTTTTCAGGATTACTCATGAATCTACTCACCACACTCATGCTGAAAGCTAATTCAGGTATGCAGTAGATCATAGTGTACATTACACTACCAACTGCACTAGCATAGGGAACTTTTCTCATCTTGGTCTCTGCTGTTGTATTTGAAGGACATTGTTGTATAAATAACTTTGTTCCATGCAGAAGTGGAGTGGAAGACCTTAGCCATGTTCATATTGAACTTGGATAATATCTTCTTCACATAACTGTATTGAGACTGCCATAGCTCATGAGTATCCAAATCTCTAGTGATGTTCATCCCTAGAATTTTCTTAGCTTTGCCTAGATCTTTCATCTCAAACTCTACTTTTAAACTATCCTTTAAGCCATTGAGTTCTTCCATTGATGCACTAGCCATCAGTATGTCATCAACATACATCAGTAGATGCAGTTGTCAAACTTGTTTTTCATAAAACAAATTGATCACCTCATTCTGAGAATATACACCTTGATAGATGCAGTTGTCAAACTTGTTTTTCATAAAACAAATTGATGCCATAAAAATATCAAATCTCTTTACCATTGGCGAGGACTTTGCTTCAGGCCATACAATGACTTCCTCAATAGACATGCCTTTTCTCCACCTTCACTTGCATACACTCCTTCATATCCTCATATAGATCTGTCCCTCCAAGTCACCATGTTCACATCCATCTGGTGTAAGTGAAGATCAAATTGAGTTACAAAGGATAGTAGATCTTTGATAGATATATGCTTGACTATTAGAGAAAATATATTTGTGTGAGAATCCACTCCTTGTTGAGTAAAACCTCTAGCAACTAATTTTTCCTTGAATCTGACCATCTCTGTCTCTCCTATCTCAAACTTCTTCTTGAAAATCCACTTGCAAGAGACAACCCTCTAATTCTTAGGTATAGACACAATCCATGAATTTCTTGAGTAGTCATCTATAATAGACAGAAAATACTTCCCTCCATTCATGGTTCCTGTCGTGGTAGGTCCCCACAAGTCTGAGTGTACATAATCTAAGGGTGCCTTTGTGACATCTTCCTAACTTCAAAACTATTCTTGTGAGCTTTACTCATTATACACGCATCACATAAGCTAAACTTAGTTATGCTATATCCACATAATAGGTTTTGCTTAGCTAGTTCCTTCAACCCTTTTCACTTAGATGTCCCATCCTCCTGTGCCATAGCTCAGTCTTATCACTTTTTACAACTGTTGACACAGAGCCAACCACAGTAGAACCAAGGAGAACATACAGATAATTTCTCTTCTCTCCTTTCATAACTTCTCAACTGCCAATCATACCTTGTTTTGATTCAAAAGTATATCCCAATGATATTAGGTTTCTCTTAAGTTCTGGTATGTATCTAACATTTGCAAAAACTCTTAACACTCCATCAAACATCCTGGTTCTAACACTTCCATAGCCCTTTACTCTACATGATTGATCATTTCCTGACAAGACAGTACCACCACTTTCATACTTCAAGTCATTGAACCAATTTTTAATTGGACACATATGAAATGAACAACCACATTCAAGTACCCAGTCTATGCTATTTCCAGAATCAGTGATATAGAGAGTACCTTTGCAGTTTCATAGCTAGTTGAAGCCTCTGCATCTCTGCCCTTTGAGTGTTGGCATTTGCAACTGGTTTCCCCTGTTTCTTCTGTTTCTTGTAAGAGAACGAACTCTTCTTTTTACGTTCAAACAATGCATGGAAGAATGACTCGGAAAAAAAAAGAGTCCTTTAGATGACCTTGCTGGTGATAGAAGAAACACTTTCTCCTTTCTACTCCATCCGGTTTGTCTCTTTGATCTCTAACATGCCTCTTCTCTTCATGTCTCTCATTTCCCTTGAAACTAGATTTCTCGTTCCATATTGCCTTCATGCTAAGACTCTTTGCAGCTTGTTCTTGGCCACCATTACGTATAGCATGTTGCTCCCTTGACTGTAGTGCCGACACCACCATTGCATAAGTCAACCCTCCACAGGTGTTTCCATATAATAGAGCATCTTTTAGAGACTCATAATGTTTTGGCAGTGCATTTAGCATCATCACGATCTTGTCATCATCTGTGAGTTTCTTTTCAACTTCCTTGAGATCTTTCATCATCTTGTTGAACTCACTAATCCCCGAGCAAAGCCGTTACACAACCTTGATGAGACAGTATTGCTTTCATCTTCAACTTCCACAAGTTGAAGTTCGCCTTCTCCTTCAATTTCTCAACATCGAACCTTGTTGATGCCATGATTTGACTGATAACAGAATTACAACCCACAGATGGCGCCAAATGTTGTGGATTTAATTAACAGTCAACTCAACACAATCAAACCAGCACGCAAGCAAAACGTCGAACAGTTTGTGTGCAACAGAACGATAAGAAACAGAGCAACAAAGGACACAATGATGTAACGTGCTTCGGATCAATGGATGATCCTATTGCACGGAGGAACCGACAGAAAATTTGCCATATTCAACACCATAGCGTACAAGATAGATTCCACGAATCCGTCAATCGACAAGCTCGATCAACTCGCCTATCTCACTGCTATGTCTAACTCACTAATCAACAAATGAAACTAAGTGAATCAAGAATGATTACAGAGAAAACTACAGCTCACCCTAGTGGAGTTTCTAAGCTCTATTTTTCTGCAGATTTGATGATGATGATGATGAACTAATATGAACTAAGGTGGCTTTTGCTACTTGAAGTAGTAATTGCCTCTTTGTTCTTATTTTAATCTCATCCATCCAAAAGCAAAGATCAATCTCGGTCGTTCAAGCTTAACTAACTCATAGATTGAGCTATATATCTCACAAATACCAATCGTCAAAGTCTTTAATTCCGTTCTCTAGATGACTTTGCAATCATCTCATGACTCAAAACTTTGGTTAATGGATGTACTAAATTATATTTAGACTTTCACAAAGTTTATGGACATAACACTAGTCATGGGAAGTTGTCGAATGGACTTACTTCTACGACAAATTTATCAAACTTACAATTGTAAAACTTACTTTCTACATGAGCGATTGCAGATAGACTATCACGATGCAAATGTATCGCCGACACAATTCTTGACAATCTAGGAAGACTTTCTAAGAAGATGCGTAGCCACTTAGGTTCTTTTTCGTACGAGTTTAAGACATATGCAATAGCGAATTTTGCATTCTTGAAATCAGATATCCAATTCCCGCTGACATATCCTTCAAGAACATCGGGATATCTAGCTTACAAAAGCATAAAATCAAGAGTTATTCTCAAGTACTTCAATACCAACAAGATATCTTTCCAGTGACTAGCTTCCTAAATTCTTCGTGTAATGGCTTAGTTTATTTACACAAAAGTCAATTTCTGGCCTTGTGCAGTTGATCAAGTGCATTGGGCTACCAATTATCCTACAGTTGTCAACCTGAGATACTCCTAAGCCATAGTTCATCTCAAGATGAACACTTAAATCAATAGAGTTCTAGTTGTTTCATTATCATCCTTGTTAAACTTCTCTAGAATTTCACATTAGCCTATCGGGTGTCTGTAACGTTTGACATCAAGGATTACATCAGCTAGACATATGTCTTTCATATCAAATATGAATTTCGATATATCCTTCGTAGATTGACTATTTCTTCATTACTACGACGATAAGAGTGTTGTTTACATAAAGACATAAAATGACATCAATCTTTCATCTTCTCAACATAAACACACATGTTACTCTCATTGATGACAAATTCATTTTCCATCAAACCTTTAACCATCAACTTGCTTTTTATACTTGTCAATAATTCCTCTTGATAACCTATTCGTAACCTAATGGTTTGGTCCCTTAGGAAGTCCACTTATTCCTAAGCATGATTTTGTAATATTTACTTAATTTCATTGTTGATGGCCTATCTCCACAAAGGGCCTCCATGAGGTTACAACCTATTGAGATTTTTGGTGTGCATTCTAGCACATACATCAAGAACTCAATATCAAACTATATTTCCTTTCTTGCTCATTTGCTATGTTTTAGCACGACCTCTTGCATGTCTTTGCACTCTCTTCATTTTGTTCTTCCGTGTCACGTGTCCGCTTAGAAGAGTTGCTCGCAACATCTTCTAACCTCTTATATGGAAACATCTACGAACAATTAAGCATTTTGCGACTCCATGGTTGTGTTCTTGTGTATATCCCGATTTCACTGCCAAGTATCAATAAGTGCTATTGTTGTGTGGATAGCCGATGAATATCCAATCAATAGTCTTAGGTCCAACCTTTGCCTTCTTAGTTAAAGAAACATCACTTTTGCAAGACACTACCACACTCGCAAGTGTTTCACACCACAAGTCATAATGGCTTTTATAATCTTTCTATTCCGAAACCATGTTCAAGATGTAATTAGTTGTAAACAACCTGCACATTCCATGGTTAATCCTGGAACTGGGCAACATGACATTTATCATTTCTTTCAAGGTGCGGTTCTTTGCTTTCGCTCTTCCATTTGTTGTGGTGAATAAAGTGTTGTGGTTCTATGTTTTGTCTCAATTGAAGCACAACTCCGAAAGTGGTATAACATATCCACCACTACATCACTCGTTATCACCTTAATCTTCTTGTTAAGTTGGTTCTAAACTTCCATCTTATAAAGAATAAACTACTTTGTAACTTCATATTTATATTTACTTTTAAGAAGATAACATACCAATACTCGGTGCAATCATATATAAAAGTAAATAAAAAGTTATTTCACCATGAGATGATGACTTCAGATTACACATTTGTTTAAATCGAGAGGTTGTCTTTTTTGAAGGATAAAAAGAAGATTTTGTCAATTTTACTTCGACACATCGTTCACGTTTGTGTGATGCACCAATGTGTTAAACATTAACACTTCTAGCAAAATGTTGGAATCTATCTTCGGTAAGAGCTCATATGAACTATTTTAAAACATTTCTAGAATTATAAATTAATATGCACAAAGTACCGTAAATAACATGACGAAATCTACCATGTTGTAAATTAGAGGATTCAAGCAAGTACACATAACTCATAACTTTTTTATTACATTGGTCACATATGCCTTCAGTCACATAACATTGGCCAGCACAAACACCATCCTTGGTGAGAGTGACCTTATTTTACTTTTTAAAACGTATCTTCATTAAAACTCCCAAAAAATAAAAAGTAAAATTATGTTAAGGTGCCAAGCCATAGTTATATAAGGTGGAAATACAACGATTGCTTGGCTCCTTAGCATAATATCTTATATTCACCAAAGACTCAAGGTTCAAAGTAAACACAACTATATAATACTAGATACTATAAGGTGTTTAGAAAGTGGCATGGAAATACATGTGGATATTATGGCCAAGACCTCAATGATATACTTTAATCGAGATGCCCAAACCAGGATATTTTGACTTTCCTTGAGTGAGCTCTTCATTGAGTATTTTATGAGTTGCTCTTTGGAACCACTTCCAAAATAGGCACTCCAGTCTTTAGTAAGGCCTTAAAGAACTTAATATCATTCTCTATCAAGAGAGCTCAAAACTTGGTCAATAATAGAACATCTTACAAATTCACAAGGTACGCAATTATAGTGTTTGTAAGAACAATGAGCAACACAATAGTATAAATTTGTGAACATTTATAACAATAGTATAAGCTTGTGAACTAACAAGCTTCTCCAATAATGATACACAAAACATGTTTAAGAGATTATTTATACATCATTTCGCTAAGCGAGTGAGGTAGCAATTGATCTAAGAACGTTTATCTGTACGTCTTGCTCTTAGAAAAAAAATCTATTTGTAAGCTATCTCACCAATCTTCACTTGGATTTGAAATGACCTCTGAAGTAAGCCTTCAGGATTTTCTTATAAGCCAACAACATTGTTTGAATGAGACTCAACTTGATAAAAAAAACCACTATCCTACTAGTACTGCACTTAAGACCTTTCATCTACACACCAGTTTCATTCCTGGCACACCATGTTACTATTCGGGCCCAACAATTGATGACCTTAGCTTGTGATAGGATTGGTACATGAGTCATTTTTATGGTATTTCATGTTGATTTTGAATTGGAGCACCCATAAATTTGCTTTTGAAATCATGCAAAAGTTCCATATGAGTGTGTTTGTTTACATGCATATTTGATGTGGGATTTCATATTAAATCATAACCCCTTAAATGTTCAATGTTCTTATCTTGTGACTTGCCATTCCTAGGAATAACCATCCATGCAACACTCTAGAGGTTCTCCAACTAGCACTTTGCAATGTAGTATCGTGTCTCGAGTAATACTTAATTCATGCAATTTCGGTCGATTATTGTCCTATAATGACCCAAACCTAACCACAACTGAGTGTAGCATAGAATGGGTTCAAATCATGAGCCCCACACATATCGTTAGTATGATATCGTCTGGTTACAGCTAGAGAGCACGTGGATTTGATTTTACATCACCTAATTTCACCCTTCAACATATCCTAACTATACTTCTAGATAGAGCATCAATTTTAGTTAATCCCCTTGTAACAAAATTGTGTCAAGCCCCTTATAATTAAGCATCTATCTTTACTAAAAATTCATTGTCACATTTTATAGTTGTTGCATAACGGTGAAGACATTGCAGCTTCAAGTGCTTCGAGGCTTCTTATATCTCAACACATACTATTTCACAATCCACATTGCTTTTCATTCCCTTCCAACAAAACAATGACTCGGTCCTTATATAACAAGTGTGGACACCAAAGTGGCCACCAACTATTGTAATGCCCCAGATTTCAGAGGCTTAAAGGGGTTGAGAACACTATTCATGTCAACAAGGTGCACCTTTTTTTTCGGGAATCCACCTAGCTAGAAGAACTTTAGAGTTAAGCGTACTTTCTATGGAGCAATTCGATGATGGGTGACCCATTGGGAAGTTCCCGGTGCGCGCATGAGTGAGGACAAAGTGCGCGGATTAGAACCCATGTTGGTCTGTGGGGTCAGCATATCACCCGGAGAGCAGTCATGAGTAACCTCGCCGGCCCGTTGGACCGGATCTCGGCCCATTAGTGGGTTGGGCCGTTACAACCGTGGAACCATGTATGGCTGGCAGAACTCTGGTCCTGGCATCAATTGGATTTTCCACTAAAATCTTTCCCTTGTATCTCAAAAACTCCTTCAATTGTTCTATGGTGCTCGTGGCTAGCTAGGTTGAGTATAAGAGTAGCCACAATATCTTTGATCTTAGTGTCACCTTTACATCTTGCAACAATCTCCTCTACCCACTAAGGCCTCACTTTTATAATTAGAGCAAACACAATAGCCTGATCATTGTCCACCTGATCAACCCCATACTCCTACTTTCTTGATGATGCATCAGCTACTAGGTTGGAATTCCCTTGCTTATATTCAATTGTGAAATCATACCCCATTAGTTTACACACCACTTCTCTATTGCAATGAGTTCACAATCTTTTTCTCTTTCAGATATTTCAGGCAAACATGATTTGTCTTTATGGTGAAACTGGCACCAACTAAATCCCCACCACTTGTTGATTGTGGACATTATACCTAAGAGATCCTTTTCATAGGCTGAGAGTGCTTGATTTTTTGGATAAAGTAACTGGCTAAAGTATGCTATTGGCTCCCCCAACTGGATTAAGACTGCGCCAAGTCATGTTTGACTAGCGTAAGTCTCAATTACTAAAGGTAAGGAGAAATCAGGCAAGGTAAGTATAGGTGCTTCCATATGTTGTTTCTTGAGTTCGTTGAATGTTTATTGCCTTCAAAGACCATTTAAAACTCCCCTTCTTGGTCAAATCAGTGAGCGGCTTTGCAAAGTGCCATAACATGTTGTGAATCTTCTATAATATCCAATGAAACCTATAGATCCCCTCAAATCTTTCAATGTCTTGGGAATGAGCCAATCAATCATAGGTTTTATATTCTCTGAATCAGTTGATACACCATCCCACTAATTATGAAACCCAAATATTTCACCTTCTCCAATGCAAAACCGCACTTGGACTTCTTTGCATATAATTCATGCTACCTCACAATCTCCAGAACTTGCACAAAGTGATCGCAGTGTTCTTCCAATGTTTTACTATACACAAGCATATCATCAAATAACACCAAAACACGTTCTCAACAACTTCTCAAATATTTCATTCCTCAACTTTTAAAAAATAGTCGGGGCATTAAGTCAATACAGAAGACATCACCCTAAATTCATATTGCACATGTGTAATAGAAGCAGATTTATACATATCCTCCTCCATCAACCTAATCTGGAAGTACCCATGTCTTAGCCATTTTTTGTAAACTTGTGTACCATGTAATTTCGGACAGAAGATCCTCTATTACACGCATAAGAAACTTATCTTTCACAATTATATCATTCAATTTTCTATAATCAATACACATTCTCAATTCTCAATGCGCCATCTTTCTTTTTCACCAACAAAACAAGAGAAGTAAACAGACTAGTATTGCGACTAATTAATCCTTGATCTAACATCTCCGCCACTAATTTTTCAACTTCATTTTTTGAGATTATGGGTACCTATAAGGTTTCTGATGAATAGGATTGGCTCCAGTTTGAGAGTGATAGGTGGCAACCCTTTCCTCTCTTCAAAGATGTCATTGTATCTATCCAAGATGTCAAATATGCAATTAGTTAAGTGGTGATGTCGTGGATCAACTTCTAAGTGAACAAGCTGGACCATGAATCCATGAGAAGACTTTTGTAGAACTTCTTTAAGCCCTTCCCACTCATCATGTTTAAAGTAGGTTCCTCTCCTTCTCCCTTAATTTACAGTTTCTTGTTGCACAACCAAGCAATTATTCTTAAGGAAGAATGTTACAAGCTCATACTTCCACATCCAATCATGATCGACCAAGTTTCACATCAACCTCCCAAGGTGATGATTCTAAGATCATCTTAAAAAGTGTCCCTGTCTCTGCTAGTGGAAGGAATTGCACCTCTCCCTATTCACTGTTCTCTCCCCATTTGCAATAGTGATAATCCATGGTGTAGTCTCAGCTCGACATTTTAGTTCCTGAGAAAACTGTGAGTCCATTGTCAATCAGCATACACAGTTTTGTTTCTATTGTTCATTCCACTTATCTTTAGGGAATTATCGGTTCTACTCCCATGTAGATTATGCAAACCAATTTCATTGTTTGTATGGCTTTCTTCCATCTCATCTTTCCTACCCTCTTACTCTACTATAGTCTCAATCTTTCTCCTCTTCTATTGAGAGCATGACTTGGAACAATTTAGCACACTCATGGCCAAAACACATACTTCTCATTGCATTTGAAACAGAATCGGTTCTCTCTTCATGCATCATACTCAGCTTTTGACATTTTCTTAAAAGGTAGTTGCCATTTGGTTGTTTCCCTTAGCTCCTCCTTGCTGGGTAGATGAAGAGGTCCAACCTAAACCTCTCTACTTAACTCATCATACACTGATACAGATTTAGGAGTTTCATGTTGATGTATCGTATTTTCAACCCCACTCTTTAAAATATACTCCTTCTGCCCCATTCACTTCTCTATGATACTTTTAATTTTTTTTTTCTTTTTCATCCGGCACTCAGCTCTTTGTTTGACTAATTTTTCTTAATACTTTATTATGGATCTCATCACAAACTGGTCACATGAAAAACACCTTGCTCCTAACCATAAGGATAGACTATTCGAGATTCCTAGGCTTGTTTCTCAACCATATTCTTTGTTTCACCTTTCAAGCGCCAGATACTTATTTAAAAAAAAAAATCATCGTAACACAGTTTTATATGTTATGGATCACATCAATTCATGAAATCTGTAACATAGCCACTCCATCAACTTGTTTGAGTTTATTAAATATATAATATACTAATAACAATTTTCTACAAATGGACCATACCTTAGGTACACATGCTTAGCCATCTTATTGTTTATTTCCCATCAATGTTATCGAAACACAAATTCTCATCAAACTCATTTTGGACGTTAACAACTAACCGGATAGATATTTCATAAAATCACAATATTGTTTCACATTTGTATGCTATGCTAGGATTTTCACTACAAAACCGCAAAAACCCGTTGAACCCCCTTAGGACTTTCATTTGTACGCTCGTACATGATCATAGGGCGATCATAAAGAAAAATTGCCTTACCTTTTTTGTAAAACTCTAGGTGCAACATGCGGTTGCTTCATAAGCTTCATCTCATTCTTGAGCAATTAAACCACCAATCATTGATCTTCCAAAAACTGACTTCAGTTGCTTGATACGCTCTACTTCAACAAAATTTGGGCGAGGTCAACTTAGCTATTGGTACCAAATTGTTATGAATCAATCTATCATGAGAAATCAATCCATAATAGACAACATAAAACCATACCAACTCATGGATGGACTAAAAGATGCTTCAGTTGAGGTACTAGTCGCGTGCTATATAAAAGTACGCAATGTCTATTAATTGATGTCTAACAAACTTAATAATCTCTCATGAGCAACATAACAATAAAATGTTCATGCATCTTGCCTCTTGTCTTGATCTCACATACTCCCTCCACCTGCTCACTTTTCAATTAAGAAATTGTTGTCTTCCTTATTACATCTTGCATGCCTATTATCTTCAGTCACCCTTACCTTCTTTAATTGTTTATTTCTATTACATGTTATTTTGGTATTAATACTTGTACCACATGGGTTAGATGTTGTGTTCATTCTAGAAACTTGTTGGAAGAACATTTAACAGGGGGGCCTGCTCACAATGCCTAGTGTTTCACTTGTTATGACAGCATGATATTCTTTTATCAGTCTAATGTGAGAACATCATGATTAACAAGGAGTTCTATGGACACTCAGTATTCGGCTACACATTCATTTTTTATCTTCTTGTCAAGCGTTATCTTCCTTGTTATATTTATAATTGCAAGTGTTCAATTTCTTAACCGCTGAAATAATAGTGTTTGAGAATTTTATTCGGACAAAATTAAAAGTGTACCTATGTGTAGAAACAAATGTTATAACATCATGTTCATACTTGGTACTTACATATTAGACACAGTGTAACATACTCGAATAATGCAACTATAACCATTTGTAATCCTTTATATCATGACATTTGTATAATTTTTTAAGGCTAAAAGTTAGGGATTAGGTTTGATGAGTCATTTTTCATTTTTGGACTTCTAGTGACTTGGATACTTATGCAAATAAAGCTTGATACCTAGGGAACGGAGATACGGATTGGCTAAGTTTTAGAATTAAAGAATAATAATAAGATACGGCTTGTAAGACGTTTTTCTTTTAATAAAATTTTGTTGTTACCAAAAAAAAAAAAATGCTTTGAAAATTCTTACAACTCTGGGGTAATACTTGCAACACATAATGGATTCAAGCTATGACAACCCACACGTCTCATTGATATAATGGTGCTCATGTATTGGATTAAAGCCCTCACAGATTTTCATTTGTTGTCACCAAAATACCTCATATCGTGTGAACGTACATGTTTACTTGTATACTATTCACCTAGCCGACTTAAATGCTCAACACCTTTGTTAAACCAAGTTCAACAACCTACCTGCATCTCTGGTCTTCCTAGTTGATTTACAACATAATAAGTGTAGTTATATCATAGGATCAACCATTTGCACAGCTTAGATCCTACGATTCTATACAGTACCCTTGTGATACCATTTCTCACCAGACAAACCCAATGTTGGAGAAACCCAATGTTGGTTGAGCTTAGCATGTAACATGTTTTAGTTATTAGCCATACGCATTTTACTGATGTTATGATGGTTGCTTTGAGTCGGAGCCCTCATGGGGTTACAAGTAAAACCACCAAAGAAGCCTCACATTATGCTAGACTGTGGGTCTACTTTTATAACTCTAACACTCGCATACTATCCTATGTACGACGAGTATCACAAGGGATCGCCCAATATAACACCAGTTGCAACCAACACGCTTAACCATGAAATATCCCAAGCATAAAGGCCAACCTTGTTTATATCAAATTTAGCACTTGCCCCACGAGGATAAAGTACAATCGCCTCCATACACTGCAGTACATTCCAAAAAAACATATGCGTAGTATTTATTTGATGCCCCCTACATCTTAAATGGTTGTTCTATTATTATCTTGAACCACATGATTTGTGTCCCTCATGATACTTGTTTCGGGAGAGTTTACATTGATTAGGCTCAATAACATAGAAGATCTAATGACAAAGTTGAATGGAGTACGTGTGTTTTCAAAAATGGAACTCGGACATAGTTACTTCTAGATAAGGCTTAAAGGGGAGGATAAGCATAATTCTGCCTTTGTGACTTATCATGGCCAGTATGAGTTCAAGGTTATGCCCTTTGGACTAATCACTGCCCCTGCTACCTTCTAGAAGTTGACGGATGAGATATTTGCAAGCCTTTTAAGGAAGAGTGTACTAGTACTTTCTTATGACATACTAATACAACAAGAGTTTAGAGGAGCATTCTGAACACTAGTCAGTTGTTCAAAGCAATTTGAGAGAGCATGAGTTGTATGCCAAAAGGTCAAAGCGTAGTTTTACAATGTATAGATGGAATTCTTTAAGTTGCAAAACTATGTGGTACCCATGCAGTGTATAGATGTGAGTCGAGTAGAGTGAACTAACTGTTGAACTATATATGGGAATTGATAGTTAAAAAATTAGCATATTTTGTAAACCTATTAATAATCACCCTCAAAGGTGATTATTAGTGATACAGACATAGTGTTTTCCAGGGTGGGTATTAGAATTCTTTAAATTGCAACGAACTAAATTAAACATGAGTATCGCACATCATCCACATACTAAGAGATTAAACAAATATGTTCAGATATGTTTGTATATGATCCATAATCAACAAAACAAACTGGTAACCTGGCTTCCTTTAGTTGAATGGTGGTATAAACCTTCTTTTTTATAAGGGTGGCCGGGTGGTAAAGATGCTGGAGTAGCAAGGAGAGGTTGGAGGTTCGAAACTCGACAGAAACATAAGGTGGTATATGATATTTGGAGTTATAAGGTGCTTAAGGAGTAAGGTGGTATATGATATTTGGAGTTATAAGGTGCTTAAGGAGTAAGGTGGTATATGATATTTGGAGTTATAAGGTGCTTAAGGAGTAGGAGTAGAGTAGTTAGATTGGCCATAAAATAAAATTAAAAAAAAAAAACAGAGAAAAAAAAACCCTTCTTTTATAATCCATTTCATCAAGTCATCTCCTTTTGCATTGGGTGGGTACCATCCTCCAACTCTATCTCTAGGTACTTATGTCAGTTATGTGCAGAGTTCTAATTAGGAGGCACGACGGTTGGTATTGAGTAGGCAACAGATGATGCAGAATTTGAAAGAAAATATGGAACAACCTCATACTAGCTAGGATGAAGGTTTATAGAGATCAAATAGACCAGGGAGGGAATTCGCAGAAGGAGATTGGGTTTTTTTGAAAATGCAATCGTTCAAAACCGATAACAATCTACTTAAGAAGCAAACACAGTTGTCTATTAAGTATTTTAGCCCACTTCATTATTATCAGGGTTGGTCCAGTAGCCTATCATCTTAAGTTTCCAGATGATACCGAATGCATGATGTTTTTTCATGTTTCCTTTCTCAAGAAACGAATTGACTCAAAGCATATACCAAATTACCAAAACCTAATTGTTATGGTTCTCCACGAGTATATCTTGTTGCTATTTTGGATACCAGGGTCACTAAGTACCGCAAACAAGCCAACAACTGAACACATTGTTCAACGGATCAATTCAAGGCAGATTCTATGAGAGTTCAGTGTCCAAACTTTAAGTTGCCTTGTCCTCAATGCAAATTTGAGTAGGCAAACGTTTATGTCGATCCAGAGCGTTGTAGTTCGTCTCACCACAAATCGTATGTCATATTTTAAAAGTTTACTATTTACTACTTATGTTTTCTGATGAAAAACTAAAGGTGAAATAGTTGTTACAACTGGATTTTAGAGTCACCAACCGGATGTTCCAACGAATTTCTCTACACATTTGTTATCTTATACTGTGCAGAGAGGTAAAATATCAATCATCATTCACTAAATTTTGTCATCATTCTTACAGATAATTCTAATTAGATGAGAGGTGTTTATTCCGGTGGTTAACCTTATAACAATCATTCCTGCTTTTTTTTTAATCGTTTTTGCTTACTATTTCTATATTCACTTGTAATTTTGAGATTTATAGACATTTATGAATACAATCGCCCTAGGTCATTACATATATTCCTTCTAACAAATTGTCATATCGTAGAGCAGTCATGTTACAGAGTATGAGTTCATAGGTGGCCGAGTGGTAAGGATTGGAGTAGCATAGGAGAGATCGGGGGTTTGAATCCCGACGGAGACATAAGGTGGTTTAGGAAAAATTGGATATAAGGTTGGTTTAGGAGCAGTGTAGGAGTAGGATAGTTAGATTTGACCATTTCAAAAAAAAAAAAGTAATCTTACCCACCCTGCTTACCCTTGAGAGCACTTGAAGGATGCCTCGCCCCCTAAATTTGATTTTGCAAATATGAAGTTCAGACCCCAAGGGCATGCCTTAATGGAATATTGAATAGCATGTGAGACGATGATTAAACCTTAAGATCAAACCTAGATTGGTGGAATACACGACGCTTTTTTTACCAATTACTACTCTTTATAGATGACATGTTAACCCCAAAAGATAACACTCCACAACCCACTCCTCCCCTCATGTGTAGTCTAGTAAGGTACCTAAGTGCATCACCTGTACTAATAATACTTTGCACCAAGCACACTTAACCTTTAACTTTCTTATAATTGTACTCCGAAAATGATGTACTACATTAGCTAACATAGAAAAATCCATTGCTTATTATACAACATTTTGCTTCTTCCTTTTACATGAAGCCAAGTTACTTCTGGCAAAGATCGGATACATTGTAGTTGATCTCTCTTGACAATTTTAGAACTGGCCATTATGCATTTGAGATCAACAATGTGATGTCTACGTACAAACACCATATTATAGAGCTCCTTAAAAACAGAATAATATATTCTCTGAGGCTACCAAGAGTATAAGTCTTGGGGACTATCTTATTAGCTAACTGGTAGTTAGTTGAATTGACAGTTCATCAGCTAGTTGATTGTAATGAAGGTGTTTAGTAAATTAGTTGATACTAAATATGAAATTAAAAAAAAAAAAAAAAAAACAATGATGCTAGCTTACTTCTAATAATACACTCGACTTAGCTTATCAAATTCAGCTAACTGATCAGGGTGTGGTTTGGATAATTTTCCAAGTTAATAATGTTGCACAAAGAGTGTATAATTTCCCAGGGTGTGGTGTGGATAATTTTTGAAGTTAATGCATGCTATAGTCACATTAATTCCTAGGAAATTATACACTCTTTGTGCAACAGCTAAACTAGAGAGTCATCGTTTCATTAGTTTGTGCTGACAACATAGTGAGTATAGAAAATGAAGAATATAAGAAATAGGAAGAAAATAAGAAATATGAAATTTTGGCCATGAAAAACAAATAAATAAATAAAGGAAAGGAAACCTTTCGACCTCAATGGTTTTAAAACCACAGCATCTGTAGCAAAATTGGCCTCTAAACCAACATGCACCCCAATATATGCATCAAGAGTCCATGCTGTCATGTTTAGTAACTATGCATAAACCCAGATTATCAGGTTTAGTGATATCTCAATTGCCTTAAGAAACATGTGAGCTAGCAAAAGGTTCGAAACCTTGTTTGGTACTATGATTTCTGCATATATATTACAATTCGAAAGGAAGCTGGATAAAATAGAACTAGACCTCCTATGTTAGCTATGGTATCCTATTTCGTATATTTCCTTTAAGGCATGAACAAATCATGTGAAAGACTTGATTTTCCTAGACAATAGGAGGATCCACATCACACATTAGTATAGGTGTGCCAAACACTTGCGTAGGAGAGATACATTATTTCCTCATATTTGGGAAAATCATGATTACAAGAAATTCGCTAGCTGGTGTAGGATCAGGTGGTTTGCATATGATTTCCATATTTAGAAAGGCTGTTATAATCAAATCTCTAGTATAAGTCTATTAGATGAGGATGAAACATAATACATGCTGGGAACCCCACAGTATTGAAACAAGCAATTGAGTCCGATGATATTTGTCCGTCATTATGGCTACTTGCATGCTCAACAGAAATGAAACCTTTGTTTAGGAGTGACTAGTACATTTCACATGCCAGATAAATTACATGGTGAAAAATGCCATATATTTCGTGTACTGACGTTAATAGATAAGCACTTACAATTTAGAAGCTTGTTAGGTTGTGAAGGAACAGTTGAGGACAACAATGGAAAGGATTAGCTGAGGTCTTCAGATGTCAGAACTAGTGATAAGATGCTGACTGATATTCCCCTGTTTTCTATGCTTTTCCTTGGATTTGACAACTTTCTTGCTTCAACCTTGATTCAGGCCTTTCTCTTCATAGATCTGGTGGTTTCATTTTAATACTTACGAGGAACATTGCAAACTTAGTACTTAGCTTGCAGTCTACATTAATCTCCTACAGATTTATGCATGTTTGGTGGCTAATGCTGTTTTGTTTACCTGGAGGGACATTCATTTCACCTACAGTTTTGGGCAATTTGTTTGGTTAATATATTCCTTGAACCTCAATTTCTGTGATATAATTAATTATTCATGTGATATTTCTTTGTATTACCAGTTAAGTGTTGTAATAGTTTGTTTATTGCAGCCTTCCTGAGATCCTGGAACGGTACCATGAATGCATAGAAACAGAACAAAGAGACTCCAACAGTGTTTTAGAGAATCAAGTAAGATTATCTTCTTGGTCACAAATAGTTCTCTGGCATATCAAGGGAATAACCTCACTACTCAAACACGTAGTGATGTCTGCAAATTCTTTTCTAGAACACTTTTTCATTTTGCTGAAATTGGTAGTTTTTATGTAGAAGGTGGGAGTTTTTTGGTACTTGCATCAATAAGAGAACATGTCTGGTTTTTGGACAAATTATGGAAATTTTCAGTGTTTTCTATTCTTCTTATTCTTCATAAGCTGCCTATTTTGAATTTAATCCAGCGCCAAAGGTATACTATAAGCTACTGTTTATTTGAATTCCAATAATATATAATCACTCCGGTCCGTAAGAAGCATAAATCAATTTTTTTCAGTTCTGGTTTTAGTTATAGAGAAAGACACTTATCTGTGGGTAAATATAGTAAGACTAAAGTAGACTGTATGGGTTTAAAAGTTGCCCAAAGATCACCCTGCTTAATTCCCTGCCCTTATTTTCCCAGATAATCCCTAGTTGAAATTGAATAATATCAAATGCTCACAATCATCTACTTAATCTATCAATTAAAGAAAGAAAGAAAAGAAGGGAAGAAAAAAAAAAAGAAGCTTTTTGAAAAACATTCGAGTAGTGTCCCCAAGTGACCATCAGAAGCTGGATCACTATCATGCAATTCGGAAATCAAATTATTCCCTTGAACAATTACCGTTTTGTAATACGTGTATTGAGTACAAATGTTGCAGTTTTCTGGAACTGACTATTAGACTCTTACAATATCAGGATCAGAACTCAAAATATGCAGGCTTCCTCACAACGGGAGAGCTCCTCCAAATCATCGAAAGGCACAAAATCAATCCCTTCCTATATCTTTTATAATATTGTGATGAAGTGTGTTAATGTTAATGATTTTCTGACATAAATTAGTTCTCTCTCTTCTACAGGGATCATGAAGAGCCACTGATTGACCAGAGTGTGATTGACCTGCAGCATCTTGAGAATCAAATTCAAGATGCACTGATACAAACAAGATCAACAAAGGTTTCTTCTATTTGAGACTCTTCTTAACACACCCATTCTAGACTGCAGTCTAGATACTGATGAAACAATAAGCCTATCATATGATTTCTCTAGTTGCATTTGGATTGTTCACTTATATAGGGATAAATGGCTACCTTCTAGAAGATTGAAAAACTCAAAAACAATTAATCTGACAGTACCAGAATGTGCTGGGAAAAAAAGGTTAAATGTGCTGTGAACTTAACAACCAATTAAATTTGAGAACCTGAATGGGCAGCATTGCTGGTCATCCTGCTATTTTATTCTCTGCCAGACTTGCTGGTCATCCTCATACTGCCAGTTCTTTACGAATTTTTGTCAACTTGTAAAGTGAAATGATTTTTTTATGTTGTTCTTTTTCCTCTAATCTATGCAGACACAGCTGATGCAGGATTCCATCTCAAGCCTTAAAGAAAAGGTATGTGACATTGCTGGACGTTAAATAGACTATGCGTATTAAGCTACAGACTCTAGTGCTTGAAGACATCCTGCAGTAGGTCTGTAAGTAGAAATCGATTTCTTGACACGACTCTTGACTAATAGATTTTGAAACGTTTCTACTTTTCTCAATATTGAGCCTGGCTGAAGTTCATGGGTTAAGTTTAATTGCTTGACTGGGAATATCATGTTGATGTTTTGATGAAGTGAGTCATGGCTCTGTTGGAGTTAGAGTTGTAAAAGTTAATAAAAACGAATGTTGGTTGGTGGCAGAGACAGGAAAGGGTAGGTATACAAGTCTGAGATCATGTCTCATTGTTTGTGCAAGATTAGATGAAAGTGAGCTACATGTGCAACTGTCTAGTGTTACGCCTACTGAGCACATGAGTAGATTATTTGAATGATTGAGAAGATACATAACTGTGTCACAATGCTCAGATATTAGAAAGCTGGTCATGTATTATGCGTTGAACCTGGGGCGGCACTCACCGTAAGTGGCCCTTGAATTTTGGTGGGGCTTAATCCGTAAGACTATATGAGAGTATAACTGATGTCAAATCTCACATGTCTAGTGAGCATATGAATAAATTAATTTTGTTCTGAGTTTCTGCTGCTGCAGATGAGTTGTCATGCTTGAACATGATAAGACATTATACAGCTCCTAGTGTATTTTTTGTTGAACTATATAGTCCCGAGTTATGAATGTCCTATCCTAATCTCATACCAAAACCAAGAGGAACAGGACAGGATAATAAACTTTCATCACGTACGTAGATAATGTGTATGCTAATATTAACGAGCAAAACTGAGAACAGTAAAAGACTAATTGAGTTATAGTTAGGCAGAACAACTTACATTATCCTTGTGTAATGCAGGAAAAGTCATTGGAAAAAGAGAACATACTTCTGATGAAGAGTAAGAAGAAAAAGAAGAAAATGAAGGTGATCCGATCTGAAAGCTCCCACCATCTATCTGTGTTCTACTATACCTGTAAAATTTAGTTATATCAGTTTCTCAAACATTGAATTGAAACCACAACTAGTATACTACTATTTGGTTATCTCATTTTTCGAACTTACAGCAGGTATCTGAAAATAAGGAACCCCCAAAGAGACGAATAAAGTTGGCAATCGATCTCAACGCTCCTGCTAATGAGGAAACAGGCAACGGTGCTCCGAATCAACAGTGAATGATGCCGGTTAACCCGTTCATTCCTGAAAGCAGATGGATGTAACAATAAGGACACATAACTGATGAAGGCGAGTTCGTAGCTCGGTTGGCCATGTAACAACAGGAATTAAACGTACGGCTAGTATTTCCTAAACCTGTATCTAATTGCTCCAGAGTGTTGTTTTAATAACATACTATGCAGCAAAGTGTGTGTGAAAATTTGCATGTAATACATTGATGAATAATTGTTCCTTTTAATAAACAGACGAGACATGCAATTATGGATCGAAGAATAAGCAATCATCAATCTAATAATCTACTCTATGATAGGACCAAAATTGGAAAGTGAGAGATGAATGGAACTAAACTATCATTGAGACATAATAACAAACAGTAGAGAGGAAAGAAATAAAAGGAATTCTCATTGCAATGGTGCATACATACAATAGCATTACTGCAACGAAATTGAATGTACCTGTGAGAGTGGAAGGCAGAGCATTCACAACAACAACAACAATAATGCAGTAGCAATTGGAGAAGAAAATGAAGAA
The DNA here is from genome assembly GCA_028274465.1 of Plantago ovata. Lineage (NCBI taxonomy): Eukaryota > Viridiplantae > Streptophyta > Magnoliopsida > Lamiales > Plantaginaceae > Plantago > Plantago ovata. Next base: position 13,769,385 of record CM051457.1, on the reverse strand, counting down.
AGAGGCTGCTTTAAATAATATACTCACTTAGAAAATGGCCGAACCGAGTCGTGGATAGCTAATTTACGCGCCACTGTAACATTAGAGAGGATAGAGATAAGTTTGGGGGAAATCAATCGAAAATTGAAAAATAAGAGAACAGGTATCACCTACGTATTCATCGACGAGGCCCTCAATAGATACAGCAGTATACATACATACAAATCGGCGGTATTATCGAATGATGAAAGTCTCAATTTGAATTTTCCCATTAAATTAAACACAACTTACACAAACAATCAATTTACTACTACTTCCATTATTCTAGTGTTCTAGTGGAATATTCGGAGTATTTTATGAATTATACTTTAATTTTTACTACAGTGCCTGGTAGTACTTAAAGCTATAGCTAGTTTGGAGCTCAAATTAGAAATAACCGTGGAGGAACCTGCCTAAACCTAGTAGGATATGTAGGTCAGTAGGTGTAGGTCGGTCGAGTACTGTACACTGGCACGTGATTGGTACATTAGACTAGCCACGCCAACACTTTCTGCTTTGGGCCTTTTCGGCTTCTCGGATTTCAAAAACCAAACAAACAGAGAATTTATGGAGATGTGACCAAAGTGGACGGCCCGGATACGATCAAGGAACTAGATCCAAGTCCTAACAGCGTAACACACCAAACGTCCGATAGGCCCATGAGTAGTACCTCTGTATTTCATTATTATGCATTTGGAAAACCCTCATATGCTCCATTTAACTTTAGCCTCACATGCTCCATTTAACTTAACTGTGTGTTGTTATGCGAATCGAAACTTAAACGGTACGTTTGGAGCTCAATTAAGTAGTTTCTTAATTGAGTTTCATGTTTGGAGTTCAATTCCAAAATAGACCCAGTACTATTCATCCCAAAATTCTACTTGGGAATTTTTTTATTTTTTTTTCAGATTTTGACTTTTTTTTTTAATTTACTTTTACTATTATTTTACATCCCCAAATAAAACATCCACCACATATTCTCCTCAAATTCTGTACTTGGTACAAAACAAAAAAAAACATTAATTCTTAAACCTAATTATTACCCTACTCTATACATCTATTTTTCCCTAAATATAACTTCAAACACAATTCCTCTTCATCTCCTTAATAGACTTTACTATTCCTCCTTAAAGTAGTTTTGCCAAATTGATTTTTGGAATCGAGCTCCAAACAGCCAGAAAGAGTCCAATGACGAATCCAGAAGTGATGGTCACTGGGGTCGTAGTGTAACGAAGTTTTCATAAGAGAGCAATTTTTTAAAATAAAAGAAAATAACTATATTTTTCGGGGTCAATAATGTAAAATTATAATTTTTCAGGGGGTCAAAATGCAAAATTAAGATTTTCTTTTTTAAATATAAAAGTCCAAGTTCAGGCCCACCCCAATGCATCCGCTGCTGTCCGATCCCCTTTTCAACATCATTTTTCTAACGAGCATAGCTTGTTTAGATGATGATACTCGATAGGATTGTGATAATAGGTTATTGATTATATTTTTTTATTTTTTATCACAAGCTTGATTCAAACTCCGTTCAATGAGGCTCGTGATACTAAGTTATTTATTCTTTTTCTATTTCCTATCAAGCGCAACTCAATAAAGGCTTGAGCTTGGATCAAATTTAACTGGAACTAGAACTCGAGCCAAGCGAACCAAACTGAAACAAGCCGAGCTTGACGATACTTCGCTCGTTTCTACTCGGATAACAATACTAATTATACCTCTGGATTTAATTTAACTGTAATAAATGTATTTTTTTCCCACATTTTTATTTAGTTTTATAAAAATAATATAAAAACTACACTACTATATTATGAATACAAAACAATGAAACTAAAATATATTGATTTTTCAATTAGCAAATGGTAGATCTTCTTTCCTCATCTATATCAATCACAATTCCTCATCATCTATCCAGAATAATTCAAAATATATTAATAAATCTTCTTCAATCTTGTATACAGTATATCTTTTTATCTCCATTACCCCTCCCCCCACACACACACAACCACCCCGAACCAGTCAGGATTGCCAGTTCCATAATCCAGTTTCATTCCCACCTTCACCCATTACCTTATGCCACGTGCCCCTTTATTTTCCCAACCTTCCATTTCCTTGATTCCTTCCTAGTTCATTCTATTTAAATTCAACTAATAATAGTTCATTTTCTTTAAATCTCTTTATATCATTCAAAGTCACTATTTTTCCAAATTCTTCTCCCCAACTCAAAGGACAACAAAACTTAATATAAAAATAGAAACACATATAGTTAATAGGGGTAACATGTTTTCTCTTCATCTTTTCCTTCTTTTTTTTTTCTTAATCTAATCCTCTTCTTCCTCTCTTTACATTACATTAGTTTTTCAAAGGTTAAATTTTTGCCCTTCCAAATAAAAAATGTTATACAACCTCCATCACAATAAAAAATTTATAATTCGTTTAATCTTATTTTTACTTTAACATTCAATAGACAAATATACATCAATGAAGTTATATTTATAAAAATATTTGATTTACTTCATAAGTATAATTTATTATATTTATTTTTATAATTTAATGTGGGTCCATTTTTTAGAGGCCACTCAATGTCACTAATAACCTAGGTTGCACGGATACGACAATACGTATTGGATACGATACGAGAGTACGGAGATATCGATTTTTCAGAATATTAAGGATACGATACGGTGCGGATACGGCTATTTGAAAATACTAATGTAATGTAAAGAGAGGAAAAAGAGGATTAGATTAAAAAAAAAAAAAGATGAAGAGAAAACACGTTATTAATTATATTTGTTTTTATTTTTATTTCAAGTTTTGTTGTCGGTTGAGTTGGGGATAAGAATTTGGGAAAATAGTGACTTTGAATGATATAAAAAAGATTTAAAGAAAATGAATTATTATTATTGAATTTAAATAGAAGGAACTAGGAAGGAATCAAAGAAATGCAAGATTGGGAAAATAAAGTGGCAGGTGGCATAAGGTAATGGGTGAAGTGGAATGGAAATGGATTATAGAACTGGCAATCCGGACTGACCCCGAACACAGAATCTATTTATGCTAATTAAGGGTTGCTCTGGAGGTGTGACTTTGGTGGCCGAGAAAGGCTTATGTATTTATTTTTTATTATAAGTTTTTATCATTTTAAAATGAGACGAAAACGAACACAACAAAATCAAAATGAATATTTGCGTGTGTGAGAGAGAGGTGATATATCCAAATAGCAAAGTAGTAGTGTACTAGTAGTGTATATCAGTAGTATGTATTTTATTTCAGTTAAATCAAATTGATTAAACCAAATGAATGTGAAGATAAGAATAAAAAATAAGCCCGGGAATTTCATATTTTGGGTTTGAACATGAGGTAAATCGATATGTGATTTTCGCATTGGAGGTAGAAAGCCTTTATACTTTGACATACACGCTCTTTTCTTTTCTTTTCTTTCTTGATACAAATTCTTTTAACAACAGAAATAATTTAATATTGGGATTTGCATGCGGCGAAGTCTGTACATGCTTATTGATTGTGCGTCCTTCATAATCCATGAACACACAACAGACACTGTACTTGGTTAATTACAGAGTTTGATAATGTACAGAGACCCAGTTAATGTACATGGATGATCTGATCTGGCTGCCGCAGGCAGTGTTAATAGAAATCTATGGAGCACGAGCACCACCAAAGGTTTTCTCGCTGCTGTAGAGCATGTAAAGGAACCCATCTTCGTCCTTAAACGAATCATACACAGTCTCGATCAGGTTCGCTGCAAAAACAATAGAATTACCATGTAAGAGCACAATTAAGAAAAAGAAGAGGAAAAGTTTTACGAGAATGGTAGCTTTTTATATGTCTGCGAAGATAGAAATAGGTTGGATATTTTACATGTTTGTGGTAATGTATTCTTCACAAATATAAAAAGAGCTTTCCCAGGAGTCAGATGAAGCCTGCCACTAAGGATGTGGATAAATTGACCCACCGACATGTCGCGGGGTACAAGGAATCTGTTGCAAGACCATTGAACAGTTTGTATAAGATGAATTGAAAGACACATATCACAGTATGCATATGGCTGAATTCTTGTTTTAAAACTTTAGTGCAGAAGGTAGCATGCAAGAACACAGAAACAAAAGGCAGTACAAGTCGTATACAGTGTTTATGATACTTCAATTTCTATTTGACTTCATGAAATTTGGCTCGAGTTAGATAAAGGGGAAGAGAGAACTACAAGAATGTAAAAGTCCAGCTCCAGTGCCTCACCAAATGAAATTCGAAACATAAGAAAATTTTCCATTATGGCAAAAGCAACTATGTACTCTACTTTTCTGGTGAATTAACACACTCATGCATGGTTCCTGTAGGGATGTAATATGCATGAAACCACTGCTAGTAGTCAAGACACCTACCAACAAGAAACTACAAAAACAAAATAAGAAACAAAGAACATACTTTTTCTTCTCCATCTCAGGGAGGTCCGTTTTTGTGTACCTTTCAACAACAACCTGTTAAAACACATGCAATCATCAGGTGAATAATGGTATCCAAGACACAAACATCAATTCAGCATTTAGTGTCAGTTGGTTAATACTTGTAAGTTGTAAGTCCTTCCTTTAAGCAATCGAAAGAGATAGCCGAATAGCTGATCCCTTCTAAATTATCCGCAATCTACAACACATAATCTAGGCAAACTTGTAAAATACAATGGATTTATATCCCACCCCCAAAAGACTTCCCAAATCTTGCAGATAGTACCAAAAAAAATAAAAATCAAATCCCCAATATTATCATCGATTACACTTTACCATCTAATCAATTAATATGCCAAGGATCAACGACGATCGATTACGTTCCAGAACAGCCTAATTAGCCTAATATGAGATAGAAGTGTCTCACATCATCAGCAATTTCTGAAAATCGGAAAGATTGCATAATGGAGAAAGAAAAGCCAACTTACAGGGACTCGATCAGGATACTTGGCGATGATTTCCTGTGATTCTTGCTGCCTTTCATCTGCAATTCAATTGATACAATTAATTACTTAGATAATCAATCTAAAAATAATAATTCATAGAAAGTAAACGACGATGACAATTTACGAACCCAAGGAGTATTGTGCCTTGAAGGATTGGGCTTTTGCCTTTCCCATGACGAAAATCTCAGCAGTTAACGGGAAGATTCGATTGTTGTGAAGAAAACAAACAGACGATGATGGAATTAGGGATTTGGGGGTAAAAGATGGTTTCTGAGATTGGGAAAAGGAGAATGAAATGAAGAAGCAACCGCACAGATAAGGCAGGGTGACGTGTGGTGGTTGGATTAGTAGCTACCCAAGAAAGGTTTTGTTTCTTTGTCAAAAGTCTACAAAATTTAATACAAACCGTAAATCGCTTAAATACCTTCCGCAAAATAAGGCCAACTCAAAACTCTCTTATCTTACTGTATCTAAACTCAAATAATTATAAATGAATAAAAAAATATATAAAAATTAATATAATTTTTTGTTAATGATTTTTTAATATAATTTAAAAATAATATTTATCCGTTTTTTTAGATTTTATACGTTTGATTTTGGATCGAAGTTTTATGAGGATTTTATAATGAGTGTAGTGTGTTGGTTCAGTACCATAACTCACAATAAAGTTGTGAATAAAAATTTGCCAAAAATAAAAAGTATATAATTAAAAAAAACATACGAGATAAATGAGAATGTTGCACATGGATATATCTTAAGTTATATAACCAAAAAATTGCAACCATCTAAACGGCATTGTCCAGTTCAAAATACCCAAGAATTTATAAGCATCCAAATTATGGAAATATCTTTATCAAACAAGAGTTTTCCGTGGAAATGTCTTGTCATTAAACCACAATTGGCAAGCATTAAAATTGGGAAGCATTTGCAAATTAAATTTGCAATCAACAAAGGGCATGGTGGAGAATGTCAGAGTAGTGATACTTGTTCAATTTTAATTTGTATTTGATTGATGATGAAATACGTGAGAGGGTATGAGTAGTTAGACTCTCTCCATCAGTGGAATCCTCTAAAACCCTCCCCGTCATGCCACATCAGATTTGCACTCGCTGTAAAAAAATTATCTCCACCATTGGAATCCACATTTTTTTATTTTAATATTATCAAATAATTATAATACAAATAATTGATTACAATAAACATCACAATAATTTCTCTGGCTTATTGGACCCTATTGTGTACTTGGATTTAGTGATACATCTTGTATCATGATTGGGACATGCCCCTCTTACCTTGTACAACTTTTGGTGCTTAATGAACTTTTTGTTGTTTCAAAAAAAAATTATAATAAATCCTAAAATTTAAAAAACATATTAGCACAAATTAGAATTTAAATAATAAAATTAAAATATTAAATGGTAATGCTACCCCTATCATTAATACGCAAATACACACGCAGTCTTATATTCAATTATTTTAAATTTAAATTTAAAATTTAAAATTATAAGAGAGAGATTGAAAAAAATAAGAAAGAAAAAGAATAGTGGAGCCGATTCTAAACTTTGGAATACATTCCAACGTTGGAACCTCTTTTTAAGTCACACTAACTAATTTTTTTTAATAATCGAACCATTACAATTTCACAAATAGCATTACAAAGCTAGTAATAAACTATAAATAATCTCGCACTTGGCGAGGAACCTATATCTTTTAGTGTCATGACACCTCAGTCTAACCAATTGAGCTAGACCTCATTGGTTTCCAACGTTGGAACCTGTTGAGACATTATTGTTGGATGTTCTAACGAGGTTCTAGCAGGAATTTACAAATGTAGTTAACATTAGTAATACTAATATTAGTACCATCAATATTTTAAAAATAATAATTACTAAATTGTACTAATAATGTAACGCCCCGGGCACTAATCGACCGAAGGCCCAACCCTTTGGGCCGGCGTGGTTACTCCTGGACTGCTCTATGGGGTGATATGCTGGTCCCACAGACCAACACGTGTTCTCACTCGTGCGCGCACCGGAAACTTTCCAGCAGGTCACCCATCCTAGAATTTCTCCAGAGCAAGCAAGCTTAATTCTGGAGTTCTTCTAGGTGGATTCCCAAAAAGAAAGGTGCACCTTGTTGACATAAGTAGCGTTCTCAACCCCTTTAAAACTCTGAATTTTTGGGGCGTTACAAATAAAGTATTTAGGTTGTATTAATTTGGCATAAATTTTTTGAAAGTATCACTAAATTTGTAATTATTCCTTTAAATAAGGGTAGTTTGAATGATGCTTTCGAAATTTGGAATAATTCAAAAGATGCTTGACGACAATGGCAATTTAAGGAATTTTAAAGATGTTTACTGGAAATTGGATGAATTGGAAATATGCTTGATGGTAACACTTAACAGTATTTCAAAAGATGCTTAACGACAATGGCAATTTAAATGAGGGGAATTTGAAAGATGTTTACTGGAAATTGGATGAATAGTAAATATGCTTGATAGTTAACAATATTTCGAAAGATGCTTGACGACTAGGACAATTTAAATGAGGGGAATTTGAAAGATGTTTACTGGAAATTGGATGAATAGGAAATATGCTTGATGGTTAACAATATTTCAAAAGATGCTTGACGACTAGGACAATTTAAATGAGGTGAATTTGAAAAATGTTTACTGGAAATTTGGATGAATTGGAAATATGGTTGATGGTTAACAGTATTTGATTATGGTGCTTCTACTACAAATGCTTGGTGACGAGGAATGCATGAAGATTTGCATGTATTAAGTGTGGGTAAGAAGTAAACAAATTGGCAATTACAATAATTTGTAATTTAACCCTAAAATATTATACTAAGATTTTATTTGTAATAACCCGTACATTTTATTTGTTCGACTTTTACGGAGTAGACTCTTTTGGAACTGAAATTTATATATGAATTTGAATTAACTGGTTGATTTTGATTAATTATTATTGGATGGACTGATAAATCACGTTGGGTTTTGTGGTTATTTTATGGACCCTAAATAAGACGGACTATTGTTAGGCTCTGTTGTTCTTTTTTTAATATGAGCTTCGATCCGATTGGGTCCAAATCATTGTATTGAATGAGACCATTAGGTTAGTTACTGCCGAGCTTATCATTATCATTATCGTACTGCTAAGAGCTTTGTACTTGGTGCCGGCTGCGGGAATCATGATGAGGAAGGAATTGCAAACTTTTGGTCCATGCCGCCGCCATGGTGATTGAAGTTATATTTACCAACAATGGGATTTAGAACTAAACCAAATTTAATGTTTTATCTTGGCACATTATTTTATTGGAGATTGGAATTGACATTGAATTGAGGTACGTTTCTAAGGTCATTATGGTATTAGTTAGTTACCTGAAGAAGTAGATGTGACAATAATATTATTACTACTATGTAGTTGCCGATGATGGATGAAACAATTGGATTGGAGTAGTTCTTGTGTGGGCATATGGTTATTGTGGTGGTGATCAACATTGCTAAAGTTGGTTCTCACGGTTCTCTCTATAGAGACATAAAGTTTGATTACTGTTTTGGTGTGGTTCGTGGTTTCTGAATTTGAGGTAAGGGGATATTCTCATACCAAATCTTTTATTTTCATTATTACTATTGTACGGTTAAAGTATGATGAATGTTTTCTTGCAAAGCACTATTATATCAGTTTATGGAGATTGATATAAGGAATAATTATAAATTAGTGATACTTTTAAAATATTCTATCAAATTAGTGTAACCTAAATATTTTCTTACAAATTGGTGATACTCCTAATTTTAGTATTAATATACTCCTAAATTTAGTATTAATAAGGTTTTTTTTTTTATAGAAAAATATGATATATATCATTCAATCATCACTATCAAAATGCAATTACAATCATCATCATCAAAATGCAATTACAATCGTTCATCATCAATTTGAAACATCAATTTGAAAGGGTAAGAAACCAAATCTAGATGAGTCTATCCCAAAGTCATAGCACAACTTATGCACAAGAATATTGGCCTCTCTTCTCACATAAGTAAAAGTAGTGCTATTAAATAAGTAGCAAGCATATTTGATATAAACATAAATTGCTCCAGCATCAGCTCGAGATTCCATATTAGCATTCAAGGCCTAATCAATAATAAGGTTAATTAGAACTGCTAAATTTTCTCAACTAACCACACTATCTCACGTATATTTTAGTCGGTCAAATACATATTAAAATATCACGCATCATCACTCTCACTTAACCGTGTTTATTGGCGTAATTTCGGTGATACTTTTGGTGGCGCTACCGATGATGCTCGTTTACAATTTGGAAAGTGCCAGTGCTTATCAAGTTGTAATTAAGGATGCTTGGATTTAGAAGATGTAGGTGATTGTCAATTTTTAGGATGCTTGAAAATTGAATGATACTTGGAATTAGAAGATGTCGATGCTTGTTAATTGTTAGGATGCATGTAATTTGGATTGGATGCTTGGTGAATTGGAATAATTGTCGACACACGAGATTTAAGGAGTATGATACGATTTTAAATCTATTATTAGGTAGAATTTGATTTGTGGATGCATGTATAAATCTAATAAATAAACTAAAAATTAATAATATTAATATATAGTAAATAAGTTACTTAAAATAGGTATGGTTAATTTAGTCTTCACATATTTAGACACTAATTTGTAAGAAATTTTTCATGTATCACTGATTTGATAAAAACTATTAGGAACATCACTAATTTGTAATTAACCCTTGATATAATAGGAAAAATAAGGATCAAGTGTGTTACCCAAAAGTAAATATTTTTTGACTTATGCATGTGATGAATGTAAACTTTTTGCCCAAGTGCATGGACTAATGTTATGTTTGAGCTCCAGATGTGCATGTGCAATGTTATGTTCTCTTCGGGGTGTTTTGTCGTGCTAGGCCTTTATGTTGTGCCCTTTGGTGGGGTACTTTATGTTATGTTATGTTATGTAAAGCCGACCTCTGTGCCACCGGACTTATACTAGTGGTCATAGGTACATGCCTGTTGAGCCGAAATGTTACGTTATGTTTCCATCACCTTTGTTTATGTGTGATATATTGGAATGTATATTTATGTATGTATTTCCTAAGCATTACTTGATCCGGGTGGAGGTGCCAGAATGTTCTCTTACGGAGTTTGTAGCTCACCCCTTACTCATGTTTTTTACAGTGGAGTAAGTGGTTAGTGGATTTTCGAAAGGTACTAGTGGACAAGCTGAGTTGGAGCGTCAATTGTTAAGGCAAGACAGTTCTAGAGATTTTGTACTGTAAAGGTGTGTACGTTTGAGAAATTGTTGTTGAAGTTGCACATTTGTATTGGAGACCTTGTAGTAGTTCATCATTTTTTTGTATTGGGATTTAGACGCTCTGTATTACCAATGAGTAAATTTCAGTTGTATTTGAGGATTTTAGTAGAGGCTTCGTGTTGGCGTGAGCCCATCTCACGATACACGGCCGAACGTTCACTGTTTTGGTTTGGGGCATTACATTATTGATTTCACTTGAATACAGTTTTATTAAATTAAGTTCAGTTTAATTCATATTTATTAAATTCAGTTAAATTCATATAAGAATTTAGTTCACATTTATTAAGTTTAGTTCAATTTAGATTTGTTTAGTTAAAATTTATGATTCAAATAAGCTAACTTAAGTTCATTTAAATTCAATTCAAATTAACTAAGTTTAGTTCACATTTAATAAATTTAGTTTAGTTTAGAGATTTTCAATCAAACATAGCCTAAACTATTAACCGAATCTAAACCATATACCTTACTTAATTCAATTTAAATCTAATGTATACATTTGTCATTATTCAAGTAAAGTTTGTGGTTGTATCATCTTTTCTTAAAACAATATTTGTCTAGCTTTCGGTGCTTACGAAATTATGATAAGTTGTATCCTAGAATAAAACTAGTCTAAAACGACTAATAAGTACTCTTAAGTAGTGGAATATGTTGTAATTAATTTCAGTACGATTGAGTGTATAAAAATAAAATAGATGAGACCAATGAGGTCTAGCTCAATTGGTTAGACTGAGGTGTCATGACAGTAGAGGTCATAGGTTCAATTCTCGCCAAGTGCGGGATTATTTATAGTTTATTCCTAGCTTTGAATGCTGCTTGTGAAATTGTAATGGTTCAATTATTAAAAAAAACTAGATGAGAAGATAAGTATAAAATGTTTTGAAGTAGATGTTTTCCAATTTTACACTAATGGCAAACCACATGTAAACACCAAGTTTCCAACATGATTTTCGATGCCTTTGTTTTGTTTTCACTACAAAAATATGTTTAGATATTATTTTTCACGAATACTTAATTTACCATTTAAAAAATGATTATAAGTGCATATTTTTTATCATAATATAAAGAATCATATGTGATAAAAAGAGTATATGTGCATATTTTACCACGATCAGTATTGCATTTTTCTCTTATCAATGATCCTTGGATGTCTAATCTGACTATTTAAGCAACGAACAGGAGTAAGGACGGAATTTCTATCACACGACTTCAATTCCCATCGAAGCACTAGTTCTTGGGAAAGTTAATCAAACCTCTGAGATTTCATAATTCAGTGTTTCTGATCCTGGGTGAGTTTTATATTACCTAAGTCTACCAGATTGGTCACTTTTGTGAAGGATGAAACTACCAAACCTATTGAATTAAACTGGCAGGTAGTTGCGTACACTTCTCCCCAGACATTTTGGAAGTGTTGGTTCAATTTTCACTAGTGGGTTGTATTTTGGTTTCAAAATTTTGTCTTCTTTTATAATCATGGAAAACTGTGGTATTGACTACAGTACCTTTAAGGGGGTGCACTAAAGTTTAAATATTTTCACTGGCATAATATATTGCAAACTGTTAAGTTAAACCACATCACATATGTTTAACGTGATTCCATATGCTTTTGAAGTAGTCACGGTAGTTTTCTAATGTTTATTTATTTATTGTTTTAACAACTTGCAACTCCTCTACCAGGAATTTGTGGGTATTACGTTCACAGATCCACGGCATTAATGAATAAAGTAGGGCCTCCACAAATATGTGCGAATCGCCGACTCTGTTGTGGGAAAATTGTTCATAACGTGCTAGATCAATCATATCACGAAGTTTATTAGGGTTTTCGTCGCTATAAAGAAATAGGTTGTATTGCAATAGAATTGATCATGGATCACCTTGAACGGGTTAGAAATGCCATTGACATTGTTGGAAAATCTTGGGAGCAGACAGAGATGTATCGAAATGCATAAACTGGAAAAGAACAAAGAAAAGAATAAAGCAACAAATCTGCAGAGTCGAGCGTCAGCACTCTGTCCTTAAGACTTTATTCGCCCTGCTCTCAGTGCTACAGTTTTTTTTAATAAGTAACATTACAAATCTAGTAATAAACTATAAATAATCACTCACTTGGTGAGAATTGAACCTATGACCTCTAGAGTCATGACACCTCAGTCTAACCAATTGAGCTCTCAGTGCTACAGTTATCCAGCGAACAGTCTCCCAAGATAAAACTGCAGTAAGTTCGTATACAATCACTTGAAATACGATACTCGGGTGGACTACTACAATATGGAAAGACAAGCCTTTAAATGCATGAGAAGAAGAATGCAACATTTTGATTTCTCATATACAAATTCGTTCTTGCGTGTTTCTGTAAATCAAACATGGGTTTATTTATAATTTTGAAAGGTTGTAAACGAAGAGGTACAACTCTTGAGAATGTAACTCTTCGTACCAGAAGTTATCCATTTCAGATGTAACACAACCTTTCATCAAGAGATGCATTGGTTTAGTGGGAAAGTCTCTAGACTTCAACTGTGATGTCATAAGTTTAAGACCCATTGGTGACAACTCTTTCCACTTATTATTTTTACATCTTTCCAATCATCACACCCTTCACCAAGTGTTCATTCAAATAACCCAATAAACAAAATATAATATTTTGCTCCTTCCTTCTTAATTTTAGCTACTTCCAACTTTTAGTCATCCATAACTAACACACTAACCAACACACTTTGAGCATTAATTACTCTTTCACAAATATATTTTAGTAACAAATGTTCAAGTGACATCTACTATTTAGTAGATTATTCACGTTAAAAAAAACTCCATTTCTAACGTGCGAGACCTCTCTTGGTTAATAGTGCACATTCATGGATTGACCAACCATGGTTTGGCTAAAATTTCAAAAGACAATAGCCGGAAGTTCGACGTTAACAACTTTTCATTTCATTATTACAATTGATTCACTCAACTATTTATAACAATAACAATGAGAACAAAAAAAGGGAAGATAAGATCAACTGATAGTATTCTAATCTAAGTAATCTTAGCCAACAAGTAATTAAAATAGCTTCTAGTATCTTCTTTATGAATCTAGACCTCTTGGACAAACCAATCTCTTATGCATTTGTGCCACTCTCCAACGCTTTTGGGGCGCCCGAGAACGTGTTGGGATTTCGAACTAAATTGTAATTGGAATCCATACATAATCAAGTAACATCCAAAAGCAAAAATAAATGATTGATTTTTTTTTTCAATTAGACATAAGTTTTTAATGATTTTACGAAGCGTTACTAACTTCTACTTTTATGAGTTTACTTAAACGGGTGAAATTAACTCATAAACACATTACAAATACAAAGTGCAGCAAAATTGAACTCAACAGGTATGTCAACACACATCTCGATCTACCGACACCAACAATCACATCGACACATACTTGCAACACTCATTCCCAAATAATACACTTCAACCACAACTTGTACCCCATCCTCATCACTCTCAATTCATGCGTAATTACTCATATTAGTTTGCTATGTTTCGTTCTTGTATTATAAATAGTGTTCTTGTATTATAAATAGTATTGTGGTTACACATTCAAAATCATCGAATATGCATAACAATATTTAGATCACTATTATCTAAATTTTTATTCGCGTGTTTCAATTTTAGTTTGAGAAGGTATTATCCCCATTATATATAAAAATTCTAACTAGCTCAGCCACTATGGTTTCTTTCAAGCTATGATTGTTTGCTTTTGTTTCTTTGATGCAAAAATTGATTTGTCAATATTGGAAATCAAAGTGGAATAGCACCTATTTGTGTCTTTGGCTCCATGAAGTTCCACCGTCTACATTTGATCTTGGCTTAGTTGCTGCCGTGTCATCATCTTCTGGGTTGGTAAACAACCCTCTCACCAAATTCTTATAATTAATTATTAATGCTAAAACTCTTCTAATGCATGCTGATTTATTTCATGCAAAGTACAAACCTAGGTGGTTGGTGATGATAGAACATGCTATCTGTTTCTGTTTGAGATTCAATATGTAAGTGTCCATTATAAGAAAGCAACTAAAATTCAATGTAAAGGTAAATTGCAGATTAATTATACTGTATGATACAGTATCTGATATCACCAAATGGATCCATTATTCAATTCCACCCCATTTTAATGCATTATGGAAGTTCTTAATAAAAAAGTCTCCCTTTCGAGAAACACAAAAGTATCGTGCCCGGCATAGATCTCAGGGTCAGGGATATTTTGCTCCGCCATAAATAGGTTAAGTTAATTGAATTTGTGTCAATTTACGTTTGGGATCCTAAAAACATTATGTTTAGTACGGTATGACCCTATATATTAAAGTATTACGGTTAAGTACTCAAAAGATATTCCATCCAGCTGAAGAGGATGTATTAAACAGACATTTCACATATTTGCAAACGTGATCCTATATCTTACAAAATGCAACGTGCAATTCAAAATGTTAACATATTCATCCACCCACCCTCCCTTCCATCGACCACATACAATATTATATTCACATGTCCCGTTCTAGTTCTAAGGGGAGGGGGTTAGAGGAAGTCCTAAATTGTAGCTCTTTCATTAGGGAAGTCAGAAGTGTGTAACTTCGCCATTGAAATCTGCATGACATGAACTAATTTTACGGTCCCTCGATTTAATTAAAAAAAATGATAAAAAAGAAGTAAGAATAATTCTTATAATGCACTTAGTTTTTTATGAAATTTTCTTTTTTTATTAGTACCATTTTTAAATTTTTAAATGGAAAGGTACATAGGAACATTTGTTAATTAGTCAAAAAGAAAATATACTTGGATATAATAAATTAAAAACTAGGGGATCCAGATTAAATATTGACATGTAGTAGGGTGGCCAGGTGCAGTTTTCCATGGAATTTATCACCGAGTTGAAAATCATGGATGAGAGTGGATAAGCAGCACTGAAAACAAAGCAATTTTTTACTAATAAACCCCGAGTGAATGAGAGCCGGTTGAACCGGCATCTGGTCACCTAACCTTTTATTATGTGCCTATAAATTCACCCGTGGAGTCCAAGAGCCGTTGTGGGTGTGAACTTTGCTGTGTGAGATCTGGTAATTGCATCTTCTTCTCCTTCCTTCACTTTCGCCAGGTAAAACTTCCTTGCTTGGTTTCAATTAGTTTCTTTTGCTTACGTTTTGCTGTTTGTTTTCACTATGTTTGAAGTCATTCGTTGCTGCTAGAACTTGTCTCAAGTGTTGTACAGTTAGAGTTCTGTTTCTGATTTAGGAGGTCACTGTTTCTCAGATCTGTTTGTGGTGGTTACCTTACAATATTCTGTTTCTAAGTTCTTCATGCTTAACAACTTAATTAATGACCTCACAGATTATTCAAAGGTTTCTATTTGGGTTTTTAGCTAAAGGTGAATTCCTGTTAGTCTGTTACCTAATTAGAATCTAATTGACACAGGAATTAAAGGAATAATATACTCCCTCCGTTTCAATCAATTCTATACGTCTAGTTTTGGATGGAGGTTTATTAATGGGCGTGTTGTGTGAGATAAAGTTCGTAGTTATAGAATTGATTGAGACGGACAAAATGGAATTAGATAGATAGATATGGAACTGATTGAAACAGATTAAGTGTAAGATATCTTGTTCCTGACATTAACATATACATGCATGTTTGGGAAGTTGTCATGTTGAGAATCTTATCTCTCTTTACTTTTACTTTACTGATGCTTTTTTGCTAAGATAATGGACTGATCTGTGTTCTTGTTACTATCACGAATATGAGTTGCTGTATAGATCACATTTTTTTATTCCTTATATCTTTTTGTCGGAATATGTTGTGACCACATTATGTTCATTCTGTATAAGAATCTGATTTAGGTTTGTTGTGTGGCCTCATGATATTAAGTGTCTGTTCTGTTGTTTCACTTTTGTAGCTTAACAATGGATACCTTCTTGTTCACATCCGAGTCCGTAAATGAGGGTCATCCCGATAAGCTGTGCGACCAGATCTCGGACGCTGTGCTCGATGCTTGCCTGGAACAAGACCCCGACAGCAAGGTTGCGTGTGAGACATGCACCAAGACGAACATGGTCATGGTATTCGGAGAGATTACCACTAAGGCTGATGTTGATTACGAGAAAATCGTCCGTGACACTTGCCGTGCCATTGGGTTTGTTTCTGATGATGTGGGTCTTGACGCTGACAACTGCAAGGTTCTGGTCAACATTGAGCAGCAGAGCCCTGATATCGCTCAGGGGGTCCATGGCCATTTGACGAAGCAGCCTGAGGAGATTGGTGCAGGTGACCAAGGGCATATGTTCGGTTATGCAACTGATGAGACTGTTGAGCTTATGCCTTTGAGCCACGTCCTTGCCACGAAGCTTGGTGCACGTCTCACTGAGGTTCGCAAAAACGGCACCTGCGCATGGCTGAGGCCTGATGGTAAGACCCAAGTCACGGTTGAGTACCGCAACGAAGACGGTGCTATGGTTCCAATCCGTGTGCACACTGTTCTCATCTCCACTCAGCATGACGAAACTGTCACAAACGATGAGATTGCTGCGGATCTTAAGGAACACGTCATTAAGCCGGTTATCCCAGAGAAGTACCTTGACGAAAATACCATATTTCACCTCAATCCATCAGGTCGTTTTGTCATTGGTGGTCCTCATGGTGATGCTGGTCTTACTGGTCGTAAGATCATCATCGACACTTATGGTGGGTGGGGAGCACATGGAGGAGGTGCTTTCTCGGGAAAAGACCCAACTAAGGTGGATAGGAGTGGTGCTTATATCGTTAGGCAGGCGGCTAAGAGCATTGTGGCCAACGGGCTAGCAAGGAGGTGCATTGTTCAGGTCTCGTATGCTATTGGTGTTCCAGAGCCTTTATCAGTTTTCGTGGACACATATGGAACTGGAAAGATCCCGGATAAGGAGATCCTGAAAATTGTGAAGGAGAACTTCGATTTCAGACCTGGAATGATCTCGATTAATCTGGATCTCAAGAGAGGCGGCAACGGAAGGTTCTTGAAGACAGCTGCGTATGGACACTTTGGAAGAGATGACCCGGACTTCACCTGGGAGGTTGTGAAGCCTCTCAAGTGGGAGAAACCTGAAGCTTAGGGTTGGTACTATGATACTATCGGGTTGGTACTATGATACTATCACTATGATATCTTCTGATGATTAACCAGTGTGATCCATATGTTTTTGCTTTACTCTGTACTACTACTAGAAAGAACTACTAATAAGCTGCCTGTTTTTAAATTGTTTGTCCTGTTTTTTATTTGAGAAAAAAAGAAAAAGAAATGGAAAAAAGTTCGTCTTGTTTAATACGAGTACCGTACTACAATATTTCTGATTATCTGGTTTGAGTTCATTGTCATTTTCGAGGATCGTTTTCATTTTATCATCTTCCTGTGTTTCTCCCAAAAGGCCGAAGGTATGTATTGGGGACTGGGGAGGTAGACTCCAACTCCCCCTCCCCCCAAATAAAAAAATTTAAAAATTTATCTATGTATTTTATTTTAATGTAAAAAAATATTTACATATGTATTTTCAAAATAAATTTAAGTATGAGCCATATCTAATATTATTACTTTTTTTTTAATAGTAAAATTTTATTACTTAAAGAACATAAAAAAATGTTCGGCATAATTACAACAATGTTCGGATTCGGTCCTCCCGATCTTGTATCAGATTCGCCAAATCTGAAGAATTGTCAAGAATTCCGACCGCGAATCCAAGAAAATCCTATCGCACTTCGATACACGAGGGAATCCAATTTGCGATTCGTCACTAATTGGAAGAATTCCTGTGACACTGGATGAAACTTTTTCTCGTCTTGAAACAGTGCAGAATTAACCATGTCGAACCATAACCAGCATGATCAATGAAAATACTCTTAGATATTCTTTTTTTCAAATACTTCAAACCATTACGTAACTAATTTATATAGTTATATAGCAAAATACATGCACATGCGGGGATAGCTCAGTTGGGAGAGCGTCAGACTGAAGATCTGAAGGTCACGTGTTCGATCCACGTTCACCGCATTTGATTTTCACTTTTTTCTTTTTTTCTTTTCATTTTATTACATCAATTCCCCACCCCCCCCCCCCCCAACCTACCAGTTAAACCCCGGATGACCAGGTTGAAATTTATCCCAACACCCTTAACAGGTCAACTCTAAATTGATTTAAATCGAATATGTAAAACCTCAACTTGAAGAAGTGACCATGTAAACTTCCAAGTTGGAAGCACAAAGTTTCAATTTTCATGAACTAAAAACGCACCTAAACATGATGTGACACTTTAAAACCACAAATTTATTATATCACTTTTTATTTTTGAGAAACATCAACTCGATAGTATATTTACATTTACCGACTTAATAAAAATACTAAGGTCTAAACTAAACATGTGAAGCAAACTCAGACATACATGCCACACAAAATATATACTAATACTAGAAGACAAAGCGGTACTACCGCCCAAATTCCCATGATTAATTTCATTAGCTAATTTGTCATCAACCTGATTAGCTTTACTGTAAATAAAGCGCCAACTCACATCTCCTAAACTGTCAATTACCTTTTTCGTATCATCAAGCAAAGTCTGTTGGTTTACACGGATGCTTTCCTTCTTGTTAAGGCAAGAGAGAAAAAATTGTGAATCAAACTGAAACATGAGTCTTTCATATTACAACTGTGTACAAATATTCAAAACAAGTCTAACAGAATAAAATTCAACCATATTATGACAACTTCCCGAAGAACGTAGTAGCAGCTTTAATAAAATTTGCCTAACAATTGCTCCAGCTCCTGCTAAACTGGTTTCAAGCAAATGAGAACCATGAATGTCAAAACACAAACAGTTTGGTGGAGAAGGTTCCATTTGCAAACTATCTGTATGCATCACTAACACAATGTGACGAGATCAAGTGGTTTGTTTATGCTTCCTCACGCCACGCCATTGAAGCACAGATGAGCTTGTAGCGCTCAACTGAGGCTAGTACTGGCAGGCAGGAGTGTTATAAATCATCGAGGGAGGATCGCGGGTTAAGTTAATAGATAACCTAAAAACGTTGCAGAAAGAAAGCATCACTTTCGATATTCACAATCCATGGAATGAATGATTATGAAAAAGAAATTCTCTTGCACACAATCTTCGACAACAAATTATTGTATTTACACAATCCAGAAATATCAGGATGATGCAAACTTACAGGCTCACTATAACTCCAATCCGCGAGAGGATACAAGATATATATAAATTATCTATAATATAAGTTTTAACCTAAATTTAACTTTTATATCTTCTCTCAAGTGCTCTATTTTCTATATATAAATACGTTAACTCTACAATTGATAACATCACACACATACACAAATCATCAACCTCTATTAGAGTAAATCTTTTATTAAACCTCAGTAGGAACCATACTCCAACATCTCCCAGCTAAATGGACGGAACACAAACAGCACTTGAGGCGAGCTCTTGAAAAGAAGAGCCACGCAAACGCACACTGCTGCTATGGCCAACATCGAGAGCATAACAGGTTTGTACACCAGAGTACGACTGCCAGTTCTGTAGGCTAGCTTTATGTCACATGCACCACAGGGTCGTGAAATACTTGCCTTTTTGGAACTTGTGATCTCAAAGGTAGAGACGTTTCCATCTGGCTTCTCATTGGGGCTGATATTGGAATATGGCTCGGATATGTCAACAATTACATGTCCAGAAGCTGACACTATCTTGTTCATTTTCCTCTGAACAAGGTGAATGTAAGAATAGTGTCCTCTTAATCGAGCGTAATCTTCTGGTGTAAACCCTGTGCTATCGCGAGCACTTTTCCATGCTGCTATTCCCACCTGAAAAGGTTATGGAAAGTGTCAAACAAATCCTTGTATGGGCACCTTTCGATGAAAAGTACTCAAATTTGGAAAAATCAGTTGAGACAAATAGAAATCTGGAGAGTGTTTGCAAAAGATGCCGTGAAACATAGAAAACTACAAATTACTGCCTATGGGTTTACACTTTTCACAACACAAGCTAAGCTAAGCTAAGCTAGAAGCTATTGCATTCTTGCTCATAGAGAACCGGAAAAAAACTGTCATCACAAAAAACAATAAGCTGGAAGCTTAGCTTGCACAAGCAGTTGAAATCCTTGACACGATGTAATTTGCATCGGATTATGTTAGCAACCCTGTTAACTTTTCAAAATACCTTGATGCATTATAAAGTTGAGGAACATGGTGAAGGTTACCTTTCCAGGATCATCAATCAGCACATCCAATATCTCATCTGACCCGTCTCTACCAGCTGCTACATGAAGAGGTGTCAGACCTCCAGGTCCTGCAAAATCAGGTCTGAACAAGAAACTCTGCTCTGTTTCGACCAAGGATTTGTACTCCAAACTCAGTTCATCAATTACTTTTTCAGGGACATATTTTAGCAGCATCGCCACCAGAGATTTTGAATTTCTCCGTACTGCTCTGTGAAGCAGACCTATGTCTGACAAAGCAAACTTCAGAAAAGGTTGCTCTCCACCAGACACAATCCCTTGGAAAAGAATATCCAGGAGTTTCTTCACAACTGCACACCAATCATGATCCACAGAGAACTCAATGAGATGCTTGAAACGTTCGAAAGAAAAGGCCAAGTTTACATCTCCATGTTCAAATCTCGATATCGAGTGAAATTTATGGAGAAGCCATCCTAATTCATGTATAAACTCCATGGCTTGGTTACGTGCACCAGGTTTCCTGCGTTCTTGCTGCAATTTATCTGTTTCAGTTGAATCAATTTCATTCTCAAGCATACGGATCTCAGCGCAAACATCATCTTCAGCAACTATGAAGGGAAAGAAGCTGTTGCTGAGGCCATCGTCAACCTGAAAAACATTAGGAGTACTATCAAGGTTAAAAATAGTGAAACTTCCAGTGATCTGTTGAAGTGCTGAGTTCGGGATATTTTATTATGTTATATTGTTATCAGTTTTTTTTATTTTTAAAAAAGGGTAGTACTTCCAAGTGAAAACAAGCAGCTATTGGTATAAAGCGCCAAACGTCAGATAAAGAAAACATAAGTATTCAATGGTGAATAAACCATAACTAGATGCACAATGTTGTGTTGAAAATAATCTCTCCATTGCAGACCACATAGCTTCATAATAGTACAGTTACAAAGAAATATAAAAATAGCCAGGCGATGAGACAAATGATGGGTTGTCCTATCTACATATCCTATTGTGCATGCAAGTAAGACCTTTTAAAAGGATGAGGACCAATTTAACAATATGTAAACTGGGTAAAAAACAAATGTCAGTACCTCAATAAAACCTCTTCCATTAGTTGCAGGGATAGAACATGAAAAGTTAAGACATTGGACACCATGCCCCTCAGGACCATCAGCAGGCTCCACTGACTGGCTAGTAGCTTCCAGATAATTTCCTTCTATAGCAAACAGTAACCTGTCAAACAGACGGCACGTTAGTTATAAATTCCATTAATGTTTGGGCCACATTTCAAAATACAGAAACAACAGGGTTGACTATGCTTCAGGCAAGGATACAGGGACGACCCACTACACACAGATATAAAACAAAAAGGAAAGGAAGACAGATTTGATGACATGGAATTACCTTGTGGAGGGTCGAACTAAATTAAAGCCTTTAACAACAAATTGAGCTCCACCAGATGATGGCACGGCAATAGGCTTGACACTCAGTATCATAGAACTACTGTCATTCCTAAATGGCAAAGACGCATCAACCACCAATTGACCTGCATTAGCAATTCAAATAAAAAGAAATTTACACACTTCCTCAAAATATATTTACACTTAATTTTGAATACATAGATGCTGTAATAGATGATAGTAGGACAATTTTAGAGAAGCAGACCATTATATACAAATGCCATCTGATTTGGCACCCTGATATAGATCCACCCAGTACTCCAAAACGTGTGATCGTCACAAAAATCCAGAAGCCTACTCAGACTAGTTCTCAGTTCACAACATAGCTGAAAAAGCAATTTGATTTAGTTCATTAAAGTGGGTTCAGTTATCTTAGGAGATAACAAGTTAACAACTAACAAGTGTTAGAGAAACCACACCTCCTCCCAAGCAGAATCCGATTGGCGAAGATACATTGTCAAAACTACACAACCTGGTCTAATGTAGCTCTCTATGTCAGTAGGGCTGTGAGACAACCAGTCAAAAATCTGTACATTCGGATAGAAATAATTAAATCTCTGAGCGAGAGATAGATTTGGAAACAGAAATTGTGATATATGGGCTTGCAATAAGATATTTGAGTTGTTGAACAAAGGCAAATCAAAAGAACCTGAGCTCGTAAAACAATGGGAAAATCACTTGGTTCTTTCCCAAATAATTTGAAAACAATGCGATCCGTGCGACTCTGCAGCGATAATCAAAGGTAAATTAGAAAGCAAAATAAATGTACCGAAGGATAGAACATTTTAATAGAAAACATTATTCTGCCCCATATAATAAAAGAGTACTTCTTAAGTCAACATCACATTTTATCATAGTTTACACAATGATCCACATTGCATCGAACCACATCTAATTGTACTTCAAAAGCAGTAGAATCCGCTAAATTTTTAATTAGAGAGCATGAAAAGCAAATTTGATAGCTGTTCACTTCTTGATATATCCATTTTATGGAAGAAAGTTTAACAAACGAAAGAAGGGAACGTTGCATCAAGCTCCTCCACACTTGCCACTTGTGCAATTTGCTGTCAGTGACATCCGTTAAAAATTTATGTACATTTTTCTTGAAAACACCACAGATGGAAAACATGGAGACATTTGATACGATTTCCACAGAAACACAAAGTAAGAAAGACCGTAAAATACAGCACAGCAAGTGAGTCCTGACTCTGGAAAGGAGAAACTCTAGAATAGTCATACAAACTTATGGGATTATAACGTTTCCCATAGAAATTTTCCATGAGATAGAAATCCGTGATTACTCTTGTCAATGCTCATTCAATGGTAATAATTCCATTACAGGATTTCAAAAGCATGACAAACAGCATGAAATAAAACAAACTTCGAAAGACAGCTGAAAGAAACATGTAGGGAAACATAAAATGATACCTGAGCATCCCCACTAGAGCTGGAAGGTGACTGTTGAGATGCTGAATCCGAGTTCCCACTAGTCTGAGGAGGACTAGACTGATGAGAGTCATGTTGCACCCAGGAAGGGCATTCCACTGAAACAGTTCCGAGATCCAAGGGACCAGTTGATCTTTCCATCTCATCCGTGGTGTCGTCAGAATCAACATAAACGTCATTCAGATCAAAATCATTCAGTTTGCTCCTTCCACCAGAAGTGTCCCTCTCTTCAGAATAAATTTGAGACCTGGTCTGTATGGGTAGCATGACATTTGGCCTTTCAGATCTTACAACCTGTGGTTCCTCATCCTTTCTCGGCAATTCATTAGGACAATTTCTTTTCCCAAGAGATCCGTTTGATAGTAGTGTAGCAACTAGCTCCGAGTTTCCCAATAAATTTAGATTATTAATGATGTTTTGAGATCCTTGACTGGCAAGGCTTTGCAGCAGATGAGAAAGCAGATCCTGACCGTCAGTGTGGTTCGACTTATTGACTGCCAGTGACAAAATTTGTGGATCACATAATCAACTTTTCAATCACATAAAATGCATCAGCGCAAATCATGTAGTAACTAATTTGATTGGCTTACCGTGCATATTGGAGAGTATCTTCAGTACAGTCATTAAGAGATAACCACTCGCCTGGTTATCATTGACAACGCCACCACTGCCGTTCTGAACACTCTCCGGCTGTGCTTTCCTCCTCCTCTTGTTGTGGCCGGCTAGACGTCTCCGACAACTTCTCTTCCCTTCATCAAACTCTTGAAGGGAATGAAATCTGCCAATGTAATGTTCACAAACTTTATGCATAGAATAGAATCAAACAATTCAGTTGCGTAACTACCACCAAATCTTTTTCAGGAAGTCCAATGCAATCGAGTAGACTATTCAATAAGGATGTACTTTCCAATCAAAGAAATAAAAGCTCGAACATATATTGTATCCACAGAATCAAACAAATAACCACCACCAAAAGCTGCAATACTAACCCTAACCAGGCAGGAAGTGAAATGAAATCGAGTAGACTATTAGCCAATCAAACTAAGGACACACAGGATCGGAAGCTAACAAATCACACCACACCTCTGATCTAAAATCTGAAACTCCAACAAACCAAATCTGAAGAATTAGAAGAAGAGGAGGATGAAAGTAAACCTGCTACACTGCTGGCAAAAACGCTGCATCTGATTGGCAACAAGAGCCTTAGTAGCCTTAGAATGAACCTCACAGACCTTGTGCCTCCTGTGATAGTCCTTAGCCTTGCTCAGATCAGCTGCACAGGCCTCAACCTGACAAGCAGCAGCTCGATTCGGCTGGTTCTGTCCCGCCAATTTTGTCTTCTTCCCGGCGCCAAATTCACCTCCCAGATTCAGAGTCAGATTACTACTAGTATTATTATTATTATTATTATTATTATTATTATTATTATTATTATTATTATTATGATTGTTGCTGGTGTTGTTATAGTTGGTATTTCCTTCAATAGCATTAGCCCTCCGCTTCTTCTCGAGCTCCCTGACACCATTATCAGCACGGATCAGTAGCTCCTCAGAACAGGAATACTCGCTGTTGGATTTGGAGGAAAGTCCGTTAACAGTAGTGGTTGTAGAGAGAGGAAACAGCTGCTTGCTGGTTGTGGTAGGTGTGGTGTCATTATGATGCTTATTATTTACAGGCTGCACAGGGGTGGCAATAAACAGATCGCCATCCCATTTCCAGTGATTTGGGTCCCACTCCAAGGAAGAGTTGCTTCTCCAATCGTAGTATTCACCTCCAAATCTAGCAGTAGCTTCCATGATGCTGATGAATTGATGATAAAAGTATCTCCACCAAACAAAAACCAAACCAGCAACAAAAGTTAACTTAAAAATAATAATTATTATTATAAAAATAATAATAATAATAATCAGAAAACTGATGAAGGAGAAGGAGGAGAAGGAGAATCCATATTGATTGATTGGATGATGATTGGAGCAGAAAGAAGGAGGAGGAGAAGAAGAATCAAATTGCAGTGGTGAGTGGGGAGAATAAAGTAGAGGACAAGTTGGGGAGGGACGGTGGCGAAAGGTGCGGATTGAGGATAGTGGGTATGGTGTGGGTTTGTTTGTTTTGTTGGTTGGGTTGGGTGGGTTTTGATGATGAATTGAATTGAATTGAGAAATGAAATGTGGAACAAAGAAGATGAGATAGATAGAGAGAGAGACAGACAGACAATATAGTACTGCTATTATTTAATTTGATTTAATTATTGTTGCTGTTCCTTTTCTTTCTTGTATTCCTTTTCATTTGTGCTGTCGATCCATGAGAAAATCGAGTGTACACTGTACTGTTTGTTATTCATTGGTCCTTTTTGTGGGTCATTTTTTGGTCTACTCTTTGTCAAACTTCCCCTGTCACTATTGGTAAAACTTAGTCCAACCAAGTAAAACTTCACTAGTAGTAGTAGTAGTACTAGTAGACTAGTAATATTATCCTTTTCTAATAAATTACTCTATCAAGCAATGACAATGGTTGAGATTTAAACCCAAATAAGTCATTTTTATTTTTTTGTTATAATGGTTGGGTTTATTATAGATTTTTTTTTGGGTTCCACATGACACATACATTCCACATGCAACACACATGATGAAATAGAAAAAAAATGAAATTAAAAAAAATATTATTTGGAGCTTATTTGGGGCTACAAATATGTAGCCCCCAAGCATGGGCTCATTATTGGACATTAAAAAAATATTATTTGAACTGAATCGACCCGATTTGAAAATAGTTGAATTGGAGAGAATGTTTTTTCAAACGAATAATACAGGACCTAGTTAGGCTCTGTTATTTTCATTTGAAAATTGATGAAAATAAATTCAATTTAGTTCAGTTCAGTTCAGATGTATTCAGTTCAGTTCAGTTCAGATTTGACTAATAGTATTTTGTACTACGGATAAGTTCAGTTCAGATCTATTCAGTTCAGTTCAGTTCAAACTTTTTCAAACGAAGAGGACAGAGCCTTAAGGTAACTAAATCATACACAAGATTCTAACTAACTAATCTATGAGTTGTCATAAGAATTTACCAAGTGTTTGGCACTTTACTAAATTCGACATTTGGTGTGGTAGTTCAATTGACTTGCTTTTCGCACTTTACTTAATTCATTTGATAATTAAATCGACCGAAATACCTTATTCATTCATTGTACTTTCTCTCTAGGCCGATATTATCACTCCTGAAACCCCATTAGAGTTATGTATTCCTACCAAATCTCCGCAGTCTGGTCTCCAATCACTCTAAAAATGACACATTCTTAATATCCTTGTCCAGATTTATATTTCTATCGGTTTAGCCTTTCGATTTGGTTGAAAATTAAATTGATGGCTTGACGACAAAGATTTTATCCGGTGGATCTTCGTCTTTCTACCTTCCTCTGACCACATATAAGTTATTTACATTGTCTTGCTTATATTCTCTTTCCAATACATTCACTTCTTATGGATTTTGATGTTTCGTTGACCTTTTTTTATACATTCCGTCATATCTGATCGATCTACTAACACTGGTAACGGATAATGATCGTGTTGCTGTTGGTTAGAGAAATAAAATAATTTCAGCTATACTGGTAGCGCATGATGACTTAGTTGTTGGGGATTTCCTCCTTTTTTTTAATGAAAAATTTAACTACCCTACTTCTAATTATTCACCCCCTTATAACTCTAAATACATCTATATCAAACTTATATATCTGCCGGGTTCGAACCCACAACCTCTCTTAATTACTACTTCAACACCTTAACCACCATACCACCTAACCAGTTCATTATATTTGGTTTGCTTGATACTTGACTGGTTGTCTGTTGAGGATCGTCAGCATACCACGTGTTAATTACTCCATACTTTCATACTTCACTTTTTCGGCACCACAAGGGTTTAAGGTGAGTATATTGTTACCTTCTTGTGATTTTCTTTTAATTTTTGTGTATTAACAAAGGCACGTACATATAAGTGAAATATTACTTGAGTAAAAAATTTAAAGAAAAATATTATGAGTAGGGTATTATTTGAATAAAAAATGAGTAAATTATGATGAATGGTGAGTGATGTATTATTAGTGTGAATAATGAATAAAAAATGGCTGGTAGAATGGTAAAGTTTTAAATCATTTCTATTTTCTTCAGGTAATGCTCATAATAATTATTTCTATTTTTAGTATATGAAACTTTTAATGGAACGCCCCTAAAGTCACATAAATAGACTTTGAACGTACTCTTGACTAACCCGTTGCCACATCTTGAATTGGTAAAATTAAAAAACGAAAAACTTCGAAGAAAATTGAGCGAGTATTGTCATAAGTGTAGTACGATTCAAAATTTTATTTTGAGCATATACCCTCAGCTGTTTTAGTAATTATATTCATTTTATTTAACCATTATAATATCACTCTCTCTCATCTCCCTTATTGTGTGTTTTCAAATGCTTTAAAAAAGTATTTTTGTGTTTTTAGAGTAGTAAAAGTAGTTTTTAGTGTTTTATTTTATAACTTCTACCGCAGTTTCTTCTGAAATAAAACACATAACCACCAGAAGTTGAGAAAGAAGTAAATGGATGCTGCTATCTACTTTAAACAATTTGTACTTTTTATTTTTAAAACCAAAAACAAGTATTTTAATTGAATTTATCTATTTGTAATTGTTCAAGAGTTGGAGGATGAATTCTTAATTAATGATCTGAATCAATATGCCCAATGAGCTTCGGTGCTTCACCCATCACCCTCCCCATCAAGGCATCAACCATTCAAAATGTGGTCAAAATTGAATACTTGACTATCATTTTTCTAATCACATTTCATTTTCTTGACCTTAAAAAATGTGAAATGTGACATTTTTTGTAATTTTGGAACGAAGAAAGCAAATTTTTTATCTCTCCAATAAAAATCAACAAAATTATGTACTTTCCAACCCGCCACTTTTGAATATGAAATAAAAACAATATATTACAACGACATGTTATGTATTTTTGGACAATAAAATTGAATGAATAAATAAAAATAATGAAATTGTGGAAATACTAAATTAAAGCTCCCATAACACCCCATGGTTGGGCAAAATGACATTAACAAAGCATGCCATGAGTCCATAACGAAACTATTTTATTCTCGAAACACAGAAAAAAAAGAAAAGTATTTTTTGCAAACATAACAAACATTAATTGATACATTGGATGTCGGCTGATATGTGATAAGTCAAAGTAAATCAACTTATTTGCCGTTTGACTAAATAAGTTTGTTTGGTAAATGTCAATAAATTGACTGATTTGATAAACTACTCTATATAACTTATTAAAAATAAGGGGACTGATTAGTTAGCAGTCACCTTATCAGTTCGTTTTGTTAAAACAAACACATAATCTATCGGTTACCCCATATCTCCGAATCATCTTATCAGCTATTATCCACAAACTCATTGGACCAACTGGGATAGAATCATCTAATATGATGACATGTGAATGCTTAGGTTCTGATTCAAGTTAAAAATACAATTTTCAATTTAGTTTAGTTCACCTCAATTATATATAATTAAATTTTTTAAATTTAAGTTCAATTTTTTTTGGATGAATTAAGGTCAGCCAAACATATACCGTACTTTAATATTTAGAAGTCCAAAATCACGACTTTGTGCAAATTTTAACATTTACCGTAAACAGAGCGGAAGCCCATATTAATACCTCTTGTGTTCCGCATTTCTCGCCGGCTTCGGATTCCGGATTTTTTTATTTTCTTCTTCTCTCTTTTTCACCGTCTCTCTCATTTGCTCAAGTGACAGTGACGATTTTCTGCTGATCGCCTATCGTAGGTCTGGTCACTCTCTCCCATGGTTCACTGATCTACATTTCACATTTGCACCTACTCGATTCAACTGCTTTTTTTGTTTGTCTATCACTTCTCCTTTACCCTTTTTGTTGCAGAGTTCTTCCTCAATTGCTTGTAACTGTCAATCCACTGCTAAATTTTCAGATCTGTTATGCAATTTGGTAGGAAATTGTATATATGTGAACATCATTTTGTGTCTAGTTTCTGTACATATACAATACAACTACATATAGTATGTGTAACTTGATTGGACTTTTTTTGTTTTTGTAGTTTCCGATGCCAGCAGTAGTGTATTAAGCCGTAGTTTATGAGGTGCTCAATTTTTAACTCGATTTGAATTAGCTTTGTACCTATTGTAACAGGCAATCAATGATGTAGTAGTAATCTAAAATGGATTAGTAAGTGGAGTGATGGAGCAACTGTAAACCTCTGTGTAATAGGGTAATTTGATCAACATAAGAAAACTGTTACACTTGGATGAGGGAATATTTACTCTTTTAATGATCGTAACGACTATGATCCTTAACCATTTTAATGAATTTTGCTTGTAGGATTTGATTCTTAACCATTTTAACAAATTTTGCTTCTAGGATTTTATGCGGTTATCTCTTCATTTATTGAAATTTTGTGACTCGGTGTTACTATCACCACGTGTTGTTTGTGGTTTTCGTTATATGGACGTTTTAATGCAAGCTTGGGATCGTTTACCTAATAAAGCAATAACTAAGGGCTGTCCTATATTGTTAACTTTCTTGATTGAATAGACAATCTCTTGCAAGATTTTGTTTGTTAATCTCAGTGCTTATGTTGAATAAACATCTCTTAGAGCCAGAGTTTATGATTTTGCTCGGCAGAGTCTTGTATGTCCCACTAGCATTGTGTTATGTTATTGCCTGATTAATAATGATCGTTATAGACTTATTTCTTAAATTATTGTTTCCGATAGAACCAATACATTGTGAGTCATTGATCGCTTTCTCCTTTTTGATGATAGGATAAAGAAGTACATTATTTGACCGAAGAGGAGATCAAAGTATCAAGTATGAGTTGCTTTGGCTGCTGCGGACAAGATGATTTTAGCAAACAAGCTGATGGTGGAGGTCAATATGCTGTTAAAAATGCAGCTGGTAATTTGACAAAACACATAGTTATGACTGTTATTTGTGATTGAGAAAAGCAATAAGTTTGTGACTGTTTGTTCATTTTGTTTTAATTTATTTGTTTCCTTGACTCTGTTAGTGGAATGTACTAGGTGTTGCCTGTATTGGAAATGATTTACCTCTAAATCAAGTTATATCTTGGCTGCTTAGTTGAACGTCTTAATTTAAGAAACATTCTTCTTTCATGGACTCCTTTAATTTCACTGCTTTAGGAATGTTGGATCTTGTGAACTAGTTTTTTTCATGAAAGCATGTAATAGAGTTCTGACTCAATATGATTCTTTGTTCTTTTCTCTTTTTTCTCCTGTTGACAAGAATATTAAGTATAAACTCAGATTGGTTTTCTTGATAGGAAATGATGGAGGTCATCATACTACAGAAGCTGCAACAAAAGCCCAAGCTGTGAAAGTCCAGCCAATCTCAGTTCCACCCATTACTGTGGATGAATTGAAGGAAGTTACAGGTACCTTTAGCACTAATTCATTGATTGGGGAAGGCTCATATGGAAGAGTATATTATGGAGTCCTTAATAGTGGCAAGACTGCTGCTATAAAGAAGTTGGATTCAAGCAAGCAACCAGATGATGAGTTCTTGGCACAGGTTTGTTTAAAGATATGTAATTCTTGCACCTCGGAATTGGACATTGAGCTATTTGAATAATATAGATTTTAACTCGCAGGTTTCTATGGTGTCAAGGCTAAAACATGAAAATTTTGTGGAACTGCTTGGTTATTGTGTTGATGGAAATCAACGCGTTCTGGCCTATGAATTTGCGTCTAATGGATCTCTTCATGACATTCTTCATGGTATGTTGGAAGTATTCGTGACAGCAAAACTGATTTCAGTTATGCCTTCCAATTTCATTTTGGACTATATATCACACATAAAATCAAGAATATACTGTGATGCATCTTTTTTTTTTTTTAATTAATTTTATGTCATAAATATAGTCACTTTCTGATATAGCATGTCTTAATTTGAGAAATTTGGTTTTGTACCACCGCATGCATTGCTCAACCAACACGTTAGGTAGAGACAGATGTAATAGTGATAATTTTATGTTATGTTCATTTGTGGTTTCATAATACTTCCCGTACCAAAGGTTTCCAATTTGCACCCAAAGGCATCTATATATTTTGCGTGATCACTATCTTGATGTCTGCTAATTATTTATGGTTTTCATATTACAGATAATGGATATATTCCTTACCTTTTTTTTTTTTTTTTTTTTTTTTTTGTGTGTGTGTGTGTGTGTGGTGGTCATGGTGGGTGGTTGGAGGTTAAGTTTGGTTTTGCCAGAGACATTTAAAGTTGATAAACTGATATGGAATTAGTAGTTATTTTGTCGAAGTTAAAGGACATTATACTCACTCATTAGTTCATTATAAGTTATTTATTGGAGTCATAAGGTCAGCGGTAAGGAGTTGGGATAGTGAAAGGAGAGGTGCAGGGTTCGATCCCCAGCGGTGGCGGAGGTATAAAGTTGGTTTAGATATGGATAAATAAGGTGGTTTAGGAAATTTGTATAGCATTGGTGTAGGAGTAGTTGTAATATTTGCCGTTTCAAAATAAAATAAAATTATAAGATATTTATTATATCCGCTCCTCATTGCCCTGCCCACCTTTCTCACCTGGGGAAAAGCAGACAGTAGAAGAAAGTTGATAATTTTTATCCATCTTGAGGAATTCATTGTTTATGACGTGAGGATTATTCTTTCAGGAAGGAAAGGAGTTAAAGGAGCACAACCTGGTCCTGTTCTTTCTTGGTCTCAACGTGTCAAAATTGCAGTTGGGGCTGCCAAGGGCCTTGAATATCTTCATGAAAAAGCAGAACCTCACATTGTTCACCGTGATATTAAGTCCAGCAATGTATTAATATTTGATGAGGATGTAGCTAAGATAGCTGACTTTGATTTATCAAATCAAGCTCCTGATATGGCTGCTCGTCTTCACTCTACTCGTGTCCTGGGGACCTTTGGATATCATGCTCCAGAGTAGGTTTCAATCAATTTTCCACTCATAATCTCTCCTCCTGAATTCATAAGTTGATGTCATTTAACAACTCTCTTTTTTATACTAAAATAATTTCTTATTTATGTTTTGAACTGCTTGCATTTTCCAATTGGCAGATATGCAATGACTGGACAGTTGAATTCAAAGAGTGATGTGTACAGCTTTGGAGTTGTCTTGCTAGAGCTTCTAACTGGACGAAAACCCGTCGATCACACCTTACCTCGTGGTCAACAAAGCTTAGTTACATGGGTATAAGCTTCTCTCCCCTTTCTCTCTCCCATTATTGTTTGTATGCGTACAAGCCTACTTATCAGCAATTTATAGTATGACTCTGCTATATACTTCAGGCTACACCAAAATTGAGTGAAGACAAGGTCCGACAATGCATTGATGGCCGACTTGGAGGAGATTACCCACCAAAGGCAGTTGCTAAGGTAGTAGAATTTTTCGACTATGATAATACTGTGATCTATCACTTGTGGACTCAATTATGTACTTTTAACCTGGCATTGTATCACATTAAGTCATGAAAGCATGTTTTGGTCTTTGTTCTGAAGACAGGCTCATGATGGTTGAGTTCTGTTATGTAGGTGCATTTTGCAGTTTTCCTATATTCCCTCTCGAATGTTACTACCAAATAGATCTCTGCAGAATGCAGTATAGATACTTGCGGGCTAATATATGACTGTTGATGTTTGTACTGTAGTTTGTTTAATAATCTCTTCTTCTGTCTACTCCATCTGTTCCTAATTACCCCTCTCTCTGGAACAAGTGTCTCTGTTCTTCATTGTTCCCGTCTGATTGAGCTTACACATTTTCTTGACCCAAATGCAGATGGCTGCTGTTGCTGCTTTGTGTGTACAATATGAAGCTGATTTCCGGCCAAACATGACCATTGTAGTGAAAGCACTTCAGCCTCTTCTAAACACTCGTCCTGGACCTGCCGGTGAGAGTGGCCACATATAGAACTTCAGCAAAGCTGTTTCATACTGTTCCTTGGCCATTAGAGCTGGTAAATATTACTTCAAGTTGAGCATAAAATATGTATGCTCCAGTTTTCAACGGGAAAATAGCTTGGAAAGAGATAATTTCCTTGAATGATTGGACATTGATGTTCAAAGCAGTGGAATCTGTCATGTTCATAGTGTTAAATGTGTTGTGGTCATTCATGAAGAGAGATTTATGTGACAGTTAATATTGGTTTTACATGTATTAATATTTTACTTTATTGTAAAACTTTGTAGGCTAGTGAAACTTCGGTTTGAGCTTTGCATATAAGTGGTTTATTTATTGAGTGTGTGTGTGTGTGTTTTTTTTTTTTTTTTTGGGTCTCCACATGCAACTAATCCAACTGGGGCCATGTTGAGGGGTCGGCTTGGAATATAAACTTGTATTTCGATTAGCATGAGTGAATCAACTTAAGTTAATACTGTCAGATAAGGAGGACCCAGGTAGGTAGGTAGAGAACATTGCGTCCCTTAAGTTGTGCCTTCCACCGAGTAGAATCACTAGGCTTAAAATCAGTGTCCTATACTTGCACAGGCCTCGAGTTTATACAACTGGATCCACTTGTGTGCCAGACCCAGATTGAGTTAGAAGTTAGAACGTTCCCAGCTAGTACTTCTTTGAAATTAGACCCACCATTTTTGCTTCTTCTCTAGTGAACTATACTGTGTAGGTGCAGTTATAAGGTGGTGCATTGGAGTTATCATCACTAGACTTGGTTGTAGAATTTGACGCCGTTTAATGATAACAACGACATAAGAATATTCATGATAATTCATCATCGAATCTATAGAAAGACATCAGAGAGTTTTGGGAAGTCATCATCTTATTTTATCAAAACGTAAATAATGAGAATGCGTTGCGACACATATAATAATAGTAGTTTACCGAATAATCTTTCGTAACTACCACTATAAAGGAAAATGAATCTAAATAAATTAGATAATATATACTAATTAATCTTATCTATCTCTAAATAATTTTTCAGAAACCCTAAATACTGATATATACATAACTAAAACAACTATTCCATGTGATTTCCACTATTAGACCTAACGGGCCACAAATTATCACAACCCAAGTGTATCGGGATTTTTGAAATTCGTATAGATTATGCAATAACTACTTTGTGAAGTATCTAGAATAGACCAGTGTCTATGGTTTATGGTTTATAGAAGATTCCTTAGAAATACGACGAATAGATCTTATCGGTTTATTTAGATTTCATTTTTGTTTACTGTTCTAGTTAGCGAAAACCGGTACTCCCTCAATTCCACCGGAAGTGTCCTAGTTTGACTTTTTTCGATCAACATTTTTTAACTTTGACCCTCGATTATTCTTAAATTATAATAATAAAATATTTAACGAAATTATATTATGAAAATATAGGTTTTGCCTTGCCGTAATCACCTGAACTGAAATGAAGTTTATTGTTAAAAAATAAAACAATAAAAAATAAAAATAAAAAATGAAAAGGTTCGCCTTGCCTAACCGTACATAGAAAAGCCAGAACTACAAATGTGGAACAATATGTGTTCATATGTTTAATCTGAACATGACATTCCTAAAAATAGTACTGCTCGCGCATAGACAAGTGTTCCCTAGACAAGGTAACAGTTACATTTCTCCTTAAACAAGCATCACAAACACTAATTAGCAAGCTTAAATGCCGGAAAATCATACATTTATGTACTATTCCTTAGGGAACGCAGGTTCTGCACCTATTACATAACTCCTATAAATTACCTTCTCGGAGACACATTATCCAACAAATAATATATAGGGACCTTCACGTTATATCTATATTTTGTTATTTCTACACGTCCCCTAGTCCTGGGCTGTAGTTGTCGAGGGCAAAGGGACTTGATTCAATAAAGGGATCGAAAATGGGAGCCGGAAAAAGAATAGCGATATCTGCAGTGTCCTTGATCCTGGTGGTCGGGGCGGTTATTGGGGTAGTGTCAGTTGTAAGAAACGGAGGGATCGTTGAAGACGAAAAAAATCACAACCCCAATATTGACCACTCAGTGGCATCAGCTGTCACTGCAAATGCCATCAGCTCAATGTGCGCCTCCACAGTCTACAAGGATGTCTGTGCTCACAGCTTGGAACCCGTTT
The DNA here is from genome assembly GCA_028274465.1 of Plantago ovata. Classification (NCBI taxonomy): domain Eukaryota; kingdom Viridiplantae; phylum Streptophyta; class Magnoliopsida; order Lamiales; family Plantaginaceae; genus Plantago; species Plantago ovata. The sequence continues at coordinate 13,733,776 of CM051457.1, read as the reverse complement.
CGAAAAATGCTACTGCCACTCCAAAGGACTATATCATGGCTGTCATTCAGGCAACTCTAGATGAGGTCAAGAAAGCATTTGACGTTGCTGGTAAAACAGTCGTTGACAAGAACACTGATCCATCCGATCACATGGCTGTGGAAGATTGTAAGGATCTACTGGACCAAGCAGTTGACACACTCCAAGCCTCATACTCTTCGGTGGGTAACAGCGAAATGCACACTCTCCAAGATCGTGCGGATGAGCTCCGGAGTTGGATGACTTCTGTTTATGCCCTCCAAACCACTTGCAAAGACCAGCTCGAGAAACAGGAGTACAAGTCTGCCATAGAGAACGGCATGCTCAATGCTACTCAATTGACCCACAATGCAGTTAACATACTTGCAGGGCTAGGGGAAGCCCTTAGGGGTTTAACCTAACAGTTAACCTAAAACCAAATGCTCGTCGGTTGATGGGGGCGAACAGTTACCCAAGTTGGTTCGGACCAGAAGATCGCAGGCTATTGAGGGGCGCTGGACGCAACCTGATGAAGCCCAACGTTGTTGTTGCAAAAGACGGTAGTGGACAGTTTACTAAAGTTGTGGACGCCATCAATGCATACCCTAGGGATCTTCAAGGAAGATTCATAATCCATGTCAAGGCAGGTGTTTATGACGAGTTCATCAACATTGACAAGAGTATGCCAAATATCATGATTTATGGAGATGGACCTGGGAAGACCATCATCACTGGCAAGAAAAACTTCGGAATAATGAAGATCAAGACGATGAACACTGCTACATTCTGTAAGTGATCAAACGAACTATCGAGTTAATTTTTAGCGTCTCAAAGTGTCAAGTTTAACCTAACCTGTGTTGCATATTTTGTGATCACAGCTAATAATGCCATTGGATTTATCGCTCGTGGACTAACATTCCGCAATGAGGCGGGTCCTGAAGGACATCAAGCTGTGGCACTGCGCATTAACGGAGATAAATCTGTTGTGTACAATTGCCATATTGAGGGTTACCAAGACACATTGTACTACCATACATCTCGCCAATTTTATCGCGACTGTGTAATCTCCGGGACCATCGACTTTATCTTTGGAATGGGTGATGCAGTGATCCAGAACAGCGTGATCGTAGTGAGGAAACCCATGGACAACCAGCTGAACACCGTAACTGCTGACGGTAGACAGTTAGAGAGAGGTAGCAATGGTTTGGTCCTCCAGAACTGCAAAATTGTGGCAGAAAAGGAATTGGTCCCCGTCCAGTCGAAAATTGCTTCATATTTGGGACGCCCATGGAAAGAGCTAGCACGAACCGTGGTCATGCAAAGCGAGATTGGAGACTTTATTCGCCCGGAAGGTTGGATCCCATGGAGCACAACTGATCCCAACTACTTCTACCACAATACATGCGAGTACTATGAATATGCGAACAATGGTTCTGGAGCAGCTACTGACAAAAGGAACAAGCTTTTCAAGAAGTTCAAAGTTTTGAGCGAGCAAGAGGCAGCCAAGTACACTGCAGGACCATTTCTCCGGGCATTTGATTGGTTGAAGGGAAAACGCGTACCGTTCCAACTTGGCCTAGGCGGCCATTGATACATATACCTGGCCTATACATCAAAGAAACCGCCACAATACACTTTTGGTTTCTCCTACTACATGTAACTTTTAGGACTAGAAAATTTTCAACTTATGAGTAGAATGTAATGCCTGATAGGTCTTATATGGCTCCCAATAGAAATTTTGGTTATTTACTATATATATATATATATAAATATCTTTTGCAATATAAATCTATCTTATTATTTTCTATGCATACAATTCTCGTAAAACTCGATAAATAAAACAAACAAGCAACCAATGAGGACAAGGTATACACTTAAGTGCTCCTTCCATCCCAAGTCAACTCCCAATGCATATAAGTCGGGTGAAGCCAGAAACGCATTACTTATAACTGATGGTTTGGATCTCAACTAACGCTAAATAATTTAAGGAGGGGTGTCGGATAAACAGTGACTAATTTATAGAGGTGAAATAAGAAGTAATTTACACTGGCCGCTCTAAATTAGAGTCAAATCTAATGCTCATTTAGATGGGGAGGGGGGAATTTGGTAAATGAAATTTATTTTAGTTGCAATACCTTAACAGGAAATAATTGCGATCAAAGTTCTGCTCTGGTTGGTTAATTGTTTTTCTATACTTCTGTGTTTTAACACTCTTTTCTTCCAGTATTTATCTTCAAAAAAAAAAAAAAAAAAAAAAAAAAAGAAAAAAGTACTCTTTTCTTCCAGTATTACTTTACTCAGGTTCAGAAAATTATCTTAAATAGGTAAAAAAAACAAAAGGCATATATAAATTGAAGAAAAAATCAACGAAACAAATGAAAACTTTAGAACGGAATGAAGTAGAACATAGAGATTACTATTCAACTGTGAGGTTCAAATCTAAAATTACAAGGTAGATTCAAAGTGCCACTTGACATGCAAAGTTCAAGTTCATCACATATTTGATCAGTAAAAATTTGTTTGGAACAGCCGTTCGAGAAAACCACTGGCAAGTGGCAACCACTGAGACACGAATTGAATAAAACTGAAACATGAATGTAATAAAACCGAAAGAAAGGCAACAGCACTAAACATAATATTTACATCAGTTATGGTGGGTATTATCGTATTAATGGTCTGGTTTGGTAATGGGAACCAGCTGGATTTGTTCTGAATTATATGCAAACACCAGAAATGATTTGCATGATTCTTTCTCTCGGCCCGGGTCCCTTCCTCTTGACTCCCCTTTGTGGTACCAGCGTTCTATTGATAAACCTTACAACTCTGACAAAAAATATTGGCTGGTTAGGTAAATTGCGGACAACATGACATGCTGGAGGCTTTTACGCACAATGATCAAATCAAACAGCTAATGATATGCTCTTCTGATTTCCCGAGTTAAGTGGCTTTATATCCCACGACTCGATTTCATCCCTTTCCTCTGGGAGGATGAAAGGCAAGGATATCTCACGGATCATTAGTTCACCACAAAATGGGCAATCGCTTGCTATGGCATCATCCAGCTGGGAACGGATCTGCAAACAAATTTGTGAAACTAAAGTGTTAATGCACGTCACCGGGTATATAATCTCTCCAAACAATAGTCTGGAGCACAAGAAACTACATACAGATTCACTCCTATAATTGTCCATTTATGTGGGTAATGATTGAGTGTAAATTCGGTTTAAAGTTGCAATGGTATATGAATGTAACATCCCGTGCCATAGATATTCTATTGTAAGATGAGTATTTAAGCTACAAAGACAAGAAGATATGATGAACAAGAACAATATACCTCACAGTTCAGTTAACTAACGTTAAAGTGGCTTTCTTTAAGACAAAAGTAGATGAACTATGAAGAGAACATGAACCAGTTCTCATTAAATAATAAATATAGCAACCACTTGTGAAAGTGTTTATACTTTATGGAATTTGAGAAATACAGACCTTATCCCCAGGAGTCATGCTCGTTATTGGTTCATCGTCTTTAAAGCTGCCATTCATTTCCTTCCTAGGTTCATTGCTCAGTAAAGTCAGTTGCTTTTGTAGGTCTAGTATATACTCAGCCTGTGGATTAATCATTGAGAAATAAACATCGGAGTAAACAACTGATATAATAATGAAATGAATCACTGTCCAGATGAAAGAGCCATATTAAAGAATCCAGAGGCAAATCTTAAGTTCTTACAAACACATGGTACAGAATCTCTTAAAATCTCTCTTAAACGACTTTAGCTAAAATTTTAGTGAGCATATTCTGGTCGAGTTTTTCCATATAGCATTCTAAGTTTCATTTAACCAAATACATGTAACTTCAGAGGCAATAGAGTGAGCTTTCATAATCCCTCTTTCAGATGATGGGCTAAGAAGAAAAAACTCAAGCAGTAAGAAACTGTAAATTCAATTCAAGTGTATTCTGTAGAGAGGTTTCTACATTCCAATCCAGCATTCTAAAGTTTCATTAACCAATTCAAGCTGAAAACACACAGTGCTTCCTAAATAATCACTATCTACCCCCCATGGATTTTGTCCTCACTAATCTAGCCTTTTCATAAGTTCATCAGTAGATATCAACAAAACTAAAATAACACATAAGACTTGGGTCAAAGAGGATGACAGATTTCATTATATTTCTCAAGTTTTAACAAGTTTGGAGTATGGGGTGTTTAGTAGAGTAATGGTAGAGAAACAATTAGCTCAAGTATCATGGACTAACTTGTGCTTCAGTTGTACATCTAGTCACATGTGCAATCAGGCAATTGGCATGAAAGGAATGTCCACATGGAAATACATAGAAAGGAGCCATTGATCCAATTGCGGTATAGACTCTAGCCTTCCGGTAATCATCAGCCATATTTAATATCTTCTTCCGACAAACCTGTCCATGGCCAAGTCAGGATGATAACCTAAATATTGGAGAAAGCATCTAAATTTTTAACAAAAACTGCACATGAAGTACATTGAAGATAGGCAACTGAATAAATATGCATCTGCATCACTTTATTAAATGAAAAATGAAAATGGCAAAGCAAGCCAAGATCAGGACAATGTCATGTCAAAGATCACGGAACAAATATTATCAGGAATTTACCCCACATTCCTCATCCCGCTTAATGATAGCATATCTCTGTGCAAGTGCACTGATGTCGTTCCTTATATTGTCTGCACCATGAGTAGCGTCATTCATCTCTTGCTTGAGTGTCTCAATTTGCTTATTGTAATCATCCAGGGATGAGCAGATAGCTTCCTACACTTATACATTGACAAAAGTCAAGCAGGGGACAGTCTAGAGAAGATAGTAAATTTGTGAAAATTGCCTAATGTTTCACAATCTAAATATTTATAAAGAAAAAAAGGAAAAAAGATGCAAAACACTGGCATTCAGAAGTTGACCAATGACCATATGCAGACAGAGTTAAGCGAAAAAAGAACATAATATACATCTCCAATATGAGTAACCAAAGAAAAGTACAAACCTTGAAGTCATCAATCAATGCAAAATCAGGAAAGAAAGGTAGGATATCTTCAATCTTCAGAAGTCCATCAGTTTCCTTCAGAAATGCTATTGCCTTCCGGATGTTCTCCCTCTTTGTTCCCTTCTCTTGTTCAATGACATGTTTAGCAACCATAAGCCATAGTTTCTTTCTCAAGTCCTCATCGTCTTCAACCTTATCAGCTTCAGCCATAGCAAGATCTGGATCAACCTATCAATAAAATGGTTCTTCTGAGTATTTCAAATATGTTAATTGTCATCGAGATCAGATGCTTGCAAATTGCTGACATTAGAATCAAAGTCACCAACAGAACACATGTATAAAGAAAAGAACTTGTGTCATGACAAGGATTGAGGTATTTATGTATATTATGTTCCGCTACATATACAGACAAGACCATACAAACTTTACAGCTGCAAAATAATGCTCATGAATAGTGTCCGGAATGAGGAGGCATGATTCAGGACAGAAATCTGCTCTAGCAATATGACTTTTTCCAAAACACCTACATCATCAAGATGGCTAACAGAATGACTCCATGAATTGCTATCTATCTTGCTACTGCATTCTCTGTTGTGTATTCGAAAATGGAGAAACAGTGCACGGGCAGAATATTGACAATCACAGAAAACTAAAAGATCTTAATTTCAATAACCAGTCACCAAAACCAACAGCATGAGAGTGTCACCTGTAGTGCAAGAGCAACTGCTTCTTCATGCATGGACATCATACTGTAGATATGGACACAAGCGCGCATCTTTGTTGCCTTCAGGCAAAGACGCAAGGCAGATTTTGGATCATAAAAAAAGTCTGGGCCATCCCCCTTGCCGAATTTGCACTGAAGGAAGCGCAGAAGATTGCTTTCGTCCTCCTAAAAGTAAAACAGGAACCCATGTAAGACTTTTAAAAATTGTGAGAATGGTAGCCCATAGGTCTATGCACCGTATCATATAAACAAATCTAAGAATGGCTAAATATCATCAGGTTAACTGAAAATTCAGACCTCGAATGAAATTAAAAGTTCTGACAAAAGTAATTACCTGCTTTAAGAACCTACATAAAGAATAATACACAGTTTGAGGAGCATACACCATTATATACTTAATTTGGTTCTTAAAGCTTAATACAGTGAAAATGAAACAAGAAACAGAAGACTGAAGATGATCTTTATACAACTATTAAATATGACTACTAAATGACCGATTTCTGGGACTACATGTGGCACATGCATAGATGGATTACTAAAAAAAATCCTGATTCTAAGCATTTTCAGTTAAGTACCAGACTGCCATTGAAGCATCGATGCTACACACTACACACCAGAAAAAGGACCTTAAAGAACTTTGAACTGAGAATATGTGTATCTATTAAGCTAACAACCTGTTTGGCGTACAAAGATAGCAACAAATTGTGAACACCAGGATCCTCATCCTGCAAACGGTGAACACAATACTCCAGATATTTTATAACCTCGTGAGTTTCATTCCTGCAGATGAATAGGAACAAGAAACCTCATGTTCAGCAGATACTCCAAACAAAGTTTCAACAAGATCTAACCATAATAACACTTCAATTTAGCACTACTTTCGGTGTTGGCACTGAGATTTGAAATGTAAGATTCCTAATTGAAATTGCATGTTCCTTGTTAGGAAAAATAGAAAACATGACCTATAAACCTAGTCAACTTAATTCATACCTTATGCCAGTATTAACCATATCCTATCATGACTAACAGAATATTTATATCTAACCATAATAACACTTCAATTTAGCACTACTTTCGGTGTTGGCACTGAGATTTGAAATGTAAGATTCCTAATTGAAATTGCATGTTCTTTGTTAGGAAAAATAAAAAACATGACCTATACCATTATCATTAATGATATAATCGTGACAAGAGAATCCAATCTTGGACAATATTCTCCTAAATGAATACAAAGCACCAATACTCCAACACAAGTATAATGCTATGTTTGCAAAAGTCCATCAAATGTTATGAAGGACCAGTCATATATTACCACTTGCAAATTATAATTAGGAAATCACATTCAAGGTTTTGCAGTTATAAGGAACACAAATACACATTACTTTGCATGTGGTTCGCTGGAATAACGCATCATTGCAGGAACGAGCTTCCTTGGGTTCAGGTCTTTTGTGATCATCCATGATTCAACTGTTTCATATGCATCAAGCATGATAAGGTCTGACGCAAACTTGTACTGCACGTGAAGAAGCTTACTTTAACCCAGTTACTTAAGATACGAGTTAAAAGCCAATTAAAAAAGGGGGAAGGGGGGGGGGGCATATCACCCTCTCCAATGAATTAAGGAGACAAGTGAAAAGACTGGAAAATTCTCTCCACCATAGACGGTACCTGCAGTTCTGTAGGGACATTGGGCTTTTGAAGAACCCGCAAAGCTTTTTTGCTTCTCCTAGCTGTGTAGAATTAAAAGTCACTAGTAAATACTCAAGCAGTTCAATATTCCAAATCAATAAAAACAAGAGACCGATAAGATGCAGCTAGATTAGTTCTCTCACAATATGCGCAGTTGAGCACCACAAACATATTTTAGTATTACAGATGCCATGAATTTAGCAGAAGGTGCCAGAAAACATGTTACGATAATTGCCAATCATAAAACAAGTGAGAAATATCTAAGCCTTTATCACATCAAAACGCAGAAAAATAATGGTAGAAAGCAGAATTGTCCAAATGTTGATGATGCAGAAAGATCCATGTTCGAGCCAGAACCCCCACATTTTGTCTATGCACAAGATATTTGGATGTCACTGAGAAGAAATTATTACGGAACATCTAATTCAATCTTACATAAAATATGATATCATTACGTTGTGTCAAGGTTAAAATTTTCACATCCAACATTTTAGATAAAGAAAAAGAAATATGGTTCTTCCTCAACCAAACACTTTATGACTAAAAACACAATTCACTTCACAACATGACACTGTCCAATTTCTTAGTGCTCGCTGTATGTGTTAAATAAAGTGGTTTCCTCCATATCAGAATCAAATAAATCCTAACTAAAGTGCTTTACATATTGAAGGAATAAGTAAGAAAATGTTTTCTTCATGCCGAATTAATACTTTGAAAGTGGGAATCACCTATATGTCAGGTGATGCTAAGAAGAAAATGCATTTTAAGAGACATTAGGAGCCAGAAACTTGAAGCATCCATAAGCTAAGCAACAATAATATTAAGAGCAACATAGAAGAAAAGGCACCTGAATATAATGATGAACGACAATCTCATGTTGCTCCTTTAGACTGGCAAAGAATACCAATTCATCAACTCTACCATAGCTGCAAAATTTCATAATAGACATGCTTTAGGTTTGTATTGGCTTAGGATATAAATTTCTTCTTCTATTTTTTTTGATTTAAGGAAATCTCAAATATTATTAAATAAAAAAGACTACACAAGCAGAGTATTAAAAATTTAAAATTACAAATAAAATCCTTAAGTTTAGAAGAGGGTTCCTAAAAATATCATCATCAAAGTATCTATTATTCCTCTCATATTCCAAAGAATTCTGGAATTTTATCCGGGAAGTTTCTGGTACCTGCTCGAACAGCATCCTCAAAATTCCTTCACAAAGCCTAAGAAACTTTGTTGGGATAAGAAGAAAAAATTTCCAGGTGTAGCAAGCAGTATCACAATGAGAAAATAGGTGTTCGGCCGACTCTCCATCCTTGCACATAATGCACCAAGAAACCACACCGGATTAAGTAGTAGACAGATGAGATCTGGGGGTTGACAAGAAGTACTGTGCAAGTTTCCAGGCGCCATTAAACATGAGTCCTCACCGGATTAAGTAGTAGACAGATTACATGGCCAAAGAAACAGAGCAAAGGAGGAGATAGACCATAGAAAAAGAAATGGGGGAGAAAAAGAGGGAAAAACAGTGGATAACTCAAAACTGGAAAGGAAACTGTTTGTGTTGACTCGATATTGTATCTAGAAGTCCCTTTCACTTCTCTCTTGTCATTAGTAATATTTTCTGGTTAACACTAAGGAAAAAAAAAAAACAAATGCAATGTGACAAAATAATTTATTGTGCCTAGCTGTTTAGCAATAAAATTAAGGAAAACCATCTTTGACTAGAACTCTTCTATTCGTCGAGCGGGTCTCTAACACTATTAAATTGAAGTTGTATTAGTGTATTTCAGAGATGCACTGTGCACATGAATGAACTTCAGCTTTGGATGGTAGCAAATTTTACGTCATAATGACCCAACAAAACAGAAATGTCAAAGTTTGGCTACATCTAAACTGAAGAAATGACATATGCTGAAAGTATAAGCCAAAAAGTAACGAAAGAAGAAACCTTTTTAGAAGCTTCATGGTTGTAGCCTCATCTAACACATCCTTGGAGTCGCTCAGAAAAGCACGAAATTCCGTAATGATCGATTGGTACTCCGAACTGTCAGACACAGCATCATCTTCTAAAAGTAGCCGATTAATCTGATAGCAAAAATGCAACATGTCAGAATCAATAAACAATAGCCAAGATGTTATTTGTGCTTGTACTTCAATAAATATAGAGTTTAAAAGATCCAATTGTACATCTTTTGTCACGGTACTCCAAAAAATATGGACAGAGTTTAAAAGATCCAATGTCTTAAGTGACACGAAATACATGGCCAAGAATAAGAAAATAGATTGCAGTGCCAAACAAATGATGAATAAACTGCCTAAGAAGAGTTGTTATGAGGCTCTAGGTAAACTTAAAGCTTATTAGCTATTACTGGCTATGTTTGGGACGGAAGGACGTGAGTGTATGATGCATTAAAAGAGTTCATAGACCAACAAGTAAACTAATGCGTATAGATATTACTTATTCTCTTATTTTCGGCGATGGAAAATGAACTTCATGATAAATTCTATACAGAGAGGAAGTAATCATCCTTTCCAGGGAATCGAACCCGTGACCTCTTAGGTACAGGATGTCTCAGCTTGCCACTAGGCTACAAACACTTTGACATACCTTGATAAAGTCTAGATGAATACCTTGATTCTCTTACCATATAATGCCTTATCTCAATTCTTATGAAGCGCCTTAGAATGATGCTTGATAAACTATTGCCACTATATCATGTATGGGGATTATTTGAGACATAAGATCCGTTAAAAGCAATCCAAAATGTAACAGTTATGCCAGAGCACCAATATAGATAAATGATTCTCACTCTTCCAAACATAGCATGCATCTTCTGCTTTTTAATTCAAAGCAAAGCTGTTTCTTTGTGAAAGGAAGCAACAAACCTCCAGAGAAACTTAAAACCAGCATATATTTGAAAGAATTTTAATTGTCCATAAACCAGTGAACTGCTGAATCATAGTCATAAATCATTATCACCTTATCCAAATATAATTCAGTTGCCCATGTGGAGATCATTGTCACTTGGCATTTGTCATCCTTGGTAAAATTATCAAGTTTTCGCAACAAAAATGTTCTTAAAGCCTCCTGCACAACGATTGAACAAACTGCTTAGCTGATGGACACGATTCATCACCAATAAAATTAAATTTACTTCAAAGAATTCTACTGTTCATGATAATGTTCAAGAGTGTAGTTGTTACCTGTTCACTTAAAATAATAAACTTTAAAGCGATCTCTTCAAATGACAAAACGAAGTTAATCTGCAAAAACAATGGAATCATCAGAGTTAGAGAGAATATCCCCCATTTATTATAAGCAATAAATATGTCGTATCTTCATGAACCCTATTATCAAGAAGCTCATGATGCAGGGTGATGAATAAATTCTTGCCACAACACATTTTGGCTAGAATTCAATGTACTTGCCTCCAAAATTTGACCAGAGCAGAATACAAATGAACAAAAATATTTTTAAAAAGGTAATCACAAATATATTGCTACAGGAGAATGTATTACACCAATGACGACCAAAACGGAGCTAGACTATCAACATCAGGTAAAGGAAATCTAGCCGCGGACTAAACCATCAAAGGAACAAATAAAAGGGGGACTTTTTGGTCTTCCCTGCGAAGCTATAGACACTGATGAAGCATCTATCGTTTCTTTCTTTTCAGATGCCCTAAACGCTGGTCATCATAGGATCAAACGCCAATTCAAACATGTACTCCAGAATGGCAGGTCCTCATAGCATCAGAAGCCTCACTTTCTCAATGATTTAAGTTCCTCAAAGGGGTCGGACCAAATTATGGCAAATGCTGCCATTATTAAATTCCATTAGAATGTTGCCAAATGTAGCCTTTCAATACGGAGTGAGAGAAAAGACCATCCTAATGGTTGATCCCCACACCACAACCATACTAAAACATAATATTCAACCATAACCTACATCCCTCCAACTTTTTTTCATGCAGGTCATTCAATCCCCCTTCCTAATGAATTTCCATGAACTCAACCCCTAAGAATCACGACACTCATAATATCTCTCCACAATTGCAAGGCACCAAACGCTATCTCTTACGTTTGCAAATCTCCATAGCCACTTCCAAAAAGAGACCCTAGAAGAGCCAAGACCACCAAACTTAACAGGGGACCAAACATTTCACCAAATTTATAAAAGAGAAAAAAAATCCTCCTCTTCCCTTCTGCAAAGGTAAGTCAGTTTGGAATTATATAATTATACCCCACTGCCAGCTGGATAGGATGTAACAGAAGATAAGTAGGAAGGATCACAAGGGTAATTTATCTGAGTGTTACATGTCCACTCTTTGACAAATACATTCTCTTCCATTCCTCGAGCTTTTGATCAGTTCTTTCTATGAAATGAAATGACCCAAAATTCTGACTAGACAAAAACAATTTACATTGAGGCCCGTATTATTCAATAAAATCAGTTAATTTTCTACCTACTTCTTGGACTAGTTACCCACTACCTACGTCCAGCAATTAGAAGTGGTACTCTCTCCACTAACAATCCCAATCCAACCACCAGATATATCTAACTGAGAGTACTATTCTCCTTGAGCTTTTCTAGATGGGTTATTCATGTAGCATCTAACGGTTTGAATTCATACTGCCATATACAGGCATGCCCATTTAAACCTACAATCTCTAGTAAGATTGAATAAACTGTACGTCTACAAGATTCTGGGCAGATGATAATTCTCCACGCTAACACTCATTCAGCAAAGCTTGTTATACATGGGGAATATTGCCTTAAGACGGTGAAATATGAGTTGGAAGGATCATTTATCTACTAGGATTGCATGGTATAAATCTGTTCACGGTAGGTGAGATATTTGCTATGGCTGCAGATTGACTCATAACTATTACAAGTACATGACTTGAAACTGGTAGACTGATCAAACAAATACTGCTGATACGTTTTAGGTCTCAGAACATCATAGATGATTTTTTGAGACCTTTATACCTAGCAAACACAAGTCTGTTCACGGTAGGTGAGATATTTGCTATGGCTGCAGATTGACTCATAACTATTACAAGTACATGACTTGAAACTGGTAGACTGATCAAACAAATACTGCTGATACGTTTTAGGTCTCAGAACATCATAGATGATTTTTTGAGACCTTTATGCCTAGCAAATACAAGCTGAGTATCAGGTTGAAAGCACAGTACTAAAAGGACAAACATAATTCTACTCGCAAATTCATCAATATATTAAAATGTGTATGACAAGGTCCTGAAGGCCAACGGTGATCACGAAGTAATTCATTATTGGGTATAGATACAACTTATCATGCCAATCCCCACTAATCAATGCATTTAGACTTGAATTTCAAATACATTAAAAATTGAATATACTCATTAATGGCAAATGAACATTATATGACCTTTGCGTAAAAAGAAGCGGCTCTGAGAAAATCCTTTGCAGTAAAAGCTGCTTCAGCCTGCATCATAATATTGCAGTGATGGAGTTGACAGTAACATAAATAAGCTGTAGATACTCTTTTGATTTACTGGAGCATTTCATGGTCGTGGGGAGGAAATTTGAACGTGTTACCAAAATAAACATCAACCTGCACCAAATAAACTTGATCTCTTTGAAGGGCATCACGACAATTCGCCAAAGCCACAGCATATTCCTTCAAGTCCAAATAGACTTTCCACATGTCACGGCCTTCATCAGTCACTGAAACCTAATTGATAATGAATATCAAAATATCAATAAAGAGTGATGCGTTATTGATAGATCATATAAACAATATCAAATATATTCATAAAACTGCACCTGAAATATGGAATTCTGGTCATATGCATAGAATAGTCCAGCAGTGGCATCGCTGCATAAACCTAGAACACCTTTTGGGACTGCATCAGGTGCTTGATCGAAATAAAGTTCCTCAACAACCTGTTCACTGATCCTGTTTACAACCTGCAATACAGAGTAAAAAGGAACCAGATGATTTCAGTAGATTGAAGTGTATTGCTGTATTTTCATAATAAAAATCCAGGTTGGCCAACAGTATGGACTATGGAGTATATTACTTCACCCAGAGAATGGGAGACGTACACTATAATAGTTTGTGGTTGTTAAATCATAGGGAAGTTCGAAGTTTCAGAGAAAGTTTAGAGTTCAAGCTAAAGATTTCGAAACCAAAGCCGCTGAAAAAGGCATTGTAAAGCTGTCGGAATGGAGTTTGAAGAAATCATGTTTCATTCTCATGGGTAAATTTGGACCGGTCAGTTTGGATGGTTAACATGATTGGAAGGCTGCTGGCTGCAGACCATATGTTTTGCCTCCAAAATTTAGCGAGTCTTCTCACTCGCTCCGGGCGCAACACTGTTCAAATTCTAAGGGGCACTACCTAGTTATTGTCGAGTATAGTGGAGGCCATCAGAAAGGAGTTGTGATGATTCCGGAGGGTAGAAAAGGTGAAGGATGGTCCATTTCTAGTTGTTAATCGCTAACATAGACAGTTTCTTATGAAAATTTGTTCGGTGTATGAATCTCTGTGGTCCTCCCTGCTCAATCAGGAACCGGTCCCTTCCTTGGATATTTGTTTTATTAAACTCCTTCGTGGAGAAGAACGACTTATTACTCAGCATACTCTTGAGCCTTGAGCAGCAGCAACACACTCTTGCATATGCTACTCAAACCAAGACTAAACCTCGAGATGGGTAGCACCGAGTCTTATTGCTGCCATGAATTTGGGCATATCACTCAAAGAAGAAGCGCAATCACTGCAAACAGCTGGGGCATACGTTTGAGAATGTCCTATTCGGCCACCACGACATAACACACACTCTCCTCATCAAGTGTCTTGCTCGGGAGTCTTCTCTCATGGTAAATTCTGCACCTCCTGCTCCTTCTCTTAACTCTAACATGGTACAACAGATTCTTGCTTCTTCTGTTCCTCTGCACTAGGTATCCAACGAGGTACTTCTTCTACTTGGGTTTTAGAGTATGGTGCATCTAATCATATAACTTGCTCAGCTAATGTTTTGTCGACCATTTGTACATATACTGGGCCTTTGACCAGAAAACAGCTACTTAACAGCCAATGGTAATCAGTTGTCCATTAAAGCAGTTGATGATCTTTCTCCTAATGTTAAAAAAATGTCTTTTGTCTGTCTGAACTTATCTAATTTAGTCTCCCTTGGAAGAAACGCCATCTGCTTGATATTGTTCGCACTTTACTTATCGAGTCTTCTGCTCCTGCTCGTGTAGGGATTGAGGCACTTTCTACAGCAGTTTTCTTAATCGATTACCTTCTCAGGTGCTGGGCTTAGATTCACCTTACTTTTGGCTTTATCAAAAAAATCCTACAGATCTTCGCCCTTTTGGCTGTGTGTGTTTTGTACTTCTTCCCCCAACTGATCATCACAAACTCTCGTCTCAATATGATGTGTGTTTACCGGGTACAATATCACGCAAAAAGGGTTTCTCTGTTTTGATCCCATGGTAATAAAACCCCAAATTCTTGATATGTGATTTTCTTTGAGAATCAACTTTATTATCCTACTTCCTTGCCATATACTGAGTCCAGTGTTATATTGCCTAACTTTGAGCTCGAGCCTAGGGATCCTTTCGCTGATACACCAGTGATGCTTGATTCTAGTGACCCTCCCTCCTCTTCTCATAGATTTAAGCCTGGATTAGTATATCAGTATCACCCCCAAGCTCCCTTGATTCCCCTGGCTGCCCCAGATCCTCCATGGCAGTGTCTGATTCACACTTGAAGATTCCGCTTCGTCATTCTAAGTGGAAAGAGGGAACCTGACATGTTGTGTTTCCGAAGAAGTATTATCGTCTTGCTCTTTTGCTGCTTCTTTATCTTCTGCCGTCATTCCCTCTTGTTACTTGCAGTCTGTTCAACATGACTGTTGGAACAAAGCTATGCAGGAACAGTTACGAGCCTTGGAAGTTAACCAAACATGGGATATCATACCTTGTCCTCCTGATATTCTTCCTTTGGGTACTCTATTATGACATCTCATACTTTATCAATTCTCTCGCAGCCTCCTACTACTATTTATCATCCACTTACATATCAATATACTAATACCACCACAAACCATTTTTCTATTCATCCACCTTAAACTATGTGCCAATTCAAAGCCTCAACCATGTAAGGGGAAAACAAAACAAAAAAATATGAGGTTGTACTCTAGTAAAGTATCTCAGATTTCATAATCCAGATAGCATAATTATAAGCTCTAGCAATTTGTTTGACTCTCAGAATGTATATCCCTCCGATAATTGGTATGATCTCAAGTTGAGGAGGGCATGCATGATATGAGCAGAGCTCAAGGGATGCAAAGTCAGCAGTTCTATCGGCCCTTAAGTATAAGGGATTCGCCCCCAAACCAGAACACGCAACACAAACTAGAACAGAGCAATATCAAAAAATGATAAACTTTCATGCACACACCTTAAGCTTGTTTCCAACCAGAAGAAGGAAATGGAACTCAGATACTGCCAGAGAGCTAGGCTTGACAAGTGCACTTTCGCCTAGTTTCGAGTAATCCAACAGAGCTTTGTTCTCAACAAAGTTTTCATCCCCGTTTGGCGAACTGCCCCAAAATTCTAAAAACATAAGTAATAGAATATAGAAGCGGAAGCCTAGTTATGTAGTAAAACTGTAAAATATTAACATCACAAATCATATTCTCAACCTGTGAGTCGATCCAAAATTAAGTCCACCATGATAGATTCCTGCTCCAGATAACCATGCAAAATGTAGAGCTCTCCTCTGTTTAATGAAAAAATGAAGTTCACTGCACGACATAGAAATTAATGATCAAATTCACGCATAGACGCACAATGAAAACCTAGTTACTACTGATAACGAGCTAGGATGCTGACCAACGCAAACTTGATCAAAGGAAGTAAATAACTAATGTAGCATCCATCCCCGGAAGTTAGATATAATTATACTGACACTCCTGAGGTCTTAATGACCACTATGCTAAGCAAGATCAACAGCAAATACATTACAATAACCCATAGCTGAAACAATTCAAAAAATATATATAATTCACCATAGTTGAATGCTAAAGAGATCATCTTTTCGGATTTTATTTTAGGGGTTGGGGTAGGTACATCACAAAGTTGACCTGGTGGGTAAATGATGAAAAAAAAATTATTCATTCAAAAAACAGTTGAAATCATAAGCTGATACTGGGGGAAAAAACAAAAAACCAGGACTATTTGAAACCCATTGTTAGCTGCATTTTAAAACTGAACATACAAGTTCTCCTTATAATGAAACATAATACATCTTAAGTAATTACTCATTGCAGTCAATGACAATTTAAATTCCAAAATAATTTAACATGTACTCTACTCCTTTTTTTTTTCTTTTTCTTTTGGTTCCTCTCTGTGCCTTTTTTTTTTAAGATAATAAGGTAATAGATTTTTTATAGCTGTGAAAGATTAGGAAAATAAACTCACAACTGTAGTAAGCTTGAGCTCTTATTCTAGTGAAGAATGGCCATAACAATATTGATCATAGCTTGTAAACAAAACAAATTCAATAGATTCATGCAATCACATGCCTGTTTGGTATTTCACCAGGAAGTTCCATGAAGTGAACTGCACGTTCCGCATAGCTGGCAAAAACAGACTGCAGGTAGACGTTTATAATCTTTAGATGAACAGTGGGGGACCGGGGTGGAGGGGTTGGGAGGTGAGTTCTTAATGCGCACACAGATCATTGGCCCATAGATATACTAAGATATGGTTCAGTAAATGGCTCATAATAATTTACTAATATTAGCATTTATCTATTGTTCTGAATGTAGGTATGAACATTTTAACCAGACATTGCCATCAACAGATAATACTTTTATGAGGATTCTTAATGCAAGTGAGATTAGAAACAAGTGTAAATACCAAATTGAATGTAATGTATTCGATATCCAGAAGAACTCCATGAATGTAGATAAATGGTGAATTAGAAACTAGAACTGAGCCTAGTTAGAGGATTGACCCTTGTGTTAGGGAAAAGGAATTTCTCTATCGCTCAAAGGAATAACATGTTTGCTCTAAGGAAACCATCTTACTAGAACTCAATCCGACTGAAGGAAAAACAATTATTATTCTAAAAGAAGAGTAGAAGAGAAGGACCTTGATCTCAATTTTAACACAAAGAAGGAGAAGACAGGGAGGGGGGTTACTTCCATCCTTGAAAGGAAGTAAGGAAGTAAAGAAGTAAAGAATCACATGCTCGGTTATTCAGGGCGGCAGAAAAAACATATTTTAGACCATTAGTGGCAAATGATGCATGTAAATCTGGCCAGTCAAGTTCCACCAATGATACAACTTTAAAGACAAATCAATAAACATGACACATATTTATCTTGTTAAACAATAAACCTGCTGAAAGCGAATTGAACTCCTGTGCTAGTTACCACTCTGGAAGAGTCTTAATTGAAAAAAATTTAGGTAGAGCCTTGAATAAATAAATTTACGCCAAGTACAAGCTCCAATTTCAAAATGGAAAATCTGAAATCACAGCAAAATTTTAAAGCATATCGGAAGCCAATTTAATCTTACTTCCAATGAGCCCACTCCCGTGAAAGTATAAAGCCGGGTAGGAGTGACTGCCATTACGTAATATCGTGTTCCATTGTTTATGCTAGTTGTTTCCATCTGCAAAATGAACAGATAACATAGATAGATGATAAGAACAGGATGGTATTAATCAAGACAGAAGAAAAATATTATAGATATATCCAAAAGGGAATAATACAAGACAAGTAAAACGTTTAAATTAGGTAAAAATGTTGAAAGGCAAAATGCTTTCCGATGCCATAGGAAAAAGTAGTAAAAGATAAAGGCATCCAAGTGAGTATATCTACATGGTATAAGAAGTGAGTTCAATGGCACCAATATAGAAATGAGTGAGTAACAAGTCCTCTGCCATATCTCCAAAAAAAAAAAGGAAGAAAAAAAGGAAAAAGAAAAGAAAAAGACAATTCCTCCGTCTTATTTGCACAACCAAGAAAGCCTTCAAACAAAAGCACAGGGTTTTCACAGTTCTCCATGTTATCCCTAACCAAATCAGTTTGTATGTACAAAAGGCAGCCAAAATCATCCTTGAAGTTTACTTAATCATAGTATTTACATAGAGAAGCCCAAGTTGTCACTGCTTTATTAGCTACAATATTAAATAGTGCGTGAACTTCACACATGTATATTTGACAATTACTTTTAACATGTTTACAAGCATTAAAATTATTGCTTAAAAGTAGCTTGATGGATAACATGCAAGATACAAAATCCAGAAGGTAAAAATAAATAAAACATCACATGGTACTAAAGTTTTTCCACAGTTCATATCCAAGGTTGTTGCTGAAGTACTTATCTACCTAGAGGGAGGGAGGGGAAGGGGATAAGCTATGGGAAGAGAAAGTTGAAAAATGTAATACCTGCAAGCCAGTGAAAGCTTCTGGAAGTTCATTTAGTTCAAACAAAATTTGATATATTTTTCCCTCTTATCCTTTTCATCTACGGAAACTTCATGAAGCTGTCCGTTATCTGTGCCTATAATGATTTCCCTTGTGGAAGCTGGCAAGAGAAAGAAAACAAATGAGATCGAAGATAAATTAGATCTAGCTCAAGTTTATATGTCAGATAATAGTAACCTAGCTCAATTTTGGGCTTTCACACTTTTCATTCTCTACCTTGCAATCCTTGTGAAGTTGACAATTTTTTTTCTATAGTACATTGTAATCTTAGAGCTCTCAATTACATGTCATTTGGATATAAGTAGGAAACTCTTAAAAAAGAATTTGCCTCGTGGTGATTATGATCTTGAAAGCACCTGACATCAGTTCAGAAATACCAGACATGCAAGAAATGAATAAGTCAATAAGGGGAAAGTCTGTAGGCTTAGGACCAAATATGGATGGGTGTGACAATTAGCGGATGAGACAGTAACCAAGAAGTACAATCCACAACTCCGACTAGTAGGATCAATTTAAACCCTCCACCAGTTCCATGACTAATAAGTGAAACTCAACACAAATTAGAATTTGGAGAACGGAATAGATGCAGTTTCGTATGAATGAAGAATCACATACCCTCTGTAATATGCTGCCTATTCCAGGCAACAGCGTTCACAACGAGGCCCTTCAGCTTACTCAAGATGCGAGGCTTAGCCCATTTTGCATGAGTATAAAATGTATCAGAGGTCCCACCTCCAACTATGGTAGCAATACAGTGACTACCTCCAGCGTCGACAAAAACACCGTGGACTGACTGTTCACCAGGTCTACCAGCAGAGAGATCAATATCTAGCAAAACAACAACCCAATGTGAATACTCAAAACATTTTAATCAACTTAAGTTCAAAAGTTGCAACAATATATCCTTTATACATCTAACAACAACTAAATGTATGATTCTTGTTGTGTGTGTTTAACACAAATAAAAAATAAACATCATCTAAGCAAGTCAGGTAAAATGAAGCAAACTCTATTTTTCCTTTACTAACACCTATGAATGAATTCAACAATACACACGAAAGTAGTGAGATTAAACCGCTTAACTGTCTCACGAGCAATTGTAACAGAGAGTAAGAACAGAAGCTAGTAAATATAGTGTCCAATTGGCTAGCAGAAGAGACTTCATAAACACAATATCAAAATGTCAGAGTCCAAATGAAGATACATACAACACAAAAGAAGGGCATGGTGCACAAGGATGGTGGATCGCCAACTCAATAGGCAGGGCCACGACTTCTTATCAAATGAGTTAGCAGTAAACTATACTAACTACCAATAGCCCAGTTGGTCCAATATTTGATAAACTGCAGTATCATTATCCTGTTAACAAGATAATCGGCCTAAAACTGAATTGAAAAGTGTACTAAAACTGATCTAATTTATAGCTACGAATCTGTCACTCTCTCTTTCAGAGGAAATCCATAACTTGTTGGATAACTATCATCGAGAATATTGTTTGCTTTTAGTTCCTAAGGTATTAATTAACTTGTCCATCATTTCAGTTGTGGACTATGGCTTTGATACTTTCTCAGAGTCCTTGAACAAGTCAGCCATTAAGCTGTGATGTTTAAACAAAACAGAAAGAAAGAAAGAAAAAAACGATTTCAAAGATAAACGAGTTGGATAGGAATGTAATTGAAACAGAAGAAAAACTAACCAAAAGAATCACCAACACCAAAATCGTGGCGGATGACCCATCCTTTGCTTGTCCCCAATACAATAGCATCGTTTCCGGCCGCCATACAAGTAATGACACCCTTCCCCTTGGCGGCATATCTCTCCAGCACATCCACGGAGAAAACCTGCCGCCTATGGTCCACCATTGTGTTTATCTTCACAATACTAGCTAGTAGCTACTCTGATCCCTATTTACTTTTAGTTTTCCTCGCCTGGTCAGAGAATGGCGGGCGATTGCCTAAATCTCACCTTGCTTATGAATTGGCCTATTCGCTGCTAACAGATGTAGATGGAACCTTGTGAGTGACCTAATTCATTTCTAGAATATATTTTTCAAACCAAAACTATGAAATTCCTAATGCCGGCCGGACAAACCAGCAACAATATAGATGAACTGATAATGTAAGAGCAATTAATTAATTAACAATCAAACAACCATATGATCTGCTACTTAACTACCTCGGAGAAGAGACTGGAAATCAAACTTCGGTAGAAGCAATCGCGCCGTGCTGATCTTCTTCTCTACTGCGCTGCTGGGTACGGTACGGGTGTTATTACACGGTTATATGAATCTTACCGTGATAGCCAATTGTGTTTATCAAGTCTTGTAAAACAATTGGTATAATCACAATATAAATATTTACTCCCTATCTCCCGCTATAAATTACCCATTTTGACTTTTTTCGATCGACATATTTCAAATTTTACTTCCGATTACTCTTAAACTTTGATGATAAAATATTTTACAAATTTATATTATGAAAATATAGAACTTTGTTAAATATTTTACCATTATAGTTTAAGAGTAATCTGGAGTCAAAGTTGAAAGTTGTTGACCGAAAAAAGTCAAACTGGATAAATTGTAGCGGGACAGAGGGAGTATACCTTTTCTATTTACGATCGGTCTAAAAAACATTTTTTTTTTCGAAATGACATAATTCATAGATAGGGCAATAATTATCCGTTACATACCGATAAAAAACATTGTTTATCTGCCGTGGTGTATTCTTTGAAAACATTTACAGTATTTTTTATTTTATTTTTCAGACACATCGTAAACTTGTTATGAATTTTAATAATGTTTTTTTCTGTTTTAGTTATTTTTTATGGACTAAAACATACAATTTTTAACAGTCTGAAAAAATTAAGAAATATGTTAAAGAAAAATTAGAATAACTTTTCTTTTAAAAATATTATAAAAGGAGCAATTTATTTTTTTAGAATACTTATTGGCCATGTTATCAACACATTTCACTCTGAAATGGATTGTTTTGGCGTTCACTGTCATATAATTACTACTTTATCATTGTCTAAAAAATGCTCAACCAAACAGGTGCTTAAGTAAAATGTTTAAATTTTATTTGAAAATTAAAAATTTATGAAAAACAAATTTAAAAATAAAATAGTGGTGGTGGAGCAGCTCCACCGTGGCGTTGGAGCTGCACTATTAATGGTGGCAGGTGGAGGAGCTCGGCGAGGGCTCTCCCGGTAGTTAGGCATTGGACACTATTTTTATAATTTTTTATATATAGTTTTATTTCTTTACGAATATGTAATCTTCACTTTGAATAATTTTATTTGTATTTAATTTATTTATTTCAATTACATTCAAATAATATTTAATTATTTTGGGTTTATTATCGTAGATATTTATTTGTGAAACGAGTGAATTTTTGCTAAAAAAAAAAAAAAAAGGATGATTAGAGATAAATATATGTCTCTAAATAAAGGTATTTTGCATTTTTTTAGGGATCCGTCGCTAGCGACAGATAAATACTCGTCGCAATCCGTTGCTAAATGTGAAAGGCCATGGTCAATGTTTTATCCATCACTAACCGTCGATAAATTATCCTTCTTTAAATAGTATGTGATGTCCATTTTGATGACGGATTATCCGTCGCTAAAGAGTTTTTTTTATTATTGTAGTGCATTCGAACAACTCAAACCTTAATAAAACCTCCAAAGCATGACAATGAGATTTTTAAGAATCATACCCCCGTTACTAATTGGATCAACTTAAAGAAATCAAATATGCAAAATATAAATACATCGGAACTTGGAAATTGCTCGTAAGTACCAATTCTATAAGACTTATCAAGCATTACTAGTCTTCTAGTCTCGAATCGCATATATAAGAAAATATTCCGTAATGTAATAATACCTTTTAACATAATTTGAAAATTTCCTAGTCCTACAAGGATGTTTGGTACAAAAAATAGAGGCATCTATTTCTCACAAGCCAAGTTGATAAGGTATATGTTTGCCCTTTAACCACTCAGATCCCTGAAGAAACTTTCCAGGAGTGTATTTGATTGCCTCTTGCTCATTCAAAACTTTAAAAATTTTGAATTCCTTACTTCTTTTCTCAGTTGCTGCACCTGGGCCACGATTATCAAACTCGTAGTACTGGCATGTATTGTGGAAGAAGTATTTAGGGTCAGTTGTACTCCATGGGATCCAACCCTCGGGGCGAATAAAGTCTCCCATCTCGGTTTGCATCACCACTGTCAGTGCTTGTTCCTTCCATGGGCGGCCCAAGTATGATGCAATCTTGAACCTAACAGGAACCAATTCCTTCTCTGCTACTATTTTGCAATTTTGGAGGACCAAACCATTGCTACCCCGCTCTACTTGTCTTCCGTCTGCAGTTATGGTGTTCAACTGGTTGTCCATTGGCTTTCTCACAACGATTAAACTATTTTGGATTACTGCATCACCCATTCCGAAGATAAAGTCAATGGTTCCGGAGATTACACAGTTTCGGTAAAATTGGCGAGATGTTTGATAGTATAATGTATCTTGGTGACCCTCAATGTGGCAATTGTACACGACAGATCTATCACCGCTGATGCGCAGAGCCACAGCTTGATGTCCTTCAGGACCAGCTTCGTTGCGGAATGTCATCCCTCGTGCGATGAATCCAGGTGCATTGTTAGCTATACAAAATATCAGTTATTAATTAACGATAGAGCCAAATATAGCATGTAACATGTGATCCTCGATACCTAACAACGCTTATCGAGACTACCCAAAAAAAATCGATATATAGGTCTTAATAACTTACAAAAAGTAGCCGTGTTCATTGTGGTGATCTTCATAATTGCGTAGTTCCTCTTGCCTGTGATGACGGTCTTTCCGGGGCCGTCTCCATAGATTAAGATATTTGGCATATTATAGTCAATGTTAACGAACTCCTCATACACACCTGTCTTAACATAAATTATGAATCTTCCTTTAAGATCCTTGGGGTATGCCTTAATGGCATCCACAACTGTAGTAAACTGCCCACTACCATCTTTGGCAACAACCACATTGGGCTTCAGATTGCGTGCACCACCCCTCAACAATCTACGGTCGGCTGGCCCAAACCAACTTGGATAACTATTTACTCCCATCAATCGGCGACCAAAGGGCTTGAAGTTAAGTGGAATTGTTGTTGGAAGTTTGAAATCCTTAAAAGAATCATTTACCTCAGCAAGGATGTTGATGGCATTATGGGTTAATTGAGTAGCATTGGTCATGCCATTATCTATGGCAGACTTGTATTCCTCTTTTTGGATTTGGTCCTTGCATGTGGTTTGGAGAGCATAAACAGAGGTCATCCAGCTCCGAAGCTCATCTACTCGGTTATGGATAGTTTCTAGCTCATTATTGTCAACCATGGAATATGAGGCTTGTAGCGTGTTAATTGCTTGTCCCAACAATACCTTACAATCTTCCACACCCATGTGATCATATGGCTCTGTATTTTTGTCAACTATTATTTTTCCAGCCGCCTCCATTGCCTTATTAACTTCATCTAGAGTTTTTTGAATGACAGTCATAACGTAGTCCTTGGGAGTGGCTGACACGTTTTGGGAAACAGACTCCAAGCTTTGAACACAAGCATCCTTGTAGGTTGTAGAAGCACATACGGTATCTATAGCCTTTGATGTCATAGATGATGTCATCGTTTGTTGAATCATGCCAAGAATGCCATTGCCATTGTCTTTGTCAGCATTGTTGTTATTATTGCTATTGTTGGTGCTTTCATCATCGTTGAGACCGTTGTTTCGTACCACTGCAACCACGCCGATTACAGCCCCGACCACAAGGATCAAGGACACCACTGAGATCGCTATATTCTTTCCGGCTCCCATATTTTATTTTCTTATTCTCGATCTCTCGATTACCTCTCACCTCTTTATTGGGTTTTGTGAAGGAAAAAAAACTAGTTAGTCCCTTTGCCCTGACAACTAATGCTACAAAAAGTTGTCAGGTCTTGGGGACATGTGGATACAAGAGATGAAAATATAACTAAGAGAATATTAGAGTCATATGTTTTTTAGTGATCCTTTTATAACATTTGAGATACAAATGAAGTTCTTCAAATCATTCCGAAATTCAAGACAATCTCAAAAGAGTTAGTGGTTTTACTAAGAAGGATATGCAACGGTCTTGATTTGATTATCAGGTGAACACACATTTTCTGGTAACACTATTTATAGAAGGGTAAATATCATATGGTACCCCTACTGGGACACCTATTTTCATCTACCACCCCGTTAGTCCCAGAATTACATATAACCCCATTTCCCCCATTTTGTGTTGACAAAAAAAAAGCGGCACTGTTCATTCCAATTCATCCAAACGCGGACTTAGCTCCAAAAAGAAAAATTAAGTTTTTAATACCCTTAACTCTTCTTATTTTTTTTTTTATTTTTTCTTTTTCCATCTTCTTCTTCATCAATTCCGGTACCGGAATAATTCCGGACCGGCGTCGGAGCAGCTCCGATTTTGGGACTGTATAGCCCAAAATCGGAGCTGTAAAAGCTCCGATTTGGAGCTGTTTAAACAGCTCCGGTCCGGAGCTGTTTAACACCTCCGATCCGGAGCTGTAAAAGCTCCATATCCGGAGCTGTAAAAGCTCCAGATCGGAGTTGTTGTTACAGCTCCGGTCCGGAGCTGTACAGCTCCGATCTGGAGGTGTAAAAACTCCAGATCCGGAGCTGTTAAACAGCTCCAGATATGGAGCTTTTACAGCTCCGATCTGGAGTTGTTTAACAGCTCCGGATCTGGAGCTTTTACAGCTCCGAATCGGAGTTGTTTAACAGCTCCGGTTTGGAGCGATCGGAACTGTTTTTTTTTTTTTGTTTTGCTTTTTTTTTTTTTTTTTGTTTTTAATAATTTAGGACTATATTGAAATATATTTTTTATAGGGTTTGTTTTTAAATAAGTTTTTAGACCATTTTGAAATATTATAAAATTATGTGGGTTCGTTTTTAAAATAAATAGTGTTACGTTTGTAAAAATGAAAATATTTGGGTTAAAAATGTAATAAACAAAATCTCAAATTGTTTGGTCAACTTAAAAATCTAATAATTGACTAAGGGTAAGAAAGTAATTTCAATGAATAAGTTCGCGAAAAGTCAAGTTCGTGGATCCAAATGTAATTAATTTCAACTAGTCAGGGTATGGATGTAAACTCCGGACTAAGGGGGGCCTCGATGTAATTAAAAACACTAACAGGGTACCATATGCAAATGACCCTTTATGGAAATAGTGTGGACATGCCAACCCTTAATATTAGTTGGTTATATTATCCCATATCCACATTAAAAAATAATTTTTTATTAAACGACGAATCTAACTATGCTACTCATGCACTACTCATTTACCACCTTATTGTTGATGAGTAAATATATCCAAATCGTTCTAGTACGAATCAAGACGAACTATAACGATCTGAAAGATTGCCATGAAGTGCCTAAGTCTCAAGACTACGAAGAAGACCTACGTCAGGCAAAGGTTCTCAAGACACCTCGAAGCTTTACTATGATTAGAAGATAGTTGCGACACATGTTGGTCCGGAAGAAGACGTCAAAACTACATGTAATTATGAAGAAGAGAACCCCGAAATGTCCAAACTAGGCAAGTACGAAGCTAGGACCCACAAAAATAGGTCACTATCTTGTGTAGACACTTGTAAAAGTACAATTGTCACTAGATGATTAGTCATATTACTAAGAGTAATATATAAAGTCAACTTAAGCACCAAGAAATACAAGCAATAATGCAATATTGATCATTGTAGTGTTACTCTCTATAAATCTCTCCATAAATAATACAAGTAGCTGCTACGGTTGGTTTTTCGACCCCTGTACCACTTTGATCATCATTCTTCTTATAGCTATTACAATTCCAACTATATTTACTGCATATTTTACCCCATAATTTGTAGTTATGTAGTTCATAAATATAATTCTATAAAACCAAGATTTACCCAAATTACTTATAAGTCAAAATACACTTATACCAATCTTATGACTCCATTGAAATTCGAACTCCCAACCTCTTATCCGTTACTCCAACACCCTTACCACGTACCATATTAAAGATACCTAGTATTGTTTCTAGTTAGGAAAATCCTCAATTTGGTTTTTCTTCAAGAATCAATTATTTCATATTAATACAATATTAATTTAGTAGTTATTTAATTACTTAGGCTATCTTTATTTATTTCGCCTCAATACAATTTTGTTAAATTGAGTTAAGTTAAGATTTATGAAGTTCAATTAAGTTCATTTCGAATATAATTTAGTTCAAATTATTTTTTCTTCCCCTATTCCTCCTTCTCCTTACGTGAAAATATATTAATTTTTCTTAAATGCAAAAATTAAAATTAAAAAAAATTGACATATTAAAATTCCACTAAAAAATGGTTTTCGGAAAGTGAAAGCGAGTCACTTAAATTCAAGTTCCCTTATATTTGTGGTCTTCGAATCGAGAGGGATTCTCATTTTTTGCTTGTAGGTGGAGATGTTGGATGATGTCGATCGAGTGCGGTATTTATGAGAGATAACACTTGAGTTACTCTAGGAGGTTGGGCTTAAGTCAACTTGACGAGGGGACCTGATTACAATCGGGTATTAGAAATCATTCTCTTGGTTAAAACCCGATTTGGAATAATTTGTCTTGAGTTTTTTTTCTGTGACCTCAGTGACTTTTGTCAACTTGATTAAGGGTTGTTTCCCTTTTTAACTAAAAACCCGATTATGAAAGTTCTTGGGGGTCTCCCTTGTGTCTTATCACCACTGCTTTTCATTATGGTATGATCTATCAACTTGTATGCTATCCGGACAACATCATTAAATTTTTGCCACTTGCCCAAAAGGTTATAGGGTGTAGGAGGTTGACTAGGGTCAAGGTTAGTATATTAAAGAGTGGGGCTCTTCTTTGGTCCTTAGTTTTCTTTTTTTTGGGAAGGCATTCCATAGGAAAGAAAGTGATGGACGAGGCAAAGAGTCCCTAATTCCAGATCTTAAATCCATCTTGAGAGGATTCGCATGCATGCTTTCATCTAAATTCCTTTTCTAGGTAGCATTTGATTTTCCTTTGGCATTAATGGGTCGGCGGTTGGTGGGTCGATAGCCATGACTCCGGTCTTCATTAAAGGGAGTTAAGGATTTGACGGTTTGGATTTTATGGGATGATGTCCGTAAGATGGATGGCCTTGGCATGCAAAGTATCAATTCCCAGCTTTATTCACGGTATGGAGAATTAGCCTGGCGTACTTGTGTAATTTTAGTGATGCAAGGTTGGTTTGGTTTTCGAGCTTAGCACCTGGTGCAGTGTCAGGTATGATTTCTTCGTAACCCGGTGTGTGTTCCGTGTATTTTGATTGCAAGTACTTTCCGAGCATTTCTTATTTATTATGCTCTAGTTTCAATAAAAACCTTTTTTGCTGTTTTTTTTTTTTTTTTTTTAAAGCCTAAAACAAAATTAAACTTACACATTGTTTTCATATGTTGGTGTTATTAATATCATTTTTTTTAGGATATAGGCATCTAGCCTTATATTTCTAAAACAAGGTTTCATTCCTTGGAGAAGCAAAAAATTAAAAAAATAAAATAAATAAATTGGCCACTTTCTATGCAGAAAGCATCCCTTGGTATCACTACTATCCCGACTCAGAGTTCATGAAATTGCTCCGTTACTTAATAAATTTAACATTTTATTTTGTTAATTTTTTTAAAGTTATTTTGATCTCAAATTAATGTCAAACCATATTATAATTGTAACTCCCTATATTCCCTCTAAAGCTTACTGTTTACTATTACTCAAATAATATTTAAAAAAAATTAAAAATAAAAAAAGCTAAAAAAAAATTTGTGAGGGTCACAAATTTGAACTTTAATTCATTATGCACATAAAATCATCATTCTCAAACAATTTCTTAACTTTTTTTTTATTTTTAATTATTTTTTAAAATTATTCAGATAAAGTGAAGCGGAAACTTTAGAGGGATTGAAAAAGATATTATACTTACTTTTATATATCTTTTTAAACTGGTTACAGTTTAGTAGTATAAATTTGAAGTCAAATGGACCTTTAATAAAATAAAATGTTAAACGTATTATAAAAATTAAAGCTCTTAATAAATCCTAAGCCAATCAAGGAATTACTACGACCGTAATTATCCAAATTTGTATTTTAAATTTTAGTGACACGATATCTATCCATGTCACAAGTAAATCTTGCTCTTGAATCTATACAGTAAGCAACTAAGCATACTTTTTCAATAAATAAAAAAAAAGAGTAAGAGATGAGGAGGTGGACAACCTTTGTACTTAATTTGTAGGTGTGGAAGGTTGTTGCAAGTTGCGTAGGTTTTTACTTTGTTGTAAGTTGGATATTGTGACCGTACGTAAATACTCGAGCATCTCTGCATGAGCAAGTTATATCATAATACTGATGAGATCATATTCAATGCAACGCAGAAAAAATCCTATTAAATTAAATTAAACAATTCAACACTCACTATGTTTTAATTTTTCAAAGTATGATGGCAATTTGGGTCACCCGGGCACGACCCGGTATACCGGGCCCAGGCCCGGCCATAAGAAGCCCATGGGCCGGGCTTGGGCTTATAGCTAGGCCCATGGGCCCGGGCCTAACATTTTGTTCCATAGGTTTGGCCCTAGCCGACCTGGCCCGTTAATATATATAACATTTATATGTTTTTTATATATAAATATATATATTTATAACTATTGAATTTATAATTTATACACTTGTAATATCAAATGATATTGTATTTTATACGTTTAGAATACTTTTCTATACTTATAACATTTTCAAGTGATGTACAATCATCTAATATACTACGGAGTATTTTTTAGTATATTTATATAATTTATTAGTTAATTTAACATTACTAAATAAAAATTATTGGAAAAACTATTTTTATTACTAAATAAATGGAAGAAAAAATAAAAATTTAAAAACATAAGGCCCGAGCCCGGCTCGATCCATTTCCATCCCTATCTATATCTATTATCTCTTGGAGTACTCCTTAGTTTTGTTCCGTTTTGTCAGTCGTCTTGTGGTTTGCTTTTTTGTTTGTTTGTAAAGTAATGGGGCTTACTTCTTACCAGTAGTATTAGACTATTAGTGAGTGTTTCGGGTTCTTTGGAGAAAAATCATTCTTACATTATCTTAGTTTCCTAAACTAATTTCGTAATTGTATATTTCCTCTTCGATCTTGACTTGCAAACTCGTCACTTTTGAACTCTTGGGGTTTAAGTAGTTATCTTTTACTCTAGTTGTTCGTTGTATTATTCAGTTTTGGTTTGGTGGATTGTTTGGATGTGCAAGACTTTTGCATATGATCCTGTAAACTATTTTCAACGTTGAATAAAACTTTTGTTGTTCCAAAAAAATCTAAAGTTCTAAATGTTAATTTTAAATCAACTTTTTATCTTATATGATGATTATTCCGCAAGATATCACGAACGGAATTATATTATAAAAGTATAATGGTTATAATTTTGTTAATTAGTTTTTCGTACGATTTAGAAAAATATAAGATCAATTCAAAGTTAAACCGTCACCAATATACGATGAGAACCTTGCACATAGATGAAAGAAATACTATGTACAAATTACGATCAACAAGTGTATTAATAAATATTTGACCGGCATATTACCTCTAAAATATATTTCTAAAATATACTCCATATATATATAGTTTATAATATTTTAGAGTATTTAATTATATATATAGTTTACACAAGTCTTGTGACAGACCATCTATACTCTACCAAAAAAATAGAACCTATTACATTCTTATGAAAATTGTACATATTATTAAATAAAATATTTATTTTGTTAATAGTATACTTTTTGTTCATAAAAAGAAAAAAAATTATGTTCGTAACTAAATGATCCATGTTACTAATACTAACTCTATCGGTTTAGTTGTAAAACATTTTGACATCATCTAGTGTTGTCAAACATTTTGACGCAAGTCACGTAACGTTGCAAAATAGAAATTGTGGTTTACACGGGTGAAAAATGGATGGCACTACAAAAAGGGGACCCATCCCTCCTCCACGTGGTTGAGTATAACTGGCTGGTATCGTTTTCACTCTTATCTCTAAATTTAACAAAAACGAAGAATCTCCATTTTTACTAATTACAGAACAAAACAGAACAACATCAATTTCACAGTATTCAAATCATTATATAAATATCAGACAGGCAAATTTGTTCCTATTTTTGGACCTGAGATTCTCTCATTCTCATTCTCTCACTAAACCTGTTTGGCACTATGCAGCATTAGTCACTTTCGTCGTTTAGCTTTGTGCCCTTTTTTTTCCATTCTGATGCTCATATAATTTTGAAGACAAGGACGATCTGAATTTTCTCCTTTTTTTTTTTTTTTCTCATCGGAAAAAATGGGGCGGCTGAAAAGGGTGATAAAGAAAATTGAGGAGAAAATACCAAGGCAGGTGACTTTTTCAAAGAGGAGAAATGGGTTGCTCAAGAAAGCTAAGGATTTGGCTGTTCTCTGTGATGCTCAAATTGCTGCCATTATCTTCTCGGACAGGGGAAAGCTTTACCAGTATTCCAGTGGCTCAACCAGGTAACCAAACCTAACCTTAGCTTCACTTCATTTTATTATTATGTTTTCATTAGTTCATAAAATATAGTACTTCATTACAATTAGATAGACCCCTTGTGTTTTCAACTTAAACTAGCTTAAATTATCAGTAAAGTTTGTTGGCTGAACAGTTAGGTGTATTTTGGTTGGTTTTCAGTCTTGTTTATGACTATTGCTAGCTGAGGTGATTGTCATTCATCACTCATCAGTGTAATTTTAGTTGTTTAACAGAAGTAAAAAAAAAAAAAAAAAAAAGAGAAATTTCATCTTAGGTATAGCTATAATAGTAGTAAAGGTATTCTTGCTTTCTGAATGAAAAGATGAATTCTTTGAACTTATGTAGCTTAAATTAGTAACGAATTTGAGTTTTCTTTCTTTGTTCTCTGTAGAAATATAATTTTCAACTTAAGGGACTACACATGTAATCAAATACTATCACTTTGAATATTCCAAGTGATTCTCTTGTTATTTTCATTTTTCCATATCTAGCTTAATTAGTAAATTCTGGAAAATATGGAGATTCTTGACTTTTCAAGTCAGCTGCAGCAAATTGTTTACACAACTGCTACACCCATTAGTGCAATATATATACTATAGAATAGTAATATTTTAAACAAGTGGGAAACGTTAGTGAGTGTTTAAGTTGTTGTATCCAAATCCCAATAAAGCAATGTCATTTTTTGTTTGAAAATGTAGCAGTACTTGTGTCTAGGTTCAGATGATGACTACGTGGGTGCATAGGCGGGGTGTGCTTCTTTTACTGGTCGCATGCATGCTCTACTTGTTTAGTGTCATAATGTCAAACTTTCACCTTCCTCACTTGTCAAGTAGTGGATATGAGTGAAACTATTAACTAGCCATTTGTTTCAAACAACAAACAAGAATCTAGAATCTAATCTTGGGTTTTTCGGGAGTGGATTGGACAAATCCTCTCTCGAATAAAATTTACTTGTCTCCTAACAACGCCATCCGGAGACTCTTTGAATATAATTTTAGAGATGTCATTTAGGCCTCTAAATTGGCTCTTATTTTTTGTACTAATGTAAAGATACATTGTCATAGTTACAATTTTATTCCCATTCTAATTTCCTATCTACCCATACTAAACATTTTTCTTCCTCCCTCTAAGTTAATCCCTATTCACATTATCTCCTTCCCCGCCCCTAAATTAGCCGTCTCAAAATTAGAATCAGTCTCATATTCTTCGAGAGTTCCATTTTGTTATCCTTAAAAAGACACACTATTTTTGAATGTGTGCTTAAACAAAATTCCATGTTAGTATAATCCGGAGATATGTAAGTATCTTGTTAAAGACATTGAGACACAATTTAATAAGATAAAAATCGATAGGATACATGAACGAATCAATCAAATTCTCATTTGATTCTCATTTATTCCATCAAACTCTATTTTCTTACGTGCAACGCCTAGCCAAATCTCCTTCAATCATCCACATGCTCGTTTAAAGGGCCCAAACTCCATCATCACTACATAGCCAACTGGTGATTCTTTCAGTCTACATAGTACATTGGGAATACCACGAGCTTTGAGGGGATGTTTACGCTCCTCGTTGTATCTCTTCAAGTAGCAACGACTACACTCATATTATGTACGTGGTTCTTCTTCGCGGACAACTTTTCTTAATAAGAGAACATTAAGTATTTGAACGGACTATTGATACATATATATCGTTCACCAAGTATGATAGACTAGAATAACGATGTCTTAGACTACTAAACTTGCAAACCATGCTCTCTACTAAACTTGCACAAATAGGCTTGTCAGTTTTCTTTAATCCTAGCATCTCGAACTAGAACGTTTGATCTTCATCTCTAATATACATTATCTCACCAAGGTATCTTGTCTTCCCTTCTCACAATCATTCAATCTTGTACATATCATTCTCATCTCTTACTTAGAAATGTACAATTAAAATTAGGGTTAAATTTGTTTGGGAGGGAGGGGGACCCACAAACAGCAAGACAATAGCAGCAGACCTAGAGGCGTGAGGTTCCAAGGTGATACCGATGTGGTGCCGATCGAATGGACTCCGACGCTCAAGTCAGTAAATATGTTGTAATGCTAAAGAACTAAGAGAATGTAAAGGGACAAGAATAACTTATCCTTTTGACTGGGTTGGGTTGGCACTTGGCAGAGTTCAACCACTTCCTGGTGTAAGATTTGCCTTATGTGGGTTAGTTGGTTGACCTTAGGTGGAATGTGAGAGATGAGCTTTGAAGCTCGAGTGGATGAGATGGTGTATTTGAGTTGTGAACTTCAAACCTGTAAGCTTCATATCAATGTTCCAATAGTAAGTATGTTGTAGCTAGGGTTTTATGAGAGAATGACTATAAGTGAGTGAAAGTCTTCACGATGATGTTCCTTTAGTCTCCCGTCTCCTTTTTATAGGTAAGAATCTCTGAACATGGACGCTAACCTAACAGATTCCAACTTCTTCGAGTGACCTTGTCCTCCACTTTCATATTCCCCTAAACTAACTTTGACTTCATTACTCCAAACTACCTCTAACCTTATTCTTACCCGAGGTTGGACTGACAACTGCAATATAATGAGGTAGGCCGGGCTTGGGAGATAAGAGATCGAGGCGAGTTGGGACCTGGAAGCAAGTGTTGCTAGTCCAAAATGTAAGGATTTCTACTAAATTCAAAGTACTAAGTACTAAGGTATCCATTTGGTCATATTGATGACAGGGGAATAAAATATTTACTAATAAGGATCTCACACTACTGAATTGCTTCTTAGTAGCTTGACCACTCGTAGTGATTTGAAACGTGCTTCCAAGTTGCATCTCCTGGAAGTAGATTACTCCAATGTACCAAAACTTCTTGTTCCATCCGATGGCTCATCTTAAATGTTCTAGTGTCCAACATAGCAATTTGTTAAACTTTTGGGCACCCATTTTGATCAACATCAGGAGGAACATGATTTGGACTAGTTCTTAATGCTGCCTTTGAGAAGGGACACATGAAATACATCATGCATTCTTGAGCCCTCAGGATGCTAGAGTTGACATGCCACTAGACCAATACACTTGAGGACTTGATAAGAACCAAAGTACTTGGATTGAAAATTTAGTTGGCCTCCTCAATAAAGTATTGCCATGCCCAAATGGTTGAATCTTCAAAAACACCCTATCTCCCTCTTGAAACGATCTCTCAACTCTCTTTCAGGCTGCATGCAACTTCATTCACTCTTGAGCTTAAGTTAAATGCTCCTTCAATACCTATACCATTTGATGTCTTTCTTGGATGAACACTTGAGTAGTGGGGTTTTCATTTTGCAAGAATGAACCAATGGATGGTTGAGAAGCTTCACATCCATATAAGCTTCGAAAAATGTTTTGTTTTATGGAGTGATGATGGGAGGTGTTATATCACCATTCTGCCAATGCTAACCACTAATTCCATGTCCTAGGATGATTGTGTATCATGCACCTAATGTAACTTTCAAGTCATTTGTTGAGACTTTCTGTATGGCTATCACTTTGACAGTAATGAGTCGTGCTCATAGAAAACTTAGTTCCCTACATCTTGAGCTCTTTACAAAAGGAACTTTGAAAAGCAACATCTATATCAAAATAATTGATTTTGGAGCTCCATGTATCTTGTTGCTCTACTAAGGCTATGTTCTATTCGTCTGAACATAATTGATCTGAACTGAATGAAGCTGAGCTGAACTGAACTTATTTGTAGTATAAAATACTTATTAAGCAAATATGAACTGAACTGAATGCATCCGAACCGATCTGAATGCATCTGAACTGATCTGAATTGAACTGAACTGATCTGAACTTAAAATAATTAATTTTCAGACGAAGAGAACAAAGCCTAAATATGGATGAGATAGAGATATAAAGTGAGCATACTTTGTTAATCTATCCACACTAACCATATAACACCATCCTTCCTTATGATTTTGGCAAACTAGGAATAAAATCCATAGACATTTGAGTCCACCGAGATGATGGTATTCCCAATGGCTTGAGGAGACCAGGGGATGCCACAAATTAATCATTGCACTACTTACAGATATTACAACCGAATAATTCGTGAAGTCCCTGTTCATTCCCCTCCAGTAGAATAACGACTTTGCCCTCGGATAGCAAGTATGTAGACTAGAGTATGTAATGTTATCAGTGCTTCCAACAACTATTCTGCCTTGAAACCTGAGAATTCCTTCCATGTATTTGTATAACTAGTCTCTTGGATTCCAAAATTTTATTGTTACGAGGTTTGTGGTCTCATCTCTCCACCGAGCTTTGCTATATATGAGTTATCATTAAACAGTTCCCACTGGATTCTTCTTTCTAAGTTCCATATTCTTGCTCAAACTATCTAGACTAAGCATCAGCTACACTGTTGGCTTTAACAGGCTTATATTCTATGGTAAAGTTATATCCCATTAGTTAATACAACCATTTTTTATGTATTACATTAACTATTTTCTACTCCAAATATTGAGACTCAAGTGGTCTGTTTTAATGACAAATGAGACACCAATCAAGTAATTTGACCATTTACCAACAACTGACATGATAATACGTCCTCATAGGTAGACATTCCTTGTCTTCTTGGGCACAATGATTTGCTAAAGAATGCTATTAGTCTCTTCCCTTATAGAACAACACCCATCTCAGACATACAAGCATCACCTCCACTATTAATGGTTCTTCGAAGTCATGCAGGGCTAACATTGGTGCTTCAGCCATCTTTTTCTTCATAGCATTAAAATTGGTGCTCTAGGGCTGCTTCACTCCAATTAAAATTTCCTTTCTCGGTTAAATGAGTAAATGATCTTGCCACATTGCCACAACCTTGAATAAACCACATGCAAAGCCTTATTGGATATTGCATGTGGTTTATTCAAGGCCAACACATGCGCCGAGTGTTGTCCTTCTTCTTCACCAAAGTACATGAGCATCAAAAGGACTTGAGCGGGGTCCTACTAGATCTTGTTCTTGCATCTCTGAAACAATCTCTCTATCTCATTCTTCAGAGCATGAAATAATAGGGTCTCATGAACACATATTTGAGATCAATGTGCTCAATTTCTCTAATAGGTGGAAATCCATGCGGTTCACTAAACACATCAATGTATTCACCTAAAATGAGACTGACAGAGTGACAGAGTCAGGTATCTCTATGGTCATTTCTTGGGCTCCTAGGAGTGGTCTTGTGCATCATATTTTTAGAGCTTTTTACACTCATCACCTTTAAAGTAGCATTATCACCTTCAGCTGCAATCTGAATCTTCTTTTCACCTCTGTCACATCTAAACAGTTTTTCTTTAGATGAAAAGTCACAAGGTCATGCATCCACATCCAATCACGCAATCACGCGCTAGTTTAACATCACAACCACCTAGAGGTATAATTCTCTAATATGCATCAAATTTATGGCCCTATGAAGTCCAAGTGAAATCTGTTGAATCTTTCTCTGCCCACAGTTCTCTCACCATTGGCCATTGGAGTATGCAACTGACATTACAACTTCTTAGTTGTAGTTACATTCAAGTTACTATGGGTTCTTCGAGTATCCATTAGTATGTCGATCTTCTTCTTATTGGCACACCTTAAGGCCTCATAGAATTACTAGCTCTGGCCCTTCCGCCCCCTAAGAGCATGCAGATCTCACTATTAGGAGGAAGTTCACCAGTCATGTAAAATTAACTACAATATCTTCATGACTAGAGTAAGACATCTTTCTAGTAGCAGAAAAATCCTAGTTAACATGTTGTCTACATAAACTTAGAGAACCATATATTTGCACCCCAGTCATATAGTAAGAGGTATGATTTGCCTTTGCTAAAACATCCATTGGGTGGGTTTTATGGTACTTGCATGTTATCCCTTCGTATCCACGATCGTGGCACGTCGCCAAAATACTCATAAAATTCCAGTCTCATCATCGAGTTCTGAACCATCTACTTCCAATTAACACGAGGAACATTTGAATATTGCTGGTTTGTTTGAATGTGTTGTGGTTTGTTTGAATGTGACGTGGAAGGTAGGTTGGGTTAGATGATCCAAATTCATCAGCCGACCCTTTTTCCCTTTCTCTAGCCATCTAAGCTTGTTGCAGAGCAATCATCGCATTCAGTTGTTCTCTGATTGTTGCAAATCCAACATCCACCTACGACAGTTTCTCACTCACTATTGCAAACTTTGATCTCAACCCCATAATGTCTTCACCATAAGTTTTCAACGTCTCAGACACTACCTTCATCTATGCTTGTGTCACCATTGCATTGGAAACAACCTAAGCTCCGTTAGTATTGTGATGTAAGGTAAATTATCATCAAATAAATATACAATAATCAAAGGTTTGATTTCAATCTGACAATAAACACAATACCTATGAATACTAATCAAAATAACATAAAAATTGTAGTCATCGCCTCCGTCTAAGGCCGAAATTGTTACCTATTAACAATGATGGCATATGAATATGAGTATTATGTTAACTCCCTTCCACTCTCACTCATCATTACAAAATACAACCCCCAAATTCATCTCTCCACTCCAAACCCACCACCACCCCCCACTACCTCTACCCACCACCACTACCTTGTCCAATAGTCTCTTTTGATACCAATACCTCCGATTTCACCAGACATATACTCCGATATGATGACACCACTACCTCAATCCATAGTCTCATCAACCACCACCTCAAATTTATCCAGTTTTGCTCGTTTGTATCCTTCAAAGTTAATTGTATATCATTGTTGTTCTTCAATGCTCTATAAGCACATATGTTGAGATTCAGAGCTTCATTATTGCCTTTGTTCCACTATGATGTATGCTTTGAAGGCACTAGATACCCTCTTGTCTCATCGAGTAGATACTATTCATACAAACTATCCATCTTTATTCAGGTGGTGACAGTGCAATCTTCCCATGACCGGCGTGCACACTAATTATACTTCTTAAAAACACCAACATTTTCGCCTTCCAACCACCACTCCTAGATTCTATGGATATACTTCCACCTTTAATAATTTCTCAATTTAACCTTGTAACTAATACATTGAGGAGCTATACTTTCTCTTGGAACTTAAAGATCCAAATAGATGCTTCTATCACTTTACATCTTTCATAGAGTCTTAGTCATTCCCATTTCTAATGCCTTTTGTCAACCTTTTCACGCTATTCTTGAAAAAGGTATCTTTAGGAGTCCCTATAATATTTGAGAACATTCTGTGGACAAACTGCATAATTAACATAGGAGTCACTGTCATGATGGAACTTATAGACATCCCGTCGCTCTCCCTCATTTGGGACTATGGAACACGCATATTCTACATTTAGTTCTATCACCTCCACTCAATCCACTACTAAAGGCATCTAAGTTATGGAGAGGAGAATGGTCTTTTCTAAATCATGTATCCTTTATAAATAATGCAACATGAGAATGCAAAATCCGAAGCATAAAGACTTAGTGACATTTTGCTACCTAGATTGAGACCTCGATTAACACGGTCTAACCATCTTGATCAGATTCTACATATACCTTTTTGACATACTCTTATCTAATGAAAAGTTTCATTGAAAGAGGTACACCTTGATCGTATCCTCTAAATGCTCCCAAAACTGACATGCACATTCATACTTGTGGTGCATCGCAACCAAACCATGGGGCACTAAAATAATGTTTTTTCTAAAAAATGTAATATGGAATTGCCGCATCCTTTAATCACCGATGATCCAATGATATATATATATATATATATATATATATATATATATATATATATATATATATATATATAGCTAGTTGATAAGGTAATACGATATGAAAAGTATATGTCTATTACTAAATAAGTACTCATTTGTTTTTTGAGATTGTTTACGTATTCCTTTTCCGTTAGTTTTTTTAGATCGTTTACACTTCCTTTTTTGTCAACTTTCTATCTTATAACTTTATTGTTGGTCCTGGCACTAAACCAAACACTACAATCATCATATCAACCTCCTAAAAAACCGTTCAAAAAACGTAAACAATCTAAAAATACAGATGAGTATATCATAACAAGAATTATTTCTATGCGCACTTAAATATTGTTCATTCTTCATTTGAGTTTGCAATTTCACAATATATAGCAATTGCAAGAAGAAAGTCTTAAAATTATTAGATATTTTTAGTCACCTCTTGGAAAAACGAAAGGTTAAAATATTTTTAGTTAGAAGTTTAGAATCAAAACACCGTAAACTTGTGTTTCTATGTGTGGTTTCTTTCTTTGAGTTCTTGTGATAAGGAATCTGTTGATTTTCCACCATTTTTTTACATGTAATAGTTACAATATATGCGACATTTTGTAGTAGTGATTAGTATATGAATGTTTCAAGTGTTCTTTCTCACAAATCATTTATATACCTCTTGTTTACATCCACCCCTATTTACTTGTTTTTTTTCCATAATATGTTTTAATTCGATATTACTACTTGTTTTCTCCCGGTTAGATCTTGAGTTCACTATCGAACTGAATTCTTTGCTAGTTTGGCCCGACAGTTTGAAGTGGAAGCAGAACAATCTATCGCAAGAACATTTAACCAGGCTTGCTCACAATGTCTAGTGTTTTTACCTATTGTGACATCATGATACACTTTTACCGGTCTAATGTGACAATTTCCCAAGTAACAAGGCATGATATGGACAATCCCTATTGGGTTTCTCGTCCAATTACTTTGATGTGTTGCCTTCTTTGTACTTCGTATTAATTATTGTGAAGTGCTGCTTTACCACGGAATAATGGTGCTTGATGCTTTTGTTCAGACAAAATTAAAACAGCATATTTATGTGTAAAACATATGTACAACATGGTGTTTATTCTCACAAATGTGACATGCTCGATACAAATATAAACATTTGTAATACTTCACATATTTGGCCATTTTACATTGTTAACAAGTGTGAGTCAGGTTGCTTTGGTTATTTTTCATTGTGAAAACTTCTAAAACCTAGGATCCTTGCGCAAACAAGGAGACATATGGGAATGAAGTTAGAGTTGATCTTGTTAGGTGTTATTCTTATGATTAATGATTTACCTATATCCAGATTTATCATTTGTATAAGAAGGCTCATTGAGGCTTGTGATATACATTCAATATTAGCAGTCAAGTATTTCCTCAGGTATTCTAATATTCTATAGCCTTTTAGTATTCTTAGCATTCTAGTTGACATGCCTAAGTTTTAGAAACTGAGGAGTAATTATCAAAATGAAGACTCAAGAGATACTTGCATGGAAAATGCTCATACCTAACATGCTAACATAGTACTCATAAAAGGAATTTTTTTAGGCCTAGCAGAGTAGGACTGTAACATTACCTAATAAAACAAAATATTATTCTTTCCAAAAGATAATCAATATGTCACTAATAAACTAGATTCCTTTTACTTTTCTATTTTTGGGTCCATCCTGGCCTCGAGAACTTTGCCTTTTCCTATTGGTCCAAGGAAATTTCTCCGTGAGAAACATTATATATATGACATGTATGACATTGGTCGGTCATGCTATGCCTGAAAAACATAGTTACCGATCGCGGATAACAGATCAAAGCAGCCAACCCCAGAAAAGGGATAGTCTTCATTCTGGAAGTTATATAGTTAAGTAAATTGTATTATAGTAACAATATTCATAAATACTCAATCCAAGGAAAAGATTGATGTTAGCCTTGAAGTTTGATAGGGGAGAGTAGCCACACTCCACTGTGATCTCAACATTGCCCGTGATCGGTAACTATGTTGAGATCACAGTGGACAAAATAGATTTGATCATTCATATAACAAGTAATCCATGGGCCACAAGACTCGTGGTGGAAGCCATGCGAGGAAAACAAGGTCAATGGCACCGGCGACCTGCAAAGCAACAATAGCAATCCTAGATGCGCGAGGTGAGGTTCCAAGGTGACACCGATGTTGTGTCGGCCAAAGGGACTCCGAACCGATGTTGTGTCGGCCAAAGGGGCTCCGATGCTCAAGTCAGTAAATTTGTTGAAATGTAATAAGCTTTACCTTCCATAGGTTAGTTAATGACCTTGGGTGGAAGTGAACGATGAGCTCTGAAGCTCGAGTAGGTGAGGTGATGGACGGATTAGAGTCATCTGAGACAGTGGGGAGCTCTGGAGCAATGTTTCAATAGAGAATATGTTGCAGTTAGGGTTTTCAAGAGAATATCTATGAGCGAGTGGAATAGTTCGAGTGATGATGTTGCTTCAATCTCCCATTTCCTTTTTATAGGTAAGGAGCTCTGAACGTGAACGTTAGAGTAACAAACTCAAACGTCTAGAAAGACCTTGTCCCCCACTTCCCCACTCTGACCTTCTTCATCTCAACTACCTACCCTCCTCCTTACTTCAAGTTGGACAGAATCACTCAATTGGGCCGAAAGAGTTGAACCCTATACGAGGTAAGACGGGCCTTGGAGGTAAGTTGGATCTCGAAGGTAGTGCTAGCCTTAGAGTTGGGCTGATCCAAGATGTAAAGATCTCTTCTCAAGTCGAATAGAGACCATTACCATAGGTAAGTTTCTATCGAGGTATCCTTCTAGTGATATTGCTGCTAAGGGAGCAAGAGATTTGCTACTATGGATCACTTTGGTGAGATTGCTACTAAAGTGATTCTTAGTAACTTGACCTATTGTAGTGATTTGCGTTTGGATCGGAGCTCGATTGGGTCATATGATCAAATTATCAGTATAAGATTTTAATGGATTTAGATAGCTTTAATTTGCATGACCCATAAATTTGAGCTTACCCAATAACAATCGGAATGTCTCCTTAGGTAGATCAATATACGAACCCCGTCCTAGTAAACGATAGTGGAGCATGTGAGGCACGAGCATAATCGTTAACAGACGGGTGTGAGGGCTACAC
Organism: Plantago ovata; assembly: GCA_028274465.1. Taxonomy (NCBI): domain Eukaryota; kingdom Viridiplantae; phylum Streptophyta; class Magnoliopsida; order Lamiales; family Plantaginaceae; genus Plantago; species Plantago ovata. Next base: position 13,691,318 of record CM051457.1, on the reverse strand, counting down.
TACAATGCTTCTACGCATAGCCGTAGGGAACAACTATAGAATCTATATGAGTCACTTCTAGAATACTGCACGGATAGTTGGTCCTTGGACATAGCTACTCCGCCCAACATGAGTCAACCGCTTGCAAGCCCTAAGTTTCCCAAGTGTTTGGTTCTAAGATATGGCTGATGAGGACGTTGAGCATTTAGGGGATATATTGTAAATGATACATACGAAGATAACCCTGTTTATTTGAATTCAAAAGTGAATTAGGGCTCCAACTTAAAGTTGATAGTATAATACTGATGAGATGTGTGTGACTCATGACTTGGACACAGTGATAACAGATGGCTTTAGAATATGGGTGGTCGATATGCTAATTTAATATCGAGTAGAAGTGAAGAAGCTCAACTGCAAGTTCATCCGCACTCTCTTGCATTACTATGTGTCGTGAAGCTCTACCATTACAAGAATATGGGCAACATATGTCTTGTTGAAGCATCAAGAGGAATTGTGTGCTTAAAGCATGTCATATGACTTGATATTTAATAGCATTATACCGTATTATAATGCTTATAAAAAATATTGGAAGTCCTTTCTTAATTTTAATAGTATTATACCACATTTAAATAACTTGATTGCTCAAATTAACACGTATACCACATTTTTAATAGCATTATACCACATGATACCTGAAGAGTGTTCTCTTCCCACATAAAATTCAGAATTAAAATAAAAAAAAAAAAAAAAAAAAGAAAGAAGCAAGACGAAGAGAGACAGATTCGCAGTATCCTTTCTTGCTCATGTGACATAGATGTATTGAAGAAGGAAAATTTTCTGCCCTATCATTTTTGGGCTCCTATGGTGAGAATGACAGAAACAGAGTTGCTTTGAATTTCTGCCAGTTTGATAGTTGTCTCTTATCTTAATAAAGTGAAATCATCCTGTAGAGAATGATTCCTTTCTTGTTGGGTGTAACTACACTGAAATAACTTCACTAACTTGAAGACTGAGTTGGATATCATGTGGATTACAGAAAAGAAAAAAGACGGTAAAGAACTTAATTCTAAGACTAGAAGTTCCCATGTTCCTCTTAGGTTCTCAACTTTCCTATATATACAACGGGCTTAAAGTATAAATAAGAATGGCTGGTGTTACATTTATAAGATAGAAGCACTAGGAAATACACAATATCATGGAGCACATTGTGACAATATGTTTGCTTGTGTTGGGAATGTAACTCCAAAAGAATACCATGGTGTTTGGCAACAAGCACTAGAATTTCAAGGATTTGATGTAACAAATGCATGCTTTGTGATCTAAAAGGAGGATATATAGATGAGGATTTCTCGTTGTTTATTGCTTTGGTAAAATTTCGCTTGGGAATGAAGTATTTGAACTAAGGAGCTCTTTTATGTGGTTCGGACGATTTTCCAAGGTGATGCATGCTAGATTATAAAAAAGAGTCCGAGGAATCTTAAACATTTCATCAAACAGTATAAAGTACTTCGGGTTCATTTTGCACGTTACCACTCATTATTTTTTCCAAGGTGATACAGGAAATGTGGAGAATAAGAGATACAAAGTTAAGAATGTTTTGCAGGGGGGTTCGAAAGAAAGAAACCTTGGGATATCAAAGTGACCTACCTGACTTTGTGCTATAACACCCTCCATGCTACTAGCAACCATACTTAAACCTAGACTGTCATATTGATATCTCATTTAGCTTCTTTAAGAAACGTGAGAGATATTTTTCAAATTGACTGAACCTCATTTATACTATGATATTGCTACACATATATCAAGATTCCAACTGCTTCAAGTTACTGTAAATGGAAGCCACCAAATTTAACTAGACCACTCATCTTAGCTAAGATTTCATAGCAATTGATGATTTAGATTCTGTTCTCTTCGTTTGAAAAACCGTCTTCAGTTCAGTTCAGATTTGCTTGGTTATTTTTATAATACAAATAATTAAATTCAGTTCAGAACTTCAGATCTCTTCAGACGAAGAGAACATGACCTTGAGAACAGGACCTTATTGAGCCAGGAAAATAAACACATAGTTAACGCTCATGTTGCAATTTTCTTTTAATTACACAGTGTATCATTGTCCATTTCTAATGGAACCAGAGATTCACTTGTTCTTTTGGCTTTGAGATATAATGAACTAAACCAAAATGGCTTTCGAACCCCATTCCTTTATCCTTCATTTCATGAAGTGGACGAAGGTAGCCCTGTGTCCAGTTATGGTCTATTGGAAACAGCCTCTCTGCTATTACAAGAGAAAGGTTGCGTACGCGTGAACCTCCCTTACCCCACTTGTTGTGGTAGATTTTCTGAAAGTTGGGGAACAATAATGATGATGGCAAAGTTTCTCATAGGATCGTGTGGATTTTATATGATTTCCATATTTAGAATGGTCACTAAAATAAAATATAAAGCATGTAAAGAGAAAACATATTTACTTGAGACAGGTAATTGAGTCTGATAATTTTAAATTCATAGATCAATCGGAGAAGATGTGTGTATTTTCTGGGTACCAGTATCTGGTGGCTTTATTTTGATACTTATGAGGAACAACCGAGCTTAGTACGAAGCTCTCCCAACAATGGTCCTAGTGTACTGGAATTCTAGTTACTGCTCTGTAAATTAAGTGTCTTTTATTTCACCTACAGTTTCAGGTTACTTGCTTCCTTGATATTCCCTACACCTGAATTATATGACTTGATTATTCTTGTACCGATTGCAAATATACTCCTTCATATGATCAATGAAGCATCATAATAGTTTGTTCTTTCCAGTGTCCCTGAGATCCTGAAACGGTACCATGGATGTGTAGAAGCAGAACAAAGAGCCTCCACTAGTGTTCAGGAGAATCAAGTAAGATTCTATTATTATTCACAAATAGATCTCTTAACCTGCTAAATGGATAATTCACTGCTAAAAAGTAAAAACACCTCAGCCCTGTGTCTACAAACTCTTCTGAAGGTACTTCTTACATGATTTATTAAAATTGGGTGTTTTAATGTAAACATTGGTAGTTACTGGTACTTGCATAGTTTCATCAATAAACAAACGTAACTGGCTTTTGTGTAGATTATGGAGATTTTGGAGTGTTTTCTATTCCTCTTATGTTTGCATATTCGGTCAAAACAAAATCCAGAGAAATATGGAAAAATATGGTTCTGCAATTCTGGGTGTATATTTTCACAATAATCTTGCTCATTAAATTCCACCCAACATCAAAACTATTCTATAAGCTACTCATTTTCCTTTTACTTTTAAGCAATTACATGAAGCAAAAGCAAGTAGAAATGCTTTCCAGAAGCATCTGAAGTCCTAAGAAGCATAAAGCATAAAGAGGCAACTTATCTATGAATATAGTTGCTCAAAGCATGTTTACGTCTCTGTTTCGAGCAGTAGGCTGCCCTTATTTTCCAAGATAATCTCTATCCATATTGAACGCTATCAAATACTAAAAATCTATTAAGTCTGTCTCAAAATCCAAGGAAGAAAAGAAGAAAAGAAAGTGGCTTCGAAAAGCACTTGGGAAGTGTCCCTAAATAAGGTGGACTTGAGAAGCCGGATCACTATCATGCAATTTGGAAATAGTATTATTCCCTTGTACAAGAACAAATGTTCCAGTTTTCCCCAACTGACTATCAGAATTTTCACATGTCAGGATCAGAACTCCAAATATGCAGGGTTCCTCACAACTGGAGAGCTCCTCCAAATCGTTGAAAGGCACAAAGTGCATCCCATTCTATATCTTTCTTAACTTTGTGATTGAGCTGTTGATGTTTTCTCACATAAATTAGTTCTCTCTTTCTCCAGGGAACTTGAGGAGCCCCTCATTGACCAGAGTGCAAATGACCTTCAGCATCTGGAGAATCAGCTTCAAGACGCACTAATACAAACAAGATCAAGAAAGGTTTCTTCTACTTGAGACTCGTAACAGAGTATTTCCAAGCTAAAAATTTCTTCTTTCAGTAAAAATCACTAGTTTGTCTGTGTTTAGAACTATTCTGGATCACAGTATTTGACAAATGAATACACTCCGGACAACTTATGTCAGGGCAACAAATGAAAACTAGTCTCTCATATGATCTCTCTGGTTGCATTTGGATTATCCATTTATGAAGGGATAAACAGCTAACTGAGGGAAGTGATTGGAAAGATCGAATTTTTTTCTGTTGATTGTGCTAAAACAGTATGTACAATACTTGGATTAGTTGGGAGATCAGGTTAAACAGTGCACTTGTAACAATTGGTTATTTGGTTGAGTACCTGACTACCTGGGCATAATACTATAGCCTTGTCTGGCTGAGCTTTTTTACCGTGTGCCAGAATTGCTGGTCTTCCTCATATTGCGATCTTTTATGTATTTTTGTGAACTAAAAGCGATGATTTTTATGTGTGCTTTTTCCCCTAATCTCTGCAGTCACATCTACTGCTGGATAATATCTCAAACCTTCAACAAAAGGTATGTATCAATGCTGGATATCAACATACTCTATATGCCTATTAATCTAATACATAGTGCTTGAAAACATGTTGCAATAGGTCAATCAAGTAGAAGTCAAGTTCTTGCCACCATCATTGTGACCAATAGATTCTGATAATTTTAGACTTTTGTTGAAATCGATCTTGATGAAGTTCCTGGATTATGTCCTATTTACTGAGTTATGCTGAAAAAGAAAAAAAAAAAGGAGACTCTTTTGTGTTTCTGTTTAGATCAAGATTGATGGTCCTTATCGGGATAATATTTTGATGTTTTGATGAATAAAGTGAGTTGTAGCTTGGAACAGTCTTCTTGGTTGAAATTTGAGTTGTAAAATCTAATATGAACATATTCTGGGTGATGGCAGAGATGGGAAAGAGTAGGTACTCCTGTATCATTTTTTAAGGTAGGTTTGTGCAAGATTGGACTGGGAGGGAGATGCATGTGCATTAATGCACATGTCAAATGTTGCATGTCTACTGATCATATTCAATGAATGTTCAAGTAGAAATACGACTGCAGGATGATTGCCCGACTCATTTGGAGCCTACGTAGCACTTGAACATGATCCGACATTAGACAGCTCCTCATCTATTATCATAGTCCTGAATTATGAATGCCTTATCTCATACCAAAACCAACTACTCATCACCAAGAGGAACAGGCCACAGAATAATATAAACTTGCAGTCTTGCACCATGTCACAGATACTAAAAGATTAACGTGTATAAGAATGAGCAAGCACAAGTATTGAATGAATAATTTTGTGTTATGTGTGTAGCTAGCTAGAACAACTTACATAATCTGTTGTAAACATTTGCAGGAAAAGTCATTGGAAAACGAGAACATACGTCTGATGAAGAAGACGAAGAAGCAGAAGCAGAAGCAGAAGCAGAAGAAGGTGATCCAAAAGCTCCCATCTACCCTGCATACATGTGAAAATTTAGTTAGTCACCCAATAACAACACATGGACTGAATGTCACAAGACTCGCAACTAGTATATTTCGTTATCATTTTTGTTGAACTTACAGGTATCCAAAAATAAGGTACCCCAAAAGAGAAAACCAAAGGTTGCAATCGATCTCAACGCTCCTGCTATTGACGAAACAGGCAACGCGGTTGCATAATTCAGTGCTGAATGATGTTGGTTAACATGCTCTTTCCTGAAAAGCAAATCGACATCGTAACTTGTCAAGGCGAAATTCGTAGGCGAGGTGTCTATCTAGAATAAGGTGATTTCATCACCACAACATATGCCTTGAATAATCCTTGTCAGTTGTAACATATGCAGCAAAGTTAGTATGTGGCAATTATGAATTATGATTAATAAAAAAGAAGATGTAAGCCGAGATGTAATAAACCAGACATGTATGTAAGCATTGATTGATCAACCAAATCTAATCTGGAAAGCATGAGATTAAATGAATTAAACATCATTGAGGCATAAAAACAAACAGGTGCTGAGTGAAGAAATAAAGGAATTGTCATTGACAATATTGTAACATATCGTAGCAATGAAATAGTAAAAATGGAACATACCTTCATTATGAGATCGATCTACATTTATGAAGTAGATCGAGTTACAGGAGCTTTGAGCTAGCAAGAGCAGAAGAGTAAAGAGAAGGAACAAGGAAAGAAAACGTAACTTACTTGCAGAGGAAAATGACTGAAGTGAGTCGTGGATAGCTGATTTACGCGCCACTGTAACAGGGAGATGGTTTTTGGGGAAATTAATTGAAAATTGGCAAACACAAGATATACGTGTATTCGACGACGAGCCTCTCGATAGATACATTATACATACACAATAGAGCGCATATCGATTGATGAGTTCCAATTTGAATTTCTTCATTCTATTTAACATTACACGAACAAAACAATCAATTTAGTACTACTTCACTGTTGGTACGATAGAGAGAGAGAGAGGCTCTACCTTTTAGCTGCGTCTCGAACAAGATTGGTGACTCCCAGGTTCTACCTTTTATGCCATTGCTAATTCGCCGCCGCTATCATTTCGGGTAAAATTCTCGGGTTTTACGTAATCTGCAAAAAACATGTGAGTCAAGTTACATTTGTTTAATTTTTAAGTTTCAATTTAACCTTATATATTATTTTCAAATTATATCGAAAAAATAATTAACAAAGTTATATTATAAAAGTATTATAATATTTTGTTAAGTAGTATTATATTCAATATTTTTTTATTATAACTCATACAATTATTTGTTTATCTTTATTTTATACATATATCATGTTCTAATATTGTACTCCCTCCGTCCCACTGTAATTTACATACTTTGATTTTTTTAGTCAACAGACTTTGACTTCTGATTAATTTTAAATTATAATGATAACGTATTGACGAAATCATATTATTAAAATATAGGACTTAAATTTTCATAATATAATTTTATTAAATATTTTATCATTATAATATAAAAGTAATCGAGAATAAAAGTTAAATTTTGTTGATCGAAAAAATTCAAATTGGATAATTTAAAAACTGACAGGGGAGTAAATGATTTAGTAAAACATATTGTAATTTAGATAATGATATGTGACAATTCGAAAATGAGCAGATGAGGATTTGAAGGTACTAGGATTTGGTTTGGGTCGATGAAATGATGATAACTAAAAAGGTGTCTCCCGGAACATGTGAAGCCGCGACACGTCACACGACGATCAAATTGTGCCTCTTCCGGGGGCCTGTTGGGCCAACAGGCAACAGGGGTTAACTAGGTGTGCAGGTCTTGTGCTAAACTTTTTTTTTTTAATGTCAAATATTACGACTACTCCTGCATTAATAATAAACGAACTTTCTAAACCAACTTATTACTTCACATCTAAACCAACCTTATAACTCCACAGCTAAACCAACATTATAACTCCACCACCGTCATGGATTGAACCTGCACATCTCCTCATTATTCAACTCCTTACTGCTGCACCTCTCATTCATTTTTCCTATTCTTTTTTGTTTTCTTAGAGATGGTTCGGGAGAATAAGAAACTAAGAATACATTCGGAACGTTTGGATCTATTTTGGCTATCCATTTTAGAATGAGTAGTTAAGGAGGTGAATAGGAAAATATTTTGAAAGTGAGAGAAAATTATTGTTTGGTATTAATTTTGGAGAATTGAGTAAGTAAGGAAAATGAAAATGATGATGTGTGAAAAGAAGTTATAGGGAGCTAAAGGGAGATAATGGGTTATAGAGAGAGAAAATATGAAATAAATAGAAAAGAGAAATGTGCTAAAGACGTTTTAGCATGGACATTGGAAAAGGAGCGTCTAAAAAAGAGACCAAACGTAAATCCATTTTCAGAACAAAACTAGGGAAAATGAAAAGAGACCCAAACATTCTGATTGTGTTATGCAGGTTGTAATATTACACTTAGATTTCTAGTTTGGGTTAAGTGCATAAAATCCCGTTCAGTTATTTAAAAGTGGCACAAAATCCCCCCAATTATCAAAGTTGCATAAAACCCCCCGAGTTATGTAAAACGGTCAGCACGAAACCCCCTACCGTTAAAGTTAACGGAGAGTGCACTACACTTGCCATTAATGAGACTAATTTTCACATTTTAGGGGGTTTTGTGCAATTTTGTGATAATTAAGGGGTTCTTTGCAACATACTTGTTTTATTTTCTAATGTATTTAAATAAATTTATGATGACATATTTATTAAATTATGAATTACACTAACTTCAAAAAATGAACTAAATTCACGAATAATAAATTTATTAAAGTAAATGCCTTGTAACAAAATGATGTAAGTACGTAACTAACTAGGGGCTTTTTATTCTCAGGTCGGCTTCGTACCGACCTAAACGTAGGTCTTTATTATATATTTCATTCTAATTATTAAATTTTGATAAAAATATATAAATGTGCAGTTATACCCCTACTTTCAAAAAATTCATTTAAATAATTTAAATAAGTTCTTACTATTTTATAAGTATTAAATTAAAAATAAAAATTTACTTTAACTAAAATTAAAATTAATCAATATACATCAAATTAATTTCAACAACAATTCAATGGATATTCGTTTTCCATAATCTAATTGCACTAGCTATCAACATTTGCAGAGGACAATAACATAGGCTTATTTTTTTAGCTACGAAGTATATTATTTAGAAGTGTTCGATAGTTTATGTATCATTAAAATGGATAAATTAATTGTGATCAATTAACTTTGGTTTGTGATTAAGATTAATTAATAAGGTTTACGTGTATATGTAATCATATAAATTGAAGTTAAGGGCATTATAGTTAATTTGTATTTTTGTGGTGATTTTTAATGTTAAAGAAAATTAATTATAACCCATCGTACCAAAAATGACTTTGAACCGAAATGAATGGATGAGATTAAATTAAGCGCCACATGGCAACTATTGAATGAAGACCTGAGTTTAGGTTGGTACGGAGCCGACCTGAGAATAGAAATCCCCAACTAACTATGAATCTGTTAACTTTTTTTTTTCCTCCTTTTCTCAAAGATCAAAAGGTACCAAATTTATTAGTTTTTTATTTTAATATATATTTCTCATACGTTTGTATTGCATATTTATTTTATTAATAAATTTTTGACTGATTCAAAAAAAAAAAAATCATTCACTTTTTGAAATTATTTACGTTTGATTTTATAGAGATTTTGTTTAGAAAGTTGATATAATGTGTGTTGTATCTTTATTAGGATAATAACTTAAAAAAAAAAAAAAAAAATCCTTAGAATTTAGGAGTGTGTTTCATACAATCATACGTGCAATACAATATAATGACAACAAAATAAATATAAGATACTTATCATCACCATAAATAATCACATAAAGAGATGTTACTACATATATACATGCTTAATTAATAAACAAAAGCATAAAATTTTATTACGGTCACCAAGTGAATTAATTAAACAAAGTCAATTCACAATGAACACAACACTGACGGTGTTAACTCAACTAACGGAATGTGGGATGGGGTATGTGGTGCTAGTTTTATTATAACTTAGGGGATTTTATGCAAATTTGATAACTCATGGGGTTTTATGCTACTTGTTAATAATTAGAGGGGATTTTATGTATTTTACTCTTTCTAGTTTTTGGGATAAATATCACATTGAACTTGTTTTCAGGTCAAATAATGTAATATTCTTTTGGTTACACGTTCAAACCTCACAAGAAGGGAATTTATATGATTTATGATTTATGATTTATCACAAATTGTGGTTTAACTTGCGTGGTTTACGAGCTATTACGTCGGGTTATGAAGATATACAATGCACATAAAAGAAAATCAGGTGTATACAAATCTAACTTAATATGTTCTGGAGTCAATTGATTGGGCCATGAAATTGAAAATTTAAAAGTGGACTTGAGCAACAATTTTCGGCAGTAGGATATCTGTCTATGGCCATTATAAAAAGTTAAAGAAGTAACGAAGATCTGGGGAAATATAGTGGGTCTCAAACGGTGAGGAGGCATTGCGGGTGACAACCGAACAAAATGAAAATGCTAATCTGCAAAACCGTAATTTGACATTTGTTAATTGGTTCATCAAATTACGTCTTTTTCACAAGTTGCTGGCAAAATCACATCTTAATTAGGATAGACCGATACTGAATAATCATGTCGACGTATCTTTTCTAATCCAACCACAAATGTCTCCATCTCTAATATTTGCAAGATTCAACTCTCAAGTTGGGTAATTGCCAGTAATAATTAGCCATTTCCTACTCTATTACCAGACAAATTATTGGTGTTGGAACAAGAAAGGGAAGGGACTTGTTAGCCCCGGAAATTTGACTCCTTTTGATATGTCTACAAAATTGTTGACCTAATCTATTCGATTAGAATCCATGTGAATCTGATCTAGCTAAATAGAACCCGACCGAATCCAAACGTATCTAGTCCCAAACCGATAGAATAGAAGTCCGAAAATAAACTTGTCATGGTTTACTATTAAGACCACCCGTCTTATACCGGCAGGTTAGATATTTTGGAAAGAAAATGTTGATAATCCACACGCCCCTAGAGAATAGGGTAAAGGAAATTAAAAAGGCGAAAAATGTAAATTTCCCGGGAGGAAGATTCTGTTGACTAATCTCTGTCCAAAAAAAGAAAAAACTGAAACTTGATAGATTTGTTGTAAATTGTACTAATATAGCCTCCATGTCTATTTCCGATTACGGTTTCCAGCAGAATGGATAAAAATAGTATCGTCAAGGCATGAAACAAGTCAAGCCAATCACATTGCTCTACAATATGCAATAACTCAAAGTTTCCATTTTTATATACTTAACTATCACCTCATCAGTTTGTTGAACAATAATAGGCTTACAGTTTGACAACAAGAAACTGTATCTGAAAATTTTCTGATATGGTTGTGCTTGCGCAAGAGTGGAGTTGGGAAGAGAACAAGTTGTTTGAGGTTGCTCTGGCTGCAGTGGACGAGGAGGAGCCTCGTCGATGGGAGATTGTGGCAGCCATGATTGGAGGGCGTAAGAGCAAGGAGGACGTTGAAGAACATTTCGCAAACTTACTGCAGGATATTCAGGTGATTGAATCTGGTCAGCTGGATCACAAAATCGAGGAGTATGTCATTTCTGCGTACTCTCACTCCATCTGCTGGAGTCGAGGCTTCTACAGCGACGTCACTTCACCACTTGCAGGGCAGATTTGCACCAACTGCCAAAGGTATTTTCCTGCTGGTAAGAACATGTTGCTGAACCATGAAATAGGTAATATTACATAGCAGATCGAATAACAGTACATGTAATAAGCAAAATAGTAAATCAAGTTAGAATATGGCTTTGTATGTTCTAGGATCTTGTATCATGATTTACACTCTCTTTAGTGAAACTACTTGTTGCTTGTTTATAGCAGAAGCAGAGAATGACTGGGGTAATTCAGAATCACCTGTTTTAAAGCACTTTACTTAAATACTACAGCAAGAGCATAAATATGATAATGCTAAAGTCTGAACCATGAAGTTGAAATTCAAGTATATTGAACTCGAACTGGTCTATATTCACTTGATGAACACAAGAACTGTGATTAAGTTTTTCTTTTTTGTTACAGTTGCTTTCTTGTTTGTGAGGTTATGTCTAAGTATTTTCCAGTTGGAGCTTTATTTCTTCACCATACACCAGCTGCTCACCGTACTTCGGCTGTTTTAGAACCAGCATATGAGTGTTGCAGCTTTCATGCACTACCAATTGATATGCTTCATATCATAACAGCTTGCTACCAGAAACTTTGTATGGTGTGTTTAGCTCAAGTGAGAATGACATCAAAGTCACTCAGAGTCCATTCAGCCACTTCATCTGGATTACTAACGAACATTTCCGTTCCCACATCAAGGGAGGGCCAGAGTCTTTTGGCTGGAGTACTACCCGGATCCTGCAATCAAAACCGCGTAAAACATTAGCATCTGTAAAAAAAAATAAAAAATCTTTGCAGAAATTACTTGTATCCTCTCAAGAGGCCTAGTGTAAGGATGTTCAGCTGGGGAGGTACAAGCAAGTATCTTGAACAGTAAGGTAGGATAAGCCATTAATTCAACGGGCGATTTAAACAAAATGGTTTCAGTTCTCGACATGCCTGATAGAAGTAAAGTTTACTAGACAGCCCACCAACATCTAGCTCCCATGTCCTCGCGTCACCAACCCAACCATCCCCTTGCTTCGTTGGATATCCATAATTGGCCCAAATCGGATGAGGTAGCAGCTGAACTATCTCTTGTGCCTGCGGATTACTATAAGGGTCACAAGTGCTGTACGGCTGTTCCAAGTGCTTGGCATTTCCAGGAGCACAATAGTAGTGATAAGCACCATAAGGGAAGTTAGCTGTATCGTTCCTTAGTATCTTGGTATTGTTGGGAGTGATGTGGTATGGGGGACAATTGCCTAAACCTGTTGGACTGCACCAAGCAGGTGTCTCAGGGTTGATGATCATTTCGCTGTATCGTGTAACATCGGTGAGGACATCTCCATTGCATGGGGCGCCGTTGTTCTTCCAGCAGCTTCCTATGTCAATCAAATAGAACTGGCTCTTAGGCCCTCCTCCTTGTTTTATGTCCAAAGTTAACCTTACCTTGAAATTTGGGGATTGTGGAACCTGAATCAGAGATAAAACATGTTAATCACAGTACTCTTCATATCCCCGACCATGTGCTCATGTTTCATCTCCTAAGTTAAATATGTTTTTACGGCGTGCGTATAGCACTTAATGCTGAGTGAGTTCAAGGAGAACGAACAATTTGCACCCTTGATGCAAATACAAAAACCATTTACATGGGTAACAGTTAACAGTTGAAACACAGAAACGCGCTGCAGATCATTTTACCACAGGAACTGCACCTATATGAAACAAAAAAATGAGCCGAATTCTAGGTCCAAACACAAGCAGAGTTTCATACACCAGAGAGATAATTCCACAAAGTTGAAGGCTTTTCGAATTAACACCAATCTAATATGTTATTCTCCTTACTTTCAAAGGCCTTGAGTATCCAGCTGTGCCACATGCTACAAGCTGTAGTAAACACTAGTGCTTGATTCTCCTAATTGCTAACTGGTAGACAACGTGAGCTTGTTGCAATCTTACTTGCAGCATGTGATTTCAACATAAACACATCCTGGTCTAGACTCTAGTGCATGAACAAAGATATCATGTTATCACGAGAGATGAATCGTATGACAACAACATCACTAAATCCAACAAAACAGTTGGTGCAGTCTTGCAGGAACTAATCCTAAAGTAATAAAAAGCATGATTTTGGTGACCTAAAGTAGTTAGGGGTCCAACTATCCATCCCCATTTAAGGCCTTTACCAGCTGCAACTTGACCAGAAAAGCATTGAAAGTTTGTCCAGGCCTTTACCACCAAAATCAACGATTTAACAAGTTGAACTTTTGCTTACAAACTCGAAGTAATAAAGTAAACTTGTATGATGTAACTGCTACTGGACAAAACTAAATCTAAAAATCATTCATAGACATGTTTTGGAAACTTACAGTCTTGAGCATTCCCCTTGTATCGTAACGATAGCCGCCCGAGAACCCTTCCGTCGCATCAGCTCTGAGATAGAGCATAAGCCACGGATAGTTCTTGGAAGTCCTTAGTTTATGATGAAACGTCCAACTCCCAACCCCAGCTTTCTTATCCCAAACCACCTCAAAGTAGGAACTCCCTCCTCGCGTAGCCATGGGACCCGAGTCACCCGACTCATAGGTTCCATTAAATCCACCCCTCATAGTTCCATCTTCAACCAAATACGTAGGCTGGTGGTTCAAAATCGGCTGGTTCATACAACCCTTTCCGAAACAAGGGAACCGCTCTGAACTAAAAGGCGGTACCTTCTTCCCATTCTCCGGACAGAGACCAGATTTTGTGTCGTAATTTCCATTTTTCAACATTACCATCCAAAACTGCCAGGGCTTTGGTTTGTCTGAGACTTGGCAAAGTGAGCCTAGGTACTTCTCCTTCTCCACGGCATACAAGTCCGGATTGTTCAATGCTTTGGGATTTATCCCGGGGAATGTTTCCCCATCACCAAGCTTGTTTTCAGCTTCGGTCACTTGGTGAACTAACGAACCATCTGTAATTCAAGATACATATGGCAAAAAATACACAACATTACTACATGTATAACAATTTGACAATGTTTCTTATAGTCAGGAAACCAAACTAAAAGAGCACAACTGATGCTCCTATTACACAAGTACAGCAATTTGACAATGAATCATAATCACCTTCATATGAGTAACACTAAGGAATCGAAAAAGTTATGCTTGAAATCGAAACATAATCCATATTCATCACTTGAAAACCATCCAGGTAATTTAGAAACGTTAGAAATGAAGGCCATAGACATCCCTACTGAGAAGGCATTTCAGCAACAACCCATTCCAAAGAAACCTGTCTGTATAGAGATGACTAAATTCCAACTTTCAATCTTAGACTAGTTGAATCTTACTATAAATGATCTGACAACAATTCTCCACCTGCAAAATCTAAGTAAAGTTGATTTATATAGAACAGTAGGACTATTCATTTAGGCCGAAAATGGAATATATTTTCACAGTTAACATAGCTTTCTAATGAAAAGAAGAGTAGTGCAGTAAAAGAAGGAAATGGAATCATAGAAACAAAATTAAACTGACTTGAAGAAAGTTGAAAACAGTCAGCAGCTCTAGGGCTACCCATGGAAGGTGCTTCTTCTCCAACTTCATTGCAAAAGTTCCAGGCCTCAAACGCCACTCTCAGCTCGTCTCGCCGCATTCCGGGGTCACCCACCGCCGAACTTCCATTCGCAGCTAGAAAATGAAGGCTGCCATTAAGTGAGATCATTAGTAAGAATGGGACAACAACACTTGATAGCTGGTGTCCCATTTTGATTGATGAGATGAGACGGTGGATTGTTTTGTTTGGAGCGTTAAGGCTCGACAGAGCTGGGTTGGGAACTTGGAACTGGATGGAGATGTAGTACTACTATAAATACTTGTAAAGTTTGAAGAGTAAATCAACTTTGGCTGGTGGGACCATGGGAGTACTGATTCTATTCCTTTTGGCACAAACTAAATTCATAATGGATGCTCGTTGAAATGCTAAATTTGTAAATATATGTGAATAATAAAGGTTTAAGTGGCAACATTTTCATTTCATTTTTTAACAAAATACTACTATTACACATTTTACGCTCATGAAACATATAAAGTATTTACGACTTTATAGTAATTATTATTATTATATACTGATATAGTATTGTTTATTAAAATCAAAATGTAAATATGTAATACGAAGTAAATACTGATACGTGTGAAGAAGTTCCCGTAAGTTATTGTCGCAACTCCCAACCGATTAGCTGTTGTCACTTTCTTTATTTCCCATTAGCTTTCAATTTATTTAATTATTATAATACTAAAGATTCATTTCACTTTTTGGCCGATTTTCCGAAAGCATTCTCGTCTTTTTCTTTACATATATCAATCCGCCTGGAATGGTCAACACTCAAACTGGCTCACACTAGTCTCAGCATGTTACCTTTCCCCCCATAACATCCTATTGTGGTTTCTCCTATTGTTGTACTATTAACAGGCATGTTCATGTTATACCACTAGATCTAAAAAATCCCAAATTTATTTATTCTTTTTTATTTTTAACAATGCTCGTGGCATGTCAAATATACTTTCAATTCTAAATTTCTATCTTGGTAGTATAAAATTTCTTGGACATTGGCTCCGAATCAAGTTGGGTATTGAATTGGATCCGTACATAGACCCAGAATCGGTAGGTCTAGCCTTTTAGGAGAAGGTACTAGATCTGCCAAATAGGTAGGTCAAGGAGAGTCATTTCGTGGTTAATCTAATCAATTCGTTCCATTAATTTATTTATTTTTTAATTTTGATCGCAAATTAATCTTATATACAAATGATTAGTATATAATAGAGTTATATTAGAAAAATATAATTAATTTTATTTCATAATGTAATATATTTTTTTTTAGTGTGTAATGTAGGAGAAATTTACGGTAAAAGTTTGAAAAAAAAATAACCTTAAGAAGCTTATTATGGAACAGATAGGGAATAATATTTTCAAATGCATGAGTAGCGGCTTAGGAGGAGGAGCCATAAATTGAATATGAACTTGAAGAGTTGAAGATTAAAAAACTTGATTGGATAAATAATTGCATATGTATTTAATCCGTCCCAATAAAACTTTTACATTTATTTTGCTTGCTTACTTTTTTTTAATCTCTAATTACTCATAAATTATCACGAAAAATTGTTTTATGAAATTATGATATAAAAAATATGGTTTATATACTTTCATCAACTGTTTTTATGGTGTGGCTTATGATTTATTGATGTGAAAACGGAATTTAAAAAGTTAATAAAATAAACGTAAAAATTTTATTCGGCGGACGAGAGAGTATTTTCTTTTTTAAAAGAACGTGTATATAAGAATGGGTTTGTAGAGGAAATATTACTTAACAGGCCCATAACCCTCGAATGGTGTTTAGTCCATTACTTGAATATGGGCCTATCTATTTATGCAGTTGGACCTACCTTGGCCTCTTTTGCCGAGTCTGGTTTTACAGGCGGCCCTAGTCATGTAGTTCGGGCAATCTTAATCAGGTATTTTCTTCATTTTATTTTTATTACTCTCTCCGTTCCTTTTAAAAAAAAAGATGTACGTTAGCTATTGTCAAAATATTTTTTTTTTAAATAATTCAAAAAGTTTGTGTAAGAGTCATAAACTTGAAGTTTAAGTCATTATGCACATAAAATTATCATTTATAATTTTTTTCTAAACTCTTTTTTATTTTTAATTATTTTTTTAACATTGTTTTGACAATAATAAATAAAAAAGTTAGAGGAAAAAGAGTTTTATTATAGAATAACAAAACATATGATACCTTTTAAACTGATTTATGTAATACCCCGACTATAAATGGACCAATGGTTCAACCTTTTTTGCCGGTATAGTTACTTTTGGGCTACTTTCCACGTTGATATGCTAGTATCACATACCACTTTTTCTTTTAGGAATCCATTCAAAAGTACTTCAAACTTTGATTTGCATCAATTCTAATATGAGTGACCTACTTGAAAGTTTATGGCGTACGCACGAGTTAGGACAATTTGCACAGAAAAAAACATGTATTGGTTTGTGAGACCACTATACTATATTATCTTGAAGAACATTCCAATAGTAACCGTTCCGATTAAAAAATTCATAACTTTGGATTATTAATGACCAAAGCATTGCATTTAAAATATAAATTAGATGAAACTATCACAAAATGGGTCAGGTGACGTGGCTATCACGGCAAAGTTGATGCAGAATAGAGGATAGAATTCTCAAGGGCCAACAATGGCTGAGAGGCAATATTTCGGGTCCAATCATTCAATCCTCATTTAGGCTAAAAGATGATGACACATGAGTTAGAGAAAAGTTAGGCTGAAAATGACCTGACTACTACTATTAAAATGAATCAACTGGACAAATAATATTCCGAGTGCTAATCTTCCACAAAAAATTGTATACGATGTGTTCCGTGCACGGCAATGTATAGGCACAAATTCAAGTAACTACTTATTCCCCTGAATAAATTAACTACTACTCCAACATCAATTTATTGATGGTGAAATTCTTTTAAACATTATAATTTTCTTAAGTACAAATAAATAACATAATTAATATCGATTATTATTCCCCTTAGTGTTTGACATGCTCATTTACTGTCATGAGACTCCTGCAAAGCCTCTCCAAAGGCAGGTGGCGGGGAATCATGATAAATTGATAATGGAAACCAATCTCTAAAATTTCAGAAAATATGTTACTATTTGACATAGTCGCCCGAATTTCACAAATATACAATCTAAATAAGTCCAATACCACCGTGTGTGATCGTAAAAAATAAAAATTGAAGAGAAAAGAAAAAAGGAGTATGATATTCCCACTTTAAACGAGATTTGTAATTTCTCCCAATCTTTTCCCTATATGTTTCAATTCTAATGTACTATGTGTATTATGTAATTATGTTCCTTCCTACAACAATATGGTATGGAGTATATACGGTTGTGACTCGTACGACCCCCATAAACCACCAGATGACATATGTAGTCTCGGCCAGCTACCTGTACAGTCGAAGCGTTCTGATTATCCGAACATTCATTCCAAATGCAGCAGTAGCCGAGACCATCAAATGTTACAAATGATTCTCCAAGAGATCAGGAAGTGTTATCTTCCCAGAGTTGTTGCGGTCAAGATTGTTAAACCGATCACATATTTGAGTGATATCCTTTTCTTTAATCTTTCCCATCTCTTTCAGCATGTACACTACATATTCCGATTTACTGTGTCAGAAAAACAGAGGGATTAGCTTGCTATGTATATGAGTGTTACTACGGCTGTAAATTTAAGAGCAACGAACATGGAAGAACATGCATGCTCATCTAAATACATAAGCATGAAGTATACAAGCTGTCATGACTGAGGGACTGTTGAGCTTTCATAATTGTTTTTAATTGCGTATACCTTAAACTATTCAGTGATAGTTTGCATTTACACACACGATGTTACCATGGAGATGCAACATTTCTGAAAAGTTACATATATCTCAAAGTCAAAGAAAACTTCAGTTGACAGTCCAAGAAACAGATAAAAGCTATGAACAGCCTTTTCATGCGAAACAAACTCTAATGATCATTGGAAGACAGTAAATGGCAAATGGTTAAGGCTTTGGTTTTTCACGGAGGTTTTCTAGAGTAGGAAAAAGCCGTGAGACATGTAACAACAGCGACTTGAATAGCATTTAAACAATTGAAATGTACCAGTACTACTAACGGTGAAACAAGAAATCCAATGGAAACTGTCAGCTAGAGTTCACAAACAAATGCAAAATAGACAATGACCAGTCAAAAAAGGAAAAGAAAAACGAATTCAGGGAGTCATCTCAGTAATCCCTCCTCTAACATGCCAGACTACCAGTTGTCCTTCAGACAATCTTTGCTCACTGAAATCAAATGAAGAGAGGAATCAAGCTCGTCATATGACATTTTCAAAGAAGCGAGCCAATGAAGAGTGAGGCTCATTGAGTTTGAACATCATGTTTCTCTGATGATTGTTAATGTATCAACTTTCAGGCCAACTAAAAATTATGAAGATTGAAGTTGAAATAATGGCATCCCATGTCTTAGAGAAATAAGTTGACAAATCCCACAATTGAAAAATCAAAGATTTATAACAAATGTTCAACCGTTCAGACTGTTCAGACACATTTTGAAGATTTTCCCACTAGAAACTTGTTCTCTATTACCAGTCAATTAAGCTTTGTTCTCCAGTTTATAAAAACAGATGCATTCATGATTTGCTGATTCTGTTCCAAGAATTTAAGCCTAACTAATAACTCATCTCTAATCATCAAAATTAACTTTTTATAGATGTGATGCATTATAAACATATGTCCTTGATACTAAATTGGAAGTAACAATATGACACAACACATCCATTTAGAGTATTAGGGCATGTCCATCCTGTACAATTTTGGCAAAGAAGCAAGCTGTGATAACTCATAATTAGGCAGTTCTGTAAGTCTTGTCCACTAACTCTTCTCCCTATTTAGCTAATGTTTGAATTCATACTAACATTTGACACTACGTTTAGTGTGAGATTTGTATTCCATTTGCACTTGTCAATATCTCATAGTGAGAGTTACCAACCATATTGTTAACACTAACCAAAAGACAAGCACATTATCTCAACTGTCAAACCAAATATCACTAAGTTTGTTCATTCAATTCTAAACGAAAACTTAAAAAGGCAATCACACTATCACAGGCTCACAGCAGTAACATGAGTAAAGGAAACTTAACTATAACCGAAGAATTATAAGCACACAAGCAAGCTACAAAAATGAACACAGACACATTCATAACTACTAGTACTAGTAGCAAACATTACATGACAAAGCATGGAGGTATATTAGTGTTACCTGATAAATCCATTATGGTTAATATCAGCAGCAAACAAGTCCTGAACGGTAATCTCCCTCCGTAACACCCAATTCGCGAGCTCCCTATGCCTCTTATCGATCCTAGCTTCCGCAAGATAAAGAAACGCCCTAGCCACGGCAAGAGTCGAAAACAACAACCAAACAGCAGCAAACAGCCTCCCTTCCATGGTCTTAAACGCCCTATCACCGTACCCCACCGTCGTAACAGACATAACCGACAAGTAAATAGAATCCATCCAACTCAAACTCTCGACAAAGTACAGAACCAGAGCCCCAATTCCAATACACAACACCACCACACCCAAAGCCAGCCCCACCTTAAGCCTAATCCTCATCCTCCCTTTCACCACATCCACAATGTAATCATTGTTCTTATGCTGCTGCAACCTAGCTTTGAGAATCATGTTTTCCTGCAAGTCCAGTACGTAATTGACAACTCCACTAAGAAGGATGTCTATGAATCCAAACCCTACGAGAACGAAAACACAGGCGAAGAGCTTCGCCGGTGGAGAGGAGGGGGCTATGTCTCCGTATCCGATTGTGCACATGGTGACGATTGAGAAGTAGAGTGCGTCAACGATTGGGTTCGTTTCCATGCCGGAGAAATGGTCGCGGTTTAAGGAGTAGATTAGTACGCCTAGGGCTAAATAGAGAGTGAGTAATATGGCGGCTTGACGGACGAGAGAGGAGGACGATTGGGAGAGGTTTTGATCGGGGCTTTTGGGGCGAATTAGGTCCTTCATTGCCGGCATGGCCGGGGCCGTTTTTGAACGTTTTATTTTTTTCCTGGTCCATGTCGCGGTTATTGTTGGCGGAGGCGCGTGATTGCCACTCGGTTCTTCCTCTTCTTCGGAATCGGAGCTGGTTTGTTCATAAATGGGAGGGAATGAGAATGAAGGTGAGGAGGAGGAAGTAGAAGAAGAAGTTGTTGGGATGTTGAGAATGAAATGATCGAGCAGTAATGGCTGGTGGTGTTGTTGTTCTACGGCTGCAACTGTTGCCATTCATTGATTTATCAGCAATGTAATAGTAGTAGTTGTACTAGTACTGCTAGGTTTTGTCTTTTACAGATGGAGCAGAATTTTTTTGATTTTTGTTTGGTGAAGAAGATGATTGATTGGTTGTTGCCTTGTGTGGCTTCATGCTTTTTATAAATTCAATAATTAAGTTCATAATATTAATTAATTAAATACGTTGAAAGAAGATTTGTACACAGATCCTTGAGAAATATAAAATTTACAAATAGACCATAACTTTATTAATTTCTTATATTCAGATCCCTAATGTTAATAGTTTAGATTCAAGCAAATGAAGCAATGAATATTTTTCTAAGATTAATGCCAGACTTGACGCATAAGCCTTGGGATACTAAATTTAGCTAACAAATTGGCCAAGTTAGGCTATGAAGAAGGTGATTCGTTCGAATATTAGACATTTCCATTCGTAGTCATTAAACATGTATTAAGAAATTGCGTAGTTGCAGTTATTTCGTAAATTAAGACAATAATAGAAGTAGGGGTTCTAAAATTAAGTCGTTATTAATTAATTTCTTTCAATTAAATGCATTTTCAACTTTCAGACCCCGATCCTTTTTTCAAATTACTTTAGAACTTAGAACTGTAGTTTATCTGTAATTTAACATTACCAGGGGTCTATGTGTAACTTTTGAAATGCATGATTGTCAAATGCGTGGCTCAAATTTGAATCTGATGTTTGGATAAAAAGGATTATATTACTAAAATAGTCTTCATGGCATGGGTCGTTACGTAGGCCACCATGAGACATTACGTGAGTAGAAATGTAGAAATGTGATTCTTGGAGTGCTTATGTAATATGAATGAATTACTGCATCTATTCTCTTCCTTTGGGAAGGAACACTTTGGAAGATACCAACTGCAATGGTGATGGGAAAATTGGAAGTATCATATCTCAAGTTTTAGTTTTATACCACTATTACTTTTTAATCGATTGAAAATGCTACTCATATAAAAAAATTGAATTTTATTATTCAAATTTCATCTATAATTAAAAATTACAATGGAAATTGTACTACTACTATTTATTAAGAAGAGCTTTGTTTTGATGATGCAGAGCACACTTTTGTCACCTAAGTATACTGTCATCTCATTTAGTATTAATATTTTTACATGTTTTTGTTTTGACGTGTAATTATCCGCGATTCGTCCAATAAAATAGCGGACCGACCCACAACAATTACACAAAAGCTCACCCTCCGCAGTTAATGATTTGGCATACCGACAATAAGCTGACTGGTTAAAATTTTGGTAAGAAAATGTTCACACTACCCTGCAGCATACAACCTTAGCTTGTAAGACCCAGTCCAATTTTCATTCAGTAGGTAGCAGTAGCCCATTGGGCTGGCAATGATAGAGGCTCATCTGGACTGTACCAACACTTACAGTTCATGGGCTGAATTTGATACTTAAAATTCTCAGAAATCAAAATGGTGCTGAAGTACCACACATAAGAAGTTGTAGGTTTGAACTTTGAACCATAATGGAGTCACAAGATGGTAATGCATAATTAAAGTTATAAAAGTTGGCATAGGCATATTTAAAGTTATAAAGTGGAGTAAGAGTAGAGTATCAAATATTACGTTTATGAAATAAAATCATTTTGGTACAGACAAATACAGTTATATGGTGGTGTAAGTGTAACACATTAAAATACATGAGTGAATATTGTAAGGAAAACCAGAATCGCCTTGGCTTGATACATCATCTGTGACGAGACTTGTTGGAATTTCAAATGTCCAAAGTTTGGACTCCAAACTGAAAACAGAGGGGAGAGATACTTGGACTTGGTCAAAGATTATCGATATAGCTCATGATCGGTCGATGATTGGTAGGTGAGTTGATCGAGGAAGTTATTACCAGTGTAAAATAATCCGGATCTTTCATCCCACTTTTTGGTGTCCCACTTTTATTTACCTAGAAAAACTTATTTAATTACACATTAATTGATTGTAATAAAATAATTTTTCAACTAAACCATCTCTAACTCCTACTCCCTCCGTTTTTATTTATAAGTAGTTTTAACATTTTGAACTTTTCCTTAAATATAAGTAGTTTTAGAAGTGCATCATTTCATTTTTATCTCTATCTCTTTCTTATTAAAACAATAAAAGCTACATAGATTTTATAACATTAATTAGTGAAAGAATAACATAAAGGAAATCAATCATTTCCTTAATATGTGTGAAAACACCTAAAACTACTTATAATTAAAAATGGAGGGAGTAATAATTAAGAAGCCTAGCAGTTTAATTAGTAGAAAATCTAGAGATGATCTTCGATAATTACCAAAAGGAAAAGAATAACATGATGAAAGACTTACATTTTACTGGTTACCATTTTGGACTTCATATTTATCATGATTAGTATACTTTTTTGTTTAACGTCGGTAGTGGACGTGGGCAGCAATGGGATTAATTAGCAAGAACCTCATCAAGACCTTGTGTGGTGCTTCTTTTAAGAAAAAAAAAAAGTAAACGAGTAGTGTAGTTAATTTTCTGAAGTTAATTCATGTGTAATTAAGTAAGTAAGTAATTTAAGTAAGTAAAAATAGAATAACACATGTCACATGTAGGAGAGTGAATAAAACACAAAAAAGTGGGATAGAAGATCCGCACCTGTAAAATACTACTCCTATAGTTTATGCAACTTTGTGTAAAATACTACTCCTATAGTTTATGCAACTTTTGTTTGATACCTTGATCGTTCACATTGTATAGACTAGGTAGAAAGTAGTAGAGAAACAAAAATATACTCCAGTGATTGCTACTCAAAACTTGGACGCATATCCATTGAAATAGTCTGACTTGTGGAACCAACACAGTTTTCAATGGTATTTGACAAAAATTTGACCTACACACATATCTATAAGACTATAAGATTTACAACACAACACCTTCCCTAAACTTGTTTTTTTTTAAATATTGGTAAACGTATAAAAACTATGTCAAAAATCTAACAAATCATATTCCCTAAAACTTATATGGACCACAAAAAAATTAGAAAACAATGTTCACATGCCTAAACTTGTGCATGCCTAAAACCTTTTTAGTGCATTAATCATTAATTTATATATTATATTTAGAATATATTGTTATTAAAATTTTAAAATTATTATTTTATATATATTAAATCACTAAAATGGAATCTGATTTTAGTGAATTGTTAAATAAGTGTTTAAAACTGTTATAAGGAATGAGTTTTAAAACGATTTTAGAGGAATTTTTATAGGGAAACTGTTGTAAATGCTCTAAAAATAATCAAATCGAGCAAGCCTCTGAATAATAATCAACGGCGGAACCGAAAGTCCAAATTAGCCTTTTTTGTAAAATTAGTGTATACCGTAGACCAAATCACCTTCAAATTAATTAATATTCAATGTCTCCTCCAATAATCCAATAAGAGAATGACACGTATTCCTAAATTAGTTTGTGCTTCTTGCAATTTTTCATTATGTAACAAAATTGAATCAGTAAATTCCCCCAATTTACATGTCAAGCCCATTAATCCATTTTTTATCTCCTCCACTACTTTTATACTTATTGTTTTTTAGCTTGCCGCATATTCTTGCTTTTTCTTGTTTCTTTATTTCATCCACTCCGCCAATGAAGTCTAGCTCAGACTTAGATGTGATGACACTAGAGATCATAGGTTCGATTCTCGTCAAGTGCAGAATTATTTATAGTTTATTACTAGCTTTGTAATGCTATTTGTGAAATTGTAATGGTTCAATTATTAAAAAAAAATTCATCCACTCCGCCGCATACTCTTGCTTTTTCTTGTTTCTTTATCTCATCCACTCAAGTATTAATAATTAACTTTATTTTATTTTTAACTCTACAATCGAATAATGTAATTATTATTATTATATTATTTATTTGTTTGTTTATTTTTATTAATGTTTCAATAATTATTATAGCTTTCAAATTATCTATATTATATATGCAATAAGTACTTTTGTAAATTTCTATTTTTTTTAATAATAGAAAAGCTTGCATTACATTATTACATTAGTATAAACTAGACGAGCGTGTCAAACACTTAAGAAATAGAGTATCTTTATGTTAAGAAAATAATAAATTTTACCAGATTTCACTTGACTTCATCTCGTTTATGTGCAATAAATAACATCCTAATGCTTTCTAGTAGAATAAAAAAAAGATTTTTTTTTTTTTTTTTTGTTGTTGTCAAAGCTAAAAACAAAAGTGATGGACTAGGAAAAGGGAAGTAAATAAAATGAAGTAAGAGTGAGAGAAGATAGGAAATGGTTACAAATTGCAATCAAGTCCCAATTCAATTATTGCTATATGTCACTTATCAATTGGCTTGTTGTAGGAGATGTTGTACTAATTGTTGGAGATGATCTCATCTCATACAAATATGGGTTGTGATGTTTCGAGTGTTTTAACATGTACGAGTAGTAGAGTGAAAAGAAAAAAACATGTAATAGAGTATTAAAGACAACTTCTCTACCACTCAAGGATGATGGTGGTGTGGCTCACCGAGTACTTTTTTTTTAAAACGGTCAATCTATACTACTCTACTCTACTCCTACAATATTCCTTAACCACCTTATAACTCCAAATATCTTAAACCACCTTATGTCTTCATCGTGGTTCGAACCCCAACTTCTCCTTGCTACTCCAGCACCTCAACCACTCGGCCACCCTTATAACTCCTCACCGAATTAGTGCATTTGAAATATTATGCGCATGTCTAAATAATTAGCTTCATAACGATTTATTGAGTATACATACAATGATACAATCAAGTTAGTTAATAGAGTTCACATGAGTCAAATAGTTAAGGGTTAGTACTTCTTCCTCTAGCTATCCCCAAATAAGTTGACCACTTTGATAAAGAGTAATGATGTAATGTAATGTAATGATACTTTTGACATAATTTAAAAATTATTATTGCTATAAGATGTAGAATTAAATTTTGGATAACTTCTTTTTCTATAAATATATCTTTAAATTACAATGATTAGATATAATTTACATTAATAAATTTCTAAATCTCTACAGATTGATAGTAGATCAAATAATCATTCATTTCAGGTATTGAATTTGTGATCTCTTGAGTGCAGTGTCTCAACTTACCATCCGAATACAAACATTGTGATATCATTCGAGTACAAATTAGCGTTGTGATGATTAGAAATAAGAATAACTTTAAAAAAAAAATCTAAATTTTCTTTTTTTCTTTTTTTTAATCCTTTGAGTTGCTTCACAAAAGAGGTTACGTACGTACCCACTCAAATGAAATGAGGTAATATTGAGTTGAGCGTGATGGTGAGTTGACATTTAAATTAGTAAAATGTTAGTTACGTGCACAAATTAATGTCTAAATTTGGGTACATCAACACTAAGCAATCGTACATCTCTGTAAGTACGTCCTAGTATATATTTGATCTGTATAGGTCAACATTCAAGAACAATACAAATAAACATGACATCCCGTCAAATATAGAGAACAAGTAAAGCGTACACCCAACACAAAATTAATTGCTCTCCTGATCAATTTGTAAAACGATCTAGGAAGTACTTCACAACAATAAAAATAAAATCAACTCATTTAATTAATTATGGCCTTTGGATTCTAAGTTTGTAACTAACCGTATTAATTTAATTAAATAAATAATCAACTGATTTTTTACGAAGACGATCTTATACAGGATACTAAAAAAATACAAATATTAATTACAATATGCTCCGTTAAGAAAATAAATAATTTAATGTTTCTTTATAACGTGAAATAATCGACTTTTCATAAAGATAGTCGAATATAGAAAATAAATGAATCATTTTATTTCAAAGACATGAAATATTCTTGGGTTAAAACTCCGACACATAAGTGATTTTGTTTTTCTCTTTGAAGCATTGATTTAATCACTCAGACTTAGTAAAATCAATCCGGTCTCCCAATTAAATTATTATTCTGAAACTTCATATAAAAAATATAACGTTAATAGCATTTTAATTCAATATCTATACATGCGTTTTTCCGCTACTTTATAGAGTCAAAATACAAAAATACAAAAATACCTCCCCTCGAATTTTGACTTCCATTTTCTTAAACTCGGACTAAATAAAGTCCACTGATAGTTGGTACGTAGTTGGTTCCTTCTTCCTTTTAAAGGGAGACCTTATTTGGCTGTTTCAAAGATAGTGATAACTTATAACTTGTAAAGAGTTCACCCATGGAAAAATTATAATGAGGGTTAAAGATTAATTGTATACCAAGTATCGAAGAGACCCTTATTTGATTTTGGTTGAGAATTTCTTTTATTCTTCACAAGTACGTACCAACAATATTAAGTCGATCGTAGAATGAGCACATCCATTATCATAACGTAATTACAAATAAATTTAATTTTAATTCGGAAATGGGAAGAAAAGATGTTCGATCACATAAGCGAAATTAATTAAACACATGCACTGACATATGATACCGACGGGATACCAACAAACCAAACTTCATTGTCCGCGCCCTTGACACTTTCTCAAATGTAAAATCTAAGTTTTGGTGAACCTTTCAACTGTGCTTTTAGATTCATTGTGTCCTTGTGAGTGCGGACACTTGCAAGAAATTTCCACATTCATATTATGTGTTAGTACTGCAACTTACAAGGAAATTTCACTTATTAACTAATTAATTTCTACCTATATGTCAAAATGTCAATGATTAAGTAGAATTAATTGGAGGTATCCCGCAGTTACAAGGATTGATTTTGGCGTTTGATATACAAATGGTGTTCCTAGTTAACTAACTCGCCAAATGCACGTTTATTTATTGCATAGGGTGGAGGATTGTGATCCTAAAAGTAGGCAAGCTTGTGGGTTGTTCCTTGTGCTCTCCTTGTGTGAGGACGGAGGCTGACTGGGTGCTACTTTTGGCTTGTCTCCAAGCGGTGCGGTTTCGGTTGTTTTGGGTGAGCCGTATGGTCTTGTTCGTTGAGGCAGTGAAGCGGTTTTAGTCATCAAGTTTAGAGCCATGGCTGCCTTGCTTTTTTGTTGTTTTGTTGGTTGTTCACTTGTTTGGTGTACGGTTAGTCACTTGTTTGGTGAGCGTTGTTTGGCGTCTTTGGTGGCCTAGTGGATTCTGTCTTGATGTGGGAAACTTAGTCCCTTTTGCTGGAGTGGAGAGGTTTGGTTAGTGGTGACTTGGATCTCTTCTTTGATGTGCTTGACCCGTGATTTAAAAAGAGAAAATCATCGTTCGTTTTCAAGTTTTGTTCTCTAAACTTGCAACGAACGATATTTAACTCCTTTGGCTTCGACTGTGATTTGGTGGTGCATTTCGTAACTCCCCGAATCTTTGTCTCTTGCTAGAAAAACGGATATACTAGACGACGGGGCAAAAAGGGTAGCCTCAGGCATTGCTAGGCACTACTGCACAAGAAGACAATCCTAGGCAAAAGGACTCAGGGCACAAACTGCTAGGCAAGTAGCCAATTCTAGTCGAAATACCTCGGGTAGAGTCGTCACAAGTGCTCGAGCAAACATTCTAGGCAAGTGTTGGTCCTAGGAAAAATGCTTCCGACACATGGGTCGCATCACAAGACTTCAACTGGTCCATACCGCCTTGAAGTACCCTTAGTTAGTTGGGCATATTTTAACATCAATCATCAAGCTTCTTAAATGCTCCTTAATAACAAGTACACAAGTTACAAATTTTTTTTTTTAAGGTTACAAAGATATTAACTCAATTAACAATTATGATGTATTTACAAATATGCATTTATACAAATGCACATCAAAACCAATACAAGATTGATTAGGATATTGTGTTAACACCTAGTTCAACTCCACATATTATCACTTGTAACATGCAGAGTAGTAAAAAACACAACGAAAAGTAAAGAAGAATAGGTACGACTACTCTATAGGCTAAATTAGGTTTGTATTTCATTCTTATTTACCATTACCGTTTATCTTTCTTAACTAGTTATTTCCAGTTGTAAGACGTAAATAAAACCATATTTGTGTTTTTTTTTTCTTTCTATGTTCTTCTTCATTTATTTAAGGGCTTGGGCGTTTAAGTACTAACTAATCCTCACTACATTATATAAATAAAAAGTTCGATTTTATGGAGTTGGATTTTATTCAACCTGCCTCTCATTGTCATGTCAGGGAACACTACCAGATAAATGGAATGGCATCGTTAACGTTGAAGAAAAGGCGCGTGAAGCGGACATTAGATTCCAGTAGAGGAGTAGGAATAATCTGTGTTTGCAAAATATTCAAGCAGCTTTTCAATTGCTCTTGATGTGATTCTCGGTGGCCAAGCCTCGATAGTGTGGTAACTAAGTAGAATACGATTGAAATTGACTTCTTCAATATTAATAACTCATTTTACTTTTGTAAGTTTATTCCTTCTTGTGTCCTTCATTGTATAAGTTTTCTTTCTTTCCCTTCAAATTTTTCCTCGTAATGACAATTCATTGTATTAAACAATTTTTACACCAGACAAACAATTACAGTTGTAGAACTAGTTAATGTATTAAGAAAAGGCAAAACAATAAAACGGTTAGGTGTGTTCTGTTTCCATTCCAGAATATAAATATTGAATTACTACGGTTCAACACATATAGTAACACCTCAAAATAATCACAATTACATGCATATATGAGCTCTATCTAATTCAAAATGAATAAATGATCATTTTTAATTTTTTTTAAACGGCCAAAACTTTTATAACAATAAGAATGGAACACATTACAAATTCAACGGAGTGCATAATAGATGCACTAGCAAAAGAAAACCCCTCTAGAACAATGAAGAGAAAAAAAAAACAAGGGCAAAACTCCAAAGACATTTAAGACCGTGATTAAAATCGACCCCATGTATGCATGGTTCATAGATCATGATTCAGTGATCACGACCACGTACACAGATGACGAAACTAAAATTGTAGTCTAGGATAAAATAAAAACTTTTAAAGATCGCCTCAGAATATCACTGATTGATTAGATAGATAGAGAATATTAGAACATGAAGAAAAATACTAAAAACAAATGGATCCGGTGAAAGTTCCAAAATTTCGCAATGCGCGTCTCGTCTTTGTATTATGTACTACTAGTATTATTATGCATGGTTTTTTAAACAGTGACAATCTGTCTCCTGTCTCCATGCTGAAACTGTCTTCCCTGCGAGTCTCTCCCTGTGCAATTGAAAGTGTACAAACTGAAAAAGGCAGTGCAATTGAACAAGTTCAATCAATTGTACGACGGAATATCGATAGGTTTTAATTTATATACACCCAACAACAACAAGTTCAATCAATTGTACGAGGGAATATCGATGGGTTTTAATTTATATACACCCCGGTAATATATTGTAGTGTAATTTAGAGAATTTGTATAAATAATTAGATGTTATTCCTCTCTAACATTTGGAAATTTTGAGAGAGTTGGAATCTATCTATCTATATAATATATAAAAGCAGAATTCACATTCTAAAATCTCAACCAATCAGAATGCTCCAATCCACGTGGCATTTTCTCAATTAGTTGGATAAAAATTCAATTTAATTCACTATCTAAAGTAATTATTATTATTATTTTTTTTGAATTAAACTATTTTATTCAACCCTAAATTCTACATTCCTAAATATAGTCAATCAGTTTTTTTCATGCTCATAACAGTACTCATTCGCCTGTTTGGTGCCAACCAATAACATTCAAATCCTACGTGGCATTTTCTCATTTAATTGAATTAAAAATTAAAAATTCAATATGAACCTACAACTCTTCATTGTCTAAAATATAAATATAGTCATTCGTTAAACTTTATTTCAATACACAAAACAAATTCTAAACCCAACCAAGCCTAATAAATTGAAGACTAAATATAGCCATATGTTCTAAAATTTCCACCGAAATTCAGATTAACTAAATATAGGCATATGACTAAATATAGCCATGTGCATGTTCTAAAATTTCCACGGAAATATAGAACATAAAGAATTTCGGGGGGAAAAAATCTAAACCCAAGTCAAAATAAATTGAATAAACCCATCCTGAAATTTTGCAATTTTGTTAGTCTGTTGCAGACTTGCATCTCCTCCATAAATTCTAAAGTCGATTTTCCCAATTTCTCAACAGGCTAATTAATACTCAGTAAGTTGGTACACTATTTCTCCATTTTTCATATGATTTTCTGTATATATATTATTGTCTTTCCTGTTCATATATGAAGTTGTCTTATTCTTACACTGTGCATGTACAAGAAATGGATGGATAAATGTCCTTAACATTAAGTTAGTAGTCGATTCAAAGCCATATGCCTAGAATATATTTGATTAAATTCCTCTTGATAGATCTTCGCAGAAAAAGCAAGCTGGAAGCTGAGAAACATGGGTGACAAAATCGTCAGGATGAAGAAGTAGGAGAGGGGAACTGATTTCCCAAATGACAGGTTTACGGTTTTATACTCTAATGTCCTAATTGCAGTCTCTTTGGTTTTTTAATTATCAAATGTATGTTAAGTTCCCTGGATGCTACAGTACATACGTAGATAGTGGCATGGAGCAGAGTTACGCTCCCTGGATTTTGGATTCAATGAGTTATGTTATGATTCATCGGATGTTGTCATTTAATTAAATGCATATACTTTTACAGTGCAAACAGGTCTAAATATCCATTTTTCCATTGTGTTTGTTTGATTAGGTAGCAATTGAGGTTTCGTTATCAGTGGATGGTTGTGTCTAATTAATGCCAATGATGTGCAGAGACATGAAACTGGTCAGGTTTTGGCAAGCGTTCTGAGATCCATTTAGCGTGGTGATTCGTAGTTCGGGTTTTGTATGATCTCTGGTGGTTGTATGTAGAACATTTGGCAATTTGGAATCCAACTTATGGGATCTATGGCAAGTTCATGATCACGGGGCAAATGAGATACAATCATGTTGATGACATTATACTCCGTCTGAATTATGTTGAACCAGTGGATGTGTTCGATTGGTGTACTCATTTGATAATTTACAATAACAATCACAATAGATGGGACTACCATGTAGGCTTCTATCTATAATAAGTGTATTCTTACTTATCCTATTTTGAAGTTCAACATGATATTAGATGTTTTACTATTGAACTCCAATATTGGAACCCATTTAATTTGAGGAAAAAACAGAGCGAAGGTGATATAGGATCCATGACAAATTCATGGTCACGGGGAAAATAAAGACATTCATGTGGATGACATTATACTCAGTCTTAATTATGCCGAAATAATTTATAATAGTGGATGGGTTTCATTGTGTTCCATAACAATTAAAGTAATAATTGCATTTGATGGGACTACCATGTAGGCTATCTATCCATAATAAGTGTATACTGGCTTTATCCTATTTTGAAATTCAAAAGATTAAGGGCTTTGCTGAATCTGAATGAGAATTGAAATCCAATATTGGAACGCATTTAAGGAAAATAGGGTGAACGTGATATGGGATCTATGGCAAGTTCATGATCACGGGGCAAATGAAAGACATTCATGTGGATGACTTTATACTCGGTCTTAATTATGCTGAAACAGTAGATGTGTTCGATTGGTGTACTCATGTGATAATTAACAATAACAATCACAATAGATGAGACTACTCTATAGGCTCTCTATCTATAATAAGTGTATTCTTGCTTATTCTATTTTGAAGTTCAACATATTAGGGGTTTTGTTGAATGACTATTGAACTCCAATATTGGAACCCATTTAATTTGAGGAAAATAGAGCGAAGGTGATACATGATCCATGATAAGTTCATGGTCACGGGGAAAATAAAAGACATTCATGTGGATGACATTACACTCAGTCTTAATTATGACACATATGAATATTATGCATGTACGTGTTAAGTTTGAAGATGAAAAATACATCATGTTAAGTATTTTGTAAATTCAACATTTTTCCTTTGGTAAAAGTGGAGTATTATATGACCATGTTCATAGGGCAAAGGAAATACATTCATATCGAAAATAGCATTGTACCGATGGTTGTTGGAGGTCGATAATAGTACCAATGCCAATGAAAATGATAATGGGGAGATATTAAATTGACATATGACATTCTAATTCAATGAAAAAATACATCCTATTAAGTTTTTGGATACTATAAGATGTTCCAGTTAAGAGTTGATGAGTGGTAATGCTTATGATAAACATAGACCGAGATGGAGAGATAAACAATTGTGTAACAATACACATATGAGCAATATCTTTCTTTATTTGTTATTCCACATAATCAAATTTATATAGTAACAAGTGTGCGTACAACTTTTTTATGCCCCGTCGAGTACTCGACGGGTTAATTAACTAGTTATATCTTGGTAGATATCAGAGTCTTTTGGCTCACGCCGCCTAGGTTCGAATCTCTTTATAGAAAAACTCTACCACATATTAAACCTCCCAAATGAGGTTGAAATCGGTGACGAGTGTAGTGGAAGGGTTAGTTTTCCACGTAACACGGCCAAGTGAACATTAATAATGGTTTTAAACAGACAAAACTGTCCCTAGGGAGTCTGCAATGCAACTAAGTTTTTTAGTTATGGTTGCATAAATATATTTTCAAAGTAAAATCTGAATTTACTCCGGGTGACTTCATCATTCTTTTTGGAATTTTTAGACATGTCTCTACGATGGATGGATGAATAGCATACAACACGTCCTTGGATGTTTTGGAATTTTCTTGAATATGTTGATCATTCGCAACTTGAGATTTTACCCCGAGATATCGACTCCCTTCCAGGAGTAAAAAGATATATAAGATAATTATATTAGAGTTATAACGTGATCAGTTGGAAGGAAGTTGATATTGGGAGATAAAAGGTTCTAGGGATTAATTGAATCCGAAGCATACATGAAAGTAAAAAAATGTGATATTTTGTCCGAAATGAAATAATATTTCAATGATATACACCCTAATAATATGAAATAATATGAGTAGTGTACTTTGAGTATTAAAAAAAAAAAAGGGAAGCAAAAGGATAATTAAGTATGGTAGTATTAAGTTAAAGTTAATTGTCACAATAAATAGTGAAAATTAACCCATCCATGCTTTTTTGACCCATTTTATGCGTCGTAATGTGAAGCTTAGCCGCCTCTGGTGGGAAAAGCAAAATTAGTACCGCTAAGAAATGGTATCGAAACAAGTTGAGATCGAGTTTGAGTTTGGCAGATCATGAACAACAGAAGAGACAATATATATATATATATATATATATATATATATATATATATCCTAAGAACAAATGCCCCAACTAGCTGAAAGAAAACGACAATCAATACTCACAAATCGTAGCATGTCTTTTTCCATTCTGTACATGTTTTTAACTGGACATGCAAACTAATCGTAGCTAGCAAATAATAGTATTATTAAAACGAAACGATGCTTTCTCTCTAGGCATCAATTTTGAAACTTCAAGTAATTAAGACCCAGAGAGACTCCGCCATTACTTGAGGGCTTATCCTAATTATTGTACGTCTAAAAGACTTGAACAATGAACAGTATATATCCTTCCATCCTGCTTAAGTGGTCAACTTTTTATTACAAAAAATAAAAAATTTGCTTAACTTTTAAATGGCGAATTTTATAAATAACATTAATTAAGAAAATATTTGATACAAACATATCATGCAAGTTCATCAAATACGTCTTTACAAATCAGTCCAAAATGGAACATCCGATTATCATCCATCTTGACAAAACGAAGCCATACCCTAAAGTCCATTTTTCATATTTATTAATAAAATAATAAAAACCCACCATCCTCCGTTTCCGATCTGGAAGCTCCAAATCTGGAAGCTTCGATTTTGGAGCTTTGATTTTGGAGCTTCCAACAAATTTGGAAGCTCCAAATCGGAGCTTCCAGCCATGGAAGCTTCAACCATATCTGTTAGAAGCTCTATTTTTGGAGCTATGGAAGCTCCGACCAGATCTGCTAGAAGCTCCATTTTTGGAGCTTCCAACCATGAAAGCTTCGATTTGGAGGTTCCAGCAGATCTAGAAGCTCCAAAATCAGAGCTTTCAATGGAGTTCCAGTGGAAGCTCTACCATATGTTAAAAAAACAATAGGAGGATGAAGAAGGAGGAAGGAAGTGAGGAAGAAGAAGAAGAATGAAATGGTGTTAGACATTGTTTATTTGGGTGTTGGACAATGGTTTATCTACAAAAACCTTGTCTGACATCTAAACTACTGTGTGACAACCAAAAAACAATGTCCGAAAATTAAAAGAACAAAAAAAATCATGTATGACAACTAAAATAACCCAAAAAGCATGTTTACATGATTAAATCTTATCTTAAGGTCCATTTGCACCTAAGGGTAAAACTTGTTTTATCCCCAGCATTAGAGAAATGGGAACATCAATTATGGACCTATTGTTAAAAAATCTCTTTCATATTCGGGGGGGGGGGGGGGGGGTGGGAGGGAGCAACCTATCTATATGTAGTGCAACAACACATGTTTTTTTTTTTTAAACAACAAAAAATTCATTAAGCCAAAAAAGTTGTACAAGATTCAAAGGGGTATACCCCAACAACACATGTTAATGACTTAAATCTTCTATTTTAACACTAATAACAATATGTCTGCATGACTGACTTGCTATATATATATATATATATATATATATATATATATATATATATATATATATATATATATATATATATATATATATATATATATATATATATATATATATAAATTTTATGAAGTAAATGTAAAATATTTATTGAAAATTTTATTTAAAGTATATCAATTACTAGCTAGTAGTATGGATTCTTCACTGCAACGAAATTAAAATGATATGGATATTTGGACAAGCACCTTCCATAATAGATCTGTAAACGTCATTCCATAAGGGTGGCTGGCTGCAAGCGGTCGCACCAACGTGTTAGTTTCGTTTCCCCTTTGCCTTTCACATTAATTAATTTATAATATTATCTTTTTTTTTTAAATGTGCCTATCATATTTACTAAAGAAAAGCCAAAAAAAAAAATATCTCTATATACCTATGGTGCGTTTTATCATTTTCCACCCATAATATGGCCCAATGTTAGCAGTAGTTAATTAACTAACCGCACAAAAATAAGAATGGATTCGAACTGTTCATTTTAATTGCCACCTGAAATATAGAGTTTAAATTTGTCAACACAACACTCTTTTAAGTTTTAACAAGTCAAATGTGACACATTTTTCTTTTTAAATCTCCATTAAAATTAACGATTCTCCAACTTAATTTTGCATTGAAGTGTTCGTTGATAATAAAATATTATGTTTGTACTTTGTATACACTAAGTTTTAGTAGTTAATTATTAATTATAAGATGCAATACTAGTGATTACTGAGTCCAGTTGGAAATAATGATAATTAAAGAAACAAAGTAACCGAGTATGTCTATGTAATCCATTTGCGCGTGGTTAGTAGTATATTTGTTGACCATGATTTATCAGAATTGACATTTTCTATAATCGTAGGGATGTGAACTCCAAAGGCTTCTTCCTAGCAAATCATCACATCATATACAATTATACATTATCATATATATCCAAATTGTTTTCAGACACTTATACACAAAAATACCCATGAGTAATATTGAAATTAGAAAATAAACCACGTACAACTGATCCGTCAATTTAGTAGTATTATAGTAGTTTCTCGCTTTCAAACCTTTTGGATCCTTTATCTGAAAATTTTGAACTGAATTTATGTCTTTCAAGCAAATCATGACATAATCACATCCAAACTAGTTTACCAAAATTACAAATAAACCACAATTTCATTAGTTTAATATTTATCACTTTTAAACCGGGCTAATGTCATAGATATTTTTTAATAATAATTTAAATGTAAAAAGTAAATTAAAATTACAGTAAAATAAATAAAAATAGAAAACTAATGAAACAAAGCATTCAATTTTTTAATCTAATGTTTTTGCTATTTTAATACTGATGACGTCATCAAGCTGTTTGAAAGTGAGGAACTAATGACTGTTAGAAAGTCTGAAAATAAGAAAGTACGTAAGAAGTTATAGTCTATATAATTATATCTAATTTCGACATCAGTTAGGGTGTCTATGTGCAACTTTTCCAATTAGGGAGTAGTATATTTTTCAGCCGAACGAACCTCCTCAGTCCTCTCCTCAGTATTGGTTTTGAGTTGGTACGGTCACGGCCTCACGGGTCATCCATACACTTTTATTATTATTACAAAAAGATAAAGAAAAAGTTAATTAATGTTTTAAAAACATGACTTATATAGAATTGGCAAGAGTTCAAAGTTGACCGCCGTATGTTTGAATTATAGTACTGTCTCCTATAATAATTAATACTAAATTATCTAACAAACAGAACAAAATTGCTAACTATATATACATCCCTATCTTTTGTCCATCTTTCACACACATCAAACTTGGATCATTTTAGCATTTCCATTCTTTCATTCATTTCCTCCTACCTTGTTTTAAAACTACCATTCAAACAACCTTGAAGAACCATTCAACTTTGTCTCTTTTCTTTTCTTCTTGTCAGCTGGAGATTGAACACAATATATATTCATACATAATAACTAACTTCCCTTAACGTTCTTACATAGAGATATTGAACACCCTGATCAATATCCGGTAACTACGTTAAGTTAAGTCAGTCGAAAACATGCCGATAGAAGAAGAGGCCTTTGCAGACACACACAATGAAGCTGGAAGTCATCATGAGGGAAAAGTAAATGAAACTGTTCCGTTTTATAAACTCTTTAGCTTCTCAGATTCTTGGGACAGGTTCTTGATGGTTGTTGGTACTGTTTCTGCTGTTGGGAACGGCCTCAACTCGCCTCTCATGGCCTTGCTCTTTGGACGCATGACCGATGCTTTTGGTGGTAGAACCACTGGGAGCGTTGTTCCACTCGTTTCTGAGGTACACCTACTCATCTACTTGTATGTTTTCCCTTAGTTCTACAAATTTTTCGTGCTCATTCGGGGTGGTTTGCCAGCTAAAGTACTTCATTGTCAGAACATGAGTAGCTTATTCGTACACTCCTTTATTAGTTTCTGTTCGCAAATGCTACTTATTGATTATTTATTTAAAAGTGATTTATGAGAATTAATTAGCTGGCTAGTAGCAGAAGCTCTCAAGCACTGCTTAGTGCTTCTGCCGGATAGATACAATTATTGATAATGCCAGAGCAGAAATTATTAATGTCAGAACAATTTAATTTAACAGCGTGCAATTTCACCATTTTAGGTAGCACTACAGTTCGTGTATCTTGCTCTGGGGACCGGTGCGGCTGCATTTCTTCGTAAGTAGTCGAAAACTTAACAAAATTGTTCAGAATTCAAGTTGGCCTAAACTACGATTAAACTTATTGACACTGTTAAAATCATGTCTATGTACAGAGGTGGCATGTTGGATGATTACCGGAGAGAGACAGGCCGCTAGGATCAGGAGCAAGTATCTGGCAGCTATACTGCATCAGGACATTTCGTACTTCGACAAGGAAGTACATACAGGGGAAGTGATTGGAAGGATGTCTGGTGACACTGTACTTATACAAGAAGCAATGGGGGAGAAAGTCGGGAAATTCGTTCAGCTAATGACAACGTTTATAGGTGGTTTTGTTATCGCCTTTACACAAGGATGGCTTCTTACGCTGGTCCTGTTGTCGTCTATTCCTCCGCTCATGGTTTCAGGGGGGATCATGTCTCTTATGATATCGAAAATGGCGTCTAAGGGTCAGAACGCATATGCTGGTGCAGCAATTGTGGTCGAACAGACTATTGGTGCCATCCGAACCGTATGAAACTTTTTATCCCTCGCTACAGGTTCTTGTACATGAAACTGTTTTGTAAACCTGGACTAATTTTGTATGTGTGTGTTTGTGTGATTAGGTTGCATCGTTTACGGGAGAGAAACAAGCTGTGGATAACTACAGCAAGTCCCTTGACAAAGCTTACAAATCATCGGTCCAGGAAGGACTAGCTACTGGTTTAGGCCTTGGATCAGTTATGTTCATGATGTTCTGCAGTTATGCTTTGGCTGTTTGGTATGGTGGAAGAATGATCTTGAATGGGGGATTTACCGGCGGACAAATTTTTACTGTCATTGTTTCTGTCCTGACCGGTTCACTGTGAGTATTTTTACATGTACAATCTTAGTTCGGTTCGAAGTACCTGTACGTATATAGAGTGCTTAACATGATATGTTTGTTTCAGGTCTATTGGACAAGCATCTCCATGTATGTCAGCATTCGCAGCAGGTCGAGCTGCAGCTTACAAAATGTTCGAGACTATTAACAGAAAGCCGGCTATTGATCCATTCGACACTAGGGGGAAGACATTGAGCGATATTCGTGGAGATATAGAACTAAAGAATATTCATTTCAGTTATCCGGCCAGACCTGATGAGGAAATATTCAGTGGTTTCTCTCTGTCTATTGCTCACGGCACAACCGCAGCGTTGGTTGGACAGAGTGGAAGTGGAAAATCGACTGTTATTAGTCTGGTTGAACGGTTTTATGATCCACGTGCTGGAGAGGTTTTGATCGACGGCATTAATCTGAAAGAGTTCCAACTCAAGTGGATCAGATCCAAAATTGGTCTTGTCAGCCAAGAACCTGTGCTTTTCATGGGTAGCATCAAGGAGAATATTGGGTATGGAAAAGAAGGCGCAACCGATCAAGAGATTAGAGCAGCCATCGAGTTAGCAAACGCCGCTAAATTTCTTGATAAATTGCCTCAGGTAAATGTTTTTCCATTCAAAATGATAAATATATATTACTCTGATCACAATTCACAACAGTGTAGTATACTTGGAGGATTACGCGTTTCTTCTTAGATGCTGAATGTTATAATTTTTCGCGCAGGGCTTAGATACCACAGTAGGAGAACATGGGACTCAACTTTCTGGAGGACAGAAACAGAGAATAGCTATAGCCAGAGCAATACTAAAAGACCCGAGAATCTTGCTCTTGGACGAGGCAACAAGTGCACTAGATGCAGAATCCGAGAGAGTCGTTCAGGAGGCTCTTGACAGGATCATGGTTGATAGAACAACTGTCATAGTTGCGCATCGCCTGACTACTGTTAGAAATGCCGACATGATTGCTGTCATTCACAAAGGAAAAATGGTTGAAAAAGGTTTGCTCCATATACCTTGATAATCTGTATTTCTTCTCTATGGACAAAAGACAATAATATGATGCAGTTAAGTGAATATGAACTTTTATATCTAATGTTTCTTATGACTTGTAATCAGGTACACATTCTGAACTGCTCAAAGATCCTGAGGGTGCATACGCTCAACTCATCCGATTGCAAGAGTCACGTAAAGAAGAAGAACGAATTGTGGAGGATCCTGACCATATTCGTTACAGTATGAGATCTAGTATGCATTCGAGTCGAAAGGGTTCACTTCGTAATTACAGTCAAAGATCCTCCAGATTAAGAAGTAGTATCAGCCGCCATTCGCTACGCCACTCATTATCAGTCACGTTTGATCTAGTCAGGGGAGTCAGTGTTGCCAGAACTGAATACGAAGATTTGGAACTTGCTAATGAGGAAGAAACACGTAAGCATAAAAGTGTTTCTATAGGCCGACTTGCTGCTCTCAACAAGCCTGAGATACCAGCTTTAGTAGCAGGAGTTCTTGCTGCTATCTTTAATGGTGCAATAACTCCATTTTTTGGCATATTGCTCTCGCTTGTCATTAGGACATTCTACGAGACACGGAGGAATGTGCTACGAAGGGATTCCGAGTTTTGGGCACTAATGTTTGTTGTTCTTGGAGCCGTGTCTTTAGTTACATATCCCTTGAGGACATACTTCTTCAGCCTGGCTGGTAGTAGGCTGATAAGGAGAATCCGGATGTTGTGCTTCGAGAAAGTGGTTAACATGGAGATTGGTTGGTTTGACGAGGATGCAAACTCAAGTGGAGTGATTGGTTCAAGGCTCTCTGCTGATGCTGCTACCGTACGTGCTTTGGTTGGTGATGCACTTGCACAGATGGTTCAGGATCTATCTGCGGCTGTAGTAGGACTGCTTATCGCTTTCGTAGCAAGCTGGCAGTTGTCACTCATCGTCCTTTGCATTGTGCCCCTAATCGCATTGAACGGATTTGTGCAGGTCAAGTTTCTGACAGGCTTTAGCGCAGATGCAAAGGTAGTCTCAAGACTCCGAATCACTGAAGTTTTTTTACTCATATGACATGAACTTTTATAAACTATGATGTTCTATAAATTTCTCACTCATTTTTACAACTTTATGTTTGTAGGTAATGTATGAAGAAGCCAGTCAAGTAGCTAATGATGCTGTAGGAACTATAAGGACAGTTGCTTCTTACAATGCTGAAGAGAAGGTGATGGAACTGTATAGGAAAAAATGCGAAGGGCCCTTGAAGATCGGAATAAGACAAGGAATCATCAGTGGATTAGGCTTTGGCGTATCTTTAGCGTTGGTGTACTTTGCTTATGCAACAGCTTTCTATGCTGGAGGCCGACTTGTTGATGCCGGAATAACAACATTCTCAGATGTCTTTCGTGTAAGTTTATTACATATACACGAACATATATACTTATAGTTAAGGATATTCCACCATTAGCTTGAGCTAAAATGGTTAGAAGCCTTCAACCCGTATTGATCATGATCTTACATATGCAGGTTTTCTTCGCTCTAACCATGGCAGCAGTAGCAGTCTCTCAATCGAGCACATTCGCCCCTGATTCAAGCAAGGGAAAGGGCGCAGCTGCTTCAATATTTGCCATACTTGACAGGAAATCAGAAATTGATCCTAGCGATGAATCTGGAACGACACTAGAAGAACTCAAGGGAGAAATCGAGCTAAAACATATTGCCTTCAAGTATCCTACTAGGCCAAATGTTCAGATCTTTCGCGATCTTTCTTTGAAAATTTACAGTGGAAAGGTACAGTGAGAACACATCATTGTTTTTCTTTTCGTTCCTGCATCAGAAAAGTAACGTGTTACCACACACACGGTTTAGAAGGCTGCTAATGTAATTTATACCGGTTCTCTATTTCAGACAGTTGCCCTGGTTGGAGAGAGCGGAAGTGGAAAATCAACCGTGATCTCGTTGCTACAACGGTTCTATGATCCGGATTCTGGTGTCATTACCATTGATGGGATTGATATTCAAAAGTTCCAACTGAAATGGCTCAGACAACAGATGGGGCTTGTTGGCCAAGAACCTATCTTGTTCAATGAAACAATCAGAGCCAACATTGCTTATGGAAAGAAAGGAGAAGCAACTGAAGCAGAAATCATAGCTGCAGCAGAACTTGCAAACGCTCATCGGTTTATCAGCGGATTGCAACAGGTAAAGAAAACTGTCAACATTTTTCCTCAAGCTTTGTCAACAGTATTTCACAGTTCATCATACAGTCTGCT
Source organism: Plantago ovata (assembly GCA_028274465.1). NCBI lineage: Eukaryota > Viridiplantae > Streptophyta > Magnoliopsida > Lamiales > Plantaginaceae > Plantago > Plantago ovata. Next base: position 13,648,886 of record CM051457.1, on the reverse strand, counting down.
ATATATTGAAACAAAACTTGACACAATTTATGATTCTGCAGGGATACGATACGATGGTGGGAGAGCGAGGAGTACAATTATCAGGTGGACAGAAACAGCGAATCGCCATAGCAAGAGCCATTGTGAAGAGTCCAAAGATACTACTACTAGATGAGGCCACAAGCGCATTAGATGCTGAATCCGAGAGAGTAGTTCAAGACGCACTTGACCGTGTAATGGTGAACAGAACTACAGTCATCGTTGCACATAGGTTATCAACCATCAAGGGAGCAGACCTCATTGGCGTCGTCAAGAATGGAGTTATTGTGGAGAAAGGAAAGCACGATGCCTTGATCCGTGTCAAGGATGGTTTCTACGCGTCCCTCGTGGCACTTCACGCAAACGCTGGATCGTAAATCGACATCTGGCATCCTTGTTGAGGTGTAAACACTTGAAGATATGCAGGGACTTTGTTCATCATAGTACGTACATAACAGTGATAAATGTTTCTATGAAACATAAGTGTCAATAGAAGACAGTTCTCAAAGAAGTTATTATTGTTACCAACTTTGTAGACTTGTAGTGGTGAATTAGTGAATGACTAGCCACAAGTTAGGACTTGTCATCATCATATGTAAGATTCTTTCTTCATCATGTTTCAATCTATTACTTTCTTTGAGTTCATATTGAATGTTCACAAACAATAATAATACGTAGTATCAGATATCTTCTTCAATCCTCATTACTTCATACTTGTCTACTTGTCCCCACTTGACTTTTATCTCGTTTACTCGCTCTGTTTCTATCTACCTTCCATTTGTCTTTTTCAACGGTTTGAAAAACTGATTATCCTTCATAAAAATATGAAATTATCCACTTGAATTATAAAATTGTTTACAATAAACTATTTAAGTCGCCATTATTAAACAAAAACACATCAATCTCCGAAGGGACCATAGCATAGAAATACCAAAAGAAAAGACTCGAGAAATTAATCAAATCAAAACATTACTACTAGTCAATTGGAAATTATTTGGTGAGAAAATCGAATTATAATGATTCTTTAATTGTCTTTATACCTACTGGTCTAATTCATCTCAAAAGAAAGTAGCTAGATGAATTTTATTGGTAAAAAATGATGCAATCATGCAAAGTTAGGTAGATAATTAGATACACTTGATTTATAAAATGAATTTGTTGACTCAGTTTTGTTGACGGGGTGCCTGGATCTTTGTAGCTCATGTGTTTTGCCGGCAGAAATTTTTGCTTCAAAAAATCAGTATAAGGTTAATAATGCACCTTGACTCATTCAAGCAACATATTAAACATGGCTATAATTACTGTTTTAACTCTGCCGTTAACATTTTAATAATCACTGTTTAAAGTTTAAACTCTGCCTTTAACATTTTATAGATATATAACGATTAGAATTTGTTACATACAACTTTAAGGGTGAAATAGACATTGACAAATTATATGTCATAAATATTGATCTTTATCTCAAATACAAAGTGCGTACAAGTTTCTCTCATCATAAGTTGTACTCTTTTCTTATCCAAATTATCTACTAATTTTATTTAGGTATACAATATCTATATGAATAGTGTACCAGAAAAATGTATTTCGAGGCATTATATGATTAATTAAATGTAGATCTCCCCACATGCTGGATTGCTGGTATTGCAGTACTCAAACAATTCATTCTGGGACAGGGATAAACTACAATGGAACGCTGAGGTGAAGAAAACAAATTTCATAAAACTGATCCTTTAATGAGATGTAAAGTTTCTAACTAAATGAGCTCAAGTGAACCAAATATGAAATATGGACATATGAAAAGGAAGTCTACAACAAAACTACCAGTCTACCACCAATTTTGTCAGCAAGCTGTAAATATCTTTGCACAAGAGTACAATTACAAAATGATAAACCGAAATTCAACAAAACTAAACGCGTAAATACATCTACACTATCACAGGCAAAAACACTTTGGTGTCATTCATCGTCACTTTCATCACTGTATGAAACCAAACCACCAATACCTGTGGAGTTAGCATTGCTGCTGTGTGGTACAGATGGTTTTGTATCGACACTATGTACTGATTCCCCAGGCTTTTCTGTTATATGGCTGTCTGCTCTTGCAAGATTCGCAGTTTCTACTGCAGGATCCAGTTTAGCTTTTTTAGCTTGAGGTTTCACCTTGATCATAACGCTGATAGGACGAGATGGGGGGTTTTTCCGTCCTACTGCTGCCTTTTTGTCCTGCAGAAATAAAGAGCACTGAGGTGTAGGAAACAATATGGTAGAGTAACTAACTTGGCCAAGGAATGGTTTCTACTCTAATGAGCTAAGGACTACTCTTTTTATTCTTTATTCTTTTCCCATTCTAGTTTCACTGGTTACAGTATTTGTGTATGCGTTATCTTTCAAAACTGATCACAAGCATATATCTAAATCATTACAAATTTACAATAGCTATAGCAATTGCCTCCCACAGAGCTCATTGTGATCTTCTAAACTGGCTATTTAATCCGTTAGTATATTAATCATCAGATCCAGATGCTGCCTTTTGCAAGATCAAACCAGACCTAAACAAAAGTTAACAAAATAAAACCGCAATCTTGCCCGTATATGGAGGAAGTCTCTATATCAATGTGACAATGTCTATATCTTAACGTGGAGAGAATTTCAAATAGAGCAGTGTAATATGTACAAACGTGTACGGGTTAAACTCCCCATCAGTGAATACTGGTAAGAAAGTTATCCGTTACCGTCTCACTGATGGGGAGTTTAACCCGTACACATCTGTTCCGCCGTTGGAGACTATCCTAACTCTGTGGTGGATGCCTTGGTTCGCGAGCGGGATTACTTCTGGTTTGACAGTGTGAAGCTTCGCGATGAGATTGCGACCCGTGATGCAGAAATTAGCTTTCTCCGAGTTGCTTTACGAACCGCTAACTCGAACCGCTACGTCCGTGACACTTTATGCCTATCTAATCTGGGCATCTCCTTAAGAAGAGGACGGCTAGGAAATCGACTTTTGCGCCTGTTGGTGGATCCGATCAAGGCATGGAGGGTAGAGAATTCGAAGAAGAGCCTATGGAGGTCCCCCATGAAGATCCACAAAAGAAGCCTGAAGGAGAACCTGCGAGGAAACCCGAGGAAGACATGGGGGACAACTTTTAGGATAGATGCCTTCTCAGTTTCCGTAGCTTGACGTTTTCAAAGACCTATCTGTTCTGTTTGATTGAATTTCCGTACTTTTTCCCTTTTGCATGAAACTGTTGTTACCTCTGTTTATTTTATTGAGACTATTGCTTCTTTTGAGTTAAACGCATGGTTCTTTGTTTAAAGAATATTTTTATTTTACAATAGTATGTTTCCTTTATGAAATTACTGAATGCATGCTTTAACTGTAGAAGTTTACTTTCATGCAATAGTTGACCTTAAGCTTGTGCCTTAGATTTTAACTCTAAGATAGTCACTTGAGGATGTTAAACGCGTACCAAGTAATGCCTGTTGTTAGAATGAGTCGCAGAAATAACACTCGCGATACCAGCAGCAAGTTATGGGTGACCTAATGGGACGTGCCCGGTGCGCGTACGAGTGAGGACAAAGTGCGTGGATTAGAACACATGTTGGTTTGTGGAGCCAGCATATCACCCCGGAGAGCGCCCATGAGTAACCTCGCCGGCCCAACGGGCTGGGTCTCAGCCCATTAGTGGGTCGGGTCGTTACATAAAGTCTGGCCCCAACTTTTCCAATGTTTGTGCAGGTGAGTCTTCATACGATTTCTCAATGGAGTCCTCAAAGGTCAAAGCTGAGAAAAGGCACTGTATATCAGCAACTGTAGTTTTGAAAGCAGTGAAACGACCTGCCATGGTAGCTGGTGCGGAAGATGTCTTGAATCCTTACGGCAGGTCAGATCAATTGTAGGGAACTGTAGGTGAAATATAAAGATGACAAGGCGTTTGGTGTTGCAAAGGCTAGGTTTAGCATAGATAAAAGACAACTGATCTCTGAAGACAAACCAACCCAAAAGGGCAAACCAACTCTGTCGAGTGAAGATGATAATTAACATCTGCTTGTGTTAGGTTTTCAATGTTACAAGTTGTAACTTTCGTAAGTAGAATTCTGGAAGGAGAATATTTTTATAGTTACGAAACTTAATTTTGTTAGATAGAATATTATACTAGATTTAGGTACATATAAGAAGGTTACAACTGTTTGTTTAGCAGAACAGAAGGTATGTTTTCTATTCACTCGAAAGAGTTGGTTCGTCGGTTCGTCACTTTGGAGATCAGCTGTTTTACATTTATTCATTCAGTCAATAAATTCCAGAAAACCCTAGTGTTTGCTACACCAAAATCCCATTCTTCTTTACAGTTTTACTACAGTTCTCTATCAATTGGTCCGACCTGCTGAAATGCAGAAGGATTCGAATGCCTTCGTCTTCCCTACCAGCTACCATGGAAGATCGTTTCACTGCCCTGGACACAACGATTGAGGTCTTACACGGCTGTTTCACATTGTTTGAGGACTCTGTTGCTAAAATTATTGCAGCCTCGGTTGAGAAAACTACTGCACGATTCTTTAATGCTTCTGAAGAATACTTTTGCATGCCGTATATTTTCTAACTAAACAGACACACCTAATAAATCTATTACTATATAATAAGAAATATAATAGCATCCTAATTAAACTCATACTACTACGTTAACCATATTGAAATACTACTTCCTTATAAAACCAGTGTGTTTGAATCTAATGCCAATAATGAAACTATTAACATAATCCTACATGTATTACACATTCTGCCTTGTCCAGTCAGATGCATGTCGATCATGAGATAGTCCTATAGTCCGTGTTGCCAAAATGTTTTTATGATCCTTTCTGGACTTCCATTTTCTAAGATAATTGAAGGAATGATTTAATATGTTTAAAATGATATATTTAAAGCCCCCCTTAAATGCATAATAACAACTTTTTAAATGGAAGTATTTATCCAGGAAGAAATTGTAGGCAAAAACCAAAGACAGTCAAATCTATTTTATGGTGACCACTGTGTCGAGCTTTTTTGCATTATCACAAGTGTTCTGTGGTTAAAATACAATAGATTTATGACAATAGGACTGCTTTGTTAATACCACAAACTCAATGAAGATGTTAAGATTCTTAAGAAACATTAAAGGCAAATAGGAAGGTCAGGCCTTTCATTCACTCTAGTAATTGGATGGGTTTTTAATACTTAAGATCCAGTGTCAATGAACTTTAGAAGCAGATTAGCAGAGGAAACCCATGAGGTGGATACTGAAAGGAATATGTATGGCCCATTTAAAGGTAAACACAGTATGCACATGCACATGCACCTACCTCAGTTTTAGGAATTAAAGGCTCTTCCTTGATCTCGTGTACAATTGTAGACTGTGCTTCCACAGCTGCCTAGAAGTCAAATATGAATAGCCATTATATTTCATGTTATAGGATACAATAGCAAACGAACAAATCGCAAGTGATAGGAATCAACCTGAAAACTACGCAGTTGTCTCTCTTCTTCATCTGCAAGCTGTCGTTCAAGCTCTTTCCTGGACTGAAATGAGTTAAATCAGTTCCAACTAGGAAATAACAGATCATGTAGGTCTTATGTAGATTATATACCCAGCTTCAAGCGAGTCTACCAGTTTACCACACTGCTGTTAAGCACAATTACTATAACGTGTGCGTATTTATACAGATGATACATTGGATAAGATTAAGTTCTCCAACTTTCAATAAAACCATTTCAGTGTATTACAAGTATAGACTTTATTATTATGGATATAAGGAATGGTATTTAAGTATTACAAACTTATTACTATTTTTGGGCAATTTCATGTCGTACATTAGTTACAATTTCTATTATATATTTATATGTTAACCTAAATTTTAGTAGGGTTCTCATTCATTCTCTACAATTATTTAGGTTTATTTCTTAGCCTAAAAATAAAGGCTAAGAGCTCGAGGTCTAGGGAGGTTCTGACAATTATGAATTGATTGATATTTAATTTATTATTACTCCATAGAGAGGTTACTTTTCTAATTATCCTTCTCTATTCTTGAATTTTCCTTTCAATCCATAATCGTTCAAGATCACTTTTACAGTTCTACATGCCTTTCCTAAACACTGTCAAGTTCATTGTTGCAACACAGAGGGGAACCGTACCATGTGACTGATCTATGTCGTAGTAATATGACACCTATTGTTACTGGGTGATAACACTTTTAAATTTCAAACTTTATTTTTTCATTTTCTCTTTTTGAAATCGATGCAGACCATCTGTTTCTAAAATGATATGCTTCGAGGCAGCAATCCACTGACAAGGAAGAGAGCACTGAAGATAGTAATCTTAGGCATCAAATCATCAAACTGATATGGAACTATGGAAGTAATAGTTTAAGAAGAGGTTAAATCAACAATGTGATAGAACTTCATTAATTAACTCAGCAATTTAGCAAAAGGTACAAAACTCCGTGACATCATCATCTATCTACTCGTCATAAAGTTGCTCTTATAGAAAACCTTAACAGTGCATCCATGGGTGATAGAACTGCATTGTTAATCTTCTTTAATAGGATTAATTTGTGGTCAAACGAACTAAAAAGTCAACAGAATAGAAGTGTAAAGCTTTTCCAGGGACAGAGGAAGTATATGATAATTGATAATGTATGTTTGTTCAACTCCCCAGTGGAAACATAACTTCATAACCTCTTCTGAACAAAGGACATCATTAAAAGCAACGCATATTCATTGCAACAAAGGCTGGTTTCATGCAATTAATTCAAAAATCTAACCCGTTATTCTACCAAGATGATGGTTAAACTCTAAGGAAAGTATAGACTCACCGTTTCTAATCTATCAAGAAACTCAGTCTCATCTTCATCCAAAGCCTTTGGTGGTTCTGCAGAGGGAAATATAAATCATCATTCTCGAAGCCATTGCCAAAGCAGAAACAATCCATATCTATAAAGCCTATAAAGAAGCACACAAACTGATTATCCACATGTACACAGTATACGAAAAACTCAGGCACTCAGAACTCAAACACCTAAATTTCACAGAACACAAAAGCCACTGTATATATAATTGGGACAACTTCATCTATATACTAGAGGTACAGAACAATACAATACAATATCATACAATGAAGATGAGATTCCCAAACAACATTTTACAATTCTACATGGTACAAGCTCACAGCATATAGTTACAGCTATCGTAGTTAACTTACGGTGCTTGAAGCGTTCGTTGAATTCGGCATCCTTTTTGTCTTTATTTTCCTGCAAAATCTGCAAATATACAGTATGTTTGAGCTTGCAATTAAGTAGAATAGAATTTAGCAAAAGCGAGTAAGAATGAGAAAAAGGTTTAGAAAACTTATCGACCTCGTACAGAGACCGATCTCTCTGCGCAGTACCGTCTTCAACTCGAGCTCCTCGAGTTTTCCGAGCTTCTACCAACTGAAAACCATCGTAATTTGTTGTTATTTTATGCCCTAATTATTCAGGTTCGTTTGGGGATACGGTGAAAGGAAAGAATTTCAAACCTGATCTTCGGATACGAAGTTCATTAGCCTGATTGGCGGCGCTCCATCATCGTCCGCCATGTTGCGTTGAGAAGAAACTCAGTATTGGAGTACCTCTTTGCTTCTTCGGTTGCAGGAGAACTCAACTTTCTTCGGTTGCTCTCAACATCCGTACGAGTCTAAATTAGACGGACACGGATGCTGCTCATGGGCTGGATACGGATCGATCCCATCCTTTTGACCCTGTTATCCGGTCAAACAGATCATCCAAAATTCAATCCGGGTCGAATAGTACATTTATACTACTTCCTCACAATGTCAAGAAATAGTCACTCCACCATGATGGCCCTAGGGATGGCAATTTGGGCCGGGCAGCCCGAGCCCGACCCAGGTCGGCCCGATTTGTCAGGTCAGGCCCGCCCGATCACCCTATTGGGCTGAATTTGGGCCTGTTATATAGGCCCATGGGCCGGATCTGGGCCAAAATTTCTAGCCCGCTAGCCCGGCCCGGCTCAAGTGTGTATATGTTTTATTTTATATTTTATATTATCATATATGTAATATGACTATTTTGTTTGTTATTTTACATTAGTAGTATTAAATTAAGTTGCAATTTACACATTTTTGATATTTTTCTATGTATTTATAATATTTTCTATTGAATTATATATTTTAATATACATTACAACCAATAATTTATAACTTTTTTAAGCTTTTTTTGTTTTAAATTATTAAATCTTTTAATTTCTAATTTTTAAAAAAAAAAAATTAACTACAATGTGTGACTTTAAAAAATTTTTGAAAAAAATAAAATAAAAAATGGGCCAGCCCGAGCCCGGCCCGACCCATGACGGACTGGGCTTGGGCCGGGCCTGGGCCTGGGCCAAGTGTGTCGGTGCAGGGCCGGGCCATTGCCATCCCTAGATGGCCCTGCCTACCCACCCTGAGTTGTACTTCATCTGTTTCGTTTGAAATTATCCAGTTTGATTTTTTCGGTCAATAACTTTTAACTTTGACTCACGATTACTCTTAAATTATAATTATTAAAATTTAATAAAATTATATTATAAAAATTTAGGTTCTATATTTCCATAATATGATTTCGTCAAATGCTTTATCATTATAGTTTAAAAGTAATCGGGGGTTAAAGTTAAAAACTGTTAACTGAAAGAAGTAAAAATGTATAAATTACAGCATGACGGATGGAGGGAGTATACTATACTATCTTGGGTTATTCATCTAGATTCTAGTCATTATTGACGTGTTTTTTAATTACTTTAGCCATGTTTGTCCATCTTTAGTACTTTTTGAGTTTTTCATATTAAATTTCAATTTTCACAAAAAAAGATAAATATATATATAGGTTTGGATCAAGAATCCATTTTGATGCAAGTTTTGCTTCATTTGAGCAAGTCTCATGTGGCTTAGAGATGGGGTCATTTAACTGAGGAGCTCTTTAGCCGAGATACTATTTAATTGGGTGGGGTGGAAAATAAAAAAAAAACATTGAGCTGACTTTTTGACATTCATGGATTGAAATTCATAACTCTATAGGAAAGATTGGGGGAGAGGGAAGGGAGAGGAACTTTGGAGAAAAATTTTATTCCGATATTGTCCTCACGAAAGTGAGTAAAACAACCATTATATAAACTCCCATCCCTACCAAAAAATTCCAAGCTACTAAATGTTTAAATTCGAGTTGCTATGCTATTAGAAAGTTTCTTTCCTCTTTTATATTGAGATCCGATCTAGGGTTTATTAGTAAAATCTCTTACTTTTTACAGTCGCAACCGTCATAGTAGTGTTAGCTTCTTCGAGTGGAGTTTCTGGTAAGTACGTTAAAGTCCGATTCTCATTAATGTTGTTAAGATTTAGAGACTCATTTGAAGATAACCGATCGTTTTCTTTGTACATGATTTTAGATCTGGAGGTTATCTTTTTGTTAAGCGCTTGCCTGTCAGAATTATTCAGGTAAGTATCCGGTGAATGTCAATTCAATTCTTCGACATGTGTTGTTGTAACGCTAACAATGTTATAATGCTAAATCGTTTTAATGGTGGTGTTAACTGTTAACATTGATGTTTACGATTATCAATGTCAATTGGAACAAAATATTGCTTGAGATGTGGCAATTTATGAAAGAAATAATGATTGTATGGGTTTTAGTGTTATAATTGACAAAACTAGTCTATGTAACTTATGATTTAACTCCATTTTATCTCGTTAGAAATCACCACCATTGCCTCCGTTTTTCACCGATTCAGATCATATTACCGTGTATAAACCCTTTTTGGTCTATCTAATCGATTTGAAGGTAAAGTGTATAAAACGATGACGTAAAGAAAACATGGAAGGATAAATTAGGTAGTTAACTTGTGGAAAAAAAATACTTAGGATAAGTGGATAACCCCAAAACCAAACGAGGAAAATGAAAGGGTATGAACTTTCGAAATTCGGGTTCCTTTTCAATTCCCTGGTTCTCGGCCCAATCCAATTTTTTAGCAATCGATCAATACCTTTAAATATCGGATTTAGGGACAGGCAAAGGGACAATTCACAGTTAGAAATTCCCTCCATTTCCATTTCGATTATCACCGTACCATCTGCTTCTCAACCAGTAATCTAATCATGGAAGAAGAAAATGCTCAAAATCAAGTCTGTCAACTGCTAGTATGAGTTTGTTTCTCTTTTCATAGTGTTCTGTTTGTTTGAATTTCCATTAATCAACCCTTGCTGTTTATTTCTGACCAGGAGTGTTTTGGTTTGCTTGGATTAGCTGATATCATCGGCTTCCGTGGAGTTTCATCATGCACATTAAGCAGGTAAGAGGTGTATAGATTTTCCAAATTCCTATAGTATAGATGGAGTGTTTTATACTTTTATATATTTTGTTTGGTGTGAAAAAAAATTCTCTATGGATATGTGTTGTAGGTTGTGATAAATGGTTTTAAGAGCTACAGTCAGCAAGCTGTCGATAACTTAAGTGACAAAGTTAATTGTCTCGGTATGGCATTTTACGCTCTTTTTAGTATTTAGCTGTGTTCAGTTTCCAGATAATATGCATCTCTGATTTAAGCATTTTAAAGCATTTTGCCTTACCTGGATGTCATTGATTCCTATTATGCAGTCGGTCTTAATGGTTCTGGAAAATCTAATTTTTTACAAGGTATGTGGATGTTGTAAATCTTTTATACTATATTTCTTGCATGCTGGGACTGATTTAATGTGAGAGCAACTTATTATGCAGCGATATGCTTTGTGATAAGTGACCTATTCCATAACTTGAGGAGTGAAGCAAAACGAGAGCTGCTTCAGGTATGTTCTGAACTGGCTCTTTCTTCATTGTGGTCACCTAATAGCTAGTTCCAATGCAATTCTCATCGCCGTTTAATTGTGCAGGAAGGTGTAGGCCACGAAGAGCCATCAGCATATGTGGAGATTGTGTTTGATAACTTAGATAATCGCATCCCGGTAAGTGTTTATTATTTTTAAGTTTGTACATCTGCTAATGATCTATGCCTGTCATGGTTACAGACTTTAGTTTTGATTATGGTACAAAACTACAAATTTTGATTATTGACATATTGATCATTTGGTAGTAGATTTTGATGTACTGGTAACATTAGCTAGGGCAGATGCCTTTGGACAAGTGTTAGAGAGAAGAGAGGCATAATGGTAGATCACAATCATGAAATCCTAGGCTCAACTTCATGAAGGAGCAGAAAATATAGCATTTTCCATTGGACTGTGAATGAAGTGGTAGTCAAGTAATTACCACTATCACCCCCAAGCGTGTCTCAAACTCAACTTAATAATTTCAATCCTTTTATTTCATTTATGTCCTTACTACCATATGAGCTGTGAGTTATCTCAGCCTAATAAGGCGCATAGTTTCTTAAGCTTACAGTAGTTATCCGTCAGAAGAAATATACCGTTGCTTTGTGATAACAATCATGTAAAACCTAATGCTTGCTTATGCTTAAATCTTCATCTTTGTCCATGTTATTATTTTCCTCATTTTTCTTTATGCAGGTTGACAAGGAGGAAGTAAGTCTGCGGAGAACTATCAGTGCTAAAAAATCTGAGTACTTCTTGAATGGAAAGAAGATTCTGTGCGTATACCATTACTTCAATGTTTTTGTGTCTCATTTCTTTCAGCTTCTGTTTTCTTCCATCACTCTTATCTATCACGGTGTTAGTTGCATTATGTGTAATTTTTTTGAGTTATCAGGAAGAAAGGGGTCATCGATCTACTAGAAAGTTCTGGTTTCTTTTGTTCTAATCCTTATTATATCGTGCAGTCAGGCGAGGTATGAAATTCCATTTCACTTTTCTGGCCTTCCCTTTCTTGGTTTAGTATGCTCATCCTTTCAATATTCGAGACGCAGATACCATTGGTGGCATTGATGAAGGATTCAGAGCGACTAGACCTGCTGAAAGAAATTGGTGTGACTAGAGTTTTTGAGGAGAGTACATCTTTGAAAATCGTGCAGAAGACTGGCAAGTGCTACTAATTAATTTGCTTCTTGCATGTTGTTTTCACTAGCTGATATCTTACAAACAAATTGACCTTCTGCCCAAGATTATTATGAGCTCTAGAAACCCAGTTTCTAACATCAATTTACCCCAGGTAAAAAGAAAAAGCAAACTATTCAAGATATCCAATACTTAGATGGCAGTTTTCATGGGAAAGAGGAATTAGAAAAATATGAGCGGCTCGACAAGCAGAGAAAGTATCTTGAGTATGCCATTTATGACAAAGAACTGGACGATGCAAAGCAGAAACTGGTGGAGGTTGTTACTTTAAATTTTCATTTTCGATTTCTTTATCTGGAACTGAAATCTGCATATTGGGTGGAAATTCTAAATTACCATCTTGGAGTATGTTTGCAGCACACATTCCCTTAGTCACACTGTTAAATTTTGTTCACATGCCTCTCTATTTTATAGAAGTTTGGCATTTGGCATGGGTCAACGTTTTTATTTATTGCAGATAGAAGAGGACCGGAAGAGGATTTCTGAAAATTCAGGAGAAGTGTATGATAGTATTCTTGCGGAAGCCCAGGAGAAGTCCAAAAGGAAGCGTGGAAATGAATCTGTTGATGATTTATTTCTACTGTCAAAGGGTAGATTCCTTCCCCTCTCAAATTAGATGTACAGCCGTGTTGTTCTTTAACTTGCGATACTATCATCTTTTACCAGGATCATCGGAGAATAGAGATCAGAAGAAAAGGAAATGGGAAGACATCAAAGTGGGAAAAGATCATCTAAAGGTAGGCCCTCTCCACCCCCCACCCCCCCCAAACCACCCACCCGCTATGATGTGTTCTAAGCTCTTAATCGTCTCCTGTGCGCTCCTCACAAATGTAGTGTACAAATGCTAATAGAGAAGTTCGTTCGCATGTAGGTGTTGGAAGATAAATACCAACCAACATTACAGGATAAAGCAAAAGAATTGAAACAACTACTGAGTAAGAAGAATGCATATCTTGCCAAGCAAAAGGAGTACTCAAAGAAAATAACGGAATTGGGTCCACTTTCTTCTGACGCTTTTGAAACGTAATCTTCGTATCTGAAATCTTAATATTCCTACAACGGGTATTAGATTCCTTGATCTAGCATGTGTTTCTTGTCTTCACTTTAGACCTTTCATTTAAGCTTGTGATATTGTCATTTTCCCTCTGGATTGTGAATTAGGAATGATTTGCTAGCCATAAAAAAACAAATCATCCTACATAATATTGAAGTATCAAGTATAATTGCTAAGAAAGAAAGCAAACTTGCATGCAATATGTGCATTAGATATATTGAAAAAACAGGCCCATTCATTATCTATTACTGAAAGTCTGAAACAGTATATTATTCATACGGAAGTGTCATACACTGTCAACAAACACCAAAATACACATTTGCTTATCTACTCTGCTTACTATGGTACCATATGACAACATGTAACTTTAGAATAATCAGATTTACCTAGAGAAAAGTTTATTGGTTCATTCTCTTATTTCTAATGAGTAGTGTTCTTGTCAATTGTGTTTTCTGATATTTAGATATTCAAATTAAACCAAGGTATTCTTAGAGGGATATCTGAATATATGGTGATGAACAAATCACATACTTTGTCCAAAATTGGTTTTATACTTTATATGCTGTAGTGGTATATTTTCGCATGCAAATTGTAAAGAAGGATGATCATTAGCTCCAAAACAACTATATGCGCCCGGTTGAAACATTAAATTTGGCATATTAGGCATAATCTGAGTATGTCTTGATGCTATTACTGGAGTGTAAATCTGAATGCTTCGGTTGCGAATTTTTTTCTCTCAGCCATTTGTCAAATTTTGTTAATGTCTTTCCTTGGGTATGTTCTGCTTACTGCTCATCTATTATTTCTGTCATGTATGTTGATAGAGTTCTTATGGAATTGTTATCTCTGATGCAAATTACAGATACAAACAGAAAGGCATAAAAGAACTGTATGAACTGCTTCACAAGTGCAATGAACGACTGCAACAATTAAGCCATGTGAACAAAAAGGATCTTGATCAATATCTGAAATTTAAAAAGCTCCAGAGAAAACAAGATGAGTTAGATCAGGTATAATAATTCATTGTGCTTTTTTTTTTTTTTTTCCATTCTCTATTGGTGTCTATTGCTGGAGGATACTTATGTCTGCATGATGAATATCCTCATCCTTGGCAGAGAATTGCTGAGCTTACATCTTTTCTGGATATGGAGAAGGATAAATTGCTTGAAAGTACCTTGAATGGTGTGGCAGAACATTTCCGGGAAGAATTTTCTGAGCTTGTGAAAGGAGGCCATGGATTTTTAGTTATGATGAAGAAAAAGGTATGTTATTTTATGAACATGTGTTTATTTCTGGAAGCTATAAACCCATAAGAAGTACTCTAGCTCTTTCACCACCCTGGTTTTCTTCTACATTTCATAATAGGAAAATTATAGTTTGTGGTTTCAAATCTGGTTCCAGCACTATCAGCTTGACTGTGTTCGTACCATCTAAATATCCGATTTCTTGGATGCTGGGGGTACACCCAGGTGCATTGACCAGACATACACTGTGGGCCCCACTTGGTCTGTGAGTGGTAGATGCACTTGGTGTGGACCGGAGCATCGAAGTTTCCGAGTGATACTCACTTGCCTTTTTCTGAAACTGGCCTCATTGAATTCTACTGCTATGAAAAGACAGGTTTCTTCAGCTTATGGAATGCCCTTTCAGTGCTATTCTTTCCTACTTGAAATCAATTTAATGATTGTTGATGGATGAGCTGTTTCTGAGATTCATTTGAAACAATATCACATTGGTTTTACAGGATAACACTGATCTTGATAATGACCAAAATGCTGGTGAGCCTCGTCCTGCAGATGCTGGTGGGAACGCTGAGAAATACACTGGCGTCAAAGTTAAGGTATTTTCTTTCCTTCTCCTTTTGTTCTTTCTTAGAATATGGCTAGTCTAGTCATTTTCTTCACTGTGATACCCCTAGAATAACATGATTTCTATCTACTGCAATGCAACTTCCCGAGGTGGAAAGCAAAATATTATACATTCATCAAAATGATCTCTACTTTAGTATACTTGTCTAGTTCTAATTGTGTGTTTTACACAGGCTTGAAACACTCAAGCTCACATGTGAACTTATAGTTTGAGTTTTCCTCTTAACTCGCGTTCATTTTGGTAGGTTTCTTTTCCTGGGCATGGGGAGACTCAGTTAATGGAACAATTGACTATGAGCCAGAAAACAATTGTCGCTTTGGCCTTAAGCTTTGCCATACATCGATGTAATCCAGCCCCATTTTTTCTCTTTGATCATATTGATGCTGAACTAGATTGTGGGTACAGAACAGCTGTTGGAAGTATCCTTTGCTACAACTTTCTTGTGCTTTGCATTGCTATTATCAAATATTCTCTTATGTACGGTGTAGAAAGATTAGAATGATTTACCCAGCTGCTTTACTCTCGCGTCTTGATTTTGCAAATAGCTTCAAGCTAACCGGCTTTGTGACATGATTTTTTTATTTTTTTTTCATTTTTTTTCTTTTTGAGTGTACATTAGTTCCGGAAAGAGTGTAAAAGCAGGATTATCATCCGGTTCACCTTAGGTTGCTTAAAATCATTACATGATTGATGATTGTATTTTCTGTCTGCTAGTTAGAACCTTTAACTTCTGTTTAATAGATGCGATCCGTCGCCATGCTGACATGAGCAGCACGCAGTTTATAACCACCACATTTTGGCCTGAGCTGGTGAATGTTGCTGATGAGATATATGAGGTGACACAGAGACATGGAGTGAGCCAAATAAGTGTTGTTTCAAAGGACGATGCTTTAGATTTTGTTGGGGAAGCCGAAGTGTATATACGAGGTTAGCATTTTATTCCAAACACTCGATTCTAACTGTTCCATTGAATTTTTCTCTTTGTTCTGGCATACAAGACAGCGAGAAGTAAAAGATCATTTACATGAGAACATCAAGTAACATGAGTATTATCTTACTGAATGATCTCAGGTCTACAAAACAAAATTCCAGTTTGGTCGGTAACGTGAACAATGATGTGTAAGCATCGACTACAGTCCCAAGATCTCAACTCTATGTATCATAAAGTGACTCATTGTACCAATAATGTGTGTGTGGGCTAAACTTATTTTTATATTTTATTTCTAAAAATTGTGGGAAAAAGCTTATTCTTAGTTTTTTTATCGTCGTATGTTGTATAACTATTGATGATACTCTATACCCTTTGGTTTGTAAACTATTAGTTGTAGTTATGCTTGCTCCGTGATACTATATACCATTTGATAATTATGATGTAATTTCACCTTTAGGTTCAGTAGTATAGTACAACTATTAGTGTACGATGTTTTGTTAAAACTCTAGTTTTGATACACCAATTTATGCTTCATGGCAATGTGAAGTGTAAAGTGTCAACTACGGAAGACCTTATCTCTCGATCTCACCCCATCAGCTCTAAATTCTTTCCCATGCTGGAATCAACAATGCTATGTCACAAATTCTCTCATTTCAATGGGGTTTTCTTTCCCCTAGCTTGTATCTTCATCTAACCGGTTATTTAAGTTCAAATTTGACTTGGTATAGACTTCATCATGTGCCACATACGTACGAGCGGGAACGATTCCTAGAGTGTGCAAAAGAGTTGTCCTAGTGTCAAACCAGTACAATAGATTTATGTAGTTCCATGGGTGATTATATTTCTTATATTTTGGGGTATACTCTTAGCATCATCTGACATTTTGTGTTGTTAATGGGAATTTAATCAATTTATTAATAAATTTATGTCATTTATGAAATTCAATTCTATTAAGTTGTTCATATGTTGGGTGTTTCAGTTTTTTAGGTTTGAGATGAATGATCTTCGTATGGTAATTGGTTTCACCTTCATCCCTATTAGTAGAGCTATTAGCTCTTAGTAATTGATTACGAGGAGTATAAAGTTTTGCCACTTTTGTGTGCATCAACTAGTTTCACAATTCTCAACTGTTTTAAGTTGTTGAATAAAAACGGAAATGTAACACGGTGTCCATTGAAATTGTGAAAAAAATTCTAATATGATCTATAATACAAGTTTTAGTGAAACTTAAAACATAAACTCGGAGCGCCTCATACGCTTAAAAGCATCATAGCGAACTTGGAGCCTGAAAAAATCAGGCTGATGAAGTTTAAAGTAATTTAGGATGGAACACGCCCTTCTTCATTCGTTCAAAATAGATCTTAGCATGGAAGGATGAAGCAAAGATTTCGACAAGAAGGATCTTTATGGCCCATATAGAAGCACCCTATATTGTGTCCAATTCATCACATAACTTTCTCATAAAAGAAAAATCCCCATTCACATAATCAACTTTAAAAAGTGAAATGTTATTTAGCCAACCTTAATCCCAAATTACTTCGATTGCCCCATCAGCACTTCACTATGCACTTCCTAGTGACCTATGGCAAGATAAATGAAACGCACACGGTGGAAATGTCTCGTGTGAGCAGCCAATGACATGCCTTGCATACGCCACGTTGGCACCGATTAAATAATAAAATAAAACCACGTCAGACAAAATCTTCACCTTCCCAAGCTGGCTCTTTTTTCTCTCCATGGCAACACCAACCCAGCAGAGAATTACACAAGAGGGGAAAAACAGAATCAACAGTACAATCCAAAAATCCATCTCATCTCATCGTAAATGACTCAATTGGATTTGGATCACCATCGCCAGGTATTACTTACTCCCCCCTTATGTTTCATTTCAATGTCAATTACACATACATTCATTCATGCCTTGGTAATTTTACAATCAAGAAAATCCCAAGATCTCCTCTGTTCCGATTGTTTTTTCCTTTTTGTTCTTTCTACAATCAATGAATGTTATGAATTTTTGTACCAGGTACATCAGCTGGTAGCTGTGAGATTCTAATTGGATCAATTGTTAATTGAGTTTGATCTTGGCTGCTTTTCTTGATTCTGTGCTGAAATTTTGATTAAACCCTATTGTTGTTGTTTGTCTTTGTGAGTATTGATTTTGGGAGTTTAGTGTTGTGAATTGCTCTGTGAGACTGTGACTCATAAACTGGAATTGAAATTTTCTGGGGATAGTAAGTCCAGTTTAGGGTTTAATGGCCAACCAAGATCCATCTTCTTCTGGTTACTCCTATACTGTTAGGCCTAATACGGAGACAAGTGTCCCTTCTTTCACTCCACCCACACCATCGTCTTCGTTCTCCTCCGGGCCAAGATTTCCCCCTCCACCTGTAGTTTTATCCAACCAAATACCTTCTCCATCAATAAAGACTCCTAATTTACCTTCCCCGTCAAATGGGTTCCGAACCGGAAGCCCTGTCCCTCGTATGAGCACTCCACCGGGCCCTCCTGTGTTTTCATCGCCCCTTCAACCAGCTGCTGTGCCGTTTAGGACTTCTCCGTCGACTCCACAGCCAATTGCTTATTCATCCGCTTCTTCGCCTTTACCCACATCTTCTCCTCCCGGACATTATTCAAATGGTTCGCTTGAGTTGCAGCATCAAGTTTCTGACCCTGATGATTTGGACCATGATGCGGAGTCTCCAAATGTTCTTTTCTCAGCCCACAAGGTAACACTTTTAATCGGTTCCAGCTCTATATGTTTACAATATCCTGCTGCATTGTGTATTCAGTGAAATTTTATATTTTTTATTGTTTTACTTGGATCTATCAGGTATTGAAACAAAAGAAGCTGGCCAATGTTCCAAGTTTAGGTTTTGGGGCTTTAGTTTCTCCTGGTAGGGAGCTTTCACCGGGTCCACAAATAATGCAACGTGATCCTCATCGCTGTCATAATTGTGGAGCTTACTCCAATGTATACTGCAACATATTACTTGATTCAGGCCAGTGGCAGTGTGTGATTTGCCGAAGTCTGAATGGTAGTGAGGGAGAATATGTAGCTTCAAGCAAGGAAGAACTACGGAATCTTCCCGAGTTGTCGTCTCCTCTGGTTGATTATGTTCAGGTTAGAAATCAAAGACCTGGTTTCATTCCAGCATCTGAATCTAGAATATCAGCCCCAATTATTCTGGTAATAGACGAGTGCTTGGATGAACAACACCTACAGCATCTACAGAGCTCCTTGCACGCGTTTGTAGATTCCTTACCCCCGACAACTAGAATTGGCATTGTACTCTATGGACGCACTGTTTCAGTATATGATTTCTCCGAAGAATCAACGGCGTCTGCTGATGTACTTGGTGGTGACAAATCACCTAGCGAAGAAGCCTTAAGAGCGTTAATATATGGAACTGGGATATATTTGTCAACTGTTCATGCTTCTCTTCCTGTGATACATTCAATCTTTTCATCTTTGAGGTCCTACAAATTGAATTTACCCGAAGCTTCTAGAGATCGTTGCATAGGTACTGCGGTGGAGGTTGCACTGGCAATAATTCAGGGACCATCAGCTGAAATGTCGAGAGGAGTTGTCAAAAGACCTGGTGGAAATAGTAGGATAATAGTGTGTGCTGGTGGCCCAAACACTTACGGGCCTGGTTCAGTTCCTCATTCTCTTGCTCATCCAAACTATCCACATATGGAGAAGACAGCACTGAAGTGGATGGAAAATTTAGGCCGTGAAGCTCATCGTCGTAATACAGTTGTTGATGTGCTGTGTGCTGGGACATGTCCTGTGCGAATTCATATTCTGCAGCCGCTTGCTAAATCTTCGGGAGGTGTCTTGATTTTGCACGATGACTTTGGAGAAGCATTCGGTGTTAATTTGCAGAGGGCTTCTACTAGAGCTGCAGGTTCCCATGGTTTCTTAGAAATCCGTTGTTCAGATAATATATTTGTCTCTCAAGTGGTGGGCCCAGGAGAGGAGGCACATCTGGATTCCCATGAAACTTTTAAGAATGATAATGCTGTTGCTATACAAATGCTGAGCGTCGAAGAGACACAATGCTTTGCAGTTTCAATGGAGACTCGCAGTGACATTAAAAGTGACTTTGTACATTTCCAATTCGCTATTCAATTTTCAAATGTTTATCAAGCTGATGTATCAAGAGTGATTACCGTCAGACTACCGACTGTGGATGGTGTTTCTGCTTATCTAGAGAG
The DNA here is from genome assembly GCA_028274465.1 of Plantago ovata. NCBI lineage: Eukaryota > Viridiplantae > Streptophyta > Magnoliopsida > Lamiales > Plantaginaceae > Plantago > Plantago ovata. The sequence goes on along the minus strand of CM051457.1, from coordinate 13,628,734 downwards.
TGTTCAGGAGGAAGTGGCAACTGTTCTTATTGGTAAAAGAACTCTTTTGCGAGCAAAGAACTTCAAGGATGCTCTGGATATGCGAGGTACACTGGATGAGAGAATTAAGGATGTTGCAATTAAATATGGCTCACAGGTACCGAAATCAAAGCTTTATCGGTACCCTAAAGAGCTTGCCTCAATTCCTGAACTCTTGTTCCATCTTAGAAGAGGCCCTCTCCTTGGAAGTATACTTGGCCATGAAGACGAGAGATCTGTTATACGGTCTTTGTTCCTCAATGCATCTTTTGACCTATCCCTCCGTATGCTGGCTCCACGATGCCTAATGCATCGAGAAGGTGGAACATTTGAGGAACTACCAGCTTATGACCTTGCTATGCAGTCTGATGCAGCGGTGGTTCTTGATCATGGAACTGATGTCTTTATATGGCTGGTATGCAATTCTACAAGTCCTTTTTTCCGTATTTCTGCTCAATGATATGACTTATGTACAAAAGCTTGATGTGCTAATGGAACTTTTTTCCTCCATACTCCTGTCTTCCTTACTTTCCACCCCCTGGTTTTGTTTTGTTGCTAGATTAATTGTCTCTGTGCTTTTCTTTGGACTTCATATACCAACTTAATTCTATTATTCAACTATTCGGGATTGAGTACATTACCTAAAAGTAGTTATACATGATATTATTTTCGTTCCCCATTAGTTACCCACTCATGACAGCTGCAATGTTTTGTGGTTTAGCTTATGGCCATACCATCTATTTCAGCGAAGGCATCTGAGACTGAGCGGTACTGCTGTATGGCATTTAATTCTTTTTGTCAATTCTGCTGCCTGGAAGCAAGATGTTATGTATTTCATCTGCCTTGTCATTTATTCAGGATAACCGCAATTGTGCATTTATGAGACAAATCTTCTCCCCCGAAACTTTATCGTGTAGGCCTTTCATTTTCTTGATTTCGAATTGAAAATTTGAAATGGTAGCAGTTTACTAAACTATTGATTTTTTATTTTTTTTCAAACTGTCCATATTGTGCACACCAAGTTTGGTACCTCTATTTTTTCAAGTTATATTTTTTATTATTAAAATCATTTAATACCAGCTCGCAACGCCATCCTGTGGTCAATCGCCACCTATGAACTACATGTAAAGTTTTTAATTTGACCCCTGCAAAGGATTTTTTTTTTTTTTTCTGTTAAGTTAATAAACTTGTTACCTGCACCTCAAAGCTTAGCTGGTGGATAGATTGAGAACTTGAATTATTAAATGTGAGCAGCGGATTGAGAGAGAGAATTTATTTAATTTGAGCAGATGCTAAAAAATTTCATTGGAGATTTATTTAAGTGATTTTCAGGATTCCGGACTTGGATATAATTCTAAGAGGTTTAAAATGAATAAAAACAAGCATTGAGATGCCAAGAGAGCAGTGAATATGAGATAGCTTCTTGGCCTCTTTTGCTAGAAGATCAAATTTCAGTTCTGGAAGGGTACTCAAGTGCTTCCATGATCTAAGAGCAGCACTTTTATATGTGTCTCCTTTTCGATTTATCACAGCACAGAATTCATGTGATGTGCTGTGAAGTTTTCCAATTGAGTGGACACATTTTTCTTATATAGAAGGCTTTAACATTGGAATCACCCGTGGTTCATGCTCAGCTGCAGGAATAGTTCACTTAATTTGCCAATTTATAGTCAATGAATTATATACTTCGACTGGCTGCTTGATATCTTATCCGCGTGAGTAAAAATGACAATCATCTGCCACGTCTATCAACAAAGTGTTCATGACAGTTGAATACCAAATTATCCTGAAATGTGTCTGGTTTTACTTAATTTCTTGTGATAGGACACGTATAAAGTTGCACAAGCCATCTGCGGCCTCTATTCTTTTTTCGTGTTGCGAGATTAGTCTTTTGATTCTCTTATTTTTGTTGCCAAAACATCTGAAAGGAGCCTAATCATTTGTGTGTATCTATTTGCTGATGTTGTCTATATAGTTCTAGTGCTTTTTATTTCTTCGATGGTATATATACATCTGGTGGGTTATTTTTTTCCCTTAAAAAATCTACTGGATAGTTTGATTTATATCTCTACAGACATACATGTGTTTTGCAATCTTTACATTGTTTTGTAATATCATCTATGGATCAGCTTCTCTTCCACATTATAGTAACTACCTGTTATTCACATATTTAACCTTTTATTTACTGTTTTTATGGTTTTGCAGGGGGCTGAGCTTGCTGCCCAGGAAGGAAAAAGTGCAGCAGCTTTAGCAGCTTGCCGGACATTAGCTGAGGAGCTCACAGATATGCGGTTTCCTGCTCCTAGGATTCTTGCATTTAAGGTAGCACTTTACCATTAATTCATGCAGTAGTTTTCAAGTATTTAATTCAGCTCTAGACTTTTTGCTATATCTACTGTTTCTTTGACCACCATCTGGCACACGTATGTGGCATGCAACCAAATTATGTCATTGTGCGACAACTTACAGCTTAAACTAATTCATGGGGCACATGGCATTAGTTCATGTGTCCTGTGCAATAGGCAATGTTTGCAGATATTTTCCTGGTGAGGGGGCATAATTCTAAACTCTATCGGTTTTGTATTGTAACAGGAGGGGAGTTCTCAAGCTCGTTACTTTGTCTCTCGGCTGATACCAGCGCACAAAGATCCTCCTTATGAGCAAGTAAGTACAAGTTACTTTAGGTCACTTGCTATTAGCTTTTGAGTTGGTTTCTCATTGAGCAGCTCTAATTATCGATCTGAAACTGCAGGAAGCAAGATTTCCTCAGCTTCGGACGTTGAGTGCAGAACAGAGAATGAAACTGAAAAGCAATTTTATTCACTTTGACGATCCTAGTTTCTCTGAGTGGATGCGGAGTTTGAAGGTTCTACCACCCGAACCAAGATAAGAGATAAAACCGCGCTGTAGTTGTAGAAGTCTGTAAGCAGCAAGAAGGCGTATTCTCCGAGTTATATTGCTTTGTTTGGATATCCATGTCTTTCTTGCACCTGGCAAAACTGCCAGCAACTTGCATGTTTTTGCCCCATTTACTACATATTATAGTTATACTGGTATAGGTTACATTTTTCTTGTTTGTTTTACTTTTGGTACGGTATCATTCATTTGTGTCTTGCCTGACTGAGCTCAATAAAAATAATTGATGTTTTTACTGGGGAAAGTTTTAAACTTCCATTTCAGTTGTCTGTGTTTCAATTTTGTCTTTCATGTTCATAGGTTGAATATCGTGTTGGACAATATATTATGGTTTTACGGGAAAAGATTACTATATCAACCACACACGTATATACCGACACCACTTTACACCTAAGCCACCTCCTGAGGAACTATGAATGAATCAAGTGTTCGATTCTTTATCTTATATGTTTGAGTTGTAAAATTTGTTTAAAATAATGAAGATAAAACAGAAAAAATCTGCAAAAATTAGTGGGACCACCCAAAATGAAAAAAAAATAAAAAATTAATGAGTCCAAGGAAACGCCCATCATGGCCGTACCCAACAAGATATTTCTGGATCCGCCATTTGACACGAAGCATAAAACATCCAAGAACTGCCATAACGATCTTCCAAGCATTCGGTTTCCCTTATAAAAGACCATCACAGCTTGAACTGGACAACAAGTTTGGAACACTCTCATGATCAAATCCATCAGCCTACAACCTCTTACTAAATATACCTGATAAAGTGCCAAAAATAGTAGAGAGGGCCTTGTGGCCAATACGAGCGATCGCCATAGGCATGAAACTCATTGGATCCGCTTCATCTGAAGAAATATAACTCATATCCGTTTGTTGAGCTGGCTCTACTCTCTGCCCAACTGGCCTCCGAGGAATAGGATTAGACCAACTTGTTCTGCCCCTACCGTATACAGGAATCAGTTTCTCCTCTTGCACTATCCCTTTACAAACAGGGCACTCGTGAGAATGCGAATGGAGAAGCCACTGGTGAAGGCAAGGCCAACAATAGAGGTGACCACAGAGTGTCACTACGGGCTCGTTTGCTGGTTCAAAACAGATGTAGCAGTCGAAATTATACGCATCGGATGGTATATCTGAAGAGTCACACTTTCCAGTTGCCTCTCCAATCCCACAATCCATTTTCATTTATCTGATGACAAAAAGTCAAGAAGTTGTGTTAGACGGCCAGCTAAACTAGTATGTAAGTATTGAACCGAACTAACACTTGGGTGGGTGGTGGTATCTTTTAAATCAAACATAGCTCATAAATCACTTAAACTACGTACACAAAACAAACGCCAATTCACTGAATGAAAAGTGTGAAAAGTGAGTGTAGATACTACCTTTTGGGAGTGCTGATATATACATATGTAGGTAGATCTATATGTAGGCATATAAGGGAAAATTCAGTCTTTTTCTGAGTAACAACCGAATAATTAAATAACATTCAAAGTTCCAGCATTCACATTGAGTAGAATTGAGTTCAGTGCAGTTCACAAAACTTCTTCTATAAAACCCAACAAACAAGTACCCAAACAAAAAGATAAAATAAAATAAATCAAGTGACGATAAAATTTGTGAAATGAAGAAGCATGCGAGATGGTAAGGAAAAACAGAAAATGGATAGTAGAGTTTAGGTGAAATGAAGAAGACACCTTGATGATTTTGGGTTTGGGTAAAAAGAAACTCAACCGAATTGCGATATTTAAAGGGCCACATTTTTAACTTAAGTACTGAAGAAGGAGCAAGAAGATAAGATAAGAAAGCAACGGGAGTGATGGTGGATGATACTCCTCATGATACCTGGTATTCACATTTTTAACTTAAGTACTGCTTGTTGGTTGCTTTCTCTTGGAAATACTACAATATACCGTCAAACCAAGATTAAGTTTTCTGGTTACCAAATACCAATTACCTCACGTGTTTTCATTTATGCAATGATTGGTATTGTAAGAATCCTTACAATTCGGCTCGACCGAGCAACACTGTTGAAGTATTTGTTTGCTGCTTATGATCCAGTCTAATGCCTACTATAAGCTAGGCCTGCTCCATCACATTCTATCCTCCTCATCTCTATTATTATCTCCTTCTCTTTCATCATCATCTCACCTTCTTTCATCCACACAACACCACCCTTAGCACCACCAGTAGTCTACCCCCAAAGCCAAAGGGACCACCATCTCCAAATCATCTTACACAGTTATTCTAGTAGTTCCCCAATCCAGCATGGAGTTTTTTACATATTTGGAACATATCTCAATACTGGTTATTAATTCATAAATGGACTTGCATATGTAACGTTTGAACTAGACCGTATCAAATGCTTTGCATATTGAGACATGCAAATGTGTGTTTCAAGTTGACCTAGTTGAACCTCAGCCCGGACAAGTGACCGGGTCCGGGTTTCAACCAAAAGTTAAGATTTAATCATAAATAAACTTAAAACTTGCACGGATGCCACAAAATGTCTCACAATTTTCACAAAAACGACCCAATATCACAAATATCTTAGTGTTTGAAAATATACAGTACTGCCATTGGATTTAATGTTAACATTACTCCACTTCCCGAAGGAAGAAACTCAAAAATTCTAATGTCTGCTTTAATTACAATCATGTTTTCGGCTTATCATCATACCTAATTGACTGATCACCACCTCGAGAAGCAACATATATATAGACCGTATCCTGTGAAACTTGTAAACTATATGCAAGCAAATTCCTACATGAATTGTTGCTCTTCGCAAATGAACAAGCACATACGTACATTTGGCTCTCAGCATCATTTAGAATCAATAGCACTTTGTCCAGATTAGCAGTTCACACTTTGTATGCAAGAGACTAACCCAGCCAAGCACTGCATGTTTTTGCACACTCAGCTACCACAAGTTTCATTTGGAGCATCTTCTCCCTAGCCGACTGCAAATTAAAAGCACGGTAAGAAACAGTTAAAAGGAATGGGAAACCTCTTGACAAGGTAAATTCTCCATACTAAGGATTCAGACTCAAACTTCAGATGTCTATCTACTTATCTAGTAATATGTATATGTAAATGAATATCACATGAGGTAAACCAAACAATAACCAGAAATAGAATCCATTGAGCAGTTATTTATAACATGAGATGCTAGCAAATAAAACACCCCATAAAACAATCAGTATATCAACTCAGATTTTCTGAGTATGTATAGTGACTGCTTAAGGCATCGACATAAATTGTAAATATATGTTGAGTGAGAAAAACTTACATCCTGGACAGCCACGATTCTGCTTTCAGTGTCATCAAGTTGACCTTTAATTGCTTGCTCCACTTGTTCTATAAGATTCATGTGATTCTCTCCTGGAATTGCCAATTCAGATCAATTTAATCAGCATTCTCCAAAATTGAGAATATGAATGATTACATCACTTACTGATTGCCTAAAACCAACTGTTACTGTATCTACAGATGCTTATGAAACAGATACAGTAATACAGTATTTGCTTCAGTTTTCTTTTTAAGTGGTGCCCCTCAATGATCTAAATGAATCAACTACCACTAGCCTCTCTGATAAGTAATGAAATTAGAATAGGAAGAATAAAAAGCATACCATCATAGATGCAATATTCTACACGTGAATGCAGCAGTGATTTGAGCAAAATACTAAAACACTGATGTTTTGTTTTGTAGTTCAATAAAAATCACATCAGTGCCTTGAGCATTTTTCCATTTGATATCATATAATTCAGTTTCTTCTACAAAGATGACGAGTACCTTCTGTATTACAGGAAAATCACCACAAAAGCAGTAGATACATCCTCAAGATGAACGTGTGGAAGTGCTCCACTAGTCATACTCTTGAGATGCTCGACTCATAACAACTAAATTTCAAAACAAAAGGGTCAACCATGCCCCCCCCCTAAACAAACACTCACAGAAAGAAAGAAAACTGCATCGTATATGCTTGATGTTGACACATGCTACAGAACCTAGAAGATGATGAAGTTGCAGAAACCTAAAACTCAATATCTGAATATGAAAAAGGATTCACAAAGGTGAAGTAGTTAAACTGAAGCTCAGGGAACCTTCTGGTATATTAAAACCATGAGTACAATGTAAAAATCTCCACAGGAGTAAGTTCATACTTTGTTTTTCTATATTTCCTTTAAGCTCGACCTCCTGCTCTTCGAGCTCCTCAAAAATCCTACCATAGTTGAGGTGCTGGTTAACCTCTTCTTTGAACTTCTTAAATATTGCAAGCAACTGATCCTGTTTTTCTGAGGAAAGATATACGCATAAGGGTCAACTGTCAAGTATACATATATAGCAGAATAAACCATGTATATCCAAAGATCCAAAGTAGAGATCCATGACCTAGTCAAGATGACAAGTCATTCATCTTCTAAGACATGGTGCTTCAGCTTCAATTTTATGATTTTGGTACACACGTGTATATTGAGGGAGAAGAATTTAAACCAAGTTCTGTGCATGCATTCTGCACTGATCATTTCTTCCATTTATGCTTGGGCATTCTAACAAATTACAAGCTTTCTTGGACAGGCCATATAAATGCTTTTTAACTTTCAAGGTTATTAACCTAACATACATTGCCCTGGCTAAATCATATATGTAGATTATCTTTAAGAAAAGGAGTAAAATGGTCAACAACTTGCTATTTGCATTTTCTTTCCATTACTTCTAGTATTAGAGCTGAATTCCATGCAAATGACTAGTCAATTGGGCATAGCAAGTAAGAATTGAGATTGGATGTTTATGTCTACTCCACACCCCCACCCCACCCTGGGCCACCTCAGTGTCTATCTGAAGCAGACACTCCCACATGACATGTTTAAATTCGAGTCCTTGAGGGAGTTTAGCAGTATAACTTTTCAGGAAGTGAGTATGCTGGGCGTAAATCACCTCGTGCACTGTGGGTATCTCAGTTGAAAATTCAATGTAATTGACTGGGTAAATGAGCATGATGTTTTCTTTTTTGGTGATATAGAAGTAGTTACCAACACTAATCAGCTGGTGAAGTACTAAGTTTAGGCAGGTGGACATAAAGGTCAGAAAAGGTATGAACACTTTTAGTCCAGTCAATACAAGGTATCAGGAAATAATAATAGACTGGGCTTTTGTATTCAGAAAGGGGTGGGAGCACAACTTGTTCCTAGACTCCCATCTAACTTTACGTTATAATAAAATTAAGCATTTATTAAAAAAAATAAAAAATTAATAATAATAGTAATAGTAATAAAAAATATAAATAAATAAATAAATTCCTGTATGAGGATGTCTAAATGATACAAGGAAGCGCAATGAACTTCAGACACACATTTGATTACAAGAAAACGAACCTTGAAATCTAGTTTCCATACGTTTTCTTTTCACTTTAGTAAGACTGGTCAGCTTTCCCCTGAAATCAAACGGACATACTTAGGAGGTTGAACCCATTTGAAAGCTAATATCAGAATCGAAAATACTTACATATCAGTTTTTATCTGAGATTCAGCATTCTGCAATTGTAAACATATGTCTTCAGTAGATGCCCGCAAGATTTCAGCAGTTTTTTTGGTAGACACAGACTTCAGCTTCGCTTTAATACGATTTAAAGCCGCAGCAAGTAGCGCAACAGCGCTGGAATTTTAAGAAAGAAGCAAAGGTCACAAAACAAATTGGTTTGCCATACTTCAAACATGATCTATGTTTTATCATATTCAACTGAGGCAAAAGAATTACCCAGCCAGCCCATCTTCTTGATACTGTTCCACGTATGTTTGATGCTCATTAATGTCTTCAATTTCTGTAAGTTATACTGAGATGAGTCTAAAATCTTATGACCATGTGAAAGAAAGATGCAATTTATGTGCAGGTGATGAGAAATAATATAATAAAAGCTTAGTTCATTGGGACTGCCAAACCTCTAGATGACCCTGAGATAGGAGTACACTCAGTCATCTGAACGCTTTTCTCGTTGCGTAACCTTTTGTTTGGACCACACAATAACTTCTCAGCAACAAAATTTTCAGTGGATAATGCCTCCGGTTCCCTTCTACCTGAATATCAACAGCCTACATTAACTTGCCTCATAACTTCTGTTATAGTGCAGCTTATGGAATAAGGTAAACAGCCTAGCACATCTCACATAACCCATCGCTTTGGAACAACTAAAGACCATGGTGCTCCTTTAAAGACAAAACATGAGTTTTCCTTCTCATAGAAGGCACACACATATAGATGGAATTACTATAAATATATACATAGATGGAATTAGATTTTGTATTGATAAAACTGAATTGATTATTAGGAAATCAAAATGCCCACTTAATTTTCCACGAGTATTTAGGTCCTTGCTCTTATAAATCAACGTTAAGTTTATGGGCCCGAAAATCTTGCATAAGTCTGTGTACTTTGGGGAGTATATATTGGTATATCAGAACAAACGTTACTCCATATGACTTGTATTACCAGATGTTAAGATCGAACATATTTATCAACATAACCTTCCTGAATTACTGGCACTCGTTTCTTTGAAGAAATTCACCAGAAAAACACATGTGCAAGCATAAAAAGGAAAATTACCAAGAAGAATGCTGGACAGGTTATGCTAGCTTGTAATTGTGTAATAGCACATGTCATTGAATTCATACTGTCCCCTCTTTGATGGAGGATAAATCGAAATAACAGAGCAATAGCAGATACATTTTACAAGTACAAAAAAGTTTATTGTAACCTTTGATATTTGTATCTTTGGAACTCTCTGAGTCTGTTGCAGACTCAGAAAATCTCTTTACTCTATCTTCTTCCATAGTAAGGGGCAGCTCCTCTCCAACATCCTTGACATTAGACAAAAGAGACAGAATATTAAGATGGCAGTTAATTGATTGTTGTGGCTAAATATGAAAGATAAAGATGATTGCACCTGCACATTTGATTTGCATTCAGATGGCTTTGAATTCATTAAGCTCTTGAAGCTTCGTACAGAATCTTTCGCAGCTATATTATCAAAAGGACGCTGATCGTGAAGATTTCCCTTCTTCATTTCTGATAAGACAGGAGAACCGTTACACAAACATAAAGTGCAAAAGTAAATAAATGATCAGAAAAGAACGGGGAAAGGTGTACAAGTGGTCTGTTAAAATGCAATTGTTAGACATATATAGTGGGTTGAAGTATCAGAAAATTTCATTGGTGTCAGAGGATAAGTCAATCAATGGAATTGGAAGGTAAATTTATCAGTTGTAACCAAAAGTTTATTCTAACCTTTGATATTTGTTTCATCTTCGGAACTCTCTGAATCACTTGTATCACTGGATGCTTTAGACAATCTCTTTCCCTTATCATCATCCATCGTAAAGACTGACGTTGTAAAGGGACAATATTTCGGCTCTCCACCATCCTTTACATTTCATAAGAACAAAAGGCATAAATAGTTAAGATAGTAGATACTTTATTACTGTTGTTAATGAAGGGTCAAGGATGTAGATGATTCACCTGTGCATTTAATTTGCATTCAGATATATTTGAATTCAACAAAGACTTGAAACTCCGTACACCATCTGTAGCAGCTACACTATCAACAGGATCCAGATTATTAAGATGTCCTTTCTTACTTTCTGCAAAGACAGCAAAACTGTTTACAGGTGATTTGGCAGGGCTAGTGATCTCTACAGAGCCCATTCTGTTCTTCGACAAAGAATTAGCTATATCTTCTTGCTGGTCCTTCGCAGTTGGAATTTCAACATCTCTCTTCAACAAACTCTTGAAGCTTCGTACACCATCTGTAGCAGCTACATTATCAACAGGACTAAGATGATTAAGATGTCCTTTCTGAGTTTCTGCTAAGGCAGCAAAACTGTTTGCAGGTGATTTGGTGCTCGCAAAATCCTGTACAGAGCACAATCTGTTCTTCAACAAAGAATTAGTTATATCTTCTTGCTGTTTCTTGGCAGTTAGAATTTCAACATCTCTCTTCTGTCCAGCCCGCTGATCAAGTGGACCCACGCGCACATTTGTTTCCTTACTTCCAGTTTTTGACTTGGTGAAGGCATCATTTCTCCTGTTACTGGTACTGTTAGCATTATGAACCTTATTCCGTTGAACACTTGATTTCTCACCAGATGATACTGATTTGATCTTACTTCCAATTACTTTTCTCCGAGTGACTACATCACTTTTCTTGTTTCTAGTACTCTTAGCAAAATGAACCTTATCCGGTTCAGTGTTCAATTTCTCAGCAGATGAAATGGACCTGGTCTTGTCTTCTGATTGTTGTCTCTTCTTATCATAAATATCAAATGCTTGCCCCTGAAGCTTCTCTTGTCCAGAAACTGCTTTCTCACGCTTGCTTCTTCTCGTATAACACACAAACCTATCATCATCAGAATGAACCTTGTCCTTTTCAGTGTTTAATTTCTCAGAAGATGACAACAATTGGGTCTTGTCTTCTGATTGCCGCCGCTTCTTAGCATTTCCATACACATTCGGCTGAATCTTCTCCTGTCCATTAACTTCTTTCCCAGTCTTGTTTTTTCTCTTCTGACACAAAAAAACATCATTGGCAGTATCAGACAATCTTCCAGACTGTTCTCCTCTGAATGAAAATATATCCTTTTGTACAAAATCTTTTCTGTGGAGAGCAGTACTTTTGGCTTCAAGATCATTATTATGCTTTCTGCTGGATGCATTCTTGCGGGTTGAAGAACGCAACAATGGTTTCTTTACAATATGATCGGGCTTTTGAGAATCACTTTCAATTGTGTCTGATTTTTGGTTTGCCTTCTCTACTGGGCTATCCTTTCTTTCCCTCTCTGGATTCTGTGTCAACTCAACAGGCGGAGAGCCAGGACACTGCTTGCTTGGTGAAGAAACATTTCCTAAGATCTCCCAGAGCTTCATTTTTAAAGTTCCGCAACCTTCTGTTTCTGTTCTTCCCTGTTCATCCCTTCCCAGTTCCTTCGCTTGAAGAGCTTCTGGTTCAATTGAGAATTCATGATTCGCCACAGGCTCTACATTTTCAGTCGCATCATGATTTGTCTGTTTGCCTTCATTAGATTTCATGTCAGTTTTTTTATCACCAAAATACTTAACAGAATGAGCTACAGATACTTTCTTTGACAGCTTTGGTCTCAGATACTTTGTGCTATTGAAATTGGGGGTGTGAACTGCCACGGATGACACTTTTGTGTTTAAGGATCTGGTTGATACCCAAGGAGAAACATCCTGGGGGGAGAGTGTCACTTCTTTTCGGACCGGTGGAGAGCTCCCTTTGTGATCTTTGACGCAGTACCCATTGCCATAAGTTTGATTTTCTGCAGTAGCGGTTTCCTTGACACTTTTGGTTTGTGAGTTGACAACAGGAGTTGACAGAACTCCTACAGAGATCTTCCTGGATTGACTGAGACGTCGGCAGTTACTGCCAAAACTCCGGCAACCGCTCATACAGTCCTACCATTGTAAACAATCAGAACATTGTCATGTCATCATCCCACATACTCAATTTCTAATAACATGGACAACCAACAGTCCTATCATTGTTAACAATCAGAACATTGTCATGTCATCATCCCACATACTCAATTTCTAGTAACATGGACAACCAACAGTCCTATCATTGTTAACAATCAGAACATAGTCATGTAAACACCTCACATAAATTCATAATAACACGGACAACTGACAGTCCTATCATTGTAAACAATCAGAACACAGTCATCTAACTACCCCACGTAAATTCTAATAGCATGGACTATACCAAACTACAAATGACCATATGAGCTGCATACAAGCATACAACAAATTCTGAGAATGAGAATTTACACAGGCCTAACTTAATTCGGCAATCCGTAACACTATCACTTCTTGCAGAGGCTTAACTTAAAATATAGTAACACATAAAACATGAACATATGTCGACAGAATAGAAATTGGCAAGTATGTGTACCTCCCGCCCATTAGCAATGTCCATTCCAATCGACTCTGCAGAATTTGCAGGATCAGTCAGAAATCTGACAATATTCCAAAGTACGATGAAACGGAATTAGAACTCAACGGTGAGAAAAAAAAAAACACGAACAGTATTAAGGTAAAACGCAGCTGCAAATGAACAGATCTGGGTCTCAGAAACACACAACAGCTCAATATTTCACAGAAATACAAAAACTAAACCCTAACTTCTCAGAACCTAGAGATACCAAAAACCAAATTCGGACAACAACTCCAGAAAATCAGTACGCAGAAAGCTAAAGAAGCGATAATGAACCCTAATTTTCGCGAGAACACCAGAATTCTACACAGATCTGTTAATCATACACGCACAAAAATGAACAAAAACTGTGAATGGAGAAGGTGATTATTACCGTAGTACAGCTGCGAGCTGATCTCCGGCGAGTGAGGGATCCGTACACGATTCTAGCTCAGCTGTAGCTTTTCAGGAGTCCGTACGATTGCAAAATTTCAAAATTGTGAGAAATAGAAAATTTTCGAATCAGATGAAGGGTTTTTGAAGCTACAAGGAAATGAAAATTGTGATGAGGCGGGAAAAATTCGCCCAATATTTAACGGCTCACCAACACTATCGTACGCTGTGCAGTGTGCGCATGTTAGCATCCACCTCCCTCACTGATTACTGATTAGTGATTTGTTGGGTTCGTTTTGAAATTTTGAAAAAGAAAAAAAATTGTTCCAAACTGATGGATTTGTTGGGTTTGTTAGTAATTTATTTTTACTTGAATTTTTTTTGAAAAAAGATGGATTTATTATTGATGTAAGATTCCAAACTTTAAATTTAGTATTTACGCGATTTAATAACAACCAACTGAATTTAAATCAATTGTTTTTATGAAAAATAGCATCATAGCATGTCACCCGATTCGTATTCCAAACCTAATAGCTTCCCCATAAAAATTTAAATTATAGTTAAAATATTTTATTGGGACAAGAGGACGTTTTGAATGTTTTTCTAAACAGTAAATTGTAATCAGTGAGTGTTCAAAATCAAAACACTCAGTTGTCTCAATCGCAAATTAGTTGTTTAGCTAATGAAAAATCAATAATCAATGCATTGTTTGTTTGGGATGTGTGAGATAAACGTAATAAACTCAGAGCTATAGCTAACTCACTAACATCATCGCGTACTGGCCCAACTAAAACAAAGTCAGTAAATGAACCTTAAGCGTGTTGTAAGTAATACATTCGGTTTTGTATGAGTTGTATCCCAACCAAATGATTTTACCTAGTGAACAACTTCTCTTAACACATGCCCCGTTTGTCCCATATCAGTTTTTTGAGCACAACCAAAATTTATTGATTAAACGAGATGAGGTACAACTTTTCGGGTATCCCGACATGTGTCATAACCCTGGGATACTTATTACATACATCATTTTGCAGATAAACTCCTAACTAACAGAGACACAAGTCCCATATTTTAGTGGTAAGCCTACATGGACAGCTAGTCATATGGCAATCTTGGATCCTGGAGTTGGAGATGCAAACTAGGACATCGACTAGCTTAGCCAAAACATTTGCATGAGCATTACATTGTCTATATACAAACGAAAGCTGCACTCCTCAAGTTTCATCAATTGTTGCCTAATATTTGCAGTGGATATATGACAGCTGTATTTAGACTAACCACCTATACACTGATGCTTGCTCGCTTAGCCTTCTTCTACCGTAATCCGCAACTCAATCTCCGATTAGTTCCTTTTCTTCCGCCCCCATCCCCAGCTCAATCTCCGATTAGTTCCCACCTCTTTGCGATGCGCGTCCACCGAATCTGGTGGTGATGATAATAAGTCTCCGACAAGGTTAGCCGAGGTGCAGCGACTCCTTTATCAAGCGGATGAGCGGTATAAAGAAGCCGGTGACGCCGTTGAGCCCATTCCCAAAATCACACTTGGTTAGTTTTGTATTAGTATTCAATTTCTTAAACACTGTCTACTCAATTATCAATTCCCGTTTGTGGCTTGTGTTGCATACTTGCATTTAATTTAATATTGTTATGTAAGTAATTTGCTCAAGGATTTTGTATTATTAGTAAGCACATGATTGATTTAGTAGCCATGTGTAGTTAAATTGATTCTAGTAAGGTGAAGTCTATGATATTATCCACCTAGTTGGGACATGGGAGATTAGACCTCTTTCTCCTTGTTCTTATTGCAATGTTTAATGTTTTATAATTACTTAGTTGGGGCTTTATATTCTCAGGTCGGCTCCGTACCGACCTAAACTCAGGTATTCATTCAATAGTTGCCATGTGACGCTTAATTTAATCTCATCCATTCATTTCGGTTCAAAGCCATTTTTGGTACGATGGATTATAATTATTTTTCTTTAACATTAAAAATCACCACAAAAATACTATAATGCCCTTAATTTCAATTTATATGATTACATATACACGTAAACCTTATTATTAATCTTAATCACAAACCAAAGTTAATTGATCACAATTAATTTATCCATTTCAATGATACATAAACTATCGAACACTTCTAAATAATATACTTCGTAGCTAAAAAAATAAGTCTCTGTTATTGTCCTCTACAAATGTTGATAGCTAGTGCAATTAGATTATGGAAAACGAATATCCATTGAATTGTTGTTGAAATTAATTTGATATATATTGATTAATTTTTATTTTAGTTAAAGTAAATTTTTATTTTTAATTTAATACTCATAAATAGTAAGAACTTATTTAAATGAATTTTTTGAAAGTAGGGGTATAACTGCACATTTATATATTTTTATCAAAATTTAATAATTAGAATGAAATATATAATAAAGACCTATGTTTAGGTCGGTACGAAGCCGACCTGAGAATAGAAAGCCTCGAAATGTTAACGTAATACTTTGATGTGTGATTCAAGGAGTTATTGATAACCTCGACACACTTGAGGATCTCACTTTTTTTTTTTTTTTCTTTTTTGTTCTTTCCCTTTATGCGGGCAATACTCTGATTTTTTTTTTCTTTTTGAAATAAGCGCACTTCATCAATCTGATTTTCTTTGAAGCTACCAAGGAATTGTCCATTGTGTTTAATAATTTCATTGGTATATTTTATTTTGAGAAATATATTATTACGACATATCAAAGATTTTTACACCGAATGACTCCATTCAAAGTATCAATTTAAACGTGTAAAACTTATGGGGAAGATTTTTACACCGAATGACTACATTACTGCTTGCCAAGAGCTTTTACACATGCCTTGGGAGATAAAACTCAGGCAAATCCATCGTGATGTCAATGTGAGTGCGGACTCACTTGCGAAGATAAACTAAGATTTGAGTTAGGGAAAGATTTTGGGATCAACCACATGAATAGTTACTACCTAATTTAAATTTTGATTTAATTTGATCACTAGCTTGCTGCCGTAAAAAAAAAAGAAGTATCAATTGAACGTGTAAAATTAAAAGCTTACTAGGATTTCAATACATTTACAAAATGAGACTGTAGAAAACAATCTTCCCCAAAATAAACATCACATTCCATTTTCGCGGTTAATACTTAAATATCAACAAAGCCTTGCAAGTTTACGCGACAGTCACGTGAAGATTGCGTGCCTAATTCGAACACGTTACTATTTCCTATTGGTCCTTGTCCAAAATTACAAGTCACCAATTTCCATCCACAAATAATAATATTCCGACACAAAACAGAATATAAATATAAATATTTTGTTACTCAAAATAACCAAAACGCCCCAAATAATAAAGAGAAAAAACAGAAAAATAAAAGGATCAGAATCCTTTAGAAAAATCTAAATTCTCTGCCAATTTGCCCCAAAAATAACAACACACAAACTAAACACTCGTCATTTTTGCCTCAGCAACAATGAGTACAACTTCTCTGGTAGTACCTTGCTGCTCCGGCACGGCGAATTTTAACCGTAACAGGCGTCGGTTGAAGCTCAATCCGCCTCGAGCAGCGCTGGTGGAGGCTAATCCTCGACAAGTTCCAGTCCTGAGAGGCGGCGAAAATGGCAACGGAGCTTTAACAATCGTGCGAGTGAGAGATGAGGCTTCCTCAGTCCCGAGAGACCGAGCCGAGGATATGCAAGCCGAAGCAAGAGCCATGGCGCGCGCAGCAAACGCCACCGTGTACTCGCCGGAGTTTCTGGTGGCGAAGTACAGGGCTCGGCCGATTAAGGTGGTGCGTAGGGCACTGGAGATATTTACGGGGCTAGGTTCATTTGCGTTTGGGTTGTGGTTGGATCAAGTCAAAGGAGAATTGACTCAGAAGCAGAGAATGCGAGCTGTTCAGCTCAGGAAGACGTTTACTAGGCTGGGACCGACTTTTGTGAAAATTGGTCAGGGTTTGTCAACTCGACCTGATTTGTGTCCCTCTGACTACCTGGAGGAGCTCGCTGAGTTGCAGGTGAAGAAATTCTGCATTCACATATTTGTTATTTATTATTTTTTTTTCTGGTTTAGCTGACTTTGTTTGTGGTGCTAAACTGCTAATTTGTAATTTCTAGTTGTAGAAGAAACTGAGACAGTATTTGTGGCATGTTTTATAAAAAATTCCTAGTTAGCTCGGAGTCACATAGCAGTTTAGTTTCAGAAGTTGAAGTATAGGTCTAGAAAGTAGAAACTAATTTCTGAAACAATATTTGTTTGTAGCATGTTGGAACGGTTCTCGAATTACAAATTGAATATTTCGGATATTTCGAAAGGAACACTGCATGGAAGTCGGAACCTAGTCAATGTTTCTTCGTCGTAATAACTTGAAGAATATAAATGATGACTGTAGATCTCATTCCAATAACCTGAAATTGAAGCATTTCGAGGTTTTCAAATGAAGGATAAGAAAAACAGAATATAATCCACAGCATGTAGTATGTGTTTTTGTGACAATGTGAGCTTTATTTAAAAGTACGTGATTGTGAGAGAATATGTATCCACATATTTTGTTCATACACGCCAAACGGTCTATCACTTTCTCTTTCACTCTATTTTGGCTTGTAAGGATGTGTGAATGTCCATCTAGATTGATATTGAGATTATAATCTAGGATGTTTAATATCTTTCGTGGTTTTCCATCTTACTAGTACATGTTTTTTTTAAAGAATCTCTTTGTTTTCTTCAAATGATATTTTTTCAATGTAAAAGAATTGAATCTACATCAAGTCAAACAAATTTGAATAAATCCAAACTGAAGTAGAAATGATTAACTCCAAGAAGTATATGTCAACTTATCTTGCAGTAAAAAAGAACCACTCATAAAACTGAGGTTCTTATTGCAATGAGATTTTCAGGCTTTATCCGTGCACTTCATAGTCATGATCAATTATATCTTTTACTACTATATTATTTTTATCTCATCTCTTTCCTTGCGGTAAAGAAAAAATTATTATTATCAATCAGGAGTAAGGATTTTGAAAGAAGGCGTAATGAATTCAGTAAAAAGTTCTTTGTAAATCTTCATGATATCCAAACACTTTCCATTCTTTGATATCCGATTGTTTAGTGTCATTAGTTGTGCGTAGAGAGGTCCTCTCTTGTTTCAGTTGTTCTATTAGGTCTAACTTGAGTCCCCAGTGCACTACTAACTTTCTTTGCAACTTTTGCTCTTGATTTGTTCGGAGTAGGATTCTTTGCCAACATTTCCAGACGACGAAGCATTTGCCTGTATTGAGAAAGAGTTGGGATTTCCACTTGAGTCTGTTTACTCCTCAATATCTGCTTCACCAATTGCTGCTGCTAGTCTTGGGCAAGTTTATAAAGCACAGTTGAAGTACTCGGGCAAGGCTGTTGCAGTGAAAGTGCAAAGACCTGGTATCGAAGAAGCTATTGGGCTAGACTTTTACCTAATAAGAGGTGTAGGTTTTCTCATCAATAAATATGTTGACGTAATAACAAGTGATGTTGTTGCCCTTGTTGATGAATTTGCTCGAAGAGTTTTTCAAGAGCTCAACTATGTACAGGTTAGTTTTTAGATTTTCCTCTGCCTGCGACCTAGACAAATAGTATTCTGTACCTTCTGTAATACACATGTTAGCTAGCGATAATGACAATAACTGTAATACACATGTTAGCTAGCGATAATGACAATAATATAGACTAGAGAGCTAGTAGGTTTGAATGTTAATTTTGACAGGTCTATGCAGGAGGGTCAAAATGCAAGGAGATTTAAAAAGCTGTATGCAGACAAAGCAGATGTTCTTGTGCCAGATATCTTTTGGGACTACACAAGTGGAAAGGTCTTAACAATGGAGTGGGTTGAAGGTGTCAAGTTAAATGAGCAAGAAGCTATTGAGGGACAAGGGCTCAAAGTTCTGGATCTGGTTAACACCGGTATTCAATGTAGTCTTAGACAGCTGCTTGAATATGGCTATTTTCATGCAGATCCTCACCCAGGAAATCTCTTAGCAACACCTGATGGGAAGCTTGCTTTTCTTGATTTTGGAATGATGAGTGAAACTCCCGAACAAGCAAGATCTGCTATAATTGGTCATGTTGTTCACATGGTTAATCGGGATTATGAAGCCATGGCTCGTGATTACTATGCTCTGGACTTTTTGTCCCCTGATGTGGATGTAACTCCAATTGTACCAGCTCTAAAAAATTTCT
The DNA here is from genome assembly GCA_028274465.1 of Plantago ovata. Classification (NCBI taxonomy): domain Eukaryota; kingdom Viridiplantae; phylum Streptophyta; class Magnoliopsida; order Lamiales; family Plantaginaceae; genus Plantago; species Plantago ovata. The sequence continues at coordinate 13,609,202 of CM051457.1, read as the reverse complement.
TTGATGATGCATTAAATTCAACTGTGAGTGAGCTCAACTTCAAAACCATTGTGGATGGCTTGGGCGCTGTTCTGTACCAATATCCATTTAATGGTAAGTATGAACTCTTTTTTAGACCGTCTAAGGATATCATTGAACTACTATATATGTGGATCCAAAAAAGCTTTATTTGCTTATTTATTATTTTAATCTTCTTTTTTCTTATTTCACTGATATATGTTGCTGAGGCTCATTACAAAGTATTGTGCCAGAAGGATTTATGACACGGTTAAAAAACAGAGACTGAATCATTTGACTCATAATCACAATGATGAATAAATTAGGCGTGTTGTGGCTGACAACTATTGCCTCCAGAACTGATTACTACTTAATAACTGTTGGATCTATTAAGGCGAATCAGATTGCTAAATATCTCTCCAATTAATATGGCTTTCTGCTACTTAAAACTCAAAAGGCAAACTTGGACTTCTGGTCCGAGTTATTGAAAATTTCTCACTTTAGATACCTTCGTGAAGTGGAAGGTTAGACTAACTTTGTAGTCTAAGCACAGGGTACGGCAAGCAATAACATTGACAAACTTTCTAGCATAAAATAGGAGACAGCTCATATATAATACTATATCTTCTTCCTCTCTTTCATATAAGCATAGATTACATGTCATTTTTCCAACGTCTCCTGTGTATATGTATGAACACACACCATATTTCTGTTAACAAGGACCTGGGTTTGTTGTATCATGAGATATCTATCGAAAACAATTATATCTAATACCTACATCTTATGTGCAAAGTTAGTATTTAATCTCCCTATCTCTAATCGTTACTTATTAATTCCTGCAGTCCCTGCATATTATGCCTTGATTTTGAGATCTCTCACTGTACTAGAAGGCTTAGCTCTATATGCCGATCCCAATTTTAAGGTGCTGGCTGCATCTTATCCATATTTTGCTAAAAGGCTTCTTACTGATCCTGACCCATATCTAAGAGATGCTTTGATAGAGCTTCTTTTCAAGGATGGGAGATTCAGGTATGCATAATGGACCAAGTTATTTTAGTTGGTGTTTGAAGTGAAGAGCTATTTCATCACTAAACTGACGAGTGCTGACTCTATGATATTATATTCTTTGATTATTGCAGGTGGAATAGACTAGAAAACTTGTTAGTCCAGGGAAGTAAAGACAGAGATTTCTCTGCAAAAGAAGCTCTACAACCTGTCCTCAAACTATTGTTTGGCCCAGATGGTGAAAGCCTAAGGGTATTAGTGATCAAAGAAGCTGTTCGTGTTACTGAAGCCATTGTCTTGGGCACAGTGGTTGATTCGTACAAGTCTATGCCTGGCCCGATACGCTCACTAATCTTCAATGTTAATGCAGCTAGCCCCTTAGCAATGAATATCGCCGAGCAAGAAAGCATGATGGAGCTTAGGGCACAAGTATTCAGAATATGGGCCATGTTGCGATCCTCTGATAATTTCGATCCTAGTATTTTGCTGCCCATACTACAGGTAACAATTAACTAACTCATCCTCTTAATATTTAGTTTCGTAAAAAGATATGTTATGGTGTGATGGGTGGCTTACCACCGTGCTTTGGAATAGTTGGTCACTTAGTCTATGGATTGCCACTTCTTGTCCTTTCTGACGTTAGTACATTGAGAAATAGATGAAGTAGGTCATGAAGGAACTGAGTAGTTGACGGAGTTTGAGAAACCTTATTAAATCTGTATTCCAATAAAGTTCTCCTTAAAAGATACTAGACGTAGCTAAACTACAATAGGGTTCTGCTGATTCGCTTGTATGACAGGCTTCATGAAATTTATTTCTCTTGGCAACTGAACTTTCCTGAAAAGATACCACTGTTTGTACCTAGGCTTAGCATTGGGTGGGCATTGGTTGCCCAACCCATTACATACCCATGAAAATTAAACCTTGAAGGTTGGGTTGGGTAAAACAACCCTGCCTGAGTAAAACCCACCACAGAAGAGCCCGATAAAACCCAGCCTGTTAGGGCCGTTTTTTTTTTTTGTTTAACTTGAGATATTTATTTATTTTAATCCTAATTGCAAATTATACATTTTCCAAAAACATATAAGTATATATAAAATTTTACCGAAAATTCGAACATGCACACACACCATGGGGTCTTGGGGATGGGGCATGAGTCATGGGTGGGCTTGCAAGTTGCAAGTACAATCGATTCTATGTAGTGACTAGTGACTAATATAACAAATTTGAAGGAAAAACCCATGGGTGTCCAATGGGTTTTTACCCTGCCCGGCCCAATAGCTTTTTATTAACTTGGCTAGGGTCGAGTCTAGCTAAATTGTGTGTGGGTAATACCCAATACAGATTTAAGGGCTTTGGGTTGGGTATTCCCACCCATTGGGAAAGGCTTTGTTCTTTACTTGTTCCTTGATTTGCACGAGTTGCAATGCATTCTTATGAGCATATTTGACATTTTGATTAAATAATCTCTCACTGATGATTACTTGGCATGCATGATCTAGCACATTTTTCAGTATCCTCCTTTGATCCTTGAAGATATTTTGTATCAAGACATAATATCTTCTCCAATCAATACATATTTCCTTACACTGCATATTGCTGATTCTTCTCCACAACATTTGCCCTGAATCTTTAACTGTAGAACTCATTGAGCTTCCCTAGGTGATTTTCTAAAAGAGCTTAGGGGGGAAAAAGATTTTTGTTTTTTTTTAAAGAGAACAAAACACGAGGCTAATGTATTAGACTTTGTGTAGGAGGGACAGCTCAGTTATCATTTTGGACTTCAACATATTAGTTATTAGATTTGTTTGTACAAACCTAAGAAATGTAATAGAAGACGTAGCTCTCTACTTCATAAGCAACTGAATGAAGTGAATGATTGTTTCTCCCCCTGCAACTTCTTTTAGGGATAATAATTACAACTGACCCCTTCAAGGCTTCAGCAATGTCCCAAGTCCAGCTCTCTACACATGCAATTGACTGAAATGAATGATTGTACAACTCCCCTAAACTCTCTCTGCAACTTCATTTAGGGATAACTACAATTGACCCCTTCAAAAATGCCCAAAGTCCAGCCACATCCGCCCTCAGCTTAGGAAGCCAATTTACTTTCGTTGGCCTATGAAGTGGCTATATACTTGTCGATCAACTGTATAAGAAAATTTAATCCCTAAAATGGTATTCCCCTATCCAAGCATATCAAATTTATCAAGAAATGGAGGACTCATTCCCCTTCAATTTACTTTTTGTTAAAGCCATTAAAAGCCCTCCTATAGCTAACTATCGATATTGTAAGGTAGGTGATAATCATATAAGTACAACATGAAATCATAGACAATCCCTACAAGAAAACCAACCTTGCCATTATTTTCATAACTGTGTGCGGATACTCGAGCCACTATAAGCACATGCAAGTAAAATGTTCTGTTACCCTAAACCTACTAAGTTTTGTGATAATTGGCCCGAAAGGAACTAAGTGATTTCGTACAAATTACTCGCAAGTAGTTTATCCTTTTATGATTTTATCTACCAGTTGTACTATCAGGAAGAGATCTTATGTCTTTAGATTTTCTATAAAAATACAACAGAAAAGATGTGTTATGAATTTCTGACCCTTCGATGCATCTTGTAGCCAATTGACAAGCAAGAGCATTCTGCAATGGCAGTACAAGTGATTGGAGATAACTAACAGCAGTAATGTATTGTTTTTAGGCTAAACCTGTTACTTATAGTAAAACTTCTGTTCAGGGACACTTTAAATTTGTGACATACTAGATGTATGATGAATTTGCTGAAGTGCGTAAGCTAGTAGCATCTCCTTTGTTTGCACTAGCTGATGGTTTAAGTAAATCGTGTACTAGTTCATGTCAGCAGTCAGATTTACTATGAATGCTGTATAATTGGTCTAGTGAGTCGCCCACAATGTGATCCTTTGCTGTTGTAAGATAGATAAGATCAAAAGAGATAAGGGTGTTGGAGTAGCAATGAGAGGTCGGGGGTTCAAACCCGGACGGAGGCATGAGGTTGGTTTATGTGTATTTGGAGTTATAAGGTGGTAAAGGAGTAGTGTAGGAGTAGGGTAGTTAGATTTGCCGTAAAAAGTTATGTGCATGTGATTTGATGATTTGAACTGACAAAAAATATTTATGCATCTTACAGTATATTTTCTTCATAAAATCACGGTGACAAAATTGAAGTACTTCTAGACTAAATATAATCAGTACAGAAAGTTCAACTACAACAGTTCAGTATTTCCAAACCTGCTCTTGCACGTTCTTGATATTTTTACTGTCTGTTTAACTACTACTACTACTAGTTAATAAGGGTAATCTGGAAAGAATCCAGAACTGTGTCAGTACAAGTGGGAGTAGGACTCAACTGAAGTAGTTGTATTACTATCCAAAAATCTCTGGTTCTTTCTGAAAATTGCGCACTCTTGAAGGGTTACATAAATTTTCTGTATTCTACTTGGAAATTCTCTTGTAATTCCTGTTAAATGGAGCGGATCACAAATGAACCAGATCTACTTTCAGTTAAGTAATTCAGGAGTCGCACTGCTTTATGAATTATGTATCTTCATCTTGCTAGCACACAATGAAGTGTATGTTTAAGTGTTAGTTCTTCAAAGTACATAATGTTAGGGCTGCTGTAAAATCGATATGTTAAGAGTCATCTTAATGTACATATGTATCTGGAAGTAGGGTGGGTGGAATTATATGCCATCAGATTTCCTCTTATCCGTGTTCTCTTCTGCATTGATGAAGCATGTTTCTATACTCTGCCTTCTTCCCATCTCTGTTTTTTATATGCTACAGACTGTTTACCAGAAACAGTAATCTTTCACATGTCTATTATGTTTCAGTACTTTCATGTTAATGGCTCTTTTATTGATTAAGATTATTTATCTTTTTGTGTTGCAACTGTTTTTGCCATCTTTTCATAGTTGGTTATATGTTTAGTTGTTTCTATACTCTGCCATCTTTTCATCGCTTTTTATGTTTCTATACTCTGCCTTCTTCCCATCTCTGTTTTTCATATGCTACAGACTGTTTACCAGAAACAGTAATCTTTCACATGTCTATTTTTGCGTCCTAATTAAATGCTTATGTTTCAGTACTTTCATGTTAATGGCTCTTTTATTGATTAAGATTATTTATCTTTTTGTGTTGCAACTGTTTTTTGCCATCTTTTCATCGCTGGTTATATGTTTAGTTGTTTTAAATGAAAATTTGCGTTTACTTTCTTAATCAAGCAACTAGTGATACAGATGAGTTAACTTCGTGAACATTACTAATCAGGTTCTGCAAGAACGCGAGGCACAAACTCTTGGTGGACGTGTGGTAGGTGGAATCAGTCAACGTCTTGCAGCTCGTTTGTTACAACAAGTTCTTCGAGCTCCACCAACTGCTTCTGCTCAAAGTTGATATATCTATCTTTCTGTCTGTAGTCTGATGTAAAATGTTCTCAATTCTTTTCCCCAAATTAAATTAGAAGGCCGTCCGGGGTGGCCCTGATACATCATACATGTAATTATTTACTGATATGGAATTGGACAGATTTTCTCAGAAATAATATATATTACTTTCAACTGAATCATCTGCACTTCTCATCTTGCATCTCCAAGATCCGTGGTTTGGATGCACATTTAGTATCTTCTCTAATCATGCCTACTATTAATCTGCCAGCATTATTAGATCAGTAGTCGCTCTACCTTACGTGCCATGCTTGGATTCTGTTTAATCTGCTTGAGAAAAGCATTACATTTTTTTCTGTTTTGTTGCAGATGCAGCTGAAACCAAAACTTAATCCACTGCACTTTATGGAATTGATAAGAGTCTGTTGGCAGCCTTGTTTATTCCTTGAATTTACACTTAGCATCTGAAATGTTATTTACTTCATTACTTGCAATCCATGAAGATTCTTTAGGGAGTTAAAGCAGAAACGGTATCTGAGTTACAATGAAACAATGATTGCAGGAAATCTAACAACACCCCATTTTCACGTCTTACCAGTGAAAGAAAAACAACTCTTCATCAGTATAGATATTATCTCAGTTACAATGAAACAACAATTGCAGGAAATCTAGCACCCAACAGCATGCATTTTCTCGTCTCACCAGTGAAAGAAAAACAACTCTTCATCATCAGTATTAAATAGTTTTATTAAGTATAAGGTTGAAAAAAAAAAGAGTTACAGATAAGTATAGAAAGAAATCAATGGAAGACCAACGACAACCGGTGGCAGTACATCGATCAATCAACGTTGCTTAAACACCAGAGTATGGCGATGGCCTATCAAGACCCTTAACGATACCGCACAGAGGCTGGTCTGGCAGCATGTTGTACTCATCCCTCAAGGATTTGTTCTCAGAAAGCACACTGAAGTACAGCTGCTGTCCCAGGTAACTCCTCTCCACCATGTCTGATCTGAAGTTCCACATGCCAGCGTTGTCAAGGGTGGTCATGAGTGCAGTCCACGAGTGGGGGTACACTTGGATGGTGTGCCTGCTGACAGCATCGATCAGGTTGTAGTTCTTCCTCTTCTCGGGTGTCCAGGTTCCTGGCTCAATAGCAACGGGGAAGAAAGAGTAACCATCTAGGTGGTATGTCTGGATGGTCTTCTCACGGTTCTCCAAGATGATCTCCACAAAGTTTCTGAATGTCCCGTTCAGAACACTTGGGGCAATGACCACTTTGTTGTCGGTGGGTGGCTCGTCCTTCACCAAGTTGTACTTGAAAACCTTGTCGCCAAGGCTGAAGTACTCAGCCAGCTTCACGGGGGTTTCACCATCTACATGGGAGACACCGTTGATAGCAAACCTAAGCTTTCCGTCGACCATGGCACGAGAGTTGGCGAGCTTGATGGTTCGGGTGATGTTGATCTGTCCGTAATGGTAAGATCCCTGTGGGTTGGGACGAGCTGCGCTAGCGGTCAGGTTCCACCTGAAAGAGCGGAACTGGTTGATGGACCATGCGATTCCAACAGAGTTCTCGGGTGGAGACTGGGGAAGAGCAGGTGAAGCAGGACTGTTGCTACCAGCGTAACGGATGACAGCAACAGAGGTCATTGTCTTCTTCAAAAACCTGCTAGACGCGACGAAGTAGTAGTCCTTAGGATCAGCTTTAGCTTCCACCAAGACAGAAAGGCACTGGCCAACATGGAGATCCATGGAGTCGTAAACGTTCTGCACGGTGTGAGATCCTTCCACCTCAACCAACTTCATGGGGTGTCCTTGGAACTTGAAGTTTATAGAAGTCCTAAGTCCAACATTGCAAACTCTGTACCTGTACGTCTTACCGCTCTCCATGGTAGCAATTGGGGCAAGGCTGTTGTCTCCAACCTTTCCACCCTTTCCATTGATCTGTATGCCATCAGGGGTACCAATCGAACGACCACTGTCAAGGAGCTTCTTAAGGGTCTTGTGTCCCTTACTGTACCAGTCACCAACAAGAACAGCATACTCTTCAGCAGGGTTGTCGAATGGAACGGGGATCAACTCACGGCTGTGAATCTGCAAGATTCCCATGCCACCAGAAGCCCTGTGGAGACCCGTGGTTGGGAAATAGAACGCGGTACCAATCTGATCCTTGACCTGGAACTTGTAGGTATAGTTTGTTCCAGGAAGAATGGGGCAAGTGGTTCCGAGGACACCATCTTGCCACGAGTTCTTCCTATGCTGGACACCAGCCCATGTCAAGAGGAACGGCTCATCCAGCTCGTTGTGGACGTTAACAACAATGTTGTTGTTGGAGGTGCAGTTGATTGTTGGACCGGGGAACTCACCGTTGATCAGGATAACCTGCTGAGGGACGCCGAGAGGAGCCATGGTGCCATAAGTGATTTTCCAATCAAAGAAGTGATAAGGGTCTTCTGCCATGGATACAACAGCCAAACTAAGAAGCAAGGCAACGCAGATCATTGCCATGGTTGGAATTCCACTGAATAAAATCTGATCTCCTTTTTCTTTTTTTTTTTCCTTTTTTTTTTTTTTTGATTCTTTTTTTTTTTATTCTAATTTATTGATCTTGTTTCTTAGAAGAAGAAGGAGGAGATAATGTCCTCTTCTTCTTACACAAGATTGATAATGTAATGAATGATATTGTGTTTGTAGGAGGTGTTTTTTATAGGTAGAATTTGTCCGAATTCATTGGTATATTTTTAAGAGTTATAGTTCCACTTGTTGCGCTTTGCCTCTCAGATTTTTCAGAGTTTTGCTTTTATTGCGTTCATTCACTCATTGCCTCATTGGTCTCTCCCTCCTACTATTTCTCTCAGAAATGGTGAACTTTTATGAAAGTCTGCATCTAATCTACATATGAAATTATGAATAGATTATAAGAATATTATCTATATTTGGACTCTACTTATATTAATAATAAATACTAATTCACATTACACAACCATATGTCCATATCTTTAATTAATATAATATATATTGTTGAGTTTGAAAGATTTCAGAACTTTTGTTCTATTGAGACCCTCTATTGAGACCCTGGTAATTTGCAATTACTATCCTCATTTTTTATCAATCTTTATTATTTTTATTTTCAACTTTATTTTAAAACTGTACGAGATCTTCATTAAGACTCCAAAAACGTTTTAAGTACAATAAGGCCGACAAAAGTTGTCCAAGCCACCCAGATTACCAAAGCAACTAGTCAAGTAAATCTACCGATACATCAAAGATCTAACCTAAAATCAAGTCACAAACCGGTTCCTTTAGTTTGGGGTACAGATTGTTGCGGTGCACGATGGTATGAATAGCATGTGCGCTAATCTGAGCCGTATCTACCACTTTCTGTTGGACGTATTCTGAGCATCCAAATTCCGTATACACATTCGGCAATGAGTCCCTTCAGAAGTTTGGCTTTCCATCCTTTACCTTTCGATCTTTGGTTCAATTCCCTAACGCTTCTGTTCCAGTCCAGTCTAGATCACATTCGTTCGGCACCAGCGCAACACACAGTTCAAAATTGCAGTAGTTTCCGTACAGCAGAAGAAAAGATGTTCAATGCTCTCACCTAGCAAGGCTAGCATACAGAAGCAGCATTTCCCGTACGTTTCAATGCCAAAAAATTGTGACCGGTCCTTAGTTGCAAGTCGTTTATCAAAGCCCGGGTATGAATACAGCTCGGGGGCGAGCCATATTCTTTAAAACCATGTCCTTCCAGGACATTTTTTCCTTCGGACCACACAACACAGCCCCTTGTAAATATTTTTCAATTTTATTCACTCTCATTCATACTATGTGATATTTGAACATGTGATCCAATGGAAAATTTTGCTGTGTGAATTTTCAATGTAATCCAAAAAAAAAAAAGAATCCCTCACATTTGAAATGGTAACACTTAGTGCTTTAACATTGCCTCCCTTTTGTTCCTTTTTTCCCTCTTTTTTCTTTTCTTTTTCGTTTTCATTTTACATACTTATCTCATCTTGTATACTCAATTAGTTGATGTTAGATGACATAAGATTTTAAAAGTAAAATAAAATAAGTTATAGGTTTAAGATTACTCCCAGTTCAAATCATGTTATCTCTTGGGTTCTTAAAACGTTTTAAGATTGTGTTGCAAAGGTTTATGTTGAACTGTAGGAACTGAACATCCTTCAAATATGACTTAAAAGTTAAAACAATAACAAAGGCTATTAAACTTAGCATAAAATTGATCAAACCCCCTGAACTTTAATACAATTGAGACATTGCCCCCTAACTTATTAAGTTTGAGACTTAACCCCCTCATCTATTTAAAGTGTTACGACATACCCCCTATATAATATTTTCCCTTTAATTTAATATTTTTCATTCAATTTAATATTTTCCCTACAATTTAATATGTCAGTTTTACTCCAATTAATCCTAAATTCATATCGAAAAATAATTTTAAAAATTATATTATAAAAATATAAGATTTTACTTATATAATATAAGTTCAAATCTTATTTTTTCAATACAATTTATATTACAAAAGTGAAAAAATAATATTTTCATTAATTATACCGAAAAAATAATATTTGAACTTATATTATATTATATTATAAAAGTGAAAATCGTTTAGTTTCATATCATAATTTTCAAAATTAATTTTTCGGTAGGTATTATGATTAATTTGGAATCAAATGGAAATATTTAATTAAAGGGAAAATATTAAATTGAATGGAAAATATTAAATTGATAGTAAAATATTATATAGGGGGTATGTTGCAACAATTTATATAGGTGAAGGGGTTAAAAATCAAATTTAATAGGTTAGGGGGTAATGTATCACTTGTAGTATAGGTCGGGGGGTTTGATCGATTTTTTCCTTAAACTTATAACAAAGGGTTTTAAAGTATAACACATGCCATTAAAACAATAACAAGGAGAAATATACTATAATAATAGTGCACAAAATTATATATATAACACCAGCTTTAAAAACATAACAAAAAAGATATTAAAACTATAATATAGTATAGGAGTTTAAAACAATAATAACAATCAAAAAGATAAAAAGAAGGCTAGAAGTTAAATACCAATTAAGAAGAAGCGAAGCAAACCACAAAGTACATTCACAAAAGCGATAATGCATCTATTGGAATTACTCCTTCCGTTTTAAAAAAAATGATATTTAATTATTTTTTACTTGTTTTAAAAGAATGACGTTTAAGGTTTTTATCAATATAATATTACAATTCTAATATTGACTCGCTCTTTTTCAGCAATTTTAAGGTTGTTTATTAAATAAAATATTAAAATTTCAAAATACCTTTTCTCCTTTTTACAAATTCCGATCATTTCTTTATTCAGAAAATTACATAAAAGAACCACTCTAGAGCACCTAATTGCTAAAACAATCACTTTAAAAACATATTACAAAAAAGGCCATTCTATTTTTATGGTGCCCTAAAATACAAGTAGTCTTACAAAAAAGGCCATTCTATTTTTATGGTGCCCTAAAATACAAGTAGTCTTACAAAAAAGGCCATTCTATTTTTTGGTGCCCTAGAATCTAATGAAACTAGTATTTTGCCGTTGAAACTAGCATTTGTGTTGCCGAAACTAATTAAACTAGCATCAATCTAATGAACTAACATTTTGTGTTCACTTGTGATGCTGAAACTAATGAAACTAGCATTCGTGTTTGCCGAAACTAATAAAACTAGCACTTGTATTGAAACTAGCATTTTGTTGCTGAAACTAGCTTTAATTGTTGTTGAAACTAGCACTTATGATGCTGAAACCTAATGAAACTAGCATTTTGTCGTTGAAACTAGAAGTTGTGATGCTGACAATAACGCAAATAGCTTTTTGACTTGCCAAAATTAATGAAACTAGCATTTTTTTTTTGCCGAAACTGGCATTTTTTTGCTGAAACTAGCACTCATGATGTTGAAACTAATAAAATTAACTTTTTGTTGTTGAAAACTAACAGTTGTGATGTTGAAACTAATGAAACTAGTATTTTTGTTGATGAAACTAGCAATTATGATAGTGAAATTAATGAAAGCAACATTTTTGTTGATGAAACTAGCAATTATGATGGTGAAATTAATGAAACTAGCATTTTTGTTGATGAAACTAGCAATTATGATGGTGAAACTAATGAAACTAGCATTTTTGTTGATGAAACTAGTATTTGTGTTGTTGAAACTAATAAAACTAAAAATTTTGTAGTTGCATTAATAAAACTAACAATGGAGTGATGATGTAACTAGCATTTTTGTTAATGAAACTAGCATCAAACTATTGAAACTAACACTTATAATGTTGAAAACTAATGAAACTAGCATTTTGTCGTTGAAACTAGCAGTTGTGATGCTGAAACTAATGCAACTAGCATTTGTGTTGATGAAACTAGCTTTTTTGTTACTGAAACCAACAATTATGATGCTCAAATTATTGAAACTAGCATTTATTATGCTGAAAACTAATGAAACTAGCATTTTGCTGTTGAAACTAGCACTTGTGATGCTGAAACTAATAAAACTAGCATTTGTGCTGATGAAACTAGCTTTTTTGTTGCGGAAACCAGCACTTATAATGTTCAAACTATTGAAAATATCATTTTTGTTGTTGAAACTAATGAAATTATTTTTGTATGATGTTGAAACTAGCATTAACATTTAGTTTCATATAGTTTCAGCTAGTTTATGAAACTAGCTTTTTGTCTGAAACTAGTTTATGAAACTAGATTTTATGTGTTGAAACTAATATGAAACTAGCATTTGTGTTGCTGAAACTAGCACACGTGATGCTAACACTAATGAAACTAGCATTTTGTGTTGATGAAACTAGCACTTGTGATGCTGAAACTAGCATTTGCGTTGCCGAAACTAATGAAACTAACATTTATGTTGCTGAAACTAGCATTTTTGTTGCTGAAACTAGCACTTAAGATGCTGAAACTAGCAAATAAACATATTAAATTATATATAATAAATAGTACACACATTTATCACCAAATAAATATATATTTATATATTTTTATGTACATTTAGTAAAGTAATTAAAGTGGAGGGGTTATTTTGTAAATATATCTAAAAAGAACCCTAATATCCAAACCCATTCATACCCTTGCCGTCATTTGAGGGATTTGACTCATTTCATTTTCTCCTCCACGGAAGCGGAACTCTCCAGTTCTTTCCAATTCTCCAATTCTTCTCGAACCACCTCCATCTCTCCACCTCCTTCCTCCGCAATGTATATAACCACCATTCCCCACATTCTCCACCATCATCAAACACGAAACCAAACAAATCACAGAAAGCTGTTTTCGACGCCAAGCGATTGATCGGGAGGCGATTCTCCGATCCGTCAGTTCAGGCTGACATGAGGCACTGGCCGTTCAAGGTGATTTCCGGTCCAGGAGAGAAGCCGATGATTCAGGTCCAGTATAAGGGAGAGGTTAAGCAGTTTTACTATATTTGACTCATTTGCTGAATTTTAAATTTTTATTAAAGCTACTGTAGGAGTTGAAGTCAGCGAGCTTTTGGTAATTGTTGTTTCAAGTTGGATGTTTTTGTAATTAGTTTTGTTTATTGATTTATTTGTGTATTTTTCCCTTCTTTATTATATGTTATATGTGTATTTAACTTAAACATCATTCTTAAAAAACGGAGAGATCAGAATTTAATTTCACTAATTAAATTAAATGGCCGGAATGGAGTTTATGGAATTAATTATGTTATTCATATATTGCTGAAGATTATGCAAATTTCTAGTACAGTATTAGATGCACCTGACTTCAACGACAACTTGTATCTCAAGTCGTTGGGAATGTCTACAACCTTTTTTACTTTATAGACTACACATACAGGTGCTTGGAACACAGTAGCAATGTTTGACTGCAAGTCTGCACATGTTTCTACAAACCTACTCCTAATAAAGTTCCTGCACCTCAATTTATTCTATACATGGTTCATACACAATTTCATCCTGTTTAAACTTTGTCACACACTGTTAGTCTGTTACTCACTATACAAAATTATGGCAAAAAATTGGTTCCTGCAGATACTCCTAATAATATTAATCCTGCTACATCATCTTGCTCATTGCTCACCAAACATCACCACTGATCAATTATCTCTTCTTTCCCTCAAAAACAGAATTACTTCTGACCCTTATGGCCTTCTTCGACACTGGACCACTTTATCTCCAGTTTGCAATTGGACCGGAGTCACTTGTGGTCCTCGCCATCGCAGGGTCACTGGACTAAACATTTCCGGCATGGGCCTTGCTGGCCAAGTACCTCCACATCTTGGTAACCTCTCGTTTCTCGTATCTGTTGACATGACAAGTAAAGATTTCACTGGAATTATTATTCCTCAGGAACTTGCTCATTTACCAAGGTTGAAATTGCTCAGTCTGAGTTACAACAGTTTCACCAATTTCAACATGTTCCTGAATTCATTATCTAACGAATCAACACTTGAGAGATTATACATATCAAACAACTCTCTTCAGGGGAACATTCCAGAATCCATAGGGTATCTCCGGAATCTCATGTTCCTAGACTTGGGAAATAACCAACTATCAGGTATCATCCCCACTTCACTCGCAAATATGTCAGGTTTGGTGTCTTTGAATCTCAACGGAAATTCAATTCAAGGGTCGATACCAGAAAACATGGGGAATTATCTCCATAAGCTTAATACCTTGAGCATCGAAAACAACCAGCTCACTGGTTCTATACCCAACAGCATTTTCAACATATCCACACTGGAAATCTTGGATTTCAGTCGTAATACCTTCTTATCTGGCACCCTTCCTGATGACATGTTCATACAACTTCCGATACTCAAAGGCCTGTATCTATCTGGAAACCAGATACATGGTCGAATACGTACCATCCAGTTTTGCTGATTGCCCTCAGCTTCAAATTCTGTCATTGCCTGACAACAACTTCAACGGAGTGATACCACCAGAAATCGGCTACTTACAGAAGCTTGAGGGACTATATCTCGGGGGGGAATATGTTATCAGGTGTCATTCCATCTTCGCTTGGGAACATGTCAAGTCTGAAGTGAGTGGATTTATCCATGAATTCATTGCAGGGGAAGATACCAGAATTTTTTGGGAATGTTCATAAGCTTAGTTTGTTGTATTTGGATAAGAACAGGTTTACAGGTTCCATACCGTACAGCATTCTCAACATCTCTACGCTAGAATCACTAGATCTTGGTGAAAATAACTTATCAGGTACATACATTTAAGTTCTAAACCAAAATCGATCAGAATACATATTTTCCTTTGGCTTTTCTCTCTTTGGTAATCTTGGTACTAATATTATTAAGTATTTCATTTATATTATAGGTGTTATTCCAAATTGGTTTGGCGAACTGTCTGCATTAAGAGAACTCGGCTTGAGCCTGAATCATTTTAGTGGTTTTATACCTGCGGCTGTATTCAATATCTCGACATTAAGTTTGATTTCTGTTACAGGAAATAACCTTTCAGGCAAGCTCCCATCAAACCTTTGCAACACCCTACCCAATCTTCAACAACTTCTTTCTGCAAACAAGTTCAGTGGAGTTGTACCACATTCAATTTCAAATTGTTCACAACTTGATCTCCTTGATCTTAGATATATATATCTTGATTCGAACAATTTGAGTTCTAGCATACCAGAGAGCATCTGGAGCTTGCAAGATCTCTTGGAGCTTGATATTTCCTCAAATTCCATCAGAGGTTCACTATCTCCTCAAATTGGGAATCTCAGGGCATCAGCATACATTAACTTGTCGAACAATGACATCTCAGGTGATCTTCCAAACTCCTTTCAAGGCTTGCAAAGTATTATTACCTTTTCATTGGCTCATAATAAGTTTCAAGGTCCAATACCCAACTCTATTGGAGACATGTTGAATCTGGAAGACCTTTCCCATAATAACATCAGTGGTATAATCCCAAAGTCATTAGAAGAACTAAAACATCTTCAATACTTCAACGTTTCTTTCAATCTGTTATCTGGAGAGATTCTTTCAGGAGGGCCTTTTGGAAATTTAACAAGCCAATCATTTCTGTCAAATTCTGCACTATGTGGACTTCAAAGATATCAGGTACCCCCTTGCAAAGAGTCGAAGAGTAAATCAAAGTTGAAAAAAGAATTTCAGCTTGCACTTATAATTATACCTGTTGTGGCTTTAGTGCTAGCGTGTATCTTGACCTGGTAATTATTAGATGCTGCCGAAAAAATGCGCCTCAAATAGTCTCAGGTGTATCATTGAGAACAGGAATTTCCAGGATTTCCTATTTCGAGGTTTTGCAGTCAACTGACAGATTCAGTGACAAAAATTTGTTGGGCAAAGGAAGTTTCGGCTCAGTTTACAGAGGTGTCTTTGGAGACAGGAAGATTTTGGCCATAAAAGTGTTCAATCTGCAGTTGGAAGGTGCATTAAAGACTTTTGATGCTGAATGTGAAGTATTGCGTAATATTCGCCACAGAAATCTCGTGAAGATCATCAGTAGTTGCTCCAACCTGGATTTCAAGGCCTTGGTACTCGAATGCATGCCTAATGGGAGCCTTGAGAAGTGGTTATACTCGAAAGAAGTTGTCTTATCTCTCATGCAACGATTGAGCGTTATGATAGATGTAGCTACTGCATTGGAATATCTCCACCATGGTTACTCCACACCCGTGGTTCACTGTGATCTAAAGCCGAGCAATGTCCTTCTAGATGAAGATATGATAGCCCATGTCAGTGATTTCGGAATCGCACAACTGTTAGGTGAAGAGGAGAGCAGAACACAGACCAGGACCCTAGCAACAATCGGTTACATGGCTCCAGGCAAGTATTTTACTCTCCAATTAAATGTTATGTTGCTGTTGTATTGCATTGCAGAACACGACCTACTTTACCATGTGTGTGTAAATGAAAAAGGAACATATGTATGTCAGTTTTACCCCCAGTAACAGATACATGAGGCCTAATAAAGTTCACTTTACTTCTTTTGCCTTTAGTTTCAAGAATATACTTTCTGTTATAATCAGATTTCATATTCCCATTACTGATCTGTTTCAAAAAAAAAATATTTCCATTACTGATGATAAATCTTGTGTACTAGAATACGGATTGGATGGGAGAATTTCCACAAGATGTGACGGGTACAGTTATGGCATCATGCTATTGGAAACATTTACCGGACGACAACCGGGTCATGGAATGTTTTGTGGCAACATGAACCTCAAGAACTGGGTAAAAGATGCGTTACCCAATGGGTTGAGTCACATTACTGATGCCAATTTAATGAGACCAGAGGAAGAACATTTCGCCAAGAAGATGACTTGTGTATCATCAGTTTTGGAGCTAGCTTTATGTTGCTTGGCATATTGCCCGGCTGAGAGGATGGACATGAAGGATGTGCTAGCAGCACTTACGAAAATAAAGAATCAGCATGGCATCGAATTCAGATATCTAGAAAGAAGGCAAGCATCAGTTAATTTGTTCTGATACTGTGATGTGTTTCTGTAGAATATAATGTTGCTATCAGTCTGCATACAAGAGAGGATAGCAGGAACCAAATTGTTGATTGTATTTCACATACCAAAAGCTTGTTGGTGTGCTTTTATGTTATACTATATGATATTTATCTGAAATTTTCTATTCTTTAGCAGAGAGAAGTGCTTTAATGCTTCTCTTAGATGATATATACTAATTCATCAAGAGAGGATAATTCATCTGAAATCGAGAGTACTAAATGAGTTGTACGTGGTACGTAATTTACCAAATAAATGGTTATTGATACACTTTTACACATATATGTTTCCAGAGCATAACAGATTTCTTGATGCTTTGAACAACTTGGTACATATAGATTTCTAGTAATGCTTACATATATATAAGATAAGAACAGAATCATTCAAACAAGCTTATTGAACACAATTGCAAGATGACATGTCGAACGTTGATGGTTACACTTACATCTCCCTGTGGACTGGTACTCTATTTCTTGCCCTTCATGTACCTGCATTGATCAGCACCAGTGACATAGAATAAGTTAATTTCAGAATAGAATGAGACTACAAGAGATTGCTAATGCGATGAGAGAGCCGATTCCGATTGGAATCTGACCATAAAATTTGTTGTCAGCCAGGTTGAGAACACTTAATTCGGTCATATTTTCCCAACAGTTGGGAAGCCCTCCTGATAACTCGTTATTCGACAGGTCAAGTACCAGCAAATATTCTATCTTGCATATTGATTCAATTGATCCGCTAAGCATATTTCTAGAGAGTTGTATCACATAGGAATCAGGATGAAATATTGGGACAGGGCCTGAGAAGTTATTGGAGCTAATATCTAGTATTATATAAGAAACACCAGTGGATGATAAATCAGGAATTGAGCCACTAATCTGATTGTATGAGAGGTTTAAATATGTTACTTGAGCTGACATATTCCAAAACCATATAGGAACTTCATCTGATATACCAGCAGAAGAGATATCAAGATGATTATAAATACTCCGAGTTTGAAGCCATGTTGGGAAACGGCCGCCCAAATGGCAACCTCTCAGTATTATAGAATCCAAATTAAAAAGAGGTGTCCACTCTGGAGAGAAGTTCAAAGATAGTGAATTCAGAGATAAATCAAGATATGCTAGGTTACGAAGTTTCGAGAGATAAACCACAGAGATTGTGCCATTCAGGGAGTTATAAGAAACATCTAAATATGTATGGTGGGAAAGTTGGCCTATGCTTACAGGAAGTTGACCTGTCAGTTTATTCTCTCGGACTTGTAATTGGGACAATGAAGAAAATGCTTTGAGGTCTGGAATTGCTCCTTCAAATTGATTGTAAGACAAATCAATGGAAGATAGATAGCCAAGTACTGAGATTAGAAAGCCATAGAATTGGTCCGTCAAATAGATTTTTGGACAAATCAAGATAATCTAATGAAGTGATATTAGAAAGCCAAGTGAGGTCCTTGGATGTCAGATTGTTAATAGAAAGATCGAGTGACTGCAAGTTGGCCAGGTAACCTAGCTGATAGGGCACATCACCAGAAAAATTACTAACCGAGAGATCCAGGGATTCTAGTTTCTCAAGTGAACCAAGAAATTCAGGAATTTGATTACCTCCAAAATCTTTGAAAGCAAGGTCCAAGTGTTTTAAATGATGCAACTCAAGACCAATGAGGTCTAGCTCAATTGGTTAGACTGAGGTGTCATGACACTAGAGGTCATAGGTTCAATTCTCGTCAAGTGCGAGATTATTTATAGTTTATTACTAGCTTTGTAATACGATTATTAAAAAAATTTATTAAAAAAAATGATGCAACTCAAGCAAACTTGTGCTAATCTCACCTCCTAACACATTTAGATAGAGGCTAATTACATGGTTGTTCTTCTTGCTTCAAATCACATCGTGCCAATTGCAGCACTCCTTGTCGTATGTTGCGTTTCCCCAAGTCGAGAGAGTACTGCTGCCTGGTATATTTATAAAGCCTTGCTTGAGAGTGAGCAGAGCTTCCCTCTCCTTGTCCTTACACCTGAAGACCTGTTTATCACGAGCTGCCCCTGAACGAGTAAGAAGATAATCATTTCCAATGCACAGCAAACAAAAGACTTGTATGAATTTCAACAACTTAATAACACTAGCAATTCCTTTAGTATCCAACATTTTCTTCTTTTTTTTTTTTCTACTTTTTTTTTGTAGAGTTGAAAGATGTACACAGGTAGTACTGTAGTAGTAATAGTAGTAATGAAGGCAGAAAATGATACTAGCTAGCAAATGATTTGAATTGTGTATGGGCTCTTCTCTTACTATGTTCTCTATAAATAAGCAAAAAAAAAAGAGTGGGAAGCAAGATAGACTAGTAGTCTAGTAGTATCTTCGAAGAATTTTACTAGACCAACTCCATCCCAAGGATGGTGGAGTTTGCTAAAACGCAAACGTGTTGCTCCATCCAAGCTTGGTGAGCATATGAGTATGCTAAGACCATCTCTAACCATGAGTCTTATGAGGGTCTTACTTATGGTTGGAGATGGTAAAATGTGGGTCTTATCATCTTATACAAAAGATGAGTCTTTCCACATAAGATGAGTCTTATGCAATATTTTATTACTATCTTATTCTTTTTGTCTTTTTTTTTTCTTTCCACTTTATTTGTTTCTTTTATTTGAGTATAGTTGAGTCTTATGGTATTATGAAGGAAAGAATAAAAAATGTATAGTTGAGTCTTATGGTTGGAGATGGAGAGGAGTTTGAGTCTTATGGTATTATGAAGGAAAGAATAAAAAATTGAGTCTTGAGTCTTATGGTTGGAGATGGTCTAACAACATAAGCGTCTAGTATTATTTTATCATTTCTTCACTTTAATTTTTCCTTATTTTGGTTCAGATGCAATATCCTTGTATGAGTTTTCCCATTAAGTACCTTTTATTTTATGAACTTGTCTTTTAAGTTCAGTTTTTCTTTTCTTTTTGTAATATATTTATTTATGTTTTCATATATTTCACATAGATTATATTGAATTACCAATTACCTTATATTTTTATATTATCGAGTATATTATTTTTTTTCTTTTAATTTCATGATATTTTAATTAATTAACAACATTTGCATTATATAAAATGTGAAAGTTTGAAAGAAATGTAAAAAGAAATAAAGTAGTTTAAAAAGAAATGGAAAAAGAAATAAAAATATTGGGTAAGATAGAGTATGAGGGTTGGAGATGAAGAGTATGATAGAGGTAGATGTGACTGGAATGCTGACGTAGCGTAACCTAGAGTTTATGGGTTGGAAATGGTCTAATGGGATGCAATAGTCTTCTATCTTGGCATCTATCGAATATTAAAATTATAATATGACGACCAAAAGGGAAAGATATTAAATTTTTGATTGGGAGTACTGGCTATGCAATATGCAGTATAGAGTACGTATGGACAGACTTTGAGGTCAAAAAGCTAATTAAAGGACACAACTATGGGGGAGGGCTGAAGAAAGAATGTTGCAAATGCATTACTCCACTATTTTAAAGACTTGCTTTTTCAGGGGATGACCTTTAGTTAGAATCAGGAGAATTCTTAGTACCTTCCTCATTAACAATCTCCTTAATAATATCCGGTAGGTACTCAACATGACACATGACTTTCATAGGTCATCAGTGAGATCGACAAGAATCATGCATGATGCATGGACTTATAAACTGAACAAAGTTAGTTTTAATCAAGTCCCAAATTACAAGTTAATCTCCCTGGACAGACTAACTATATATATATAGTGATCACTTTCCAAGTCAAGTCAATACATGTTTGGTTTTGTTGGGTTGCGATTTGCGGCAGGGCTATACTGTAACCATCGATCCAACTCAACTCTCTCTCGTCTCCATAACAAAGTTTAATATTCACAACTAACAATATACAACGCCGTGCACAAGCGTGCACAAGGCTGTGAAAGAACAAAGAGAAGTAGAGAACGAGAATAATGAAAATAATGAAAACGCAGGAAAACGAGAATTCCTCGGCAAAACTAATTTCATTTTCCTAACCTTGAGTCTAAGATTTTGCAACCCACACATTCATTTTCCCTTGAGACATGCAAAACTTCAAAAGATCCCCAGTTTACTTCGATATACTACAAGAACCTTCACTGATACAAATTGTCTCTTCCCGATAACTGAAACAGAGTAATACCATAACCAAGTCACACCTTCAGGGGCATGGTTTTCACTTTTCCACGTTAAACTTAAAAAGGAAGGATCACACGTTCTCAATGAAAAATGAAACCTAGTATATCATTTATAATGTAATCAAGAACACAGCATAACTGCATAAAGACTTTGCCATAACCATAAACAGTGGTACTTCAATCAATAAAAAGTGATCATCTTGAAATACACTTTTCAAGGGTTTCTACTTTTTAGAGCGTTCTTCAAAATAGATGAATACCATGTCCTATATCTCAGACACATTGGCCAAATACCAACACTATTATTATTATTAAAGAGAAGACGACTCTTACATGAAATGAAAATACACATAAGCAGAACCGTGACTGGAGAAAGAATAGTAGTGATACAGAAGATTAGGTTATACAGAAACAGCACAGCAGATGCCACCACTAGCAAAAAAATATATAATCCTTTCATGGACCACTGTTCAAGAATCTTGTGGAGTCTCAAACCTCGTTGGAGTGTCAATTCCCGCCATGCAGCAAAGTCCCGATATCAAAATTATAAGCAAAACAATTCCCTGAAACAACGTTTGTTTATAATTTAACTTCAGAAACTTACATGCATTTACTTGTGGATGCAAACAAGCTACGATACATAGAGGATATATGAGAGAGGTGCTGAAGCATGGCAAGTGTGAAAACTGAACTAGGTGAATGATTGAGCTCCAATATATAATTATCGTGTTAAACTCATTCAAAAAGATTGCATGGCTATTTGAAAGTGATCTACTGACTTACCACAAAAATCCCCTCCAAAAAGGTTGACTTGATTTGACAAATTCCATCACAGCCTGTAGTCACATTAGCTGATGCATTACCTACAGTGCCTTCAGCCAAAAATCTTTCCAGGCCCCGATGTGATGGAAACTGAATAGACTTGAATGGATCTGAGACGTAGAGAAATGTATATTTTGCACCCAATTGCTTCACCGAATTGAGGAGTTCAGAAAGAATTTTGCCTGCATAGTAGTTTAAACAAGTCAAATTCCAGACCTAATAAGGATAAGAACATGGACTCTCTACAGGTTGCTTCATGTTGCATACCCTCAGAATGAGGCTGATCATTGCACATGACAATCAAATCAGTATGTTCGGTGGAACTTTTCTCCATCCTCGAGTGCACGTAGGCCTGTCCAACAAATACAATATCCAATTTAGAAAGTAGAAATAGCTGGATCAGCCAAGTGTCCAACGTTTTCTATAGTACTTACATGAACCGAGTTAATATCTTCTAGTCTCTCGAAATTTTCACCTTCCACAGAGCATGACCCAACTAGAGCAATATTGGCAATCCCTGAATGTTGTTCACAAGAATGAGAAAACTCTGAAATCAGAGAGCTTTCTATTGACATTTTCTCCTCTGGTGCAGCAACGTAGGGAAAGGCAAAAGAGAAGTTTGAGCTTGAATATGAGTCCTATTCATGACAAAGACGGAATAGAAAAAAAATGTTACAGATAGAACCGTACTCGCATAATATTCTAATTACGGATTGAAGATAACAAACTTATTAACCTTGAGCAAGCCTACAAGAGCTGGATCTGCCTTAGTGGGTCTGGATATATCCAGAGACTGTAACTGCACAATAGAACCAGAAGAAAGTCGATAAAAAATCCATGTCAAATGGATATGCAATAGTACATATGTAAGTAGTTGCCAATTAAAAAAAGAAAAAAAAACATTAATTTTGTGTAAATGCTCTTATAGTAGAATTATGTAACACAGGACAGAAAGAAGACTTCTGAGTTCTGACACATGCCCAACTCCAATACAGACGAATAAATATCATTAGTTTAGTGAAGCAGAAGGTACAGTAGTGACTAGTCCCTGTTATATAGTACTAGAATTTACAAGAACTACTGCCTTTCTTTTTTTTTTTTTGAAACGGCTAAAACAACTACTCATTACAAGAACTACTGCCATTAACACGGGATAATTGTTGTTTTCACCCATTCAAGTAAACAATCATATAACAACACAAATTATAAGGAACTCATTGCAGGTTTTTTTTTTTTTTTTTTCTTTTCCTCCCTCAAATCAAGTGGACGTGAGACGATCAGAAGTCTCTGAAAAGAAAGTAAATATAAATACCTCTGTTCCAACAAAAACGAAGGCAAAGTCCGGGGACTGCTTAGCTGCTTCTCCGGAGCACTGAAGAATAAATAACAAGAAGATTAGTTCATACCTGAATGAAAGCCTTGCTAATTCGATAATATAAGTATAAGATCCTAGTCTTATTTGATTATGTCTTTCATGAGTATCAATTTTTATAAAAATTTGAAATTTTTTACATACCAGGTCATTAAACCACCTCCCATCAGTCATGACAGACTTGGCTAAGTCTCTTGGGGAGAGGATTCTGTAATCAACCACTTCTTTCATTCTGCCACAAAAATGCAAAATCTAAACATTACGCTTTACAAGTAGTATAACATCAAAAAACTCGAAGGACATCATTTCAGAAATGGATGATATGCAGGAACAATATGGCTTGACGCAATCCTGGACTTGTTGTTGATAATATGAAATATACTACAAGCAATTCAGAAGAACACATATAGCCTAAGATATTCAGAAGAACACACAAATGATGGATTCTGTTAATATTGAGAATCATAGTAATGCTTGAGTCAAATCAATACATGCACACACCATATGTGTGTCTAAAACATGGGGGTACAACATGGAAGTCTTTGTAAGTGGGGCTACACTAGTCTCATTGTTCCTTGTAAAAGAAAGTCAACTCGTAGTAGACACAAAATCAGCGACTGCTCCGAAGAGCCAACCTTTGAAATTGTAGTATTTGATTTCGCAAAAATCAAGTTGAATCATCCAACAGCCAACATAACTGCCAATCAACTGTTTCTAAAAGAAGCTGCGTACATCTTGACCTTTTAACGCTATATAAACTTCAGTAAATATTTCCCTCCAGTGCCCAGACAGTTAACGATCATCGAGTTGATTTTATTTCATAAAACAATATCCACTCTATCAAATTGACAAAGATATAAGTTGTCTCCCATCGACAGATACAATATAAATGCAACTCACCTCCAGAGCTACTTTTTTACTTCATAATTTGCATTCACTATGTTTACGAAACTTCATCACTTGTTGATATTAAAGTAAGTTCTTTAGCCCATTGCTGGAGACACTCCATTGCCACCAATAAAAGGAGCAAGTCAACATAGTGGCAAACTCCTTTGAGATCATCAACGGGGCAAGACAAAACAGGTGTTATCTTCTCCAGTGCCTCCATCACTACTAAATATATACTATGTTAACTTCTCTCGTCCAAAACCCATGGAACACAGTATCTCTTGAAGATACAGGTTAATTAGCACACACAGCCCTTCCGAGCAAATAATTAAATGCACGCATAAACTAGGTTACAGCCAGAACTACCTTAACATCACATACTGGAACTAATTGATTACCATACTAACTTGATCTTAACTAAAATCATTCACATCCATATCCTAAACACAAAATCAGCTAAAAATTCACACATAAAAAATCACAGATTGGAATCAGAATCATTACCCATCCAGATTAGGCGACCAGAGAAACGCAGGCACTGTGGATGGAGCAGAGAATCCCAACGGTAGCTGAGCTACAACGACCAGCAGAACCGCCACGATCGGCGCCATTAAGATACTAGCCATGGCAGAATCGAAAATCAATCAATCGACGATCTGTAAACACAGAAAGAAAAAGTTAATCACAGATTCAAATCTAGCAGAATTGGTAAGGCAGAATTGAAGTGTTTTGGAGCAGAGAGAGGAGTAGTAATGGTGTTTGATACCTTTGTTTCTTCTTCTTCGCAGGGCTAGGGGAATACAAAAGAAGCACGAATGAAATCCAAGTCCAAAATACGCGACTCTGACGTCTCGCTGGAAGTTTATCTTCCCAATTGAGATGTGCAGGAGGGGAAATTACCGTTTACGCCTTCAGTTTTTAAGGCTTTAGGTTTTCAGGTATAGATATTTTTATTTTACACCTAGCCGTACGGCAACCGTTTTGGGATTCATATGTAATTTTTTTAATTAAGAGAACCTACCACTTTCTCCGTCCCTGCTAAAGTTTCTCATTTACTTTTGTTAGACCTTTTTTAGTTTATATTTGACCTCGAATTAGCCCTAATTCATATCGAAAAAGTAATTTTTGAAATTATATTATGAAAATATAAGATTTGTACTTTCATAATATAATTTCAAATATTAATTTTTCGATACGGTTTAGGATTAATTTGGAGGCAAACGGAGACTAAAGAAAAATTCAATAAAATCAAATGAAAAGTTTTAGCAGGGACGGACCAAGTAACAATATTGACAATTAAAAAGGGGCGCTAAATGCAATGTCCTGTCGTAGTTTGTTTCCAAACCAGATGCAAAAACTATGCATTGAAAAATATGCAATGAGCAGTGTTTTTAATTCATTTGAACTTTGAAATTATTGTGTTACATTTTCTTATATTTCTATAAATTCTAATATTATGAAAGAAAATAAATAAGTTCAAACATATGGTGGGACATGACAATGGAATTGAGTTGATTAAAGTTGAGATGGGAACAATAGATTATGTTGGGAACAAATTTTCTGCATTTTCATGTCCCCCCATTTATGTCTTACTCTTAATGTGACAATTAGCATTCTATTTTTATTCACCTAGTGTAATTATTGTTTTGACTGCATACGAGTTAGTTAGAGTAAAAAGATTGACAATTGAACCATTCTTCTTGTTTTTGCATCTTTACCGTAGAATCTGAAAGTTTTTTCTTAAAAAAGAAAATTACCCTTGTTCATGAAGATTGTGCGTATTTCATGCTACCCAAGCAAATTCAAACTAAACCAAACTTCACTGCAATCTCAATGACAAATCTAACAAAGCAGCCAAACACCATGAGAATCAATTAGAAAAAACAAAAAGCCAACAGATCCCAAGTATTTCAGGTCATTCATGAGTTAATGAGAGGTGTTGAAAGCCGAAACTATCACAAACACATCCATTCAAAGCTGTCGTCGAAGCCAACATTTTAAGGTATTTGGTGAAAAATGATAATGAGTCTTCAAATCACTGTGGTGATCTAAAAAGGACAAGTTAAGTAGAGAGCCCCATACTGCTCCCAAATTGTTTGAGTTTCTCGTATGCTGCTCCTTGAATCGTAATCTTCATTGTGCTATGTTCGATTGAATAAGCATGAAGCACCGATCAGAATGTTGGTGTCTCGTCTTATTTTGGGGAATAAGTTCTAATTATTTACACAGGAACACCTAATTCAGAAATCTTCATGACTCGCTTATCCATTTTTGTTCTTTGCTGTCGGAGAAGAGATGCCATTGAAGCGACCTGGTAACATGGAAGTGCGCATTGAATTTGAATAACACACAATTCATCAGAAAAACAGAAGGCGGGACACTTGTCACAATAAATCAATAATTACACAATATACAATGACTTACATCTGCTCTTAGCTTCAAAGCTTCTCTGGTTGGAAGTTCTCGCAGCAAATCCATCAAATCTATGCCAAACAATGAAAGAGATAGGTATGAAACAAATATTTCGTTTCATACTTTGTATAATGTAGTAAGTATTATGATCCTTCCCTCCTATTGGACTATCCTATTGTTGATCATGAACTCAAAGCTTGTTTTATGTTTTGAACATTTTCATTTTGTAAAATGTTAAATTCTACGTATAATATATACATACAGACTTTTTAAGTGACCTAGAAGGTGATAACTTTCAGGAAAGACCCTAAAAGTTCCACGGCAGATAAAACATTTAACTACAACTTAATTTTGAATCTGTAGACCCTTTAATTGCAACATACAAATATGTTCCCATATACTGGTGTTTGAAAGTAAATAAGTCTTCTTTATACATGACTGCTAATCTCAAAATAAGGGTCACCAACAAATGCAAAATTTTAAAGATGTTCTGACACAATACTTGATGCCCAGTTTCTTTAAACATGCTTTGAAACTATACTGCACTTGATTCTGAAACTCAGAATAAAGAAAGGAACCAGAAAAATGATAAGTGTAAGGGTGTGAACATACCAGCAGCTTCAGCTTCTGCCTTGTGAACTAATCTTGCAAGGCTCTGAATTTGGGTTCCAGCACTCCTAAATATGATTTTATAAAAACGTCACTTGCATATAACCAGATAACAATAAGCAATAATAACTAGTAAGAAGCTTTTGTTCCTACTTGATATCAGAAAAACCACGTCGCATGTCTTTTTCAGCAAGGGTTGATCTTTCAAGTAATTTTTTGCTCTCTTTCTTCATCAAATCAACAGAGATGCCCAACTCATTAACATTCCTCTCAGCTCTAACAAATTGTGCCTGCATGAAGCCCAAACAATGTTAATGCCAAGTCAATCTCAGGAAAATCTTGGCACTATATCTCACAAGCATGCATAAGAGATGGGGCCAGCATGAGAACTTCTGCAAAAATGTTATATTGCTCTCATTTCCTCTGCAGCCTTGGCATGAGATTAAGTTCCTCCACTGATGAAGTATCGAGTCTGTAACAGCACCCTTGCAAATGTGCAACGGTAAGGTTGCATAGAATGTCCCCTTGTCCCCCACTTAGAGTTGGAAAAAGTTCATGCCAACTGCCTAAGAAAGAGAAGTTTTAGAGGGGGGGTATACCTCCTCACTTTGAAGTCGACCCAATGTCTGTCGAAACAAAAATCTTCTAGGGCCTACAAAATAGATATTGCAAAATTAAAAATGGATTATTTTCATTAAGAAATCAAGAAACCATAAAATCAATGCAGAGGGCAGAGGTTACACACAACCATGAATCAACCGTGCACACACATACACAAAAGAGGAAAAGAGAAAGAGGGACCAACTCCATAATTTTGCCCATTCTATTCCGTAAGAATCAAGCCCAAACTGAGATAATTCAATGAATAGCAGTTGAAACAATTTATAAATTGGAACATTTTCAAAATTCCTTTTGGTGGTGCTTTTCTGAAGACAGACTACATTTGATGCAATATAAACATATACTACACATATATAGGCCCAGGATCATGAACACATGTTACTGATATAAGCCCCCTGATTGTTTTTATAACTCTACAATATACGATACCAACCACTACACATCAAGAAGACTTGAACGGGAAGAAAGTCCAATAGCATTAGTGTTTCCCACTTCTGATGCTTGCTTATGTTCTAAGGTCACCCCAATAGGAAAGGACTGACATATCCCTCTTCAGATGCGGGATACATAGAAGTTATAAAATATGACAACCGATGGCTAACTTCAAATGTAAAATACAAACATAACCAGTGCAAGACATGATTGGTCACCTTATAAGATATCAAATTGCCATTTTCATTATCTCAAAAAAGTCATGTAAATTGCAAGAGAAAGCACTACTGGGTGGGCCTGACATAGTTTGACAACATTCTTAATAACCAAAACTTAGATGGATATATTTAATGGTTATAGAAAGAAATCCAACTCCCTTTTGCATGATATTTAATTACTTCTCGACAGAAATGTGTATTAGGCCCTTTCATGATTACGCACACCTTAAATGTTAGGAATCATGACAGCAGTCAGCACCACCCGGCACCCACCTACATGTTAGGCGCATTCCTGAATTTTCACACACACCAAAAATAGTACAAATAACCACACCACTAACCACCTAACCCTAAGCGCGATAAGCACATTCCCTGATTTGCACCAGTCTAAACCAATATAACTGTTAGACCGTCTAAGACAAACTATTCTCTTAGTTCTTAAGCTAAACCATCAAATGAGACAGATTTCCAGAACAAAATCAGTTTCAGCGGCACAGGGAGTTCCAGACTCCAGTCCGTATTCAATGAATGAAGCAATGAAACAAAAAGGCACAGGAAATAAGAAGCATTCTTACCACGCATAAGAAGGAGCGCTGCAGTAACAGCTACTCCACCAGCTAGAACAGGATTTTCTCTTGCTCGCACAACCTCATCTGCGTATAACAATAAAAGAAATGAGCATTCATAATACTACGAACTCAATTTCGGATACAGCATGACAATAACTAGTAAGTATCCATAGTAATATCACAGCAAATGATTCATTCACAGACTTAATTGGTACTAGTTCGAGGGCAATACAAATTATTCATTCTAACCCTAGACTTGACCGATTATAAATTCGAAATCAGTAAGTAGTGATGAATTACCTTTGATTTTCTGGACGATAGCATCTTCATAAGATCTGTAACGACTTCCGATTTGAGGAATCGATTCCTAACATCACAAAAATGGAAAAGGTAGATAATGAAACAAATGAAGGCTAAGGATTTGAAAATTAGTAATAGATTAAACTGGATTAACATGATACCTGGAGGGAGCGTAGATGTGTTGAGGAAGAGTGTTGGAGAGAGCGGGCGGAGCGAATGGCAGTGTCAGCAGACTCCTGGACAGTGCGAGGAAGATCCTCCGATATGTATGTGTGCCACGGCGTCGACGGCGGTGGCGGTGACGCAGTAGATGATAGAGCAGGCGGCACTTCTTCTGCCATAGGCGATGATGGAACAACAGGCGGCACTTCTTCTGCCATAGGCGACGATGGAACAACAGGCGGCACTTCTTCTCCCATATTTTCTCCTCGATCTCAGCTAGCGGGTTCTGGGGTTCTGTCCTTCTAGTCTAATGAACGACTCGATTTTCTTTAAATTTGTTTTTGGTTCAAAATATTGTGATTAAACCAGCCGAGTAGAGGATTACAAAACTCGAGCTCGGTCTAACCATAGGTACCAGCCTAAAACTTAACTCAAATTTTTGAAATTGTTATTTTTAATATCGAATATATTAAAATTTTGAACCGACGTCTTAACGAAGTGCTCTATCGTAAAGTTTTGAAACACGGACCTATAAGTTGAACTTAGTTCCGGTGCATATGGAATTGACCTAGTTGCAACAACTATTATGTAGGTTTGATTGACAATTAGAGCTGTAACAACTAGTTCAAACATTAAACCAGCCAATTTCTCTCAATTCTCCAGCTTCGGTGGGATTGGAATCGACACTATTTGATACAATTTCATTTCTAAATATAGAACTGGCAGTTTTGATTCTAGAACTAGAACCACCAATTCGATTAAATATTGTTCACAATTTCCAATTTTATTTGGTTGGGTCTACTAGGTTATGATGATACTAAATAAAACACTTGTATTTATAGATAATTGAAAATTAAGACTACAAATATTATCATGCTCATACATATATCCTAAGTTCCTAACCATACCTGTAACGCCCCAGATTTCAGATAGCTTAAAGGGATTGAGAACGCTACTCATGCCAACAAGGTGTATCTTTCTTTTCAGAAATCCACATAGAAAAACTTCAGAGTTAAACGTGCTTGCTCTGGAGCAATTCTAGGATGAGTGACCCAATGAAAAGTTTCCGGTGCGCGGATTAGAATCCGTGCTGGTCTGTGGGGCTAGCATATCACCCCCGGAGAGCTGCCCAGGAGTAACCTTGTCAGCTTGGGTCGTTACAATACCCATAAAAAGAATCCACAAATCTCACAACAATGGCAGCGAATTTGAGAGGACAAATAATGCAAGAGATTTAACGTGATTCGACTTTGGAAATAACCTACACACATAGGTCAACTAGATATCTTTTGTGAATCGGCAAGGAATTACATGCGTATACCTAACAAAGAAATTTTTACATAATTTATCCGCTACTATAGCACATGAAACCCTAATCTACTCGATCAATTTATTTTGCAAAGAAAATAAAAAGCTGAGAGAGTTTATCTGTTTATGCTGATGAGATCACATCCCCAAAAGCTTATATGTTGATTATTCTTATGGATTAGATGAATCAAGATGAAATAGTTGAACTTAGTTCATAACGAGTTTTCCTAATTGTCTTGATTTAATTTCAACTGCTAAATTTCTCTGTATTTGATTTGAGAAGATTTTTCAATTTAGGTCCAATCATGGCATGCTCGTGTCCGATTCAAATTTTTTTTTAAAGTTGCCCCAATGGATCATAATCTATTTGGACCGGGCTAAATCTAGCACTCAAAATTATTTTTGGTGAATCTTCAAATGTTTTTAGATTTTTCTCTTATCATATGCGAAACGATAGATAATGAAATGAATCCGCCATTGATCTGACCCATACCAATTCGTAGTGAACCGATGCGATTGGTCCTAAATTGTACCAATTACCGTGCATCGATCTGAACCATCCAATTCACCCTATTGCAGTTTTTAGCTCACTGTCCGAACTCAAAACTTCAAAACTTTATAAGACCCGACAAGAAGCAAATGGATAAGTTCAGACTCCGGACCCTACCGGATCCATATGCATATACCAGTAATACGTCCGTTTGCCACCTCAACGTAGAGTCATTCAGATCAGCCCAAATGTTTCGAATTTTTGTCAATCAGGCCGTGCACTGTGTCAATGTGTTTTTGTTTCATAGTGTAAAACTTTTGTATCCATCTAATCTAAAAATATCACAAAATATAATCGACATTTTTGTGATGTTATTGGAAAACCAAGTAAAATTGAAAACACGCGCCGCAGCTGATGTCGGTATAGCACCCTCATCCAGCTAGGTACCACTCGATTGGCCACCTCATCAGTCATCACCACACCACCTGTACGTCTCAACTCTCAAACGTCTGCCAAAAAAAAAAAAAAAAAAGCAAAATCGGAAAATCTCCCATCTTCCATCGCCACTTTGATGGTTTCTCTTTCTTCATCTTCATCATCAGTAACTTACTGATAATAAAGTCGAATTGAATGCTCTTAATACAGACTAAAATCCGCCGCTTACTTATCTATTGGTGGATTTTTCCATCTATCGATGCGTTGTGGATTTCCTTGGAGAGAGATACAGGCCTGGTTTCTAGACTATGATAAGATTCAGTGGCTTGCCGTCAGATTGATCTACCTTCAGATTGCTTCTTCGCTCCTTGGATCCCTCGGTGCTTTCTACAACGGTGTTTTGCTCGTCAATTTAGGGATTTGCTTGTTCGCTCTCGTCGCCATTGAAAGCAGCAGCCAGAGCTTGGCCAGGACCTACGCCGTTCTCCTATTCTCTTCCACCTTGCTCGACATTGCTTGGTTCTTTCTATTCTCTAGCCATATCTGGTTAGTCTTCTATTATCTATCGATTTTAAGCAAACATGTTTAGAATTTTGTGTTGTTTTATGAATGAATGAATGTCTCTATCTGTACTTGTGTGTTTCTTGTTGGAGAAGTTAACATTTCAAAATCGCAAGTGTGAATCTGAATACTGCTCCGTACCATGGTAGTAGTAGTTATTAGGAGGACCTAACTGTAACATCAAGGGAAGAAGCTAAATGAGCATTTAGCAAAGGGAGAGAATAAGTATGTGGAGAGGATTAATGATTGTACCTGACTCAAAGTGATTTTAGTGTTGGTTGGTTAAATGTAACTGATCAAATTTCCAGTGATGTGAGGCTTAAATGACTGTCCTAGTATTTGACACAGTAGAATGTCTATCAAACAGAATTCTAGATCAATTGATGATTATTGAAACATTTGAAATCCAGAAGAGTCTTAATTTTATTTTATTTCTTTCCAAATCATATTTATACGCAATTGATAGCAAAAAGCTCCTTAAGGTGACTATTCTGGAGCAGTTAGTGGTAAAATACCTTTTGTTTTTAGCTTGTTTGTTTCACATATGTGGTATAATAAAATGAGATGTGATACGTCAACCAGACATTGTTCGTTTCAGGAAACTCAAATAGTAGGGAGCTTGCAAGTTATCAGTTCATCTTGTGGGGATATCATCCTAACAGTTCCTTCCAGGGTTAGAGTTTGAAAGTTCTAATTGCTGGGATGGTAGCTAATCCTGGCAGCTGCATGGTTTTGGTATAACTTGCTTAGTAGACATGGTTTGTGTTTGTAAATCAAAATTGTAGAGTCTAGTGGATTTCTAGCGGGTTTTCGTACTGTAGATTGTGACTTAGGGAAGTATTGATCGCCGAGAATATCTATGCGGAGTTTCGATGTTGTCGGCTGATGCTATGTGTGCCAGGTGTACTAAAGAAAATGGTCCACTAATTTTCGCAACTTGGCATTGCATTTAATTTATGGGATGCCATTTTGGGCTCCCAATGTTTTGGTTGGGTGATGCCTGGAATGTTAAGTATATCCTTTGGGCATGGGTAGGAACTTTAAATGATAAAGATTACATGTATTTTGTGGTATCATACCTAGCAGCGCATGTGTGATACTTGTTCATGGAAGTATCAAAGAGATGCTTTGAAGATAACCATTGGGCTGACCCAAAGATTAGGGATACTTTCCTTCAGAATTTTCTCTGTAGGTTCGACATTGTTGCCATCCCCATCTAACGTCCTTGACTTGTTATCACTTCATTTTCTTTCTTTACTGTTATTGCTTGGTTCAACATAGTGCATCTTTCCTTGAAATTCAGCGGATCGGCAAACAGAAGCAACTGTACGAGTCATTATTTTTAGTATCTGATGGATAAAAACAATATTATTACTCCAATTTATGTTCTTGTGTTACATCTTAATTGTCACTATTGAAGAGATCTCCAGCTACACTTGGCCTCTTAAGACATGCTCGATCTTGTGGAGTGTTTGTATTTTTATATTAGCCATTTTGTTTGTCTTGTATCTGTCATGGAACTTCAATTTTTCCCCTCTCTGCATATGCAGGCACATTCCTGCAGAGGTTTATGATACCTATGTTAGATTTTCTCTCAAGCTTACTCTGTGGATGCAAATTATTGGATTTTCGGTGAAGTTATCATCTTCATTATTATGGATACAGATGTACAGACTAGGAGTTTCTTACATTGACAACTCAAATCCTCGAGACACAGATGTTGATTTGAGAAATAGTTTTCTGAGTCCTGCAGCTCCTGCAATAGCTACACGCTCCTCTGGTGCTGATGAGGTTCTTGGTGGCTCCATATATGATCCTGCATATTTCTCTTCTCTATTCGAAGATGGCAAAGATGAGAATTATTTACATGGGGTATGGTATTGTTATTCTACCTTGCATCATTTTAAACCTAGGATCCTGTTCATGACAAACTGACTTACACAGGCACACGGTCAATACATGAACGAAGTTCATAATAGAACTGTTTTACTTGGTCTAATTGGACCATAAAATTGGTGCCTTTGTAGAATTTGTGATGCATTTCTGATAATAGAGGAAAACATATGTGATTGAGCTGTTGGTCAGCCATCAATGCCAATAAGTCCCTTGAGGTGATCAGTTTTCTGGTAAACTAAAAAGTCTAGTATGTTCTGAAAACCATCTCGGGGGGTCATCTCGGAAAATCTCCTGGGGCGGGTTAACCCCGGTCATCTCGGACGACATAATAAATACATAAAATTATATATAATTATTTTATTTTTAAATAAAGCTATCACACATATTTATCACCAAATAACATTCAAAATTAAACCATAGATATCATAAACTCATTACTCATAGTAGAAGGTATAATCTAAAATGTGTAGGACAAGTTGAAATTCCCTCCTTTTTTTTTTTTCCTTCATAAAGAAAATCGGTAGAAATCTCGGAAAAAACCCAAGTTCCTTTTTTTTTTCTTCTGAGATTTGCTCATCTCAACCGGAGAGACCTCCGGGCATCAAGAAACCCGAGTTGACCACGGTCCACCCGTCGAGATTCAAAACATAGCTAAAGACAGTTCTATTTATGACTTCTATGTATCAAGTTTATGATATTTATAATTTTATGTTTAAATACCCATCAGCATATTTTATTTCTAGTAGAAAAGCTCGAAGTGTTTTACCACAATAAGTTATCAAATACAGCTGGTAATTGGGACTTATGAAAAATTTATTTACGGTCCAAGTACTTTTAGGAGATTGGTGTTTTTTTTTTCTTTTCTTAATCATGTTGAATAGTATTTACCTTGCGTAAACTTAGTTCTGAGGTATCAGTTGTTCACGTATCACTGTCCATATTGTCACTTTGTGGGGGTAGTTTTCATATTGATTCCGACCACTAACTTGAATAAGTATAAGCTTATGTAGATTTACATGTTTAATCTGCTTTATCATATTTTCTATTTTACGCTCTGTAAGATAGACCATGGTTAAGTAGTCGTCTTCACCCTTGTCACTGCTGTTTGTGCCCATCATTGGCAGTCCCTGGCAGGAGATGTGTTCCAGATCTATTGAAATGGTTCTTTCTGGTTGTGTGAAGTTTACAAACATTGAATCGTAGTGGACTATTGACTAATTAATAGGTTTAAGTAAAATTTACTATAAATGTCTTTTCTGCTTTACAAATGTTTTTCTTCTGCCTTGTTTCCTGAATCCAGCAAACTGAGTCCCTGAACTTTATTTAACTCACTCTAGAATATGAATGTGGCAGGCTGGACTAGATAATGGCATTTCTGCTGTTGACTCTGTTTCTTCTGCGGAAAGTCCTTTACTCAGTCAATCCATGAGTAGATCTCTTCGTTCTAAAGAAGTAAGTGAGTCCACAAGCCTCCTTCAGAGTCTATATAGTAACTTCTCTGCTGATGTTTTGGAATGATCATTTCAGGATTTGAAGAATGACATCAGAATGCTGCAGAGCGTTTGAGCTGGGTTGTTCATTTCTTCCAGCAATGCCAAGTTCCGTCTTTTGGGCCGTTCTTATTTTCTTGCACAGTGAGCGAAGGTGGTGACAGGAAGCTGTACAGTTTCAAATTTTATTGCATTCTTTTTGTTGCAAAAACACGCAGGAAAAAAAAAGGGAAAGAAATTAAATACATCTAGTTTGTGGTGCCAAGATTGCACTTGTGGATCATCCAAGGTCTCCCTTCTACAGGGATTCCCCATGTTAGTAGTATATGTCAGGTAGAAATGACAATCTCATCTTACTTGCAGGTGGTGAAGTCTTATTAAATCTTATTATTAAATTCTTAGAGCTCATTTGATAATATTGATTGACATTTATTGGACCTAGTTGAGTATTATATGTTTTGCATTGATTGACGCCGATTTTGGTGTAATTTTGGGAGAGAGGTGTGGCTGGGTATTTGGGTCTCTGTAGAAACCGTGCAATAGTAATGTTATGTCAACCATGCTAGCTATATGAAATGCTTCAAGAATCGATCACACGAATTAATATGGGCAGCAGGTAATCTTTTCTGGTTAAAATCAAGGCAGGTTATTTTCTTTGATAGGATAGATTTCATATGGACATGACGTGCACCAAATTTCTAGCCTGTTTACAATGGATTTAAATACAGTACTATGACATTACATAGACAAATGACTTACCAGTTCAAGTCCTTTTTAAGTGGCTTAAGATCTGTCAAAGATTAAGTTGTAGAAGTGCGTAATCAAGAAATGTCCACTATTAAAGCTTAATGTCATGAAATTTTGACAAGCAAAAGAATTCGAACATGTGAAGTACTTGACCAGGTCGCTCTAAACCTAACAAGCCACACTGCGTCTAGATTCTTCTATACTTTCCTCATTTCCGCACTAAATTCACGTTGCACCACATTTGGATCGGCCGCTGGAAATCCTTAACCATCACCATAGTCTCCCCGGTGCCTGTGCCGCAGACCAGTGTTATTATTAATGCAGTGGAGCAAAACTCCCCGCTACAACGCGAGTCATTTTGCCCAACCCGCTCGCTTGCCTTCAAAATCTTACTTGGATACATCAATTTTAATTTGGTAGGTAAACACATGAGGACATACATCTACGTTTAATACGTATATAACACCTTTAAATTACATTTTTTATTTCAAACGTATTTTAGTATAAATAACTTCTTTTTTTTTAAAAAAAAACCTTTAAATTGCATATTTCAAATACATAATTTGATAGTTTTAGTCAAATTCTTCCTGATAAAACGTTGACCAAAACTTTAATCTCCTTAAAAATTCACATCTTCCCGACCAATCATTCATCAAATTTCAAATTTCTACTACCAATATGAAGATTATAACAAAAGTTTAAAGGAAAAAAGAAACTGTATAAAAGAGGGAACAGTGAACATGGGATGGGGATGGGAAAACAGATAGACGGTCTGATCTGAGGTTGTTTCCATCAATCATCCCTTTTCCCAACATCTCTTGTCATCAACCAAAGCTAAACCCATATCCATTCTTTTCTTTTTCTTTTTTTAATTTACTAATAATAATAAGAGTATAATCTTTTATTGTCTGTCTTCTTCACCATTTACAGATGACCTGTTTCCATTTGCCATTCTCAATCCAACTCTCATATTTATTTATTATTGCTCCTAATCATATTTTTTTATGTGTAAATTATTATTATTATGTGACTCTCTCAACACAAGGCTTTTGAGTTGAAGCAGATGTCATGGCTTAATGGCCCACCATCTGCAAATAAAGAAACTAGATAGAGATTCCAATGCACACACAGATACATACATACATACATACAGAAACACAAACATATCATCATTTTTCTTTTTTCCTCCAGCAACTGAGAAATTAAGGCCATCAAATCAATTTCAAGAACACAGCAGGTTAACGAATTCTGCAGGCGAATCAAATTCAATCTTGATCAGTTTTGTGTAAATTTGTAGTTATAATGATGTGATCAGTTTTCTTGAATTTTTCCTTCTTTTTTTTTTTTTTCTTTTTTCTGTTCAAATTCAATCTTGATAAGGACAGTTTCTTGCATATGATAAATTGTGGGAAAAATGTCTAATGGGGTTGTGTTGTTTAGCCTTCGTGATCCTTGTCATTTGATGGATATGTAACTTCTTCTTGTCATTGTTGTTGCCATGGTTTTCTTTTACCTACCCTTCGTTTTCCTCATGAATGGTAAAATATGTATGTATATGTAGGTAGGCACAAATAGTCCATTCATTCTTTGTGATCACTGCTATTTGGATCTGCCAGATTTTGCAAGTTTTGAGTCAATTTCTAGTCTTTGCAAAGGTAGGTACAGGTCTGGTCTGGTCTGGTCTTGTTTTACCTGTTGACCTTGGCTCTAGGATCTTGATCATGTTGTCTATATCTATGCCCTTATTTTGAATTCAAGCATTATTGTTGATATTGAATTCTGGGTCATCTTTTTTATTCAGATTTTGCTGATGAAATTGGGTAACTATATATAGTATGTGTTCTTGTTTGCTAGTTCAAGAGAGAATTTGAGGGTATAGAGTTGTGCAGTTAACCTGTATTTCGCGATCGAAAATGATTGGCCTTTTGAGTTTTGATCTCATGTTTTAAATGAATATAAGAACATCATTTTGTACTTTCAACAGGCAGAGAAGGGCAATTAAGAACTTGGATTTGAGAAATGGAGGAAGCAGCAGAGGGGTCTAGGTACTGGTGTCACATGTGTTCACAGATGGTCAATCCGATAACGGAGGTTGAGTCCGTAAAATGTCCCATATGTCTAAGTGGTTTTGTTGAAGAAATGGCATCTGAGCCATCTCAAGAAAACGAAAATCCTCTTTTAGGGATTGGCGGGCCTGATTCTGACCGAGCGCTCTCTCTCTGGGCTCCGATTTTGCTTGGCATGATGAGCAATCCACAACGTCGCCGTCGTCACCGGCTCAGGCGCTTTGATTTCGAAGAGGATGATGATGGTGATGACGATGAAGAGGCGGAGATTGATCGTGAACTTAGTATACTAATGAGGACAAGACGAAGGAG
Organism: Plantago ovata; assembly: GCA_028274465.1. Classification (NCBI taxonomy): domain Eukaryota; kingdom Viridiplantae; phylum Streptophyta; class Magnoliopsida; order Lamiales; family Plantaginaceae; genus Plantago; species Plantago ovata. The sequence continues at coordinate 13,570,379 of CM051457.1, read as the reverse complement.
CACGGCTGCCATTCTCCGACTCCTCCAGAATGGGCGATCAGGAGTTCTACCTGAGTCGGAAAATCCCGAGAGTAATGATGGTCAGACGGGCAGACAAAGAGATGGCGGTGACAGGGAAAGAGACCGAGTGATTCTAGTCAATCCTTTCAACCAGACTATAATTATTCAGGATCCATACGACACCAGTGGTGATAATTCACAAAACCGGATTCCACTTGGATCTTTGAGCGATTACTTCATGGGCCCTGGTCTTGATCTTTTGTTGCAGCATCTGGCAGAAAATGATCCTAACAGGTATGGGACACCACCTGCTAAGAAGGAGGCTGTGGAAGCTTTGGCGAATGTGAAAACCGAAGAGGCTTTGCAGTGTTCCGTTTGCTTAGATGAATGTGAGGTCGGGACTGAAGTGAAGGAGATGCCTTGTAAACATAAGTTCCACAGCGATTGCATTTTGCCATGGCTTGAACTTCATAGCTCTTGTCCCGTGTGTAGGTATCAGTTACCATCAGATGACGAGTCCAAGATTGAATCTGAGGGATTGAGGAATATTAGTAACAGCAGCAATGAAGAGAACAACAATGATAACGGGGCACAATTCTCAGTCCCTCTTCCATGGCCTTTCAGCAGCCTATTTTCGTCGCCTGGTAGTGAAAATTCAGCATCATCAGGTGCTCAACAGCAGGGCTCTTCATCAACTGATGCTCCTCCCAACTGAGTTTCAAAACTTTAAAAGGTAAGGCATAGTATATATACTACTACTACTACTGTATTTTGTATTTGTTATATGATCTATATATGTAGAATAGTTTGTGAAACCTTGCCATAATGTATAGTGTACTTAATTACAACAACATCGGATTGCTTTTCATCTCCTTCAGCTATGATTGAAGCAAGAACTGCTTGCTGTATGTGGCTTTCCGCTTATCCTGTATAGTTCACGATTCAAATTTTAAGAATCTTTTATGCTTATTCACTAGCACCATCTTTTACCAGTCGACTACTTTTTTGCTTTATAATCACGACACGATACGATGTAGTAAAAACTGATTTACAATGAATAGCAGGACAGAGGGAGTAAACAACATTAATGATCGAAGCTGCTGGTTATCATCATTTTATTCAAATCATAAAAGAATATAGAAAAGGATACATAGATTATCACCACTTAGCCCACAAACTCAAATCTTTTCCTGGTGGGTAGAATTTAGAAAAATAGAGACCGTCGCTACTAATCTCGAAGTAACACGTGCCGTCATTACAATAGTCGGGGTACCATCGAACATTGTATGCATCAAATTTCAATTGTTTTGTTGTCCACAGAGCCGTGCAAGAGAACAGTGTGAATGGGCCAACACAGAAGTTCCAGCTTTGAACCTGACCTGTAGTAAGCGTATTGTTTCCAAGATCATCATTTCGGGAAAAGCAGTGCAAATACATGGGTGGATTAGGAAGCTTGTTGGATACATGTACATGATGTCTTGGTGCCCCAAAACATGATTCTGTGCCTGAGAAATGGTAGGCTAAAAGTATTAGAAACGCAATGAGGTATTTGATCTCCATAGATATGGAGCTTGATGAAAGATGAGATGTGTTCTAAAATGTAATATATGGTGGTGGTATATATATACAGAGAGGTGCATGGGGTCAAGTACAAAAATTCCCTTTTCAGTTATTCGAAACAAAGAAATAAAAAAGCCTTAATTAATAATTTAACTATTCAAAGATATTTTTAACTTAAGAAGAAAAAAAAAACGCCTTAAATATTTTTATTACAACGCCTTAAACAGTGCAATTTTCGTAAATTTTGACCATAGGAAATTTCATGCAAACTTTTGGGAAATATTTAATTAATACTTGAGGTGTATGACTCTAATCATGCAAATTTGGGAAATATTTAATTAATACTCAAATCAGTAATTGTATTTTATAACAGATGCAAATGAAAAAGAAAGTTTGACTAAATCATTCCCAACGTTTTAAAATGCACTATCAAGTAAAAAAACTTCATTTCATTTCATTTACTTTTTTTTTTAACACAAATCACTTACAGATTATATTAAAATAATATAAATGTCAGACTATTTATTACAATTTTTCTATTTTTGTTTTTATTCAATGTGATTTTAGAATAATTTGATGTTCAAAAAATATTCAACAACATCAAATAGAAGACATTTGATCGGACCGATAAAGTGGTGTGGATTATGGAGGATGAATTAATTCAGGTTAATTAAGAAGATAAAAGTAGAAATGGGGGGGGGGGGGATAAATTAAAGATAAGAAATCATGGATTAATTTCAATTTATAATAATATCAATATTGATAATAATGTCAAATGGTAAGTAACTTAGAGTATTCTGTTCTAAGGTCGGTTTCGTACCGACGTGAGCATATATATTTGTTAGATGATTGACACGTGAAATTGGTAGGTGAAATTTTTTGATCAACCGAACCAATCAGAGAGCGACACATGACAGTTTAAATTCAATAAAAATACCTTTTCAATTTCCAAAAATAAACAAAATAACATTCAATTCACATATATATATTGACATTATTTTTTTCTAAATAAGTTGATCTATCTAATTGCTCCAGAATTATGCATTGACAATTGTTACATTTGTGTTTGAACCAATACAACTAGTTATTAACTCGTCGGTAACCGACATATTATTAAATACTCAAAAAGAAAACAACACAAATATAGAATTAGAAATTTACACGGCATTGATAAGGAAAGATTTGAATATTGAATTAGAAATTTGCACGATATAATTAAACGAACAAATCCTATATAATGGACTCATCAGTTTTTTTAGATTTTTTATGTATTTCATTTTATTTTTTTCGTTTCTTTAGATTCTTTACATTTTTGTTCATTTTTATTTTTGGCAAATTTTTATCCCACAACTTTATTGTGGGTTCTGCCATTAAATCAAACATAATCACACTCATTATACAAACCTTCTAAAACTCTAATCCAAAAGTAAACATAAAAAATCTAAAGAAACGTATGAGTATAACATTGATCAATAAAAAATAAAGTAAAACAATAAAATTAAAATGATTAAGTAGGAGTAAAATTTCTAAGAATAATGGTCCAAAAAGAAAAAAGAAAGTAACAAATATTCTCACAATCATCATTTGTGCCATTATAGATAACAATCGTAAATAAGTTGTACTTACCAAAGAGTATATATGTAACGCCCCGATCAGTAATCGACTAAAGTTCCGACCCTTTGGGTTGGCGCGGATACTCCTGGGCTGCTCTCCGGAGTGATATGCTGGCCCCACAGACCAACACGTGTTCTAATCCGCACACTTTATCCTCACTCGTGCGCGCATCGGAAACTTCTCAGTATGTCACCCATCCTAGAATTGCTCCAGAGCAAGCACGCTTAACTCTGAAATTCTTCCAGGTGGATTCCCAAAAAGAAAGGTGCACCTAGTTGACATTAGTAGCATTCTCAACCCCTTTAAACCTCTGAATTTCTAGGGTGTTACATTCACTCCTCCTGAAATTGTGCAGTGTCCTCGTTGCACCTTAACCTTGTCCCAACTAACCGTCTACCCCTTGCGGGTTTTGGGCTGATTCGACTCTGATACAATTTGTAATGCACCGACCACTAATCGACCGAAGGTCCGAACCTTTTGGCCGGCGCGGTTACCCCACAGACCAACACGTGTTCCAATCCGCGCACTTTGTCCTCACTTGTGCTTACACCGGAAACTTTCCAGTAGGTCACCCATCTTAGAATTGCATTGACCTTGTCCCGACCAACCGTCCACCGATGGTTCGACTCTGATACCATTTGTAACGCCCCGGTCACTAATCAACCGAAGACCCGACCCTTTGGGCTGGCGCGGTTACTCCTGGGGCGCTCTCCGGAGTGATATGTTGGCCCCACAACCAACACGTGTTCTAAAGTATTACAAAATTGACCTGTCGAACGTATTTAGTATTCTAAACTATTGCGTAATACACACGTGGAACCCAGTGTTTTAAACTATTGCATAACAAACTTGTCAAATGTAGTTTGCTTTTAAACTATGCAGTAGCTAGATCCGCCAAACAAAATTAATGTTCTAAATTATTGCGAAATAGACCCGTCAAGTTCAATTAGTATCTTAAACAATTGCAATCAATATTGTTAGGGAATAATCATGTAGTACAACCTTTTGTTGAGATTATTAATAATACTCCCTTTGTAATAGATATCTATTGTACTAAGTCCCGCCAAATTTTTTATCATGAATGTTTTCTCAGTACCTATCAAAATATAAGCATATGAAGTACATAGATCGGTCGAGCGCAATTGATGTTCTACAGTAATGTGGAATATACCCATTGAGCGTTGTTAATGTCATGAATTATTGTGTAACACACACCTGGAGCGCAACTAATGTTCTAAACAATTACGGAATAAACTCGTTGAACGTAGTTAGCTTTTATATTATTGCAGAATATATAGACCCTCAAACACTATTAGTTTTCTAAATTATGTATTGAAATAGAATCGTCATTGTCGAACACAATTAGTATTCTGAACTATTGCGTAATACATACATGAAACACAATTAGTGTTCTAAACTATTGCGGAATAAACCCGTCGAACACAATTATGTTTTAACTATTGCAGAATAAACCCGTCAAATACAATTAATGTTCTACTTCGAAAATAATTGCGGCACAAAACCATTGAACACGATGGTTCATATGTATAAAGTGTCACATAAGAATTTTGATATTATTACGAAATAAGCTTGTTGAATACGATCGTTCATTTGCAAATCATAGAAGGAACACGTAGTACCCGTACTTGTATGATGTCCCATATAAAGTAGTTAGGTTTTGACCCATGTTGGCCCTACCTGGGCCCATTTACACCAGTAACTTTTCATGGGTCCGTAGTTATTTCAACTTCAAATTGATATAGGATCTGTGTATGATCCATTTAGGATTCAGATTATACATATAGTCGAACCAACTTTGTGCCCCCGGTGAAATTAACATTTTTGGTAGGGTATGGGTATGGTTTGGTTTCAAGAATGATGGGCCCGGGTACTATTTATTCTATTAATTATAGAATTTTGGTAGGGTATAAATTTTATCATCCCATTAAGATTAATATTGTCAGGGAATAATAATGTTGGATACAATCTTTGGGTTAGATTAATAATAAATAATCTCGTTGAAAAACTAATAGTCCCCCCAAATTTTGTATTATGATATGTTTTCTCTATGAGCAAGCTTTTATAATTTTAAATTCTTTAATATCTATATGTAAGTATTCAATCCTTTTTTTTTTTTTTAAGTTAAAAACTGTCATTTTGTCTAATTCATAAGTAACTATGACCAACATTGCACAGAATGGTATGAGAAACTCTAAACCATTATTAATATGATTGTCCTTAGTTTGACTTAACATATACTCCTATAAAATATAATACGGTTTCTTCTTACATCTGGATTCCTTAGAGTCGTTTACTACATATAGATACCTTGTTAGATAAATATAATTACACAGAAACTCACGAATTTGACTTTTCGCGTATTAAAACTTGAGAAGTACGTTTTTGCACATGATGAAATATTTGATTTTCTTTCCATCCAAACAGGTTGATTTTCCACGTATTATACATTTGCCTCAAAATATTTTCAATTTTATCAAATTAGCATTAAATAATTCAACATAAGACATATATCTTTTTAAAACTTTAAAATAATCTCAAATTTAATGCAAAAAATCCCCGACAAACTTTATATTGCAAAGAAATCTCAAATTTAATTGGTGAAGTAATTGGTTTTAGTTTCATTGATCTCGATCGGTTGCTTTTACTTGACCAATGAAAACGAATTAGTTTCGTCTCAATTGAGTCTCTCTATATATACATTATAGAGTTTTTTTTTTTTTTTTTTTTTTTTTTTTTTTTTTTTTTTTAAAGATATATAGAGTTGATTTGTGTTGAATTATACTTCCTCAGGTTTCATTAATAAGTTTCTAAGAGAACTATTTATCGCGACCTTTGACCACGTATAACTCTTAAATTACATTAGAGAAAATTATAATAAAATTATATTATGAAATTAAATGGAGTATATTTTCATAATCAACTTTAATTTATATTAATAAGTTTAATTTAAAAGTTATACGTAATTAAAGGTCGCGATGAATATTTCCCTTTGGAATTTCTTAATGAAACGGAGGTAGTATGTTCAATAATCTAAACAACAGATTGATACGATGGTTGATAGTTTGTTGGAAAGATTTTAGTGAATTGTTCAGATTGAATTACTTCCTTCATTTCATTAATAACTTCCTATTCAGTCAACATGCTTCGTGTTTGACAGCACATTACTCCTAAATTGTACGATGCAATTCTTTTTTAAAGTTATATAATTAAAGTTCATAAGTTAGTAGTATTTTAAATAATTTTAAATTTTTTTTATCAATATAATTTAGATGTAAGATACGAATCAAACATGACAGTCGTTGACCAAAGAGGAAATTTGTAATGAAATGGAGGAAGTATCAGTTTACTAATACGCAATTTGAGGGGATGAGTCAAGGGTGAGCATTGTGGTGTGTTCATCCCGTTTTAACATTTTGAAAAGAAACTTTTTTATAGATAATATTATCGATTTTTTAGAATTTTGCACCCCTCACCCTCCCTCGAACTTCCGAGACAACCTTATATGTGTAGTTTTGCACCCTAACTTTAATCATGGATCCGCGATGTATGCAAACAACTAAAAATAGTAGTAGTATATATTAATGAACCCATATGTATTTTCTCGATACATGCTTAGTAGTAGTAGTATAATACAATGACTAATTAGGAACTTATTAGTTAAAGAAGAATCATGTTCTCTTCACATATACTCACAACTCACTATTCACTATTCTGTGGAGGGTTTAAATTTTAACTGAAACAACATCAACATGAATTTACCCATCTGTTGGGAATTGGGATACAACCTGATCATTCTAGACTATGAATTGACAGGCCAACTAGAATCTAGACACTGATGATGTAGTGAATTGATTACTTATCTCGTTCAATTAGTATACCAAAAAAATGCAGGTGGCCAAGTACTAAGGCGTTTAGAATGATACTGGCTTACCGTACCAACCTGAGAGTGAGAGGGCTGATAAGTTCAGGGAACAACATTGTCTGCCAAATAACATTGCAATGAGAACAAAAATCAGTTTATGGAGCAGATCACATGCAGTAGCTGAATCCAGTATGGTTCTAGCTGTACATGAAAATTTAACCAGACATTCCACCAGAAAATCACATTACAGTCCAAGGGTGAAGAACAAGAATGATACGAGCTCTGGTTCCAGGAATTAAAAACAAAAATCCACTCTTCATGAATAAAAAGAAACGATAAGTAATCTCTTAAAGGAAGATTTTGCTTTGTGCCTCAGACGCTCAAAAGAAAGACAATGGCAGCACTTTCATGAATGATGGATTGGATCATTGGAAGGTTAAAAGTATCACAGTCAAACATCATCTGGCACTTTTTGAAGAACAAGAACAGGATGACAATGTAACCAACACGGTGTAGTTTGCCAAAAGAGTTTGATGAGCAACCAGGCTTCTCTAGTTAACAATATAGCTGTAAACGAGAAAAATTTAGACTTGTATACCCTGGATAGTAGTAACAAGAAGCTAACAAACATATAGATAGCATGTGAATGAAAAGCTGGAAAATGATCTCATCAGATCCTCAACTATGGTTAGATACACAAACTGGTTTTAAAATCTCCAGAATTACTGTCTCACGTACAAAAGCAATCTATTAACTCGGAACAAACTGCTAAAACTCAAGATAACCAAGAAGAAGCAACAAAGTGTTCTCCAAATAGGAAAACCAGGGTGGGAACTAGAGCCACACCAATCAAGATCACGTACTCACATAAAACAATTTATTTATTTTTTTACATTGCCGTTTTAGCAAAATTGAGATCAATCAAACTTACACACACACACACACACAGCTTAAAATACGATTCCAGCAGACGATCTCAAGGATACAGGCAATTTCTCCATATTTCATAAAACACCATGGGACCAATGTGATGTATGACAAGCATTACCCTCAAACCCACCCCGTACCCCCAATTCATTCCAATGGATTTAGAGATTAAATCACAAATGAATGCAAGATGCAAGCAAGATCCTAAATAATAATCATTGCTTTTGGGAAACTAGTGATAGAATAATTACCACATCAGCATGCATGACTTGCATTATCTTTTCAAACATTATGGAACTCTCAACAATCCAAGGACTCATCGTTTTCATGTAAGTCACAAAACCTTTTAAATAAATAATAGATAAATAAATAAAAAGGAAGTTTCACAGCACAACGCTAAACATGTACAGATTGAAATGTATTGCCACAGGCAACCTGTGTAGCAGTACATCATAAAATACCCTCAATAGTTCAACAAAGTGAAAACTAACTCAAGTTTCAAGTATAGCACTGCAAAAGCTAACATTAGACTAAGTTCCTCAAAATTTCACTTGGAAAATATGTTGTGTTCTTTTTGCTCGTCGAGACGTGAGAGCTCATGGGTTTTGTTCAGGGTCTTTTCACTTATTTCATAAAAAACAATTTATAAGTATTAAAGAAGAACAATAACGACGACAACAACAACAATAATAAATGACTTTGATGTAGGAAAGCTATCCACCATTATACACTATTCACTATGGCACCAACAGTAGTAAGTAGAATCCGCATATGAAAGCCCCATAAGGTAACAGTGCACACCGCTTAAAAAAATGCTGCACCACACTATCTGCCTGAGCTACCAATCACTATTGACTACTATGACTCCAAGAGGAAGACTGCACACATTGTGTCTACTAAAAATGCCTAAATACAAACCTACACAACTTTCTATGATACATAACCAGCATATTGGTTGCTAAAATCTAGAGTTACAAATGCAGGTGCCCTATTCCCACATTCAAATAACTTGGGTTACACAGCATAGTTCCCTAAAGCGACAGAGTAAGTGCGTTGAACACCACTTACTAAAATGCCTCTTTACTCATAATAGCTCCAGACCCGAAGATGGCAAAAAGGCAAGCAGTACGTCACATTTAAGAGGAATTGAAGTATTCTGTCTTTTCTGCTTCAAATGTTTTCATGTTTTTGAAGGTAACTAAGTATTCCATTTCTTACTACATGATACATATATCCAAACTAAATAAATAACTCTAAAACTTGGATACGACAACGTATAGTTCCATATAATACCACAGAGGTAAGCGCATTTAACACCATTTCCTAGAAGAACATCATAACTCATAAGAGCCGAGACCCAAAGCATAACTAAAAGCAAGCAGTAAACCACACTGAGAGGATTGGTACATGAAGTATTCTATCTTATCTGCGTTCCTTTTAATTTCATCCTTTTGAAGATATAATGAAGTATTCATTTCTTACACGAGTTTCTCACAACATAGAATACAACATATAGGGGGTATTTATTACTACTAAATAAATCACTGTAAAACAGCAACCATACTAAGAAGCAATAAACATAAGCTCAAAGACAACTAAGTATATATGTGATCTTAATATGCTGCTTATAGTATATAAGTATGTAAAAAAAGGGCATGTTTATTTCTTGATCCTACGAACTTTCTTGGGTCCCCAAACCTCCAACCTTGAAACAGGGCATCCACAGCGAGCTCGGAAGATAAGCACGGTCCTCCCGTTAGGAGGCGCCATCTTCTTCAACTCCGCCTTGAGCTCATCCCGCTCCACGGGTCCTAATTCGAGCTTATCCTCATCACAAGCATCAGTAGGTGCCAATGAGTACTTTACACACTCCTCAGACTCCAATTGGATATCATACTCCACAGCTCTCCTCAACCCCTTGCAGAACGGATTCCCACATCTCCGCCTGAGCCTAAAATCCAACATTTCCCAAACAATCAGACCAAAAATAACCCCAACCACCGCCATCAAACAAGCAATTGGATAATCCAGTATAAGCTCCACAACAAACGATGAACACTCGGCAAAACAACACGGAAGAAGAATTTGAAGTATGAAATGGTCAGAAACCCTAAGGATCCAACCACTAACAGGAGTAAGATGAGATCGAGAGCGGCTAGAGGCGACCGATCGCAGAACTCATGAGAGAAAGGGTTTAGGGAACTACTGGTGAAACGCCGCGTTTTTGCCGGCTGCGGTGGGAAACTGGAAGGATTGAAGGTGTGGTTATGGTGACGCTCGAAAGCTCGGCAAAACTCGATCAAATTTCGGCAATCGAACATCGGGATGTTGCTCATGGTTTGCAATCGGAATTTTTTTTTTCTCACACACACGCACAGAACACAGAGCTGTGATTGATGAATTGGTGATGAAGATGAGGATGAGAGAAGTGAAATTGGGGGAATTAATAGAGGTGGATTTGAACAATGGAGGAAATGAACAATTACTGTAATGGATCTGAAAAAGATGAATGGAAAGTGAAAGTCATCTCATCAAAGAGGAAGATTACATATTTTTGTGACACCTATACAAATATAAATATATTGTCAACTCTCTTTTATATATGGGGAGTGTGTTTTTCATTTCATACAAGTTAAATAAAATTAAAATTATAAAAATAGGAAATAAAAGTAAATAATAAATTATTATCTAATTTGGCATGATTTTTGTAATTTAATTAATTTGCTTTTTTTTAAAACGGCAAAATTTTGCAATTTTAATTATGGTTTATGACCATAGAAAAGTAATGTATAATTTCATTTACGTGTATGCGTATGGATATTGGTCACGTTTAAAATGTATTGGGTCGGAGATGCGACGAAGGTAGAAATTAAAATTTTCTTATCTGATTTGAAGTTGGTTGGATTGGTGTGGTTTATTATGCACTAAAAATATGATGATGTGAAGGAGTAAAAGAGAATGTTGCGTATCTGCATTAAGAGGAACTAGATTTATACTAGCTATTGACTTGACTATGCACGACGTAGACATCCACAAGAATATAGGATGCCGTGTGTAACTGTTTTTAAGGGTGAGCTAGTTCGATTGACTTGACTAGAGGTATTAAAAAAATACATTTTAATTTATTCTTTTACTTTAAAAAAATAGATTACATGACCAATTTTCCATATAAAAGTCATTTTAGTATTTTTGTTTTGAACATTTGTTTAGAGGGACTTGTATTTGTTATGATAAAATTTAAAAACTAAATTATACGATGAAAAATCCTACCACCTAATAAAGTGAAGTACGAAATTGAAAGAAGTAGTATCATTGTTATGTACATACGCGACCATGTGACTATGTGAGGATGTTGATAACAAAAATGTCACCTTATTCAATATTCAATATGTACAATAAGTTGGTCAAATTAGAAAAATTCAACATTAGAGAGGGGAACGCATGCACCCTTACCCCTCATTGCACCACATATGATCCGTAAAATTACAAACCATTTATTTAGCGTTTTTACAAGTGGTTCAAATGACAACATATGCAATGCAAGGTATCTGTTCCACTTATGATGGTTCAAATGATAACATACGGAGTATGGTGGTTCAAATTATCGGTGAAACTAAATTTGGGGCCCCTAAAATTGATTCAAATCGAAGGAAACAAGAGAAAGAAAATATTTTCTTATTCTTTTTGTAAAATAATACGTAAAAGATTAAATTTGATTTACCAATAGTAATTTATTTGGAGATATATAATTTAAATATCTTGTTCTTTCTCCAGAATCCAGATGGATAAGCAGCAGCAGAAGAAGCAGAAACTCTGATAACATTTCTCCACGGCGGCTCTCTCACACTACAACAATGGAGACCTCTGCCACCGCTAGCTCTATCCTAACATCTTCTCACTTCTTCTCCTCATTTTACGCTCCCAAAACTTACTTTTCCAATTTTATAATATCCCCCAAAACCTCCATTACCACCCGCCTCGTTTTCACCTCTCCGAGGACTAGTACTTACAATAGTAGTAGTAGTAGTTTTAGAAACAGTACTAACCCCATTCCCACAAGGTTCGCAATTTCCAGTGATGTTGAAGCTGTCACCTCCGAAAGTTGTACGCCAGACCCACTACCCAAAATTGACAAAAGTGGCAGATTTTGCAGTCCCAGAGCCGCCCGAGAACTTGCCCTGTATGCTTCTTATACTTGTTCTACTGTTGCTATGAAATTCTGTTTGGTTTATCTTTTTTCTGTTTGATTTCAGTTTCTTGTTCTGTTTAGGATGATTCTGTATGCTGCTTGTTTAGATGGGTCTGACCCAATTCGCCTCTTTGAGAAAAGAGTCAATGCTGGTAAAGGTCAGTTATTCAATTACATGTTTGAGTAGTGTTAATTCTCGTGGACTTATAATTGTGCTGTGTTAGTCGATCAATGGGAATGGTTAGGTTATTACCTTATATTGAACATTGTGTTGCTTTCAGCAGAACCTGGGTATGTATTTGACAAAGCAGCACTGATGGAGTATGATCACATGAGCTTTGGAGGGCCTCCCGTTACTACACAGACTGTCGAGCAGGCCGATGAGATTTTAAGAAATGTTCAAAAGGAGTCTGACCTTGGTAATACACTTATACTCATTTTATGGTTTGCAAATTCTTGGTTGCTTTCTTATTAGGACTTGCTTTGCCTTTTACAACTGTTGCCATGACTTTTAAGTTGAACGAATGTGCCAGCTCTGTGGAGTAGGGGAAGGGTGGGTGTATTATATTGCATGTAGCCTTGCCATTGCATTTTTTGCAAGGAGGCTGCCGTGATAAATTGGTGACGAGCAGTGTGGCAAGGCTCTATGCCCCATGTTGGCAAAACGTAGAGTTGGAATGAAATATGTTCATATATTCAATACATGCATGTATTTGTCAATACATGCATCTAGGATTTGTCATGTTTTTCATGATACCTAAGGATACTTCCGAAAGAATATAAAAATTAAGGGAAATGACAGTATTTGACAAACCTATATCCCTAGGGGTTGATGATTACATTTCTTCCGATTACTAAGCATATTAGGATGCTTCTGTATATGTACTGTACATTATGGTTCTACATTAGTACAATTACCATCAGATTTCTGCACAAAAGCATGAGTTCACTGTCGCTTCTTTATTGCAGAAGCAGAAGTTCTTTCGGCCCCTCCGAAGTTGGTCTACAGCAAATTAATTTTGCGGTAAGCACATCAATGTTGATAAAGGGATATATGGCTGAACATTTACCAACTTTGTAAGATATAACTCTATTTCTATCTCTATATGTTGCAGCTTTACCAGAAAACTTTTGGTTGCAGTTGTTGAAAATTGGGACAATAACGTGCTAGCCATTGATAAAGTTGCGCCTCCTAACTGGAAGGTCTGATAAGCATGTCTGCAATATAGAAATGTCATCTGTTATGTAATTGTTTATTTGTGCATATACATCTATGCAAAATAAATAAAAGAAGGCATGAAACTCGATGGGGGAACGTGTCGGTTTTTCAGCAATAATCTAATTAAAGGGTACAAAAACTAATCAACGAGAGATGCAGACGTAGAGATTGTTAAATTGCATTGGACTTGAGTCATTATTGCACTCACTTTACATATTCCATCTTTTCTGTCAAGTGGTTCTAGAACTATCTGCTCGCATGAATATTGACGAAATGTATACTGATGACAATTTTATGTTTATTCATGTGCTTAAGAACGAACCAGCTGGTAGAATCCTGGAGCTTTCGGTTCTTCATCTAGCAATGTCGGAAATTGAAGTTCTTGGGACGCGCCACCAAATAGTCATCAATGAGGTCAGTTTATTCTTTAGACGGTTCCATTAAGCACTCTTATGCACCTAGAGTCTTTACATTCGGTGTACTCATTGGCTATTGCTACAGTTTTTCTTGGTGAGTCAGTTTTACTTGATCAGTTGGGAGATCTCTCTGTAACCACTTCCTTGTGGCCTAGTTTAGACAAATTTCTCCTTTTCCTCTTTGATGATTAAGCATTTATGTTGTGGATGTATCTTGGTGGACGTGATGCGTTGCTGGAAGATTGATAACCAATACTGTAGTAGGACGACTGAGCTACATCCTTCACCACGTTCACAGGCTGTTTGCATAGAAGAAACGAAAAAATAGTGTTAACCTTCAAATGTTTAAAATTTCGCAGCTACCCATTCTAATAGTAATCAATATATCTTTGAAAAGAGAAAAACTCTATTCCATCCCAAATTTTGGTGAAATGGAGTAATTCTCATACTGAAGGTGCCAAATCGCTCAGTTTGTGAAATATTAAGAGTTTAATTAGTGGCGAAGTTTCAAACGGTGGAGGCCATATCTGCACAAGCTGAAGTGGTTGGTGCAATTCTTTCCAAAAGAACAACTTCCAGCCTGTTACCTTTAGGATCCTCGTGTCCACTTCTTTTCCAAATAAACACCACGTTATTGTTCTTTTATGTGGTTATTACTCATTATGCTAAAGAACTGTCTTTGTTGCAGGCTGTTGACCTTGCAAAGAGATTCTGTGATGGAGCAGCTCCTCGTGTCATTAATGGCTGCCTCAGGACATTCATCAAGGAACTGAACATAATGGCGACGACCAAAATTTGAGACTAAATCAAACTGCAGTGGTGATTGGACGATGAACCAATATGAAAGCAACCTCCACCCCTTCTTCAGCTACATCAGCATTCAAATGCTGATACCTACAGAGACATCAGTGCCAACTTTGTGGTACAGTTGGTTCAAGAATCTCAGGGGCTTAAAATAAGATAAACTAGGTAGTGACACAATTGCAACTTTATAGCTCTGTGGTGGGTAATGTAGAAATCATAAATGCTAGTACAGCACTGGCTCAATGGCTAATGCCAGTCCTCCAGTATGCTATGGTTATTCAGTGTGTCGGTAGCATAAACTTTTTGAAGGTTAACGTATCTGCAGGTATGCATATGGTGTTGTATATGTCTCATATTTGTATCAGTGCTTCGGAGGTATAAGTTTTCTGTATGACATTGCACCGGACCGCAGTTTACCATGCTACAATCCCATAAATTTGTTTATCCTGAGTATTGAATTGTAAGCAGTGGTAAATTCCTATTCAATTTGGTTTTTATTTGGAAATGCGATGGCTGTGCTTCATCATTTTCATCATCGGATCCACACTTCATATTCTTCTTGTTTGTTGCAGTTTAAGTGTCGGTGCGTCTGCACCTCTTTTTATACCAATTGTTATGCGATTTGAGTCTACCAAGGATTCAGATGGCTAATAATATAGTTCCAATTCGGGTCGATCAATAATGGGTTCGAGACGAGCTCGGGTTAGTGCCTGATTGTTTAGTCAATGAGCATAATTTCGCTCGGCTTCCTTAGTTAATCCATACACCACCTTATGTCTAGGACCATACACCTCCCCTCCTTCACCATTTCAGTTTCAGCTCCCTTTCCACTGCAAGATATTATAACTCCTTATTTTCTTTAGATTAATCGATTTGTATATTTATTATCTTCAAGGGGTAATCTTGCAATAGACATAATCCGAGGGTACGTGAGTTTAAAGATTTTTATTTTTTTTGTTTTTTTTTTTTTTAAATCAAACTATGACTTTCAAGTTTCAAGACTAACTTTAAAGTTTAAACATTAGGAAAATTTACATAACATCCAAGACTAACTTCTAATTTCACATTTGAATACATTCACACCCTTCCAAAAATTTGGTAGCCGTTTTCATTTCTCAACAATAATTAATGAATGTCATTGGCACTTCCGTGGGCATATCTGGAAATTATTAATGTTTTAGAATGTTGATTTTTTTTTTTCATATCCAAGTTTATTTCATTTATATACACCTTCGTTTTTAAATTGATTATGTTTACTTCTAAAATGATTTTTTAAAAGTTTGTATACTAAATATTTTAGTGTTTTCGTTTTTATGTTAGGATTAATAAAGGTGTGAGATAAAAGTTTATCAAAAAACTTAAATAATTTCTTTTCTTTTTAGGGAGAAACTTAAACTAAAAATGATGAGCTTGTATAATTAAGGTGTATTATAGGTGCTTGTGTAAATTTCCGTATATATAACGCTCCATCCATATTATTGGAGCAAACCTAAACAATGGAGATGATTAATACTTGTAAAGATTTTACTATGCAGGTAGCTCCATACTACATACCCAAGGAGAACCCAAAAAACCCTAAAGGCGAAGACGCAAATTTCGTCGACATATTCGCACAAGTGATCGCAGTTGCCGACGGCGTCGGTTCATGGTTACAAAAAGGTGTAGATTCAGGCTAATACGCTCGGCAGCTCATGGAGAACGTAGCTGACATAGTTTACGGCCGCCCGCCAAAGTGACCTAACAGAAATCCTCAGAGACGCCTTCTTGAAAACATCTGCTAAAGGTTCCTGCACTGCGTGTTTGTTAACACTAGCTGGGGATACGCTTCGAACTTGGGAGATAGCGGCTTTGTTGTGATTCGGGGTGGGAAAATCGTGTTCAAGTCAAGGATAATGCAGCATTGGTTCAATTGTCCGTTCCAGATAGGGAGTTCTTCTGGAGATGGGCCTTATGCCGCGGAGGAGGAGGAGGTTCGTGTGGAAGGTGGTGATGTTGTGATCGTTGGTACAGATGGATTGTTTGATAATGTGTTTGATGGTGAGGTTGAGAGAGAGGTGGAGTTTTGTTTGAAGAGTGGGGTGGGAGTGGAGGTGATGGCTAGGGTTTTGGCTGAGGTGGCGCGGACAAATATGTTGGATGAGGGTAAGATCAGTCCGTTTGAGGTGGCTGCGTGTGAGGCTGGACTTGTGCGTCCTGGTGGCAAGTATGATGATGTTACTGTTGTTGCTGTGTACGTTAACTGAGTACACGGTAGGGACCCAAGACCAGCTGACCTATCTGTTTCCGATCCTGGCAACTGGCAAAGTTACCTGCAAAATGAGCACGGGTAAAAGTCCGGTTCATCTTTCTGTCTGCAAATTAAAGGAGCAGGGGATAAAAGTGTGGAACATTAGGTGTTAGATTCTACTTAGGGGTAGTAGTAGTAGCTAGCACGGGAGTAGAGAAAAGCGATCTAGTTCTCGGTCGATAGTGTAAGTTGATATGTAGCCGAGCATCGAAGTTTTGCTCAGTTTTGCTCTTGCAAATTTAAGTTTTCCGGTGGAAGAATTTTTACGATCTTGATATGGGTATTGAAGGGCAACAATGTATTGGTCTTAAAACACTAGTAGGAATATGCTTCCCCATAAAACTTTTGCGAGATATTGTCTCTTTTTCTCTTGAAATTAACATCCAACTACAAACATTACATATTTAGCTCAAAACATGTTTAACGGAAAGACATTATTAAACATGTAATGTTTGTAGCTAAAAGGTTCACCTTCGGATCCCCAAAAAGGCCGGGGTGGAAGGGTTTGGCTTTATTTGAGGAAACTCCACCCCCCACCACAAAACAAAACAAAACACGAATAATTAAACTATCCTGTGTTAACTAACACAAAAGAAGCACAAGTCCACAAAGCTCTACAGACTACAATCAACAACCAAGGATGAACTCAAACTCCCCCAGGCATATACAGGACTTTCTGTTCCCCTGCACAAATAAATCTGGCTGAAATAGAAAATATGTTCCTGTCTCCTTTCTAGTATGGTACACTTTTACAAATAATAAGTTAGGAGCTGTTTAATCAAACCCCTTAAAGGATCATTAATGGCTTCTAAAACGAATGAGTCAATAAAATTTTACCTGAAACGCAAGAAGCCTCTGATAAGCTTTCTGTAATTTATACAACCAGGGGGGGTTAACAGCAAGAAGGCTCTGGTTCTTTCGTCAACACAAAGCAAGCCTCCTTTGGACAACTCACGATTGTACAGGATGCTTTGTCATGAACTCAGAAGTCAAAACATCCTATCCAAATTCCCGAGACATAGTCCAGTAGCCAGGCACCAACTCCAAATCTAGAATGAAACGATCCATCTAATGAGAGGCAACAGAATCCACAGCTGTCTTCAATTCATCACTTGTTTCAAAACGAGGCTTCGAGGGGTAGACAAACACAAGTGTTGATGGTACTGAGGGTCGAAAAGCAGCCAAGTATCTTGCTGACGACACTGTAATTCTAGGAAGCTGCTGTGAACCTAAGCCCAGTGGTACAAGTGTGTAACTCAGAACATGGGCAGATCTTGGAAGGACAAATACCGTGTCACTGTGGGACCCGGACAACATGAAACTTTGCGAATCAGCCAATGAGTACTTGATCTCCTGGACAAAGTCTGTTTGGTTGTGAATTTTAATGGAATATGTGAACGGGATACCAACAACGGCATGAGGTGGGCATATTATACTCACTACAAGTGGAGCTTGTTCTACATTCACATCTTGAAGCCTGTGTTTTGTAACTTGAGACTCACTTAATTGCTCTTCCAGCTTCAAATGCCTTTGCCACCTTAGACTAACAGTGCCAATATTTAACTTAGCTGATGGTATTCTAGGAATGATGGTGAAGACCTTCTTAAACTCTTCTCCTGGAACATGAACTACAGGTTTTTCAAACTCCACTTGTTGAGGATTTATAGCACATACATCACTATTCTCCTCGGTCTCAATGGACACAGAAAGCAACTGTAACGGCACATCTGAACAATTCTTAGCGCTGACAACAAGCACACTTGGTTCATTCAAACATACTGATGGTAACTGATCTGGATCAGAAGCTGATTTGATCTTTGACAACAAAAGAGGATCCTGCCGATATGGAAGCATGTATCTTTGGCTTAATGTAATAGCGGTCTTGCCTTCAATCTGCAAACTTTTATGTACGTGCACCTTCTGTATACTAGGATCCTCATTACAAGGATAATAACCCAGCGAAACATACAACATGATCGGTTTAGGACGATTCCACTTCATTTTGAGTTTGCAGGACCAATTTTCTTGCTCAGTTAGAGATGGAACAGAAATTAATCCAAAAGATGGCTGAATTTTCTGAATATAATCTTTTGAAGGAGCTTCAGACTGATCTTTCGGTGTATCCCAAGAAATGTCAACTAGCTCAACATGAAGATTATCATCTGAAAAGGCTAAATCTTCTGTTGGACTTAGAAGGCTCCCACCCCTAGTGTCCACTAGATTAATTTTCAACTCACCTGAATATGCTGCATGGCCTTTTGAGGCAATTGTGACGGGCAAAATGAAGCACTCCCCAACCAACGCAGAGCCAGATGAACCTAAGATAAGATCGACTTGAGGGTCTGGTTCTTCAACTTGTATGGCTTTCTGACCAGAGACTGCGAGACCGGGATCCTTGATAGGTATAGTCTCCACAATGTTTTCAAATTTCCAAAGAGGTAAATCATTCATTGAGGCGGGGCTTTCAGCTCTGCAGCATATGGTGAAGTTTTGCTCTATTCTTGCAATAACATATATACATTCAAGCTTTCCACTTAGATCTGCAATATACAATAGTACATTATTTCGAATTGAGAATATTAGCTACTGTATTATCAAATTAGAACAAAATGGCACTG
This sequence comes from Plantago ovata, assembly GCA_028274465.1. Lineage (NCBI taxonomy): Eukaryota > Viridiplantae > Streptophyta > Magnoliopsida > Lamiales > Plantaginaceae > Plantago > Plantago ovata. The sequence goes on along the minus strand of CM051457.1, from coordinate 13,550,862 downwards.
CATACAGCAATGGGCTACAATAACTTGAATATGTATAAACAGCAGTAAGAACATGGTCCTTTTGCCATATTTTTGTTTGGTTTGCAATAGAGGTGAGAACAAAGGATATTTCTATCAGGACAATGAGTTGATGTCTAGAAAAACTCACACAGACTTAATCATGTTAACTTACCAGATTTTATGTCATATGTCAACCGCAACCATTTGTTTGCAGCGAGCACTAGATCTGGAGCTGTCTCAACTCTGCGGCCAGGTTGCACAAGGGAGGTTGAAGCTACGTTTGGTTTTTTACCATTATTAATGATAAAATTGCACTCAGATTGATTAAATTGCACCTCCAACTGATCAATTTCAACATTGACTGGCAACTGTGAACGAAGTGAAATCGTGATGAGGGATGGAGCACCAGGCTTAATCATCTGTTGATGAAATGCAACCGAGGCAAGAAGCACCACCCTTAGAGGACTAACAAGATCAATCTCAAGATAAAGAGGATAGTCACTATTTACTTTCAGGTCACTGCTCTGTTCTGATGCTCCTCGGACAACCTCAAATGCTTCTTTGTGTATCATTGTTCTCTGTGAAAGGGATGCAGGACCAGCTGGGCCACAATCTCTTAATGATGGCTCAACAACGTTACTTGTCAATGGTAGGGCAGCCATTTCAAGTGAGTATTCGATGAAGTCCTTTACAGAACAAATTCCCTTCGAGCATTCCTGTAGATAGCCCAAGACTTCCCACAGCGACAATAACCAGCCCTGTTGTCGATAAAGACTGGCAATATTTTCAAATAGTTTCTTTGCATTGGTGAAATCATTAACCGAAAAATATTCTTTGGCCATCTGCAATGCACAAAATGCAGCCATCCTCTCAGCCTTCGAGTTACTGTATGCTTCAAAAGATCTCTTTAGAAGTGCTATAATCTCAAAGGAATCCTGGAACCTCTTCCCTTCAGAAAGTACATAATGGGCATATTCATCATCAGTCAGACTGCAAGCCGGAAGAGGAAAAAAAAAAAAAAAGATTATATAATCATTTGCAAAAGAACATCGTCTAGGGAAGTAGTTTTTCTACTTGTGTCGTGAAGGGATAGCAAGATAATTACTCCTGAACTCACGCTTGCATTAGGCATGCACCATCTTGCTCCAGTAACCGGGAAAACTGACCAAGATATAGAGAATCTACGACAGAATCAGAACTCTCATCACTTTGCCCAAGATCTTCTGACATAGATATAGCAAATTCCAAAGAGCCTTTTTTTTCCTTTAGGTAGTTAGCTGCCAACTGTTCCAAGAATGTCAATATATAAGGTTCAAAAGTGAGGACTAGTCATACTTTTGAAAAAAAAAATCCCATGACAAAGTGCTTCAGATTGTCTGTTATACTAGGAAAATCAACTAAAGGGCAATGACAATGAGGATCATATTAATTAAGTTATAAAGTTGGTGGAACTTTACACTATTACTAGAGATACCCAGACAACCAATGAGGATCATATAAATTAAGTCATAAAGTTGGTGGAACTTTACACATTTACTAGAGATACCAAGACAACCCTGGTCGGTACAAGCTATTTGTACAGCCTCTATTCTCGCCTACACCAGTCTACCATGGACCGTATCCAAAAAGAACACTGAATCCAAAAACATACATGCATCCATGTAGAGAGGTGTTACTTAAGGTCTATGATAGAATCAGATAACCAGAACTGCTTAGATAACAATTTTTTCAATTGCATAGTAACCTACTCGATGAAATTTGAACAGGAACGTGGAACCTTGAGTTCGAGAAAAATGTATGTACCATAATTTGTGCTCTTTTCTTTTCACTATTGCAATAGTTTTTGTTATCAGGGTATGAAAGGATCTTAAAACGTTGGACTTTAACACCATCAAGAAGACATGTACAGTGATAGTGCTCATGTTAAAGCTAATCATTCATTTTAGTATATAACCATGCTAGAAATAGAATCCATAACAGATCTTTCATCTAAAGTCATAAGATAACTATTATAATTGCTTCTATTAATAAGAAAATTTTAACTTCAACCGATCTCCTTTTGCTACTGCCTAGGTGGGTAAGTGAAGGACATAAAAAACCAGAAGAATACCTGATAATAGTAAGCTGGATAAAATTCCCATTCAGTTGGTTTCTCAGCAGATACTGGGATCTCACTTGGGACAGGAGGAGCAGTGGCAGAACTTGTCTCCAACAGTTGTGCAAAAACCAAATACTGCTTACTTAACCATTCCCAGTGAATAAAAATAATCTCCGGTGCCCCAGCAAGCTTCTTGTAACTAGCAGCATGCCGGCGCAACCATTTGATTGCATCTATAACTTTTCCTCCATGCAGCAATAGTGTTGACATCTTAAAATATAACAATTCAGCAATAGTTTTGATCTCAACTAATCGCTGTATTGGGGGCAACCTTGTTGAACATCCGGCCATCTGGTATACAACCACAACAACCAAATTCAAAAGAGGGCTAAATGATGAAAAGAATTGCTTAATATTACAAGTTTCATATCATAGATTGATTTTTGCAGAAAGAAAAAGGTAGCAGAAGGTGTCTTCGGATTGATCAAGATGGCTATGCCTAAAGCAGCTCATGTTGATATATATGAAGGCATTTAAGATTATGCTTTTATCTTTAAGTTAATAAGTTTTCTGCTTCTGGTTTAGTGATTTAAGAATCATAATGTTATTTTAAATCTGAATACTAGTTGTGCAAATTTTATTGGGATCAGGAAGTGTATCTTGAAGATCACAAGTCCTTGATCATTTTAGCTTTTGGTCTTCAACTGTTTTTCATTTTCCTAACAATTTAGAAATCAAGGGGCTTCCAGTAACCCATGTAATATTAGTAGCATGCATGATGGCTTTCAACTTAGATTTTGCATAAAATTGTGCCTCAATTTTAAGATGCCATCAATTAATCGGTGGAATTTCACCAGGCCATGAAATCACTGTTTAAACACTCCTAGTTCAAGGCCAAGATCTTCCTGTACCTGAACATACATAAAATTGTACTACTTAATTGATATTGCTGTCTGAAGCAATCATATTACATTTTGTTTCAATTCTACCAGGCACAATGAACATGCATGGAATCCCAGTATCTCATTACTGAGAAGAGCAGAGTATCCAATTTTGGTCTTCCACTTTCCAGTTAAGTTGAGAGATAGCTTTATAAGCTAATATACACCTTGCTAATATTAGCTTTATATGCTAATTTTGCCTAACTGCAATGTTTCCAGTATCTGCTTGCTTGCTAATATTAAGGAATAATGTAGCTCATCATTTTATTTTCTTTGATAACATTGGGAGAAACCCGAAGCAGCATAGGGTAAACCCCCAAGGCACAAGCTTATGCAAATGCAATATCCTGCAAACCGCAGGATCTAAGTAAACAACTAAACTGCACTATAGAACTGGTGCAGCAGGCTCAACCTGCCAAGCATAGAACAAATTTGCTCCCCGTGCAGATCAAAATTAAGACGAAGCAGATGTTATCCGCTCTTTAACCAACTATGCCACCCTAGCGGGTGACCAACTATTCACTTTTAAACTGAAAAATCTAAGAAGCACACTACCTCACGCAGGGCATGATATGCATCCTCGTAGTATTTGAGAGCTTCAAGCCAGTCTCTTCGGAACTCTGCATATACAGCAACCTGGAGGTGGAAAGGTTAAATTAAATAAGAGAGGCATAATACAAAGCAAAAGAACCACATAGAGGACAACAAAAATTCACGGACAGTATCATTTGATGGTCTAGAATGAATTAAAGCATAGCAAAAAAGTCGACTGATCAACCTTAAAAACAAGATTAATACTCCCCCCCCCCTCACGATCTCATCTACGCTTTGTCTTTTCAGACGGTGTGAAGAACCACTTGTCAATCGTAAAATATTTTGTTTTTTACAACAGCAAGTTGAAATTATCAATATTAAATTCTACTTGGGCATAAAAGAAGTCAACTATTTTTTCAAAACATTTATCTATTTGTAATCATTGTTTTTTGAAGATCATGCAAAATTGAACAGGAAGATGAAATTGGGACAGGAGTACTTGATAATAAATGCCAGCAAAATAACCTTAATATCTTTTGATTCATCTAGGATGATTAAAGTAAAGCAAACCTAGATGATATTCCTATAGGCTAAAGTACAAGATTACTTGATAATCAGTTCAACGTCAAAAGCAAGGGTACATCAGATATAAAATAAACAACAGCTTCTGTGAAGAATAGCTTAAATCATTGTGATTGAAATAAAGGATATTAATCGTCCAACGAGTGGTATTGCAGTTGAATTTAGGAAAACAAATGTTCTCCACTTCACGTTACACATAAGAAACACTAGATCAAAGCTGATTTTCATACAAAATTAGAGGAAACATGGGAGTGCGTACTTTGAAACAATAACGGACATGTAACTCTATGGACGTGATATTTTTCTTTTCAAGACGTGCTTTTATTCTTCGGCTTTCATCTCGGTAGTATATATGTGCCAGCTCTGTGAATGTGGAAGAGAGCCTGCAAAATAGTAGCTATTGAGCTTTAAAAATCAAAAGGCTGTTACAAACCAAACATCAACTTAATGAGAGAGCAATTCCTAACATTAAATATTTTCGATTACCAGTCTGACCAGGAGGTGCCTAAGCATCTACTAAAGTACTAAATATTTTCAAGAAAATTGTTTTGATATCCGGAAGTAAACGTGTTAGTTATGAAAATACGAAACAAAAAAAAAAAAAAAAAAAAAAAAAACGATAAGAGAGCCATTCTCAATGCACCATGCCTGCTTAGAGATTGATTGAGCTCCAATGGGTCATCTGGTACAAAAACAATAAGATGCTTCGAGTCTACTTCTGCACGTTTCCTCAAGGCAGAAATGCGATCTTCACTAGTATCATCTGCATCATCATTTTTCAAATAAATAAGAAAAACTTCCCAACAATTCAAGCATGAGCAAAGTCACAGCAACAAACTTTATAAAGTACGCAACCATGATTTTACCCCCCCCCCCCCCACACACACACACACAAAAGAAGCTGAAATTGTAGTGAATCCTATCGTTTCCATTTCCACTTGATAAATTCAGGAGTAACATGTTACATCATATCAGGCTAAACACTAGTGGATAGAGGATCAGTCAACAACCATGACTGCTATGCGTCCTCCAAATATAATACTTCAGTTGCTCGCTCAATTATAAAATATTAGTCTCCAGTAGCGATGCTTATAAACATCTGAAAATTATACCACTCATATAACAACTGAATAGGAACTTAGTAGTTAGTACCGTGTTCTGGGACACTCATATGACCTAGAGAATGTAGTACTTGAAGATGATTTAAATTCTGATGATCCGATATATGCTCAGTTCAGATGAGTTTAATCTTCACACCTAAATCTACTCTCTCCAGAGCACTATGCTTCTATTATTCTTCCTGAAATAACAAGCATAACATCGGACCACACAAAAACATACAGAATCATAAGCCATACACATGGTGAGCAGTGAGCAGTGCCAAAAACGACTCTCCCTCTTATGTCAGAGAAACATGCCTTTTGAGTGATTCTGCTTCTCAAGCTAATAGAGCCTAACTTCCATAGAATGTATACCAATTACATCAGGCTTTGCTAAATCAATCAATCTACTAAGTAAAACGAAATCGAGAAAAACATGCAGTTCAATATAGAAACATTTCTCAAGTATAAAAATGTATAACGAATTCACACAAATCACTCACCCTTATGACCAGACTGTGAAACAACCACCAGCGCCAATTTAATATTTCTCCCCCTAATTGACGCCCTGTTCACAAATTCCACAACAAGTAATTCATCACATCCAAAAACATTGATCCACAAGTATAACAATTAACAAGTGGTAGCAAAGAGTAGTGAGTCATACTTGAGGTTTTCCAGATCCGTACAGACCTGGAGCCACTGAGCAGGATCCCCAAACACATTCTCAGTGCTAAACACCGCTGCAACGACGGCTGGAATCCTGGTCCGGTGCTTGGAGAGCCAATCTCGCCGTATAATCCCCATAACCGGCTCAGCGATCTCACGCGGCGGCTTTTTGGGGGTATAACGGAGATCTTCGAGAAATCGGGCAATGCGATCGCGTTCATTGGTGGCTGCTGAGAGTGGAGGTGCGATGTGATCAATCCGTGCACCTCCGGGCAACCTACCAGGCCAGCTAGAGCTACTGGCGGCGTTCGAAGCTCCTCCGGGTACTCTTCCATGGATAGACTGGATTGTAGAAGACAGATTTACTTCTTTTTCGTGTTATTATGAGAATGAAATCCACACTTCTACGAATTTGGAGAGGTCTGGTAGTTGAGTTGAACAACGAAATTTGGAAATTCTTTTTCTTTTTTCTCCGTTAAAATTTTATTTTTCTCAATTAAAAAATCCAACACATATTTCGGGTCGGAACTAGGGTCTAGGGTGCGAAAATTCGAAGTGAAATTTATGTCTATCCCACACAAAAACGACACTGTGAATCCATTAATCACACTTCTCCATTCATATGAATTTTAAAACCCGAAATGACTAAAATGTGGTAAAATGTTAGGCTCTACTATTCCCACACCAGTATAAGTAAGTATGGAGCATGCAAGCAATCCACGTCGGTACTTACACGAGTACGGCACAAGTGCATTGAGCACACTCCCGCCGTCACTTGGGCGCTCTAAGGTTGATTTTAAGAACGCATAATGACGATATATGTGGCGAGCAATGAACATGACCTAATAGTTTGGTACATGATGATAATATTTTACGATCCGATTTTGCATGGTTTCCTAGTTTTTATCGTCATTTAGTTTCATATTTGCATTGTTTTTCCTTTACTTTTATACTTATTGTATTTTCTAGGAAAACTCGTATTTTGGCGAAAACATTGCTAAAATAATGTATTCTGATATGTTTTTTAAGACTTTGAAGCAAGCACGATATTTGCTAGAGTTGAAGTAAAGAGAAGGCTCAAGGGAAGGACCAAAAAGCTCAACACTTAGTCAAAATCTCGCCTAAAAGAAGAACCGGACAAAACTGGGGATGAAGTCAACGGCGCGATCGCACCACTCATGGCCATGCGATCGCGTCAAACGCAACATATTTATTTTTTGTTTATTCATTTTTAGGTTACGCCCTATTCTTTACACTTGAGGCTCAAATATAAAATCCTAATTTAAGATAAGACTTTGCCTTTCATCTAGGCTGGATCTCAACTTGTTTTCATAGATTGGAGATGATAATATATTCATCGAAGACTTTATTTGAAATTTGAATTAGAGTTCTTTCTTGTTTCCATTGTGATAGATCGTTAATTTGTATCAACATCTTATCTCTTGCTTTATCGCTACCGTGCATGAGTATGATGTATGCTTTTGCTATCATCACCATGTTAGTGATAGGCATGAGTATGTAAATTCATCCCGTTGGTGGTAGAGATGTAGCTTGACAGGTTTAGGTTATAATTTCATTATTCGTGAGATTACCTATAGCAAATCTCTATGTAGATGCATGAATTGGCATTTGATATGTTAGGTATTGTTCTTTTAACATTAATCCATAATAAGTAAAAATGGACATCAATAGCTTCGAGGTAAGTGGTGATAGTCCTACGATCTTAAACTTGACTTGCATGTTTCTAGCTTCGTCTAGTAAGAGAATTCTTAATAGTAAATGTTTAGGTTAACACCGTATTTAAGTCCAGGTTCGTTATTGAATGGTGTCTACTTTTAATCAATCACAAACATGTAACCTGCTAGTCTATAATCTCAACCGCCTACATTTCTCTCTATCGATTAATCTAGGTCAAGTATCGTGTATGTTTATGTTTATGTTTTGTTTGTTGGCATTCAACTCAAAAACCATTTTACTTATAAACTATTTTTCATTTACTTTTATTTAAACAACAACTTAGCCAGGTCATGAGAGAACAACATTAGAGATCAACTTACTTTCACACTATTATTTTCGGTACAGTAGAAGTTGGTTATTGGATACAAATAAATATAAATATAAGTTTAATTTTGACACATCAGTACCCACATGAGGACGACGCCCCAATTCCGTTTATCACACTCTCGCATTCATTCCGGTGCTTTGGACTTGGCTGTAAGGACTTGTAATCGCTAAAATCATGCATATGAAATTTCATACTCCCTGCTATTTTTGCTTTAGTATAGATATGCATATGGCAAGTAATGAACGTGACCCAATAGCTTGGTACCCACACATGAATGACCCCTCAAGTCTGTTGAGCACACTCCAGTGGTCAACTGGGCGTTCTAGAATTGGTTTTAAAGTACCGTAATTGTTAGGACAAGTAAAAAAAAATTGATGAATTTAATGCCCATGCCTCAATTTTTTATGGGTTCATTCCAAACTAATATGTAGGTCGGCCATTGTTGTCTCTCATCTTATCTTTTGTTCATCCAAACCTCTTATTTACAATGTTTGTTATGTTTATAATCATTATACTTGTTTGTTCTTGTAATGATTTTTCCGTACACTCACCATTAATTTTAGTGTAATGGAGAACAAGTTGACTTCATCGGTCAGCTTGTTCAAATAGCATCCTTTTTTCATTTTCTTCTCATAGTTGCATCCACATCTATAGCATCGGACTTAGAGAAATTGTGTTTTCCTTCTGCCATGTTTTTTTTTTTTTTTGGTCAAGAAGTAATACTAATCAACTAATGAGTTATATAACACGATGGCACCAGACAATCACTATATAATTAAGTTAATTTTAGGTTAGATGGAAGTTATTCATTAATGTGCATGACTGTGCCATACCTACATATAATTTTGACGTACACAATTTTCCTTATCACCTTGATGACTACAACAAGTTTGGAGGAATAAAATATTCAAATGGATATCCACACTATACAAAGGAGAACCATACATTTAGTTATATATGTGTGCTAAAATTGTACCGGTGCATATCTTTTATCAATCAAACTGCACTTGTGCACGTTTTCCCTTACCTAGCAATTGTTGACATCCGAGAAAACAAGCATTATTGCATCCTTTGTCATGAGCATCATCTAACCTCCTGCATAATGGCATGCAATCATCCAAGCATGTCGCTTGGGGTTGTGAGTTTGTTGTCGACACTGACCACACCATAGCCAGTAATACCAATATAGCCAACAGATTAGCATGATGTCTCGTACTAATACTCATGCTTGGTTGGATTCACTCTAAAATGGCATAAGTAATTAACTTTTTATTTCTCAATCACAACAAACTTCTTGTTTTGTATCGTAATTTCTTTGATGGAAAAAAGAAAATGTTTTATGAATGTATTGTTATGGGGTGTAGTAATACTTCAGACATCATACAAAATGTAGAACCATCAATTTATACGAGAAGACAAGACGAGAGTGATGTTAGGAGATGCTACTTTCTCAACCATACATTTTTTTAGTCTAGTCCTATAATGATATACTATATGTAGTCGTAATAAAATGAATTATAAATCAAATAAAGATTTCTAGTTCTATAGTGACATACTATATGTAGTTTATAATATTATTGTTTTATGGACATGTTAAGTGACATTTTCTTCCCCTAGCATAATATTAGTCTTTCACTGTGCTTTTCAAAATCAAATCGTTCTTTTATGATGTTGTTCATAATAAGCTTTATACTATTGATAAAATGGCATAGTTTGGAGTTCTTTAGTCTCTCATTGTCGGGTAGGCTAAATCATTAACCACGGCGGGTGAACATTTTGTTTAACCACAATTGGTGGTTGACCATGTTGGCGAGCGGATGACACACGGTTTTTGGCGGATTTCACGTAAAAATAATACTAAATGAGATGACTTCAGATGTCACATACTCACATACTATCTCATAAGCACATGGAACTGCACAAGTACATAAAAGTTTCGTGAATCGACTCACCATAAACAAAGTGGTTTAATGTTTAAGTAAAATTTTCGAATACAAATACATAATTCTTTTGAATATGGAATTCAAGTTGAGCAACTGCATAGTAATAAATGGAAATTCAAGTTTAGCAACTTCATAGTAATGTAAATTAAGGTTCAACGAATAATGTGAATTGAAATGGAAAGAGAATAAAATCATACAAAGTATGAATTAGGATTAGTGGTTACCTTAAAAAGAAAGGCAATAAATAACAGTAGTAAAAACTAGAAAAAAAATTATATATATAAATATTATCGGTGGGCGGGCGGATGGCGGGTTGCCACCTACCAAACTGTCACCCGTCCACCTAGAGGCGAATAGCAAAATTTCTAACCACCTCGGACGAGTGGTTGGCGGGTGAAACAGGAGGATCTTCTTTCTTATTTCTTCTTCTTCTTCTTCTTAATCTTATTATTATTATTATTATTATTATTATTATTATTATTATTATTATTATTATTTAATGAATACCCCTACGGTAAACAATCATAAAAGGCGTATACAATAAATGAACAAAGATCAAACATTTTAATGTTAACGAATCCTCAAACTAATATGATTTGGCTGTGGATATCTCAACTAAGACAATGCCAATACCATGTTAGGTTGGATTGTTGGGGAAAAGTATTGGATTCCTTTCACATCGATTAAAATTGTCGTTTTCGCTGTAATTGCTATCTGTGCCACATATACGGAGCTTTTATGATCAAAGATCAAACATCTTAATGTTAATGATTTCAAACTAATATGTTGGTTGTGGATATTTTAACTAAGACGCTGACAATACCTCGTTGGGGAAAAGTGTTCGATTCCTTTAACATTGATTAAAATTGTTGTTGTCTCTATAATTGCTAGTACTAATTTTTGACACAAATTCGAATCTTTTATGAACACGATGAACAGAACTCTCGTAAACTTAGTTATCTCTGTCAATTTTTTTTATTTTATTATTATTATTATTTTTTTTACTTTTTTGACATTTTAAAGAGGCAAAAAGAACCTCATTGTACTACCAAACCATGATGGTAATTTAATTTTTTTTAATTAGAACACAAATCATACAGATGTCTGAATAATAACTCCATTCCCATACCTTCAAATCACTGCGCGTGAACAACACGACTACAAACTGGCCTGTTGTTCAATAACACCGAGGGGTGAAATAAATTTACACATTTTAGTTGAGCGCGTGAATTGTAATCATGGTCGCGGACAAAATTTCCCAGCTGTTATTATTTGTTTAGTAGTATCCAAATTCGTACACTTTACTCTTCTTTTTCTTCTCCACTCTATCTCTCTCTTCATCACTTTCTCTCTCTAGAAGAAAAAAAAAAAAAAAGAGAAAAGAAAAACACAACACACCTTCTTAACCCCTGCTGCAGCTAACATTCTTCCTCTTGTCTTCTCTCTGATTCCTCCTCCTCCTCTCACTGCTTCTTTGTCAAAAGTAGGGTTTTTGTTAGCTAATCTTACCTTGACTTCAACTTCACCAGTCAAACTTGAGATTTTTCTTCCCATTTTCATGTCTTGAAGTTGGAAATTAGGGCAAAAAACCCTAGCATTTTGCTGTTCTTTGAGCTCAAGTGTTGAGAGTGATGCTTTAATTCCCTCTGCAATTGGTGAGTTTGGTAATTTTGTTGAAAAATGGCGTGTTCTACTTGAAAAGATTCTTGTAGTGTTTTTAGCTTGATTTGAGTGAATAAAAACTTTTGTTGATTAAAGTTGGTCATTTTTGTTGTTTTCTTTTGCGTTTTTGTTTTTGATGAGTTTTTAGTAGTGATGGGTAGCTGTAATTGATAAAAGGAAAGCGGAAGAAATGGAAGAGGACCATGGATTGATGCTGGCATGTGTAATCTCGGCGACACTTTTAACTGTTCTGGGCGGAGCTTCCTTTGCTATACTTTGGTTGGTGAACTGGCGCCCCTGGCGGATTTATAGGTTAGTCTCTTTAGTTCTGCTCTTTTGATTCTATTTATTTATTTATTTTTATTTTATGTCCGATTTTGATTTGGGTTGCGCTGTAATTCAAGTCCTTTAAGTGACATTTATTTGTAGCTTAGTTAATGCGGAGAGTGAATGCATTTGGTAATTGTTTACCTTTTTTTTTTTTTTTTGTCTTAATTATGAATTTTCTAATTTAGGTTCCCTGTGTTCTCTTTAAGTTTCTCCGATGGAAATGGAAGTATGAAATTACGTAATTTGTCAACCCCCTGTTAGTTATTTGCTTTCTGTCTGAGCAATCTGGTTATAACAAGCCTAGTCTTGGTTACTATATGGAACATAGGCCCTCCAATCTGGCTGAATATGAAAATTTGTGCCTTGAACCATGCTTCTGGAACAGTTTGGACAGGGCTACACATGTTTGGATTATAAATCATGGGGTGCTAGATATCTTTATGTTGTTTTGACCATTTGGGTGAACTTAGAATCTAGTAACATTACTATCCACTTGGTCAAACTTTGAGAATACTCATCCAGATGTTCTAACAGAGTATTGTGATACATCGTTAGGTTTTAACAAGTGATAATTTTAGCTGGATGATTGAATAAACTAGGTTTCATTTGGTTAAGTTTCTGTTGCTGAAGCAGGATCAGGTTGAATATTAGTAGTTGAAGAGCCATGACACCAAGTTCCATCCCAAAATTCAACCATGATGATATTTTCACAGTTTTGACATTATATTTTATAGTGTCAATCTAATAAATATGTAATACCAAAATTGCACTTTCACCTCCAGTGGCATCTGCTTTGACTCTTAACTAATGCAGCCACATATTAATTGCTGTCTGAGATTAAGGATTGTGAAAGTTATACATTGCTGAAGCAGATCTAATACCTGGAAGGGTGAGTCAAGTACTGGAACTTATAGTCTAGTGGGCAAATCATCATTTTAATAATTTGACATGGTATCATGCAATTACAAACACAGTGATAGGTGTATATTACATACGTTCCTTCACATCGTACTTGGCTTATTCAAACAGCGTGCTTGGGTCTATTCAGCTACTGGGTTAGATGTTTAGTTTTAGAAACATGCAGCATATAGTTTACATGCACATCAATCTGATCGCTTCTTAAGGGTGGTCAAAATTTGATCCTAAAAGGTGTTCACTGTTATCAATGGTTCAGTTTTTAGTTTTCATGGATTGCCGTGAAGTTTTTGGATTCCGAGTACACGAGTGAACTTGTTCTCATGTAATAACAAGCCGATTGATTGGAAGTACTTAGTTTTGTCGGTATAGATGATCATTCTTCTTTTAGGATGTAGGAGTCCATGCATTTGGTATATGCTGATGATGAAATTCATTCTGACAATTTTGTATGATGGTGTGTTGCCTACATTCTCATTATCCAAATTTTTCTTGAAGCTGCAAGATTCTTTAGTTCTCCTTAAACCTTCTTCTTGATTTCCTTATTGAATAAGAAGAATTCTTAGTTGTTTGTACGTCTTTCGACATATAGGTTTCTGCATCTTGTAGGAAAACTTACAATCTGTTGGGAATTAGAAATATATTGGTAGAAGAGCTTTCATAGGCTTTGACAGCCACATAGCACGGTGGGTTCCGTTACTCGGTTGTCTAAATCTTGACCCACTCCCCCACAGCCATGCGCATCTTTTATTTTGCTTTTGTTCTTATTTCCTCGCACTTTTCTATTGCAAAAATGCCTGTTATGGTTCCAATTTAAATCTTAATATTTCCCCAATATCGGAGGATATGATTTTCTTTACTGTGACATTGCACAGTAGCAGGAGACTGAATGAATTATTCCCGTTTCTTCTTATCCTGAATATCACATCATTTTTTTTTCTTTTTCTTTTCAGTTGGATCTTTGCTAGGAAATGGCCAAATATCTTGCAAGGACGTCAGTTGTGGATAATATGCAGTCTTCTTTCCCTCTGTGCATGGTTAATAGTAATTTCACCGGTCATGGTGCTGATTGCATGGGGATGGTGGTTAATAGTGATATTAGGGCGAGATATAATCGGTCTGGCTGTTATAATGGCTGGAGTAGCTTTGCTGTTGGCTTTCTACTCTGTAATGCTTTGGTGGAGAACACAGTGGCAAAGTTCAAGTATGTACCTACCTCATACTCCTTTCTTGCTGCTTCTGAAATTTTTGAGAAAAAGTGTGATGAGAAGTTTCCCTTTGGGTTTTTATTGCAATTTGGTGATTTGAGTCGACCTTATTGTTTAAGAAGCTCCAGATGTTGGTGGTATGAGGAATCAATGTTTAAGATGCCACATCACCTGGTTTGCCATTTCGTGTGGGGCCACTCTAATTGTAATTTCTTGAAGTGTCAGTTTCCTCTTTTTCTGATGCATTGGCCCATCGTTTTGAATTATACTTTGTTACAGAGATGTATTAGCTGCAAGAAAATACCTTAAAAATATTTTTTTGTAAGTCGTAACGATTTCCCACCGTGTTTTTAGTTAGAAAATTTAAGCTCAGACAAGTCGTAAATGTAACTGATGAAGTTTCTGATATCTGAAGTATTTTTGCATGAACTTTAACGTGTTTTTATCTGCTGAGAACCCTTTTGCTCAGCTTTTGGGTAGCAGTTTTTTTTCCCGTTTCAAATGTTATTCACCCTGCCCTTGCTTCGCCACACGGCCTACTGCATGTTGGTATTTGTGGACCCATCCTTTTAACATTTTTACTTGAATTAATTCACTTCCTTCTCTTCAGATAATTCGGCACATTATCCATTCCGTACTGCAATCTATCTAATATTGATGATAAATTGTTTCAGGGGCCGTTGCTGTTCTTCTTCTTCTTGCTGTTGGTTTGCTTTGTGCATATGAACTTTGTGCAGTGTATGTTACAACGGGGGCCAAGGCATCTGAGCGGTATTCGCCTTCAGGGTTTTTCTTTGGCGTGTCAGCAATTGCTCTAGCAATCAACATGCTCTTTATTTGCAGAATGGTTTTCAATGGTAAGCTGATTGTTTTTATTTTTTATAATTTTTATTTCTAAAAACTTGACAACAGTGAACATTGTTGTTGCAATACGTATATTCATATTACTGTAATTTCTCCACACAAAACTTGCAGGAAATGGCATGGACATTGATGAATATGTGAGAAGGGCATATAAGTTTGCTTACTCAGATTGTATTGAAGTGGGTCCTGTTGCTTGCTTACCCGAACCACCTGATCCCAATGAATTATATCCTCGACAATCTAAAAGGCAAGGTTACTGTTAGTAGCTTGAATGAAAACATAATGAACCTGATGAATGAGAATTTTTTAATGTTATTGTTACAGTTGTTATTGCTAATGTTGCTCTATCCAGTGGCGGTCTTACTTTGCTCACAGGACACAATTGACTTGTTATCACGGTTCTGTAATAGCTTGGTTGTTTTAATTTTCTTTAACTTCCATCCTGCAGAGCTTTGCATCTTGGACTTCTGTACTCTGGTTCCCTTGCGGTGCTGCTTGTATATGCAATACTATATGGCCTGACTGCCAAAGAATCACATTGGCTTGGAGCAATTACGTCTGCCGCTGTTATTATTCTTGGTATATTCATTCATATTCAGTCTATTTTTTTGCATTATGCAGATGGAATTTAACGATGACTTTCATATTTTCATGTAATCTCGATTTTCTTTTCCTGCCAGATTGGAATGTGGGGACATGCCTGTATGGTTTTAAGCTTCTTAAAAGTCGAGTTGCTGCACTTCTTGTTGCTGGGGCATCTCGTGTTTTCCTGATATGTTTTGGAGTCCATTACTGGTTTGTTTTACCCTTGTGGTTTCATTACGCCAAAAAAAAAAAAAAAAAAAAAAAGAAAAAAGAACAGTTTCTCATGCCAAATGAACTTCTAATTACTTAATCCAACACAATCTTGTATTTAACAGGTATATAGGTCACTGTATAAGCTATGCAATTGTTGCGTCTGTGCTGCTTGGTGCTGCAGTTTCTCGTCATTTATCTATAACTAATCCATCTGCTGCTAGAAGAGAGGCCCTGGAGAGCACAGTAATCCGGCTTAGAGAAGGATTTCGCAAAAAGGAGCAGAACTGCTCATCCAGCTCGTCTGAAGGTTGTGGCTCAAGCGTAAAGCGCAGTAGTAGTGCTGAAGCTGGTCACCTTAGCACTGGTACAGTGCCCTGTACTGGTGACATTACCAGCTGGAATAACGTTGAAGGGATTCAAAGTGAAAAGAGCATGGATAGTGGAAGGCCAAGTTTTGCTTTACGAAGTAGTTCGTGTCGTTCCGTAGTTCAAGAAACTGAAGTTGGGCCATCATACACTGATAAAGGTTTCCAACCAAATAGCTCTTTGGTTGCCTGTTCAAGTAGTGGCATGGAAAGCCAGGGGTGTGATTCAAGTGCATCTAATTCTGTAAATCAGGTACTGGACCTCAATTTGGCACTTGCTTTCCAAGAAAAGTTGAATGATCCAAGGTTTACATCGATGTTGAAGAGCAAAACGAGGCATGGTGAGCTTGAACTTACCAATTTACTGCAAGACAAAGGTCTGGATCCTAATTTTGCTGTCATGCTGAAGGAGAATGGCTTGGATCCAATGATCCTTGCATTATTGCAAAGAAGTAGTCTGGATGCTGATAGAGATCACCGTGACAATACTAATGAAACCGTAACCAATTCCAACAACACTGAAAATGTGCTGCCTAATATAATATCGTTATCAGAAGAACTTAGGCTGCATGGGTTGGAGAAATGGCTTCATTTGTGTAGACTACTCTTGCATTGTATATCCGGCACCCCAGAGCGGTCATGGCTTCTATTTAGTTTTGTCTTCAGCATGGAGACTATTATTGTTGCCATATTTCGTCCGAACACAATACATCTTATAAATTCTAACCACCAACAGGCAAGTCAACGTTCATAATTTATTATACACCATACTGTCTAGGCTATTTTTCATCTTATATGCACACCTTTTTCATTTCCTTTATCAACTTCATGACAAATTTGTATGCTTTATTGGCAGTTTGAATTTGGCATAGCTGTGCTGCTACTGTCTCCTGTTGTATGGTCAATAATGGCTTTTCTTCGAACACTTCAATCTGAAGAATTGTCTATGACTTCCAAACCCAGGAAGGTAATACTACTGTAGACACACCCGGAAAATTCAATGTATGAACATTTTTTTTATTTACCATATCACACGTTGTAACTCTTAGATTTTATATATATTCTTCATAACTTTATGTACTCCATTAAAATATGATGAGTGTCTTTAGTAGTCAAGCATTGCTTGTCTTCAGTTAAAATACTTGAAATGTTAAATATGACATGCACCTTATGTTTTCAATTTTTGTGTTGCCTTATGCTAATAACAGAGGCTAAGTTTTATTATATTACATGCATGCCTTGCTAGTTGCTATCATAATAGTTCTTCGGTTAATAAAGTAAAAAAATACTAACACAGTAATATTTGCGCTCTCAACTTTCATATCTATTTCATTGATTCGTAGACTTTATATACCTACTTTTGTTTCCGTCTTAAGAATCTTGTTCTAGATTTTTCTTTTCCTGTCTTGAATCTTGATATACACTATCTTCTATGCAGTATGGCTTTGTTGCGTGGTTAGTCAGTACTTCTGTCGGATTGTTGCTTTCCTTCTTGAGGTACAGTCTCTGTAATTATGCATTGACTTCTTAACTACCTCTTGACCACTTAAGTTGTTATGGCAGATACTTACAGTAAATTCATTCACAATGTTTCTGCAGCAAGTCGTCTGTTCTTCTTGGTTTGTCATTGACAGTGCCTCTAATGGTGGCATGCCTGTCTGTTGGCATCCCTGTATGGATTCGCAATGGTTACCAGTTTTGGGTTTCTGGTGGTGGTGGTAATGCAAGCCATCCTGGAAATCGTGCAATTATCCAGAAGGAGGTATTTCCTCTGAGTTTACTTTTGATTTGTAGTTGCTGGTTTATCTTCCATTTTGATCGGGTTATGTGTAGATTGTAACATACGTCCTTAATCTTCCATCTTGAACTTCTCTATTACTGCAAATCTTATTTATCGTGGTTGCAATGAAGTTAGGCTCCTGAGGTGAATTGGATAAATCATAACATGCTAGCTGTATGCACCTAGAACAACAGTCCCTCACAAAAAAAAGTTATGATGAGTCCTTTCTAGTTTTACATGCTTCTCATACTGACACGTGTAGCTAAAATGGCGAACCCGCATGAGTTAATGGCCCTATGGCTTTGTTGGAGTAGAGGGAGTCCACATATTTTGTTCCCGGAAACTGTATATGTAGTTTGGATGGCTAAATTACGTAATATTATTTTATTTGCCATTGTTATGATTATTTCTCCACATATTTTACTAAGTTTCAGCCTTTTCCCTTTTCCGTTTATATTTGATGAAATTATTGTTCCTTCTTCCAGGGTGTTGTTCTTTTTATCTGCATATCCTTGTTTGCTGGATCTTTACTAGCTCTTGGTGGAATCATATCGGCTAAGCCTTTAGATGATTTGAGATACAGAGGGCTGACTGGCGATCAGAATACTGTTTCATCTCCTTATGTATCATCTTTGTATCTGGGCTGGGCAATGGCTTCTTCAATTGCCTTGATCGTTACTGGTGTACTGCCCATAGTGTCGTGGTTTGCAACCTATCGATTTTCTCTGTCATCTGCTGTTTGTATTGGATTATTTGCTGGTAAAGCATCACTTATGATCTGTCAGATAATTTTCACCCCTTTACTTCAAAGTGTTATTCTGTTGATTTGGTATCCGTTATGTTGCTCCACTGTTAATTTCGTTTTATTTATTTAACCTTTTGTAGCTATACTTGTGTCATTTTGTGGGACATCATATATAAAGGTCGTGAGTTCAAGGAGTGATCAGGTCCCAACTGAGGCCGACTTCCTTGCTGCTTTGCTCCCATTGATCTGCATACCCGCATTGTTATCGCTTTGTACTGGTTTGTTGAAATGGTATGTAGTCATACATAGTTGCACCTTCTGATTCATTGTTCTTAAAGTCGTGACAGTTCAATAATGTGGTTGCAGGAAAGATGATAACTGGAAGCTTTGTCGTGGTGCTCATATTTTCATAATTTTTGGTCTTGTTCTTTTGGTTGGTGCAATATCAACAGTTACAGTCATCATTGAACCCTGGACGGTGAGTAAGCATTGTCACTGGGTGTTTATTTATTTATCTTTTTGTAATTGTTATATTACATGATTCTATCTTTCCTTACAGATTGGCGCAGCATTCCTTTTGGTTGTCCTCCTACTGGTTTTGGGCATAGGTGTCATTCACCACTGGGCCTCGAACAATTTTTACTTGACTAGATTTCAGACGTTATTTGTCTGTTTTCTTGCGTTCCTTTTGGCCTTGGCGGCATTCTTTGTTGGCTGGTTTGAAGGTAAAAGCTAACTTCTTAATTGTGCATCTGAAGTTTTGAGATTCTATTTATGCTTATGGCTCTTCGAGCAAGATTATGATACTTATATGAGCTTATTTGTATTTCCAGATAACTCATTTGTAGGTGCATCTGTTGGTTACTTCTCTTTTCTTTTCCTGTTAGCTGGAAGGGCTCTATCAGTAAGTATCCTCTTTAGTTCTTGAGACGGTACATATTACTAAAACGTGATCTTGTCTCATATAATTATCTTATGACTTCAGGTGCTTCTTTCTCCTCCAATTGTGGTTTATTCACCTAGGGTATTGCCTGTATATGTGTATGATGCTCATGCAGATTGTGGAAAGAATGTCAGGTTTGTGAAATATTATTAATCAGCTTCTTCCCTTGTGTGTCGGCTCTTATGGTGATAATTTTCTTTATCACTTAGAAACTGCATCATGCTGATCATGTCCAATCTTTAATATTTTGTCCAGTGCTGCATTTCTGATGCTTTATGGGGTTGCATTGGCAACTGAAGGTTGGGGTGTTGTTGCCAGTTTACAAATCTACCCACCGTTTGCTGGTGCTTCCGTGTCAGCGGTTACACTTGTTGTTGCTTTTGGCTTCGCTGTGTCACGTTCATGTTTGACGCTTGAGGTTTTACCAAATACCCATTTTCTCTATAAAATAGTACTAGCATATAAACATCTACATACATTCTCTCGTTAAGTTTAGAGGATAACTTGATCCTATGAGCACAAAATTGTTTGATCTGTTTAACCCGTATCTTGCTCCCTTCCGTTCTAACATATTTCATGCTTAGATGGTGGAAGATGCTGTTCACTTCCTCAGTAAGGAAACTATTGTCCAGGCTATTGTCAGATCAGCTACCAAGGTGAGACCATTGCACTTACTGGTGAAACTTTCAATTTGATTGTTTCCATCTTCAGACTATTTCCTTTGATACAAGTTTATGAGTTGAGTGGATCATTATTTTATCCATATTCTAGTGTCATTCTTCTTATCATAATAATTTATGAAACTCATAATTGTAAAGTTGCAACTATTTCATTCATTTGTGGCGAAGGATGGTGCTCTGGCTCCCCCTTACGTTCTTTGGGGAACTTGGGCCCAAATTACTCCTTCATAGTCTAAAGGTTAGCTACAAAGAAGGCTGTTTTTCCTTGTGGTTAAATCTATATAAATTTGTAGAAAAAAGAGACGTGATGTTGGTAAAACAAAAGCTAAACAGGAGATTCTGCTATGGTGATTTGAATCCTGAAATGTTTTTGTAGTTTGGTTCAGAACCATCATTTATGTTATTTTATTAGTCTGTACAAGTAACAATACTTGCAAGACAAATATGGCTCAGATAGAGTTTCTTGGCATATACCTACCCCCTTTATTGGTTTCTAGGGCGATGTATTAGCTGCAATGACTAAATTAAACATCAACAATCACCACATCCTTTCTCACAGTGATTATTACTTCTCTGTACCCACTAATGCCTTTGCCGCCTTATTTCATGCTGGGATGTGGAGCTTTTGGTAGTCATGCTTGTGTTTTCTTGTATCTAAAGCTCATTGATGCTCTATGCAGACAAGAAATGCTTTATCTGGTACATACTCCGCTCCTCAAAGGTCAGCTAGTTCTGCTGCGCTTTTGGTTGGAGACCCTACTATTGCACGGGATAGGGCAGGGAACTATGTACTTCCCAGAGATGACGTTATGAAGTTGAGGGATCAATTAAGAAATGAAGAACTGGCTGCAGGATCATTTTTCTACCGATTAAGAAGTTGGAGGATGTTGCAACATGAAACAACCAGTGACTTAGGTCATACGCGAGAAGTGCGTGCACATGCCAGGATTCTTGCTCTGGAAGAAGCTATTGATACTGAATGGGTTTACATGTGGGACAAGTTTGGTGGTTATCTACTTCTTTTGCTTGGCTTGACTGCCAAGGCTGAGAGGGTGCAGGTGAATAGGAAGTTTTGATTACCATGGTTCTTTTTTGGTTTCAAATGCAAAATATGTCCTTGACGTTCTCCTTCTGCATATTCAGGATGAGGTCCGGTTAAGATTGTTTCTTGACAGCATAGGTTTATCGGATCTAAGTGCAAGAAAAATTAAGAAGTGGATGCCCGAGGACCGCAGGCGATTTGAGATTGTGCAGGAGAGGTAAGATATTTCCTAATCTAAAGTTCCAAGTGATTTTTTCAATTTTGTTGAGTTCTGGCCCTCATCCCCTAAAAGGCTTATTGTTAGACTGCCCAAGAAATGTTGCCTAACACATACATAGATACAGGTACTGGGTACCTCATGGTTGTGCCTGAATTTGGTACCATTTGGGTGTGTGTTTATTCCCTCTAAGGGCCTCATTAAGAGGAAACTGTTGCCAAACTATATATATCTTGCCCAAGTTTATTGCTCAAAACCAGGTGGGATGTTACGACCTGAGACACTCTAGATTGCCTCTCACAACATTGTTTGACCCAAATCAGACGAGTACAAATTTCTAAAGCAAAGTTAACAAGTAACAGTGATTAAACTTTCCCTACCTGATCATCTATTCAATGTTGGATGTAGCTAATACCTGGGACATGTCATATCAAATATTCACAATCTGGGTAGTGCCTGGAATGAAAGCGTCATATTTTAATAATTTTCATTTGCTTAATCCTCTTTTTCTGATGCCATTGTTGCTGCAGCTATATAAGAGAGAAGGAGATGGAAGAAGAGGTTTTGATGCAAAGACGTGAAGAGGAAGGTAGAGGTAAAGAAAGGAGAAAGGCTCTCTTGGAGAAAGAAGAACGGAAATGGAAGGAGATTGAGGCTTCTCTCATATCATCTATTCCTAATGCCGGCAGCAGAGAAGCTGCAGCAATGGCAGCTGCAGTTCGTGCCGTTGGAAGTGATTCAGCAATTGATAATACTTTGGCACGCGAGCGTATTTCGGGTATTGCTCGGAGAATCCGTTCTACTCAGTTGTCTCAACGGGCGCTGCAGGTCGTTATCATCGCTGTACTGATTAATTTGAGCTTTTAAATTTTGATTTCCAAACCCTTTACTCTTTTTCTTTTGAGGTAATCATTGACTTCATTCTGAAGCTACCACATTCTTGACTTCTGTAATTTTGCAGACTGGACTTCCAGGTGCTGTATGTGTTCTTGATGATGAACCTGCAACAAGTGGCCGACACTGTGGCCTGATTGATCCTTGTTTATGTCAGAGCCAGAAAGTTACTTTCTCTGTTTCGGTGATGATCCAACCTGAGTCTGGTCCAGTATGCCTCTTTGGCACTGAATTTCAGCGTACAGTTTGTTGGGAAATTCTTGTGGCCGGTTCTGAACAAGGCATTGAAGCTGGGCAAGTTGGGCTACGCTTGATTACGAAAGGGGAGAGACAAAGTACTGTTGCTAAAGAGTGGAGTATAAGTTCATCTAGCATTGCAGATGGAAGGTTTGTCAATATCCTCTTTTCGTGTGTGTGTGCGCGCGCGCGCTTTGGTTAACCTGTTGGCTCTATTATCTATGAAAGGATTTTATGGATTCTTGAAGTTTCTTTCTGTTTCTGGCCCCATCTCCCTTTTTGTTTAATACACTCTGGATTTTTATTTCCAATGTTGATTTTCTGCTGTGTAGTTCTGCAGCTCAATGGTTATGATGAAGCTTTGCTTTGTTGACTTTGCAGGTGGCATATTGTAACTATGACTGTTGATGCTGATTTAGGCGAGGCAACTTGTTTCATAGATGGTGGTTATGATGGTTATCTTGCTGGACTTCCACTTAATGTGGGGATTGGCATCTGGGAACAAGGTACAGATGTTTGGGTTGGTGTTCGACCCCCCACTGATATGGATGCATTTGGGAGGTCCGACAGCGAAGGGTCTGAATCTAAGATGCAAGTGATGGATGTTTTCTTGTGGGGAAGGTGCCTGAGCGAAGATGAGATTGCTGGTCTTCCAGCTGCCATGGGTTTTGGAGATTACGACTTAATTGATCAAACTGATGATAACTGGCAATGGGCAGATTCTCCTCCACGGGTTCGTGTTTTTCTTCTTTCTTCCCCGCATAATAATTTTTGTATTGCACTTTTCGATCCAACTGTTACCTACAATAGTACAATTCACAATTTACATACTCAATTTGATTTTCTTACACATTGGTCAAAGTTGTCTAACCTGGCAACTTTAACTGTTTAAGGTTTACACTTCCAACATCGCACCCCAGAGGCCGGAGCAAGCCCATCCTGTAGGAATATACCGAAATCATTCATAGTTACTAAGCAAACCAAACCACACCAAACAAACTAAGCCTTTTATCTCAATAAATTCTGGGTGGACTATCTGATATAATTCGTAGTTACTTAGCAAACCGAACCAAACCAAACAAACTAAGCCTTTTATCTCAATAAATTCTGGGTGGACTATCATAGTTACTAAAGCAAATAATTACAAATGTGGGATCATAAAATTCGAGTTTCAAAATATAGGGATGCAATTGTAAACAACCTATAGTTGAATTGCATGGGTAATTATTCCATGTTTATTTTTCTTGGTTCTGATCTTCTGCAAACCTGTTCCTTTTTAACTTTTGTGTGCTTTAATCAGGTTGAGGACTGGGAAAGTGACCCTGCAGAGGTTGATCTCTATGACAGAGAGGAAGTTGATTGGGATGGACAGTATTCGAGTGGGAGGAAGAGAAGATCAGGCCGTGAGACGGTTCTGGATGTTGATTCTTTTGCTAGAAGGTTGAGAAAACCTAAGATGGAAACTCAGGAAGAAATCAATCAGCGCATGCGGTCAGTAGAATTGGCTGTTAAGGAAGCCCTCTTGGCGAGAGGAGAGCCAAATTTTACGGATGAAGAATTTCCGCCAAATGATCGTTCGCTGTATGTCGATCCTGATAACCCACCATCAAAACTACAGGTAATATTCCCCTATTTCCCTCGGAGCATTAGCTATGCTTTGGCCTTGTTTTGCTAAGTGTGATGATTCTTGTAGGTTGTTTCCCAGTGGTTGAGGCCTATTGAAATAATCAAAGAAAAGCATCTAGATTCAAGGCCATGCTTATTTTTGGGAGCAGCAAATCCTTCTGATGTTTGTCAGGTTCTACTGATCTTGAACACTTCCATTTTTCCTTCTGATTTACTTCATTTCTTTTTGAGTTTCCATGTGACGTGTAGGGGAAATATCGTCATAGATTACTCGGGCTTATTATATTTGATTGCTCTCTTATGCTGTATATTATTTTGAACAGGGTCGACTGGGTGACTGCTGGTTTCTGAGCGCAGTGGCTGTGCTTACTGAGGTTTCACGAATATTAGATGTCATCATCACTCCAGATTATAATGAAGAAGGAATATATACAATTCGTTTCTGCATTCAGGTGATTCAAGGCTCTTCTTGTTAAGCATTTTGATCAATGAATAGCAGATTGTATTGTAGTCCCTCTTGTAGTTTACCGTAATCACAACCCCTCTCCTCTCCATGGGCTAGGGATGCATTTCAAACTCATGTGTTTATGAAAATTTTGTTAAACATAGGAGTATCTCTGCTGCTATGTATTTTTTTTATTTAAATGTTTGAAACGGCCAATAGGAGTATCTCTGCTGCTATGTATTAGTATTTGTTAAAAAGCTAAAATTTTGCTGTTCTAATATCAGGGGGAATGGGTGCCAGTTGTCATTGATGACTGGATCCCATGTGAATCACCCGGCAAACCTGCTTTTGCAACCAGCAAGAAAGGAAATGAGCTATGGGTCTCATTACTTGAAAAGGCCTATGCGAAGCTTCATGGATCATATGAAGCATTGGAAGGGGGGCTTGTCCAAGATGCTCTTGTGGACCTCACTGGAGGTGCTGGCGAGGAGATTGACATGAGAAGTACGCAAGCCCAACTTGATCTTGCAAGTGGAAGGCTGTGGGCTCAACTATTACGGTTCAAACAAGAGGGTTTCTTACTTGGTGCTGGTAGCCCCTCGGGATCAGATGTACATATTTCGTCTTCTGGAATTGTGCAAGGTCATGCATACTCGATATTGCAGGTATGTATCAGTCCTAGAAAATGTCTATTGTCTATAGCAGCAGGTGACGGGCATCTTTGGTAAAAAGAGATTTTTATGTTTTTTTTCTTTTTCCTTACAATTGTAGGTACGCGAGGTAGACGCCCATAAACTTGTGCAGATCAGAAATCCATGGGCAAATGAGGTGGAGTGGAATGGTCCTTGGTCTGATTCATCCCCTGAATGGACAGATCGGATGAAGCACAAGCTCAAGCATGTTCCTCAGGTAATTGAGTTTGTAATCCTTGTGATCTTCAGCTTCGTACTATTAAAGAAGGGCAGCAGATTGTATCATGTACCTAGAGAAGTACAAGTACATGAATTGGGAAAAGAGAGCTAAAGTTTTCATTGGAAATTAGTGGTTTTGTCACTGATGGAAGTAGACTTGAACCAGGATGTTGGATTCACCGGTAATCTAGAATCCTGACACAGGTTTAAAATCTAGCAAGAGTAGTATTATTGGCCGTTAGGTTGGTTGGCTCTTGTAGACTCGTTCATTCTCAAAAAGGGTTTGGTTTCTTTCTCGCATTTCACTGCTAGTTCTTGCAATAATGACAGAAAAGGACTGACTACACCGTAGTATATGAAATTCCTATTGGCATATGCGTCATGCGCCCTTAAAAGATGGAAAAGAGAAAACAAGAAATTCAAATAATGGAGTCCCACAAGAGATTCTGAGAAAAGTGATCAAATAAAACCGTCTCAAGCATTGCAAAGCCCCTCTTAATTAAGAAAGCAAAACAATCTGAGCAAGTCCTATGTCTAGTATTACCATCTATAGTACTTCTCTGTATCATATTGGTATTCTGGTACAATTTCTTGTGCTCAGTGTTTATTTAGTAATATTGGATGTGCTAATTTTGTAACAGGCAAAAGATGGTATCTTTTGGATGTCATGGCAAGATTTTCAAATACATTTTCGGTCGATATATGTATGCCGTGTCTACCCACCAGAAATGAGTTACTCTGTCCATAGCCAGTGGCGTGGTTACAGTGCTGGAGGCTGCCAAGATTATGATAGTTGGCATCAGAACCCACAGTTTCGCTTGAGAGCCACTGGCCCTGATGCATCATTACCTATTCACGTATTCATTACCTTAACTCAGGTATGTTTCCACTCCTGAACTTGTTTTTTCTACTACCTCCGTGAAGTGTGGCACAACTGCGAAATAACTCTTCGAGTGTTAAGAGGTTAGGAGGAATGTGTTAAGGTTCTGAGAGGATATGTGGCATGTAGGATCTATGTAATTATGTGGGGTTGTGTTCCAAAATTTGTATCTGTTATTGCTACATGGGGTTTATATGTTATTTTCCATTTTTCTTTGTTGTATAGTTTGATTCTCGGTAACTGTGTTTGTCTACCGGCTGTGCTAATGCAATCTAACATGTCCATTGCAGGGAGTGAGCTTCTCGAGAACAACGCCTGGTTTCAGAAATTACCAATCTAGCCACGACTCAATGATGTTCTACATAGGTATGAGAATTCTCAAGACCCGTGGCCGGCGTGCTGCCTACAACATTTACATGCATGAATCAGTTGGTGGAACTGATTATGTCAATTCCCGTGAAATATCGTGCGAAATGGTCCTGGATCCTGATCCAAAGGGTTACACTATAGTGCCAACTACAATTCACCCTGGAGAAGAGGCGCCCTTTGTCCTTTCCGTGTTCACTAAATCTTCTGTGACCCTTGATGTCTTATAATAGTGTTCACTGACGTCTCATTATCTTCTATGCTGAGAGTTCCCTGTGGAGTTGGCCTCTTTTCTTTTAGTGTTGTCCTGCCAGACACAAATGATGATTGTTGAAACATACCCTTTGTGGTGATTGTTGGGATGAATGTGGATTGGAGGTGGAAAGGGTTCTCAGTGATGCAAAAATTAACTTGTACATGAGTAGGTGTTGTAAAGATGCAGGCAGGGTTGTATATGAATATGGTATGATATGATGTTGTGGGTAAAGGCGTATAGTGTTGTTGTTACCGGAAAGGGATGGGAAGAAGTAAGTTTAGGTGTGACCTTACATTTAGTAGAGGTTAATTTACAACATACTGTAGTAGTGTAGTGGCTGAGGTTAATTTGAGGAAAAGCTTCAGCTGGCAGCAATTTTTGAAGTGTTAGATAGGTAGAAGCAAGTCTTGCTCTTCAGCTGTATAAACGCTACTAACGCTACTCTTTGATCTTTACCAGAAATAGAAGATTGGTCCATATTAAAACAAATTGTTTCATCTGCTTGTTGACAGCAATTTTCATTTTCATGTCTATAGTCCATACACTGAAATGTATATGGCTCCTGCAGTCCTGCTCCCCCTCTTGTTTTCGACTCCTTATTGTAGAAGTGGGGCCTGCGTGCGTGTTTCTCTGATTGTGCTTTGCATAGTACCACCTACCTCGGATTTGATCTCCCTATGAACCTCTATTTTTCTGTACCATCATCACAATTAAACTCTACTCAACCACCGTCTCGTGTGGAAGTTATAATAAGTCCACCCTGCCATCACCATCCATCATCTCCTCCCTGATACCCGTGGTTTAAAAGTCTTGGCGAGACACATAATATTGACCTGATGCTCTCTACTTTGGATGGTGTTCTACGACACTCAGGTGTGTTGAATTCTTTATCGATGTGTTGCAACTTGTACTCGTATGACATGTTATGTCAACTCAAGTAGTAGTAGTCATTTTCTTTTTTACGATTTATTAGATTAACTAGATTTCTCAAATGACATGGATGATTTTGGACAGGAAATACGGTTCTCATTGAGTAGTATCTATTTTCAACGTACCAATATTACTTTAGCAATGGGGAATTGAAGGGGAAGGAAATAACTCTCTGTATAAGTCAAAGGCGCTATTTTTAATAAATAAAATACGGGTGCAAATGTAAAAGAATAATGAAAAGAACCAAGATCGATCGTTGTGTTGTTCGTGTGTGTATCTAATTCAACATTCAAAGTGTATCTATCATAATAAAAGGTATGGAGGGTGACATTTTGTATAATTAATCAAGATCAGATCTTCTCAAATCTGAAACCATTAAATCTGCAAGCTTTATCTCATACTCTGAATATACAGTGGTCAAATTATACCCCACTTAGATCTCATCTGCTTTTGTCATTAGCAACTCATGCATGCGCAACCTATTATATAAAGGCTGCTCAAATATTTTAAATGTTTTTCTTAACCATAATGCTAAGATAATCAATTTGTGTAGATATGGTTCAACTATCAGATTAGATGGGTGCAATACAAATCAGGTTAAAATGATTGCCACGTCACCACATTTGCACTTACAGTGGATTTTTAAAATTTTCACTTAATTTAAGAATCTGCCACGTTGTAGTTAATGATGATTAATGTTTGATATGGTGGGGGTGCAAGCAAAGAAGAAAAAAAAACCCACAATAAAATTTCAAAGAGAGTAAATAAAATATGGGTTTTAACTTTTAAATGAAAGAGCCGGAAAGAGTCCATCTAGACATCTAGTGGCGGCTATATTCAAAGTGTATATCTATCATAATAGTAAAAGGTATTGAAAATGACATTTTATTATTACTATTAACAAATTTATTTACTATTTACATAATCAAACAAAATTCTGAAATCTTTATCCATATAATCTGCATATATACTTATGTCACATTGCTGATATTCTAGATCTACTTATGTCATTGCCGACTAATTTACTTGTTACTGTTTATAAAGTCTGTTCAAATTATTTAAAAAAAAAGCAATACTAACTTTTTTGTTTTAAATTACACCCACATAATATTTAACTATACCATGATTTCTGCATGAGTTCTACAAATGTTACATTTAAGATGTGGATATTAATGGAATGTAACTAACATTGGTTGACATGTGGATTGTAACACATGGTTAATATTGTTGTTATTTAAGGTGCGTGCGACGTGACAATAAAATATATATACTTCAATATTGTGTTTTTTTACAAAGAAATTTCGCACCATATATTACTTCTAGCTAGATATATATAATACATACGTACACTCCTATTGTAGTCATCAATATAATCTCACACACGGCATAGAAATGTCTCCTTCACCCGAAGTAGTGGACGAGTTCCCCGGATTCCTCCGTCTCTACAGCAACGGCTCGGTATGGCGCTCCACCAAGCCGGGCATCGATGTCCCTGTGCACGATGACGGCTCCGTATTATGGAAAGACGTCGTATACGACTCCCTACACAAACTCGAGCTACGTGTTTACAAACCTGCCTTCTCTTCATCAAAACTCCCAGTACTATACTTCCTCCACGGAGGCGGTTTTGTTTTCGGGTCGAGGACCTGGCCGTGCCATCACAACTACTGTATCAAGTTAGCTTTCGACCTCCAAGTAGTTGTAGTCGCACCTGACTATCGACTGGCTCCAGAGAATCGGCTCCCAGCTGCCTTTGAGGATGGATATGCAGCTGTGAAGTGGCTGCAAGGTCAAGAGGATGAGTGGCTGACAGACGTGGCGGACTTGGGGCGGGTTTTCGTGATGGGTGACTCGTCTGGTGGGAACATGGCGCATCACTTGGCAGTCCGGTTTGGAGCTGGGGCGAAGGAGTTGAGCCCTGTGAAGGTTAGGGGGTATGTGTTGTTGGCTCCGTTCTTTGGTGGGACTCAGTTGACTAGGTCTGAGTCTCATGCTCCAAAAGATGCCTTCATCACCCTTGAATATCTACAAAGGTAATTTTGCTTGCTTCTAACCCCTTTCTTACGCCATAAAAATGATTAAAATAAACTAAACTTATTGACGACTAAACTAACTAATTTGTACTATTGACAATCTATTTAAAAAATATAATAATAAACTAAAATGGAATATTTGCATGTCGGCAGCTAGATTTTTAATATTTAAAGTAATTTATTACCAAGTCTTGGATCATTTATGGCACGAGCTAGAACCTTGTCCACACACATAGTTCATGCTATGTCATTGTCCATATAAAGTTTCTAAATATAATCAATAGAGGCAGAACGGGGCATTGTGCGCGTTGGTCCCCAATTGTTTTTCTTTTATATGTAATAGTTTTTGTAAGTACTTAATATTTTGTCAATTAAAACTTTTAATGTATAATTTCATATATATAATTTTGCATCTTCTCTCTCCGAATTTCATTTGAGTCCAATAATGTATGTTAATGAAGTTAAAACACTTGGGTAGATTTTGGAGGCTTTCTATACCATTCGGTGAAACCAGTGATCACCCACTTGTGAATCCATTCCGACTGGATTCAAATCTGGAGAAAATTGAGCTTGACCCGATTCTGGCGGTGGCTGGTGAATATGACATAGTGAAAGACAGAGTACAAGGATATGCAATACGTCTCAAAATTCTTGGGAAAAAGATTCAATATGTTGAGTATAAGGAACAAGAACATGGCTTCTACTTGTTTCATCCAAATTGCAAACCTTCAGAAGAGCTAATGTTGCTTGTCAAAAAGTTTATTGGGGAGAATTCTTCATAAATTACACGAGTATTTTCGGGTGTTTTATTATGTGATGATATATTTTGTAGTCGGAGTTGTATTGTAAGAAGTGTATGTGGATATTAAAAGGTAACCTATATATGTAACTGAAATTCTATGCTTTTGCTTTCTACATGATTTTCGTTTTTATTGAAAATGTACGTGTTAGGATCCGGCCCAATGCGGTCTGCATGCAGACTAATGCCCAATTTGCTAGTTGACTGGTGGACTGAAAATATACATTAGACTGTATAGCAATCTCTAGTTATTTAGATATTCACTTTCTCCGTTTCATTCACTAAGAAGTTCCTGAGGTAGGTGACTATTCATCGCGACCTTTGACCAAATATAATTTTTAAATTACATTAGAGAAAAGTATAATAAAATTATATTATAAAATTAAATGGAGTATATTTTCATAATTAACTTTTAATTTATATTGATACAGTTTAATTTAAAAGTTAAACGTGGTCAAATGTCGCGATGAAAATTCCCCTTATGAACTTATTAATTAATATTAATTAATGAAACATGAACTTATTAATTAATGAAACTAATGAAACTAAACGGAGGTAGTATTACTTTTGTTTAGTTTAGACAAGGTAACGTAACTAGATTTTGTTTTGATTACCACGTTGCTAGATGCCTAGATATATATTAGACATGTGATGCTCGTATGAGTCTTTTTCATTGTTTAACATAGTTTATTATATATATATATATGCTACGGGGATTTTTAAGAAACACAAATTGTATTGCGGTAAGCTATTAAGCACCGAGTTGGTAAGGAACAACCTTCCCCCAAGGGAGATAAACTTGTTCTCCCAAGAAGTTTTCTTTTACACCTTTCCAAACCAAATTAAATTTGGTCTGCTGCCATATTTCCTTCGTGTTAGACAAATAGATGGTGTAAATAGTGTAAATGTCATAATTTTTCTTAACAATAGAAAAATCCAGATCAGTGAGCCTTGCCAAAACACTTACTTTTCAAATGCTTTCTTTTATAAAAAATCACCTTACAAATCCGCCACTTTGTAGTTACTTTCTTTTTTTAAAATGACAAAAATATTACAACAATTTCCACAATAATCCTATACAAACATTCTATACCACCTTATATTTCCTGCACTTATTCTACACCACTCCAGCTTCCTATTCTACCGCATCACCTTTATAACTACTGCCACGTTGTAGTTACTTGTTAGTGATAAAGTCTTGTTTGATATCTACTATTTCAACATCAATATGTCTTGATGTGGGCAGGGGGAGGGGGGGAACTCGATAGAAATTCATTAATTAAATTAAACACGGGCTTAAATGAAAGTGCCAAGATCGTTGCATGCATGTTGACCGGAACATGGGCGAAGTCAGAATTTTAACTACATGCCATGCTTTTGATTCGAAAAAAAAAAAGCCCTATATGCCCTGCTTTATACACAAGTTCTACGTACAAAATGTTTCATTCTTGGTATTTAATTAAGAGGTTGATGTTACTTGGGTGAAACGTAACATGGTTAATATTGTTGATATATAAGGTTCGGTAACAGTTGCGCAATAAAATAGTACTACTACTCGTGTATTTTTTTAAAAATATTTTTGCATTATATATAGTTACTTCTAGCTAGCTATATATATAATACACTCCTATTGTAGTCATCAATATATATCATCTCACATTACTACATAGAAATGTCTCCCTCACCGGAAGTAGTGGACGAGTTCCCTGGATTCCTCCGCCTCTACAGCGACGGTTCTGTATGGCGCTCCACCAAGCCAGGCATCGACGTCACCGTGCACGATGACGGCTCCGTATTATGGAAAGACGTTGTCTATGACACGACGAACAACCTCGAGCTACGAGTTTACAAACCTGCCTTCTCGTCATCAAAACTCCCAATACTATACTTCCTCCACGGAGGCGGTTTTGTTTTCGGGTCGAGGACCTGGCCGTGCCACCAAAACTACTGTATCAAGCTAGCTTTGGAGCTCCACGTAGTTGTAGTCGCACCCGACTATCGACTGGCTCCAGAGAATCGGCTCCCAGCGGCGTTTGAGGACGGATATGCAGCTGTGAAGTGGCTCCAGGGTCAAGAGGATGAGTGGTTGGTGGACGTGGCGGATTTGGACCGGGTTTTCGTGTTGGGTGACTCATCTGGTGGGAACATGGCGCATCACTTGGCGGTTCGGTTAGGGACTGGGGCTAAGGAGTTGAGCCCTGTGAAGGTGAGAGGTTATGTCTTGTTGGCTCCGTTCTTTGGTGGGACTCAGTTGACCAAGTCTGAGGTTCATGCTCCAAAAGATGCATTCATTACTCTTGAATATCTACAAAGGTAATTTTCCTCCTCATAATTATATAATCTTTTTTTTAAACGAGTTCCTTATATAATCTTCCTAATTACAACTTTACAACTTTATTCGGCATAACTATCTGGTATATATACCAGATCATACGAATTATGCGGTTGTATTTGGAATTATAAGATGATAAATTGGTAATATAGGAGTAGGAATAGAGTAGTTAGATTTGGCGGTTTAAAAAAAAAAAGGAAAAGAATAAACAGTAATTGGTAGCAAATATAATAACTTAATTTTATTAAGGTCGTCTATACACCAAAGCACTTCGTCAGGGGGTCAAACCCTACAGACTGTACCTCTCAAATTCCATTCCACTGCAGACTGCACATCTCCAACTCCATTTCCCGACACTAACTAATAACTCCCACCATTTCGCCAAACATATAAAAGTGAAAATGGTGATTGAATGTGATGATGAATAATAATACATTTAGGGAGGGGTATATAGATCAGAAATTTGCGTGTTAGTTTTCTATTGGTTATATACTTACTACTCTCCCGTCCCGTTGATGAAAACTCAGTTTTCTTGAACTGAGGTAGAATAGAAATGTCTCAATAATGAAAGTGAGTCCAAACACAATATATCCCTTTCTAATTTATTATTTTTTAACATACATTATATTAATGGTAGAACGATAACAACAGTGGTCCTTTATTAGTAGTACGAACTACGAAGAGAGTATTGCAAAAAGTTAAAATTTCATAAAGTCAAATTTGCCTTGGTATATAACGACAAAGGAGGGCTTGTTTCGGGCAAGATTTAGCTAGCCCACAACGAATTAATGACTAAATAAATAAAGTATAAACAAATGACGAAACAAACAAAAACAATAAACAAAATGGTATATTTGCGTGTCGGTAGCTATATTTTTGTATGTTTTTTTTAAATTCATTTTTTTCACAATTCTTGGATCATATATGGTACGAGCTTGGCAAGTCCACAAACACATACTTCATGCAGTCATTGTCCATATAAAGTTTCTATCAATAGTTGAAAAGTCCTCATCTTTTAACAGGGACATAACCGGGTCAAGGTTTCAAGGCCACTTTGTTATATGTCATATATTTTTAATAATTTGAGATTTGGCCCTGTTACATTTTCGATATAATTTCATATATATAATTTTGCACCCCTTCCTTTATTTGAACCCTAAAATCTATTCATATTAATGCAACTAAAAATATTATGGTAGATTTTGGAGGCTTTCTATACCATTGGGTGAAACCAGTGATCACCCAATTGTGAACCCATTTGGACCCAATTCACCAAGTTTCATGAAAACTGGCCTTGATCCGATTCTGGTTGTGGCCGGTGATTCCGACATAGTGAAAGACAGAGTACAAGAATATGCAACCAAACTCAAAATTTTGGGGAAGAAGATTCACTATGTGGAGTTTGAAGGACAAGAACATGGCTTCTACTTGTTTCATCCAGATTCCAAACCTTCGGAAGAGCTAATGTTGCTTGTTAAGAAGTTCATTGGGGAGAATTCGGTGTAAATTGACATTTGATTTTCGAATATTTATTTTATTGTGTCATACTACTATATAGTATATTTCTTAGACTGAGTCTTAGTGTGCGTAAAAAATGTAATGCGAATATTAAGAATAATCCACATAGGTGAACCTTCTTTATGCTTTTTGCGTAATTTTGTCGTTGTTATTGAAGTTGTGCCTAGATTAAATATATACTACAACTACTATATTTGTGCTTGTTAAATAAATAAATGTTGATATGATTCTTTTCACTAAAAAAAAAGTTGTATATTTACATCCTCTTGTATCATTTTTAACTCTAGTTTACATACAAGGATTAGATCCAACTCGTCCAAACCTCCTTCCTAGCCCACTTAATTTACACCTAAAGTTCAAGTAACCTTCACGATAGATCCTAGATGGAAAAAGAAATGGTCATCCTGTGCCGACTGTATGTCAAGGCATTCAATTCCAAACTAAAGAGTGAGATCGAGGTTGCAAACAAATTGAGAAAAATCGGATGCAGGTAAAGATTATTATTGTATACATCAGACACTCTCTAGAAAATCACTAAAATTAAATATTTGAAAAGTTATCTTCATAATTAATTAAATACTTATATTTTATTCTGTCCTCTTGACAAACATTTTGTGTAAAATCCGTTTCCCAACTTAAAAAAATAAAATGCATATGATCAAGAATTAATAATTGTTTCCATTTAATTTATCACTCAAACCCAACATATATTTATTGGAGGGGAAAGTGTTACCAATCGAACTTATATATGTCCATTCTATTTTCAGTAAAATAACCTTGTCAAACCTATCCAGATCAACAAAAACCGAGAAGCAAGGAGGTTTTATTTAGTCCGTTTATTGACTAGAGAGAAAAAAGAAAGTCATGTTGTCACTTGTGATAGTTGTATAGGAACCAACTTTTGCCCTGGATATTCGGTTGATCATTTATTCTGCTAAGTCTGTTCTTTGTATGAACAACTTTACGTGGGCTTTATTTTTCTTTCTACTGATTTCTCGACTCCTGTCAAAGATCTAAGAGTGCATTTAATCTCGAGAAAATATATATTCTTATGTTCTCAAATTATTCTTTAGAACATGTACGTTGCACGACTTGCACTAATTGTATTTGCGTTGGTATTGATCTTTCAATAATTTTTCCATGCTAAGTGGCAGAATGAGAAGTGTGAGTTCATTCAAATTCATCCCAACAGTCACCACAAAGGGTATGTTTCAACAATCAGATTGGCATGGCAAGGAAAGTAAGTCATACAGCCAGTGAGTAGTTATTTGATCATCAGTTTACATAACTGAATTATTCCTTCAGTTTTCAACCACTTCTTTTAGGTATCTTTTGCAAGAAATTAAACACACTTCGGTTCACCATAACCGAAGCAGGTATATATATACTAGAGATGGGATTCAGATGGATGGTTGTAATGTTACTACAATGTCTTGCATCAACAATGGTTAGCGGTTTACTGAATGAGTCTGTCAAATTTGAGACGAAGCCTAATCCTGGAAAAGTCGATGCAGTTAAGAGCATCCAGGTATACGAAATTTCTACATTTCTTGTGTCTCTATTCTCATACACCTAGTTTTTTATCAAGAAGGCAACATGGAGTGGAAATGTAGCTGTTGAAGTTTTCTTGTGCTTTGTCTTTTAGAGCGAAGATGGAGATATTATCGATTGCATAGACATTTACAAGCAGCCAGCTTTCGATCATCCTGCTTTAAAGAATCACAAGATTCAGGTATGTGTATTGTTCTTTGTCGAATAATGAATGCATTAGGCTGTACTGCTTTAATGTCAATGAGACAGATTCTATGTTATCGAAGTATCGATTATGGATGCAGATGAAACCCAGCCATGACATAGAAATGGATACAGCAGACACAGTCAAAGGCAAGAATACCTTTGCCAGAAGCGAAACAGGCGTTCCTGTGATTGCAGTGAAACAGCTATGGCAAAAGAACGGGACTTGTCCAGATGGAACAGTTCCCATTCGGAGGAGACAGAAGATTAGTGTCACTAAAGAACATAAAATCCGCCGCAAATATGGAATGCAGAAAGCGAAAATTATGAATGCTGGCAAGGAACCTAAAGAACAATTGATGTTACACCAGCCTAACCGCTCTGTAAGTACACCACATCATTAATTATGGCGCATCATGTACTTTACAACTCTAAAATACCAATCGAGCCTTTCACTGACATGGAAATTTTGTAGCTAGCAATTGTTATTGCAGACGGCTTTGCTTATTATGGTATTGGAGGTGATATCAGGGTGTGGAATCCCGAAGTTGAACACGATAACGATTATAGTAAATCCATGATTGGTCTAGCGGGTGGCACCGATTCAGAACTCCAAACTGGATGGATTGTAAGTAACACACTGACCTAGAAGAACAAAAATGAAGAGTACATCAGTAATACTTCCCGTGTCCCAATTAATTACTGTTTTATCATGTATACTAGGTGCATCCCAGTCTGTATGGCGACAGACAGACTCGACTGTTCATTTACTGGACTGTAAGTTACCAGCAATATGTAGTAAGGTTAACTTACATGATCTTTACTTTCTTGATAAAATTGTTCTTGATGACATTGATCAGGCTGATAATGGAAAACAAACAGGCTGCTTTGATCTGTACTGTTCTGGTTTTATTCAAACAAGCCATGTGATCGCCCTTGGTGCTGCCATTTATCCTGTTTCAAATCCATTGAATCTCCCATACGCGTTAAAACTTCTGATACATCTTGTTAGTACACTCAAAGCTTCTGCTTGTCGTTCTACTTTTTTCTTTTGGAACAGCTAAGTTATCGTCTTAATAGTGTAGTAGTTTTTATTATTCGTCTCATTCATGATCATTTGTTATAGGACCGGGATACACACAACTGGTGGGTGAGGTATGATGACAAGATAGAGTTAGGATACTGGCCTCAAGAACTTTTTGAGACGCTCAAGTATCACTTTATAGGGGCTGAGTGGGGTGGAGAAGTATATAGCTCATGGTTGGGAACGCATCATCCACACACAGCGACACAGATGGGAAACGGGTTCCCACCAGACCCTTATGATGGGGACTCAGGGCACATAAGCAGAATGCGGGTAATAGGGAACAACTTTGTCCCGAGAATTCCAGAGTGGGTGACTCCTTATACAGATGAGGATTGGCCGTGGCAGTGTTACAGCGTTGTGTATCGTTCTGATTATGCCAAGGATCCTGATCTGTACTATGGAGGAATGGGCAGAAGTGACTATTGCTATTGATGATCCTATGCAAGAGTACTGTGTTGTCATATGTTTGATAGATCAATTACTAAGCAGATCAAGACTAATGCTAATTGTTGGAATATTTTTTAAGTGAAACAATATCAATTTCTGTCAAAATTATTGTTTGAAAGTTTTAGGTTTGTTTGATTAATCTCAATAAATATGTAAACTGATCCCATCAAATCTAATTTGAATTCAACTAACTAAACTTATTTGTAGTTCTGAATTGATTTGAACTAAATTGAAGACTTGATTTTTGTAGACTAAAATGAACATAATGCTATATCAAGCTCCACATCTAATGAGTATTGCAGACATGAGAATAGCAGAGAAACTAAATTCCAGCAACACATTCCTGTCCTGTTGGGGTTAATTGCACTTTTAGTCCCATAAATGGTGGTTCTCTTCAATTTTGGTCCTATGTTTAGACAAATAAGCGAATTAAGTCCCCGATTGGTATAATTCACTGTATAATCGTCTAAGTCGCCGTATATGACCATAATTCGTCCGTCCCAGTCATTGTATACTGCCCCACACCATCCACGACATCACCACATTCACATAACCATAGTCATAAAACAGAGTTTCCTTAAGCTCTATTTTTACAGAGCTAATTATGTAAATGAGCTTAATGAAGCTCTGTTACCGAGCTAAATTAAGCTTTGTACAGAGCTTCATAAATATCTTAAACAGATCTTGATAAAACTTTGAAAACAGAGTTTTGAAGCTCTCAAACAGAGCTTTATAAACTCTGAAAATAGAGCTTGATAAGCTCTGTCTTCGGAGCTCAATAAGCTCTGTTTTCGAAGCGTCATAAGCTCGGTTACAGAGCTTAATCAACATATGTTTGCAGAGTTTGATCGCAATGAACAATAAACAAGAAATAAAATCGATTTTGATTGAAAAATGGATCAATTTTTATTGCAAGTTAGGTTTAAGGTTTGTAAGAAAGAGAAATTTTCAATATTTGGGGTAAATTTCCCGCAAAAACTCCACTAGTTCGTCCAAATGCAGTTCTTCGTGTCCATTTCAGTTCGTCCTAGTTCAGTTCGCCGCCACCTAAGCAAATGGCAACGTATAGGACCGTATATGAAATGTAGAGGACCAAAAGCGAAGATGATTTGGAGATACGAGACTAAAACTGCAATTAACCCTGTCCTGTTGCATAAGGACCAATAGAACACCTAGCCCAATTGCACTCCACTTGTTTTTTTTTTTAAACGACAAATATTACGACTACTCCTACACTAATGCTATACAAAGTTTCTGGACTGCCTTATTTCTCCACACCTAAACCAACCTTATAACTCCGCCACCGCCAAGGATCGAACCTTGTACCTCTCCTTCACTATCCAAACTCCTTACAGCTGCACCACCTTATGACTCCCATTGCACTCCACCTGTTACTTCACTAAGAGAAGGAAGCGCAACCTACAATGGAGGTTTTCTCGATCCATCACCGCCAACCTGACAAATTTAGCCCGAGGTTAAATATCTCACTTAAATCTTGGTCTGACCAAACTATTATTCATGATATTGGAAATTAGAAAGCTTTGTGGTAAATAAGAGAAAATCTAAGTCTAAGTGTAAGAAGAAAAAGAACTTGAGGACAAGAAACGAAGGAAAGAAAAGAAAGGCTAAAAGGAAGAAACAAAAAAAGGCAGAGAGAGGCGAACGGACCGCTGGGGAAATCGTGAATGTGAATTTTCCAATACACACGATCACAACCTCTGGTGGGACAATTCAAATTGGCCAACTAGGGTTGCAGAGAAAAATTGGAAACAAAGCACCGGAAAGGGGCAATACTGACCCAATTGACTTGGAAGATCATGTGGACAATTACAAACCGTCGTTTTAGTTGCCTTATTGTTCAACATTATAAATTGTACAGTAGTCAATTGATTAGTATAAATAAAGCACTCAAGGTTCATGCACATTCATCCAGAAATTGAATAAAAATTCAAAATTTCCACAATATTTTCTCTTATGATTTATCTGCTTGCTTTCTGAGACATAACAATAAAATTCTTTAGATCTAAACCTTAATATTTAAATTAACTTCTGCCAAACATACTGAATTAGTTAATTATAATAGTATATTATCATATTAGAGAAAATCGTTTCTTCTAGTGTCACATGATGGTTACAAATCACTCCATAACTCTTAGTCAAACAATCATATGTTCAAGTCGATGAACATAAAACTAGCTAATAATGTAGTTCACTAAGGAGTTATTTCATTTTTTAGATTATTAGGTAAGTCAATATGAAAACCGATAAATAAGCTGAGTAATAAGTTAAGAATAAGCTGAGTAATAAGTTAAGAATATGGTGACACACATATTTTATCTGTGTCAAATAGTATCTTCTCATCTAACTTAGAAGAAGGTGCTAAACTAAAAGTGTTGAATATCCTAGGTTTATTTTGTCAAATTCCATTGACACTTATATTCCTCAAAATGCAATCTTGATTCTTGACCCTGAAGTCAACATCTTTGACTCTCGACCTCGTAGGTAAATTTCTTTAGTGCAAATCATGACCAGAATTCCACTTCTGCTAAGACAATCTTGGTCAAGCAAGCAATCAGGTAAGGAAACGTAAGACCACTCTCACAGGTCACAACCCGGCCGATTCCAATCAACTTTATCCATTTGTGGCCCACCCATTAATGAAATTATCTTTAAATTAGCAACTTTTTTCATAGCTTACTTCAATTATTCTTCATTGTATTTCTAGGAATCATCTTGATCTTATTCGGAAAGTAAATCAGAAACTGTAGTTTAGAGGTACTCATCATTACTTTAGCTAGGTGAATCGTAATTTGGATACTTTGTATCATACACTGCCACAGATATATCTCTCCCATCCGTAACGTGTTTGTGACACGTTATCGCACGGGATATCAATTATTACACATCTCTATAACATATTAAAATTTTCAAAAGCTCAGATGACTTGTGTGTTTCGTTTTAAATATAAAACCAAAGACAGAAACAGATTCTGTTGTTGTTCAATCTTTAGTAGGCTTCCAGAAGGAAAGA
Organism: Plantago ovata; assembly: GCA_028274465.1. Taxonomy (NCBI): domain Eukaryota; kingdom Viridiplantae; phylum Streptophyta; class Magnoliopsida; order Lamiales; family Plantaginaceae; genus Plantago; species Plantago ovata. Next base: position 13,509,856 of record CM051457.1, on the reverse strand, counting down.
GCATGCATAACTCTTCCTTTCCATCCTTGTAGCATCCAGTTACTATCTTCATCAATCATGAAATCATTATGGTAAGACTTCCTGACCTTAATCTTCACTTCATTCAAGATTTCTCTACTCAACTGGATCTGCTTAAACCCAGACCTCTTGAGCCTCACCTGCCACTGTTTGTAAGTATCCGGCCTTTCGACCCTTTCGCTACCTTCACAAGCTATCACATTCATAACATCTCTTCCAAACACCTCCCTCTCATACAGCAATCTGTCTCCATCTTCCTTTGGGAGTGTAGCCGCCATCATATCGAACCAAGACGAGTAGTTGTACAACGCTTCACGGAACCTTGTGGTGAAAAATGGGGCGTTGTAAGTTCCATTAACGACCCCATGAACGAACATATCCGGATTAATTTTCTTTATCAGCCTCAGGACAGCATCCCTCGGGTTATCCGAACCAACACTCTCGTCCAGCACATGCCTTAGCCTGTACATACAATTAACCACCACAGTTTCGTCTCCTTCTATCTTGAGTTCCTCCACCGTTATATCTTCCCACTTCTTCGCCAGCGCATTGTACTCAAACGGCACGTTGAACCTCTTACAGTAACTCCTCAACCGGTTCCCCGTCTGTTCAACCCTCTCAGCTGGCTTAAACCCCGACTGAGGAAAATCGATCCCCGTTATTCTCACCAAAGGAGGCCCTCCTGGCTTCATCGATAATCCATGGATTATACACGGCCACTGAAACCCATACAGAATCCCGAAATCAATAATGTGAATCTTATGCACATCATAAAACCGCCTTCCTATCATCTTGTTCGCACATATATTCGACATCCTCTTAAACGGGCATGCCCGAACATAGTTATTGTACGACTTCAGCAACTCCGCCGCGGATGCCTTCCTCGTTGCAACAGCAGAATACAAAGCCCAGCCAGTGCCTGCCATACGTGCTTCCAGCGCATTCGCAAAACAATGCGCCAGCCTCTCGTTCGCATCCCCATACGGAGATGACGATTGCCTAATCTGCTTCAACAGCTCCTCCACATCTCTCGTATCGAAACCTGCAACAGCCTGAGCACATCGAGTCAGCAAACTCATAAGATCAACCACTTCCGTAACCGTCCTATCCTTCTTGCTCCCTTTAGGCCTCCCTCGTTTCACGACAGTCGATTTCCTGTACTGCTTCTTCACCTGGTCCTCGTTATCAGAGACGACATGCTCACCGTCAGGAGTGAAGCAGTAGAAGTTCGGGTTCATGTTCGGGCAGAGCAATGAGTTGTCCATAATCTCCGGATCGTCATCATTGCTAGCAGCAAACTGTTTACTACTAGTCTGTTCTGGACAGTAGTCACTAGCTTTCTCTCTAGTATCACGCGTTCTCTTCTCCACACCAGAAGGTCCAGAACCATTCTCACCGGTAGTAGCTTCTGTGGCCTGCCTGTTAGACAGGCCGTTGAAATCGATCTGGGGAGAGTCAGCAGGCAGCCAGCCAGGAGAAGCAGAGAACAAGCGTTGACCGAACGAATCAGGAGTAAATGCAGCTTGGTAGCATCGAGAAAGCGAGGAAGAAGAGGAGTCAGGTTTCTCTGTGACGAGAGCATCATGGAAAGATTTCTCGGCAGCTTGAAGAGCGTAGAAATCCTGGGACATACAAGGGCGATGCTCCAGGTCGTCTTCTTCGAGGAGCATCTGCTGTATGTAGTCGTAAACGCCATCGAAATAGTCGCCCTCTACTTCTTCTTCACTGCTGCCGCATACTCGATCTGCGTTGGTCGCCATTGAATGGAATTGGAGTGTTTATTAAGTGTTTTGAGAGGAAGCAAGGTGTTTGTGAAAATGGATGAGTGGGATGATTGTGAATGACTCATAACTGCTGAATATAAAGGCGAAACAGGAATGGTTTGATTGGCGAATAGAATAAAGGAGGTCCGAACAGAGGACAAGGAAGAACAAAGAAGAAGACAGGCACTACCTCCCCTCCTCTCAAATGTTTGTTTCTAAGATTAGTATTATTAGAAAATGTTTTGGAGTCACGAGGGTGGTGCATAGGTAATAAGTTGGAGCAATGTAAAGATATGAAAGTAAGGTGTATGGTTCCATCAAATGAGTTATAAAGTTGATTAAGTTTTTCAGTCCCGTACGAGAATCATTTAGTTCTATAGTTTTATCGACAATTTTCAGTCTATTCACTTTGTTTTTGTTTTATTGATCATTTCTCGGTCCTAATTTTACTCTATAATCATAACGTGAAAAACATTTATAAAACTTGTATTCTTAAAATAATATTGCAATTACAATATTTTCATATAACGATTCAATTTTTCCTCTGATATTCATATAAGATTATTTAATTAACGATCCACAAAAAGTTAATAAAATCATATGAGAATCTTTGATATGGACGGGGTAATTGAGATATTTAATATTTATTTTAAAATCTTACATTTTTATGATATTTTGAGAAAATGGCAAAATTATGTGAAAAACATTTATTGAGAGTGATTTGGGATATTTTATGTTGATATTTCTGGATTGGATCTGAGTAGAATTTGGGATTTTCCGGTTTTGTTTTCGGGTAGTGGTTTATTGGAAATCGGGAAGTGGATTTATTAAGGTGACCCTCAACGTGCTCCAACCAAGGCCTTTCATGTGCTTCAATAATACCATCAGGTTAGCTTTTCCACCATTTATGTACGTACTATCCCGACAGCTAACGGATTGAACTATATGTCTATATCTAATTCATTGCTACAGTTGTTATTCATAAATTACTATTTAAATGATAACTTAACTCACAAGCAACAGATATACTATACCCATATCTCTAGGAGATTTTTTTTAACCAGTTAAAATATTTTATTAAACGAAATGAGCATTATTTATGCTCACACGCGGTTAAAAAAAGAAAGCAACAAAATAGGTGGAACTCTCCCCCAACTCGAGAAAAGCCACAGCCTCCCTACCCAAACCGAACCCCTTAGCAAGAGTCGAGACACTTCTTAGGTTCTAGGAACCAATCCTCCATGTGTTTGTAGTCTCTAAGTTTGTCTTTCTCTCTTACGATCAACAAGTAATCTTTATTTTTTCTAAGATTTGTCATTTGTCAAGAACTCCAATATTCGTTGTTGAAAACAAGATCATTTATTATTACCTTCCAGATAGTCTAAATGGTTCCAAACCAAATCACATGCCAACTCTTTCTTCCTCCATAGCTAGCTACCCCAAGTAGATAGACTCACTAAGGTTTCTTCCAAAGTACTACCCAACATGGTGCCAACATTAAGCCAAGCAAAGAGCGCTCTCCAAACCTTCAAGCCAAAATTCCCCGAAGATATGCCAAGAGCTCTCAACTACTCCCTCACATGTTTTGCAACTACAATCATTATTCGTGAAAAAGATCCCTCTTCTCTTGAGGTTTTCCATGGAGGGAATTTGTCTTGTAGAAATTTTCATACAAAAGTGCAAACTTTTAGGGAGACTGAGTTATTCCAAATCAAACTTACCCAACGTTTCATTGGCACCTCCCTCTCTTGCTTGTTTAACTACGCGTATCCTTCTTCAGCAGTGTACCAATCCGAAGCCTTTCCAAGCCAAATCCACTTGTCCATTATCAAATCACTAAGACGTGTGAATGAGAAGTGTGCTTTTAATGCTCCTACCATCTCGACATCCCTCTCTCTAACGCCCCCAAAATTTTAGCGAGCTTATAAGGAATGAAAACGCTACTCATAACAATAAGGTGCACATTTCATTTGGGCAATCCATTAAAAAAACTCCAAAGTTAAAGGATCTTGAGTCTTGACAAATTTTAGAATGAGTGACCTATTGGAAAAGTTTCTGGTGCGCAGATGAGTAAGAACAAAGTGCACGGGAAAGAACACGTGTTGGTTTGTGGAGCTAGCATATCACTCGGGAGAGTTGTCTATGAGTAACCGCGCCAGCCCAAAGTATCAAACTTTTGACCCATTAGTGGTCGGAGCGTTACACATGGTATTAGAGTTGAACGAGCCCCAAAGCCCACATGAGTAGTGTACAATTGGTTGGGACAAACAAAGGCGTCGCACAATTTAAGAGGGAATAAATATAACATCGTAGAATTTCAGAGACTTTAAAGGGAATGAAAACGCTGCTTATAATATACCAACAAGGTGCACCTTTCTTTTCGAAAAATTCATACAAAAGAAACGCTTGAACAATCCTAGGATGGGTGATCGTCTATTGGGAAGTTCCCGGTGCACGCACGAATTTGTACAAAGTACATAAGAAAGAACATGCGTTAGTATGTGTGACATATCACCCGAGAGAGTTGTTCAAGAGTAACCGCGCTGGCCCAAATATTTTTGTCATTCTCTTGTAATTACATTTAATATGCAAAACTGCAGTCTACAAACACCTTAAAAATTGTGAAAATATCACATGGAAAGAAGTCATTCGAAATCACTGAGTACTCGCCAATAATATGCATGCTTAACTTCATAGTTTTGTAGATAAGTTCTGAAAAAAGAAATTCATACAACTTGTTATTATTAGTACTAGGTGTTATGGTAAGCAATATGACATATACCCTTGTAACTAGGGATGTCAATTTGGGCTACCCGGTCCGGGCCCGGCCCGATATACCGGATCCAGACCCGATCATTAGTGGCTCATGGGCCGGGCTTGGGCTTATAGCTAGGTCCATGGGCCCCGGTCCGGGCCTAACATCTTGTCCCGTAAGCCCGCCCTGACCCGTGATTATATATATGTTTTATATATATATAT